>LR738558.1:15570000-16170000 GCA_902685375.1 Neostethus bicornis | reverse complement strand
TCAGGGGAACAGCACATGTTAGAGGTTTTGGGGATAAAGTTCGAGAGGCAAGACTGAGATGGTTTGGGCATGTACAAAGGAGAGAGGGAGAGTACATAGGAAGAAGGATGCTGGATTTGGAACCACCAGGAAAGAGGGCTAGAGGAAGACCAAAGAGGAGGTTCATGGATGCAGTGAAGGAAGACATGAAGATAGTTGGTGTAACCAAAGAGGATGCAGCAGATAGGGTTAGATGGAAGAAATTGACTTGCTGTGGCGACTCCTGAAGGGAAATGCCGAAAGAAGAAGAAGAGTTTCATTAGCTAATATTTCGATAAGTGCGCCAGGTACAATTGAAATTGAATTGTAGACCTGAAGTAACAGTATGAAGCGCTACCGCCACACCGACCTTTGATCGGTGTGGTGACCAAAGGTACAAGGGATGCTGCATTGGTCTTTCGTGTTAGAAAGTGAAACACTTTTTACCAGTAGTGTTTACCATTAGTTCATTACACCTTTTTTACGACATTGTAGATGCTTTTTAAAAATCTTTTTTTATACATAAGATGCACCGCCTTATAAAGCACATAAACAAGACGGTTCTGGTCATATTGTTGTTTCTTTGTTGTCTCCATGTTCTACTGTGTGACTGATAGCCTTGAGTTTGAACTCTGCCTCATAAGCGTGTATATTGCAAGGCGCTATTTAGGGCTCTTTATGCATACACAAGAGGTGTGTGACTGGAATTCCTGCAATACCGTAACTGGCAGTTTTACCACTGTTACTTTGGTGATGCCTCCTACCTACAGTAGCCATACTTAACCATTATTGATTTATAGATAAGGGCTATTGAATTATTAGGCAAACTGTCAGTTTTTGAGAGAATAAACAACTTAGGTGCACCTTTCATTTTGGAAAATATGGAATGTGCTTTCAAAGTGAATAAGTAAATTACCAATAAAGAACCATATGTTGTGGATCCTTGGGAGTGTTTCTTTCTCCTTTTTTCCTGCTCTTACCTTTGAGATGTAAGCTTTGATGCCTTCAGCCAGTTTGATGCATGGCTCTCCTAAGAGCTGAGCCAGGTGGTCAGGGATATCCTGGTCCTTATCCAGAACATTCAGTAAACTCAGACACTTCAACTCCTCCGTTACTCCTTGACTACGCACCTGCAAGTAAAAAATTAGAGAAAAAAATTTAAGTGAAAGATTGAATAAGACTTTTTCAAAAGTAACGCAATTGTCGCAATCCAAAGTTTATGTCTGTATAATTTATTTTATCGAGATGACTCAGTAAGAATTAAGTGTGGGCTTATTTGTGGAAAAATTTCCCCCGTTAGAAACTGACTTCATCCTGAGGGACAAAGAGAACAAAATAAGCAAAAACACTTTTTACTTTACAACTAAGCTCTTTTTTTTTTTTATCTCCGTTAAAGGATCGTCTAAAGTTGTAGAAAAAATATATATAACTGTGTTTTTTTTTAATATTGCTTAGAAAAATGTCAAATTTTGTTATCAATGTTTTTCTGCTCCTGTTTTTAATTAACACTAGGAGCCCCAAGATTTTGTCAACCTCTTGTCTACCCCAGAAAGAGTCATTTGACCTTCACGCCGAGGAGCAGAGTCGTTTTTGCGATTCAATTAGAGTCTCCTAGTCCTAGTCTCCGAGTGTTTAGTGCTCTCCAAACGACTCTTAAGTGACTTGGTTTAATAACTCAAGCAGAAGGCCTGGGGTCTCGAGAAACCTCCACGGAACTTTCAGGTAGTGGTCGTCAATAGACCCCCTCACGAGTGTTCTAGTGTTAATAAGCCATTTTCATTTTCCGAAGAGAATCATACCAAGATGGATATCAATGAGGAACAATGAAATAAATCAACCCAAAAACAAGTTTAAACCAAATACGTGAACACATGTGGATCACTTGATTAAACATGCGAAATCTAACTCTTCAGGTAACACTGAATGGATGTTTAGAAACGTTTCTTTTGGATTAAACTCCTAACTGCACAAATTTAAAAAAAATCCACAGCGAGGCTTTTAGCCAACAGAATTTCAGCCATTATTTATTTGGCGAGCAAGATGTTTTGGAGCTTTTCCTCCCTAATGCGCTACCTCCTAGCGAGAATCAGATTCCCATATGAAATAAGAAAGAACTGCATGTCATTTTTAGGCAGTAAGACACATTTGAAATGCGCACTGCGCTCTCCTGGTTTGGGGTTACATTCATATAGATGTGTGTGAGTGCGTGAGAGGGAGAAAAAGTGTATTCATTAGGGAGGTTTTTCACGGTCTGAAAGCTTTGCTAATGACTTTGTAACAAGCCCTGATGAGAGGAAAGAGATTACAAAGCCGAAGGCCTTCAGCCACTTTCTTTATTTCGATTTTTCTCTTTTTATTGGACACTTTAAGTAAATACGCCTAATATTCTTTTTGTTCTCTTTCATCTTGGTATACATTTTCCATCTGTTCTTTTTTTCTTCAAAAATTTCCTTCACGGTGGTTTTTAATCTGTAGCAAAACATCTCATGTTGATACACGAGTAGAGATTCTGGTTTCTTCAGAAAAAAGAAACCATTTTGTGTGTGTAAACTTGTTCAAATTCGACAGAAAGAACAAGGCACTGAAAGTAAAGACGTCTTCCCTTGAAAAAGAGCAAGCCTTCCGCCCACTCCCAAAAGAATGACTCATCATTAATGGCTTTACGAGTATTTTCATGGACAATAAGCATAATTAGATCCACATGTCATTTTTCAGTTTTGGGCCTGTAAAACATTAATGGATATGCTAAATAATTCCATGTAGTCCCTCATTCATCCAGGAGTGATCCATAGTAGAAAAACGTTTCAAAAAAGTCTTCTGGACAGTTTAATTCTTGATCGAGACGTTTCGACTTCCATCCGGAAATCTTTTTTTTTTTTATGAAAGAGAGTCCCTCACTGAATCGGAGTGGAGGCGTTAGATACATTCTGCCCGGTATTTACAGCAGCATTCTGAAGCCATGGACTAAAGATGACACCTCGTGACCCAGTTTCACGCCTCTCGTTAGCAGGAATTTCTATTCTCTAGGCTTTTAGCATTTTTATAATAGGGTTCGTTTACTGGTCTGTGGCTACAATAGGAGCCATTCACGGCTATCATAGGTAACACAGGCTCATTGGTCGAGCCCTTCTTATTATTTCTTTTACCTCTTACTCAGGTTAGTATAAATAGATCCAGGTTTCAGTCCATTTCATTCAGATTTAAAATGATTTCCGGATGGAAGTCGAAACGTCTCGATCAAGAATTAAACTGTCCAGAAGACTTTTTTGAAACTTTTTCTACTATATGCTAAATACACTAAAAATACAAAATAGACCAAATACCTGGTGTTGAATTTAGCTTTTTTTACATAGAAAATTTTAGGCTTTGGGTTTTATTTCCCATGGAGAACAAAACGTCTGCACAATTTAACCACGTCAAACAGTGGGAATTCATAAAAATCTTGTCTTTCAGACTTTTTGAGTGTTTTTATAACAATTAATTGAGTGTCGAGTTATTTTATAAGATCAAGTAAAGGCCTTTTGATCTCAGGATTAGTTTAGTCTTTGTGGAATATATCTGATGTAAAGTAGTGACAGTTTCATTAAAAAGGAAACTCAAATAAGATGAAAACATTCTGTTAAGATGAAACCAAAACAGGCCCAATTTTGTTGTGTAGAAAGAGAAAACAAGTCAGGACGAGATGTTGGACTAAATTAATGAGCTGTCCTGAAACACACACCAGATGACACTCTGACTTAAATCCCACATTTCTATTAAATTAATGTGAGACATGTCAACAGCTTAAATCAAAAGAGACTAAAAATAACTGGAACATACTGTAGATGCATTAAAAAGAAACTTTTTTCTGGCTAAAAGGCGAAAGTCTGAAGAGAGGTTTGAATGCTAGGGTGAACGGTCTTTTCAGCCACGGACATTAGAGCCAAAAAACTGCAACCTAGGATATTTGAGCCACGATGACTCGCTATTTGAGCCATGGGATAAAAATGTTTATTTACGATAAAATTTTTACATAAAATATCAGAATTTTTTAAAAAAATATCAAAATTTCATCAGAATTTTTAAAAAATATCAGAATCTTTTATTTGAGCCATGGGATAAAAATGACTAAAAGCAATTATTTTCTGTAGTGCAACTGTTTATTTACGATAAAATTTTTACATAAAATATCAGAATTTTTAAAAAATATCAGAATTTCTTCAATATATCTACTTCACACGTAACACAAAGGGTTACATACGTGACCTACTGGGTGAACGGTCATGTCAGCCACAGACATTTGGGCCAAGAAACTGCAACCTAGGCTATTTACAAAATATCACAATGTTTTACATAAAATATCACAATTTTCTACATAAAATAGGTTTTTGGCCCAAATGTCCGTGACTGAAATGTCCGAGGCTGAAATGTCCTAAATTCGTGGTGCACATGGCTCAAATATCCTAGGTTGCAGTTTTTTGGCCCAAATGTCCGTGGCTGAAATCTCCGAGGCTGAAATGTCCTAGAACCAACAAAACATGCTAATGTGGGCGCTAAAGTTGTAATTGGAATATGGGAGTTTTTTTAAAGAGCAGCTTTATCTGGCATTTGTTATTTAATTATAAATTAAATTTACTGTTATGGACACATAAAATTAAATAAAATTGGTATAAGTGAAACAAGAGTTCAATTAAAAACGATTGAGTAGAAGCTAGCAATGTATCTGCTATTTTATAATCTTATTTTGTTGTATTGACATAAAAGTGGCACTTTGTATTGAGGAAAGAGACCGAGAATGAGCAGAGAGTGCCCACTTAAACATTTCCTGCTTATGTTAGAATGTGTGAGTGATGGAGAAAAAAATCCATGGCCAAGAACAACTGAGCAACTAAAAAGTGTCTGAATGCTTATTGAAGAGCTCACAAATGGCTTAAACATGGATGAATGATGTAGAAAACCACTTCAGATGTATTTTGTTGTGGGGATCCGTTCCGTTCCGTCATCTTCCGCTTGTTCCGGGGTCGGGTCGCAGGGGCAACAGCCTCAAACGGGCAGCCCAGGCCTCTCTCTCCCCAGCTGCATCCTCTGGCTCACCTGGAAGGATCCCAAGTCGTTCCCCGGCCAGCTGTGAGACGTAGTCTCTCCAGTGGGTCCGGGGTCTGCCCCTTGGTCTCCTCCCGGTGGAACGTGGCCAAAACACCTCGCCCGCGAGGCGCTCGGGGGGTATCCTGACCAGATGCCCGAACCACCCCATCTGGCTCCTCTCGACCTGGAGGAGGAGCAGCTCGACACCGAGCTCCTCCCGGATGGCAGAGCTCCTCACCCGATCTCTGAGTGAGAGCCCAGCCACCCTGCGGAGGAAGCTCATTTCGGCCGCTTGTACTGGCGATCTCATTCTTTCGGTCACCACCCACAGCTGGTGACCATAGATGAGGGTTGGAACGTAGATCGACTTGTGGGGACTTGTGGGAACGTTGTGGGGATAGCGTTCAAAATTGTTAAAAAAAATTGTTAAAAAAATTGTTAAAAAACATGGGTCCTCACACCTACGCACGTGAAATAAAACTAAAAAACACAAGAAAAACAAGTGTCGCTAGCCATAGCATCACAATTTAAAGAGACGCGGTATTTAACAAGTCAGACAGTGTGAAAACACTACGCAACATCAATCTTTGTGCATGACCAGCAGGAAAAATCCCTCGCTGCCCCCTTGCACACATTTTCCTGAAAGGAAACATTAATGACTCCAGGATGTGTTTAGGGGCACATTCTTTGGTCAGATGATGACCAAGAATTAAATTTGTTAGGCTCAAATTGGGTTCAACAAGAACGAATGCACAGAACGAGCAAACCCAACAATTAAGTTTGGAGATGTGGTGGTAGATATGAGGTCACGTAATTATAAATGTTGGAGACAATTAAAGCATTTTTAACATTTCCTTAGAAATATTCCATCAAATAATCAGACTGCTTCACACTGGATCGATTTGCTGCCGAGTATGAAGCGGCCGGGATGGGAATTAGTGCCTCCAAATCCAAGACCATGGTCCTCGCCCGCAAAAGGGTGGAATGCCCCCTGCGGGTCAGGGAAAGGGTCCTGCCCCAAGTGGAGGAGTTTAAGTATCTCGGGGTCTTGTTCACGAGTGGGGGAAGGATGGAGCGGGAGATCGACAGGCGGATCGGTGCGGCATCAACAATAACTAGGACGCTACATCGATCCGTCGTGGTGAAGAGAGAGCTGAGCCGAAAAGCAAAGCTCTCAATTTACAAGTCGATCAACGTTCCAACCCTCACCTATGGTCACCAGCTGTGGGTGGGTCGCCGAAAGAATGAGATCGCGGGTACAAGTGGCCGAAATGAGCTTCCTCCGCAGGGTGGCTGGGCTCTCACTCAGAGATCGGGTGAGAAGCTCTGCCATCCGGGAGGAGCTCGGTGTCGAGCCGCTCCTCCTCCAGGTCGAGAGGAACCAGATGGGGTGGTTCAGGCATCTGGTCAGAATGCCCCCAGAGCGCCTCGCGGGCGAGGTGTTTTGGGCACGTCTCACCGGGAGGAGACCAAGGGGCAGACCCCGGACTCGCTGGAGTGACTATGTCTCACAGCTGGCAGGGGATCGACTTGGGATCCTTCCAGGTGAGCTAGAGGACGCAGCCGGGGAGAGAGAGGCCTGGGCTTCCCGCTTGAAACTGTTGCCCCCACGAGCCGACCCCGGAACAAGCGGAAGATGACGGAACGGAACGGATAATCAGACTGTCTACCAGCATTAACACCAGTACGAAATTATTATGTTTTTTTATGTCGATTAAAAATCTCGCCAGGTTGGTCAGATGCCTTGTTTTATAGAATGAGAGCAAAGGTATTTGGGGTACACAAGACATAAAAAGAAAAAGGCCTTTTTGGCACTAATTTACCAACATAGAAAATAATTTTTCCATCCATCTAACTATGCCTTCTGCAGTTTTCTCTCGTCAACCTTCACGTCTTCTTTCACTACATCCATCAACCTCAATTTTATTTCCCTCTTTTTTCACGTTCAATCAAAACTTAACCTTTTACGTATTGTCTCTGACATTTGATTATGGAACTTTTTATCCCAATTTTTGGGCCATTGCAATAAAATAAAAAAAGCATGTCTAGGGATTTTCGATCATTAACAAACCAGGGTACAAAAGAGAATTGCTGACTGTGCTGTTTGAGAAGCGACGGTTGGTGCAAGAGGTTTTTAATGATGACTAGCACGACCTAGAGTAATTGGGAGGTTCACGCATGCATGAGTAAAAGTAACCTTAGTTTCCTTTTGGTGCCTCCGCCAAAACACCCTCCCTGTTCAATCCTGGTGTCTGAACAATAAATTCTCACTGAAAAGTGTGTTTTCTTTCTACTTTGCTCACGGACTGTACGCGTATGTGTGTGAATCCTGGTTTGGTTGTCCATTAAGCTCTGACAGTGTCAGTAGGGAGGGTTTGATCTATTACGAGAAACATTGTTGCCCGTTTTATTGAGGAGATAAAGTCTATCCACATCACTGCCCACAGCTCAAAACAAGATTAAAAGTAAACTGTCTGTTCCATTAGTGGGTGGCCAGAGGCTAAACCCAACTATGCAGGGAAACATTATCTTTCTGTTCTCAGGATTTAATCTTCACGAGGAGTTTCAAGTAGACTAAGTGAGGTGATTTAATTGCTGAAACTGTGGGACCATAAGAGCAGTAATACTAAAAAATATTGTTAATAAGGTATATTCCCTCTGATTGGATACACTGTCAGAAGTTCAGCTTTATTTGGATGGAGATTTGCTAATTTGCATTTCAGGAAAATCTATCTTGTGCCGTTCAAAAAACATTTTAACTGATAAAGTTGAAGCGTGCAAGTCAAAACAGCAATACCACGGAGTAAGCAAAATATGGCTTCAGAGACAAATTTGGCCCACTTAGGCTTTTAAGCAAACTTGTTTCTGTAATGTACGTGAAAGAATACTCCCCCGGCAATTATGGTTTCAACAAACAGACGGCACTTGCAGAGGGTTTGAATTTTGAGACCCTCTGCCTTTGACATGTTGGAACATTGGCTCCAAGTGTTAAATGCATTCTTTTATTATTTGATGAGTTGGTTTACCAAAATGTGTTCTTGTCCACCTTGTGAAAACTTTTGTTGGTGTTGGTCTACCAAACTTTTAGTCATGCCGAACAATGTGGTGGACAATCAGGAAAATCTATCTTGTGCCGTTCAAAAAAAAAAATTAACTGATAAAGTTGAAGCGTGCAAGTCAAAACAGCAATACCACGGAGTGAGCAAAATATGGCTTCGGAGACAAATTGGGCCCACTTAGGCTTTTAAGCAAACTTGTTTCTGTAATGTACGTGAAAGAATACTCCCCCGGCAATTATGGTTTCAACAAATAGACGGCACTTGCAGAGGGTTTGAATTTTGAGACCCTCTGCCTTTGACATGTTGGAACATTGGCTCCAAGTGTTAAATGCATTCTTTTATTATTTGATGAGTTGGTTTACCAAAATGTGTTCTTGTCCACCTTGTGAAAACTTTTGTTGGTGTTGGTCTACCAAACTTTTAGTCATACCGAACAATGTGGTGGACACTTATTTACTTCCAAATTGGTTTCCGTTCTTCAATCATGCCCTTTTTCAGTCCTATTGTAATTTAAAAGTCTTTATTTCTCTTATGTACTTGTTTTTCACACTCTGTTCATAGTTTGGCTTGAAACTGAACTGGAGTGCTTTACAGTCGTGTTATGTTTATTTTCACAGCCAGATCATTTCCGCGGTTTCACATCACTATTGATGATCTCGTTCTGGGTGAAATCTTCTGTGGACGGGTGAAATCTACACTTGTTTGTTTTCGGTCATGAATCGGGGATTTTTAATGTTCTGACTTTTTCCTCCAATCTTGTGACAGGGATATTCCAAAATAAGAGAAAATAAAAACTGTAGTCAGGCAACAGAAATCTGCATGCTGTTTGGTGGAATTGCACAAGTGCCAGTGAAAACTTGGTTGCACATGGTAATGACAAACAACAAAGAGGACGTGAAGGCTGCCAACCAGAAACAAAGCGTTGGAAAGAGATCACGTTTGTACACTTTGTACATGGTCTCCATTTTAGAATGTTGGGCTATTTCAGAGGCTATTTTGCACTCTTTGCATCCAGAATATGTCTTACCCAAAGACCTGTGGTCCTTATCAATAATCTCTAACTTCATCTCATTTAAATCTTGTGTGAATCCCCATGTTTGTGATTTTGGGTTGCTGTTTTTTTAACCATTGTTTTTAATGAATCCTTCAGAACAGGGGTGTCAAACTTCAGTCCTCGAGGGCCGATGTCTAGAAGGTTTTCCATGTGTTCCTGATTCAATACAACTGATGCATATAAAGTGAAATCAACAGCCAATCAAATTTGGCACATTGACTCGATAACCTGGATCAGGTGTGTAGATGCAAGAACACTTGGAACACCTTCCAGACAACTACTCCCAAGGACCGAACTTTGACATCCCTGCTTTAGGACTTGATTTGTGATTGTGTCGTGCGGAGAGGGAACAGCACATGTTAGAGGTTTTGGGGATAAAGTTCGAGAGGTGGTTTGGGCACGTACAGAGGAGAGAGTGAGAGTACATAGGAAAAAGGATGCTGGATTTGGAACCACCAGGAAAGAGGAGTAGAGGAAGGCCAAAGATGAGGTTCATGGATACAGTGAAGGAAGATATGAAGATAGTTGGTGTGACCAAAGAGGATACAGCAGATATGGTTAGATGGAAGAAACTGACTTGCTGTGGCGACCCCTAAAGGGAAATGCCGAAAGAAGAAGAAGAAGAAGTCGTGCGAAGAGGCTAGTTTTGCTATAAGTTTAGACAGCTTAAGAGGAATAGCCAGCTAATTATTAATATTTAACAATATTGGGTGTTAAGAAACCAGATGTTACAGTTGTGGTGCCATTTTAAACTAAGTCTGTAAAATCCAGGAAATCACTGACGTTTTTTGGACAATGCCCTGCTAAAAACAAAAGTGTGGGGTAATCTTAGATCACCAAGGCCCAGAGTAATGCTTGAACCATGCAAATACATCTTATGTCTTAAATTGTCTGACTGTTATATTTTAAAAGAGTCTACAATCCCAACTTATTTTGGTTTTGGATTTTTTGCCAAGCTAATAGATTTTCTTCTATAAGTTTAGAAATTTGGCCAAAGCCTTATTTATGTACCCTTTGAGCACATCAATCGTAAACTTAGTTCTACATGTCAAATGTTTTTTTGGCAAAATAATCCCATGCATCCTTCACATTGACATGGCTGCTAGCCTGAAAATCCACAGCGGTGCAGAGTTCGAAGAGTCCCTTTGAGCTTAAACTACAAACGCAGGGGAGAGGGGAAAACTGTAAATCTCAGAAATAACACAACTTGTAAAATAGGATCTTCAACCCTTGATATGTTGATAAAAAATGGCATTGGGTCATTTTGACCTGTACAATGTAAATCCAGGCAAAACTGTAACAAAAACTGGTCAAACCAATAATAGCTTTACTTTAGATATAACCGTTTAGAAAACTGACATAATTTTATATTTCAACTGAACTATTGACGAACATTTAAATTATTACCTCTTCACACTTTTTAAAATTTAATTTCTCCATTTTTAAAAGAAAAACTAAATTTGCACTCTCAGAATCTCTTTGGGCTTGTTTCTTCTGACAGTTCCCAACATGGTCAGCTTACACCTCTGAATTTCATCTCCAAGGCGGTAGGATGTGAAAAAGTTATCACATATGATGATTTGACCTTGTAGCCTGTTACTTTACTCCAGGCAACACACATTCCCTAATTCTTCTCACTTGCTTCTCCAGGTAGCTTTCCAGTAGATACTTGCATATGCCAAGCATAGTAAGCTATCACAGGCTAGCCATAATTTGATGCCATATTTGGCCAAGCGCCATATTTGCTATAAACAGCTATCTAGTAACCATATAGTGCTATGAAGGAAAATGATCCATAATGTCATGTTGTATACAAATTCCGCACAGCCATCGCAGTACACACCAAAGAGCCCAGATTGCACATACACATGGTCCTCATTAAACATGATTTATTAAAAAAGTCTGATGGAAAGAAAGGCTAGTTGTGTCAAAGTATAATTTCTAACAAACCAGCTGAGTATTTCGTCTTCCATCGATGACCCTCACTCCGGGGCTCTTTCGCAAGCTTGCACGGAAATTTGATATAAACTCAATATTTTTCAAAATGATAGTAATCTTCCACAAAGTAGACCAGAGAAATTTAGCTTGGACACAAAATTTGAAGGCAAAGGAATATTTGGTTAAGTCTAAATAATCATGTCTCTATTTCACGATTTGACAGAATTACGACCCAAAAACATAGCCTTATTGCTTTTTTTTAAAATGTCTGAATCATCAAAAACAACCAATAAAACAAAACCCCAGTGGAACGCCAACAACACAATGCAATTTACCCAAAAAGATAGATGACTAATATCTTCAGAAACCTGAAACCAGTTGCAAGGGTCTAAAGCATTACAACTAATACATAAGAAGAAATTCTCCTAAAACCAAGATTAGATTAATTTGGTGTCATTGCACGCCCCAATGCACAGCATCAAAGACAAAGTGCCGCTTTGACAATATATCAACAGCATAATTAAACAATCAAATTTACTCATTTATTAATTAACAAACACATTAATTTTCCATAGAGATTTGTCACGAACTGGCTCTGGGTCTGGGACAAAAATCAGGGAAACTGAGACAAAGTATGGGCCAAATCAAATGAAGTTTATTGTAAAATAAAGACACAATCATCATAAATACAAATTCAACATTGAAGAAACAGACAAACCGAAAGCATACTTGACCTGCATATCACAAAACAGAGAGCGAAAACAATTAGTGTAGGCATCTCCTTCCAAATGAGCCCGGCTGGCTCCTCTCGGACGGCCCTCCCCGGGGCCGCGACAGATTGAACTTCATTTGTATTGCTATAAAAAATTTGAGTGTTCGGTTAAGTATAGTCATTCATATTCATAAATGTGCTAATTGTTTTCACAATTCTATCTTTACTTTTTTACTTAAATCTTTTTAATGAATGGTTCATTTTTGTGTTCATTTCTATTTGATTTTTTTCTTGTCTGATACTGTGCCTTGGGGCTACAAACCGAGCTTTCTTTATCGTGTCCCATCCAGTCATCTCGATGTGTTCCAAAACCAGGAAAAACACTAAATTTCTTTAGTGAGTCTTTAGGCCTAAGAAGACACCTACTGTTGAAAATTTGTTATGATCCCCCCTCTTTTGGCACATTATGCTTTCTTCTTGCCCTACCCTTTACCATAATTTACCATAATTTACCATACCCTTTACCAATTGCCTCTCACTTGTCGGCCATTTCCCTCTTTTTCATATAAGTCCTGGTACCAATGTTCACTTTAATTTTTTATGTGTCTGAACAAACACTCAAGCTTCCTGAGCAGAAGGGGGCGGAGCAAAACTTTGATTCTTTTATGACGTCACCAGTCGCAATGAGCCAAACTCCAAAGCAGCAGTTTGAAGCAATTTGTTTCAGAAAGAGATATGCTTCAGAGTTCAGTCTAATTCTCCCATCTTTAGTTTAAATTACGTGTTATTTTGTGCACTGCATAGGTTTTCTTGTGCGTTATTAATCTGCAAGCAATGCGCAATTGCACAGCCGCGCAACTCAGAGGGAACACTGCCTGGTACCCTTAACTTTTTAGTCAGGTCAACTTCTGCTCTGGTGTCTGAAATGTTAAAATCTGGTCCTTTTATGCCTGCCTAAGGACCTAAGGCTGACTCAGAACCCATGCCTGGCCAGGATAGATCAGTCAGCACATGCTTGCCCCTCTTCCCTCACTCCTTCCGTCTTCAAAGCAAAATTCCGGCCACCCTACTGAGGTAACTCATTTCAGCAGCTTGTATGTGCAATCAGTCATGACCATCAGTGTGTAGGAAGGTAGATGACCGGTAAGCGGAGAGCTTTTCCTTTTAGCCCCTTGTTCTTCTTTCACTCTTGAACTTGATCCTGAGATCATTGGAAATCCTCTACTTTGAGAAGGATTTTACTGCAATGAAGTACTGTCTTTGAATAAAAAGGAATGACCAGTATCATCACAATCTGAACAGCCAAAGACACGGTTTTGGACAAAGAAGAATTTAAAAAGACGTTAGTTCTGAACATTTAAATTTCAGTGGTAACAATTCATTCTGAGGTTAGCATATCCACTGCGTTGATGCTGCTTTTGTTTACAAACATAATTTACATCACACATAGAAAACTCAATGAATTAAACATTTTGAAAAATACTGAAAAGTTGTCTTGACAAAGGCCTCTTCAGACTAATGTACATCCATGTGCAAGTGACGGTTTGGCATGACACGTCTCTGCTATTTTCTAAACATCAAGAGTTACAAAAAAATTCTTGCTGTTTTTGGATTGTTAAAAAAATGGCCTACATGAAACACTTCCAACAATAGTTTGTTAGTCTGAAATCCGAACGTTCACATTAGGTCTGACGCCTGCTTTCACTCAATCGGTTTGCCATTATACAGTAATTTGTCCCAGTGGTAGCTAAAACAATGTTTCACAGTAATAAATTAGTGTGTAACTTGTTGTACCGGCCAGACACATTGGCGGACGGAACTTTTAACAACAGTCTATACTGAGCGCATTTATTTATCAGACTTTTTATGTTTTCTTTAACATTTAACTATTTATGATTACATTTTATGTCCCACACCATTCTAAGACTTTTGGATTATTCTGGAATAGAAAAATCTTTGGTTTTACTGTAGAAAAAAATAGCGTGATTTCAAAACAGCTGATTTTTGTTGAGTCTCAGTTGGTCGCTCTTTCTGAATTTACATTTTAGCAACAGAAAAAAACAATTTTGAAGGAATTTCTGAGTTTTTAAACCAATAGGAGACATGTGCTCTACTGCGGCCCAGTTGTCCACAGTGATCTGGATGACTGGACTCTGGAGAGAAAGAGATCTCCAGTGATCCTGATGTGGACTCTCTCAGGAAGCCACAAACAATGCTGCACTGTTCCCTCCCAGTGTGTGTATTTCTAAGATTGTGCGTGTAAAATCACAGCATGATTGTGTGTATATTTGGGTGTGTGGCCTAGTGTTAGTGTATATACTCAGGAGTGTGTTTGTGTGTGCGTGTTTGGCTCCTACAGGACACCAAACCCTGAAAAGAATATCTCAAAGGGCCACTTGGAAACCCAGGCACATGTGCGTGTGTGTGTCAGGCAGGGTCTGTGAGTTCTTTGGCAGTTCACAACTCTCATTTGAGGGGATTAGGAAAAGGAGAGCGCAGCAACGTAACTCAAATCCAGCCGGGCAAATTTTTGGATCAAGTCTCTGTTTGTGCGCTCGCACATATTTTTCTTTCAGAAAATCAGCAGCTAACGTTAAAGAAAGGAGAGTCGATCATATATGACAACGTTTTGTTTGCGGTGGGGCAAAACAGACAGGACGAATGAAAGGGTGAAACAACAGCTGAGACTTTGCTAGCCGCCATTCAGCTCATAAATCACTTCATGCAAGCACAGACGCAGAGAAGTGAAATAAAACCCACCAAACGTACAAGAAGGTGGGATCGGCTTTTCTCTATTAAAAAACTCCCAGCTTGTATCTCAAACATCTAAAGAAGTTAAGAATTGAAGCTTTTGGTAGACTGGAAGGAGAAGAATATGAATCTTTAAGTTATCTAATGAAAGTTTGCCTGCTGGTCGTTGCATTAGCTGTAATAAAAACAATGAACAAAGAAAACTGTGGGTATGTTAAAGAAAAAGATCTTAGACTGTTTGTGGCATATGTTTGTAATAAACATTAATGTACATAATCAGTCATTGTTATAGCCCAAAGGGTTTGTGGGTTCCACTAAGCCAGCAGATCAGTTGTAAGGTTGGCCAAATCCCGGGCAATCAAGACCTCCAATAATGAAGGAAACTTTTTGTATTCTACCTCCTCTAGTCCGTTTGTGGGGTATACGGTCCCCTTTTGAAATAAAGACCGAGATTAGGCCAAGATCAAAGATGTCAAGCTCTGCTTCCTGAGGTTCGAAACCCTTCAGATTTTTAATGTGTCCCTGGTTCAACGCAGTTTATCAAGATGAAGTCATTGTTCAGAACGGAATTTTACCGTTTCGTCGTCTTCCGCTTGTCTGAGGCTGGGTCGCGGGGGCAACAGCTTCAGACGGGAAGCCCAGGTTTCTCACACCCCAGCTGCATCCTCCAGTTCACCTGGAAGTATCCCGAGTCGTTTCCCAGCCAGCGGTGAGACATAGTCTCTCCAGCCAGTCCGGGGTCTGCCCTCTTGGTCTCCTCCCGATGGGACGTACCCGAAACCCCTCACCAGCGAGGCGCTCCTTTACCGTTGCCTCAATATATTTTGATTTGGGTGTGTTAGAGAGAACATCTTTCGTACTAAACCCTCAAGAACAAACATCGGTTCTTCTAGAGGAGTGGCCAAGGAATTTGAGTTTAAATGTAAAAGGTTCTCACAACCAAGTGATTGAGCAATTTGAAAAATGGCAAAGGGTAACATTTGTGACTATGTCAGGGAGAACTTTGGGTTGGCATTGAAAAGTTTGAGTAAGTAGAAAAATTTTAGAGAGGGAACTCTGACAACCCAAGAATTGATTCTAATGAGAAAAGTATGAGTATTGGCGGTCATGGGAAATGTTTCAGTTATGGCTGTTTAAGCTTCGAGTTCTCTTTTTTTTGGTTGTCTTTTTCCTGTCTTGGCATGCACAGAGGTGATTGCGTTATCATTGCATTCACAGCTATAAAGCTGCTCATTCAAGTCTTACTGGAAAATGGCTCAAGACTGTGGCCTTTTTTGTGGAGTCTACATGTTTTCTCTGAGAATTTTTTGGGTCTCTTCAGGCTTCCCATCTTTCTGCCTTCAAACAAAATACAAAGGCAAAGTGGCTTGATTGGTGTTAGTCACAGTACCCTTAGAAATGTGTATGGCTTTCTGACAAACTTGTTATCTTGTTACCTCCGGCATACCCTCCACCTTGTCCATTTACTTGTAGGCAGGCGTTTAAAGATTTAATGGCAGTATGAAAGATATCCCTGCACCAAGACCGACAGTGAACAGTTTCCATTTGTTAACACTTGTGTCCACTTGTGTACAAGTTAACACTTGTGTCTGTCTTTTTCTGACAGTCCTTTTTGTTTCTACACCAATCACATAATGGGAGACGGTGGGAGATAATGGAGAAATGGTGGCTCAGTGGTTAAGCGTTCGTCCGCCAACCAGTAGTCAACCGGAAGTTCGCGGGTTTGCATCCCACTGAGTGCACATTTAAGTCCTTGGAGAAGACACCTAAACCCCTCATTCCTCCCATTATTGGCACTGTCATAGGTAGCAGCCTGCTGTGGTGAAATGCAGCGCATAAATTTCCCGGAGAGGGATTGATAAAGTATATTAAAATGAAAAAAATAATAAAAATAATAATAAGCACAAGTCAAACCAGTGAAGGAAGTTTTACAAAATATTGTAAAAAAATACATTTATAACGACCTTCCATATCGGATTTAAGATGAATATTTTCTGTTGTACTTAGTCAGAGTTTTACTTCTTATTCCGAAAGTCCTTATTTCATTGTCTTTTGTTTGAGTTTGTTTTCTTCTTACGGGTGCAGTTAGCAGTGCATATTTTTGCTCCACCAATCTGTCTCTAATCAACTTTAATAGGTTTCAACTCTGACACACATTTTGTTTTATTAGTTGACATTTTAAAAATTGATTTTGGGTGATGACAAATGTGAATATTTATTTCAGAGCTTGATACCAGAAACCTGGGTAAGAGCAAACGGTAATCAAAGCCACAAATTTTTATCTGCCAGATAACTTCAAAGATTTTGTTGCCATGGTATCACAATTGTTTTGGTTGGTTTTTCTTTTAACAAATCCCAAAGCTCCTTTTGGACTCCTGCTGAGCCCGGAGCAGCTCTCTGACAAAATGATTTATCTCCATAATCATGCGGTCCAGATGAGTAAATATCGAGACTCGTTTATTTTCAGAGTTTACTTTTTTTGGAAAGACTGAAATTCTTGCTAATTACTATTTATCCAAGAAACATCTTTAATTTGAGCAACAATCATCTGTCTTCAGTGTGAGGAGAGATATATTGTTCAGTTCATGCACAGTTCAGGGCTACGAAATTCTAAGCTACAAAGCATTTCCTGCCGGTTTACACGCTTTTATGAAACTAACATGGTTGTCGAATAAACTGAGACGTGTGGTAAAGCAGTGACCAAAATTTTTGCATCAGTGACTTTACAATCACTGGTTCTGCCACTTTTATTTTTACAGCCAAATTAATTTACTAATCGAATGCAAAATTTGAGCTTTAAGAACCAAGAAGACGTGTTGTATGTAAATAGCAACGACACTTTTTTAAACCATAAAAAGTGCTTCAAAGTCATCTTCTAGACAGTGTATTAAAAACCATAACTTTGGCATTTTTTTTTTTTGGTTTGTTTTTGGCCTTCCAAGAAAGTAAATCAGAAGCTTAAAAAAACCCCTCAAAATAATTGTTGGGTTGATTCAACTGTAGTTTAAAATTTTGTTCAAATCTTTGTAAAATGAATCAAATTATCATTTTAACTTGAAACCAGACAAAAATCTGAGAAGTTGTAGTTTTAGAAAGTTGAGCCAAGTAATCTAAAATAGCTATTACTATGGATATGTAATAGCTATTACATCTATGGGATCTATTACATCTATGATATCTATTACATCTATGATATCTATTACATCTATGATATCTATTACATCTATGATATCTATTACATCTATGAGCAGTATAGCAAACTCATGGTGGATTTTTTTTGGTCCTAAATGCTAAAGTAGGACATTCCTCTTACTTTTACATAATCCCAGTTCTACTTCAAACTAGCTGAACTCCTCTTTATTTTTCTGTTGCCATAGTGAGTAACATCCCCAAAACTACACAGATGCTCCCTGCGTGAACGTGTGCTAGATACTCCGAATGATTTATCTAATCTAAGCTGCTCTGGAACAAGAAACTTCAAGGAAATAAATGTCTTAAGTTGGAATTGTGTTTGCTCGCTCTTTGAAGTAGTATGGTTCTGGCTCACGGAAAAGACCAATTGTGTTGATTTGTTCAGGGATTTGAGGTTCTGGTGTTGATGAATGTTTCCACTCGGGTGTTTGTGGTGAAGTGGTTCCTGTCTGGGATAAAACTCAGCGTTTTATCGAACTGCATGCAGTATCCACAAAAACCAGAATTTATGCTGCTTAACATGTGCAAAACACGTAATTCTTGACAAAAAAAGAGAAAAAAATGTTCAGTCAATTGATAGATTTCCTGAACTGAATCAAGGGCAGCACACAAATGTCTATAAATGGTCTAGCAACTTCACAAACGGTCATATTTTATGGGTAAAGAGATTTTAATGTTGTGTTGTTTGGCTCGTGTGTACGCATGGTATTGGCAGTGGTTTAACTCATAAAAAAAGCATGTTGGAGTTATTTAATGAAAGCTTGTATACGCGTCGGGAGGTAGAGGCGGAACATTGTGTACATAGTGACGTAGGCAGATAGTGCACTGGACCACTTCAAGCTGATATCAGATTTTGATGAATGATTTTGTCCAAAGATATACTGCAAACCTAAACTTTGGATACTCTTTATGTCAAAAAGTGAATAACAATGCGTTGCGGTTCAAGTAATCAAATCAGTTGTGTATAGTCTAGTTTTGAGTATTTTATAATTTTACAAACTGTGCCCATGCTTTTTAAAATTAAGTGGATCAGAAACATGGATTGTGTTTTCAACCAATGCCATGCCTATTTTCTACATCTTATTTCCCCTCTGTGGCCTTAGGGATGCTTGGCAGAAAGCCAAAATGGTGTAGATGGCGTATTTGTCAAAGCCGTTTGATTCGCCCTCATTACTTGTTTCACGACCAGCAGGTTTCGGATCATGTTAAAGAGCAATCAAACATTTAAATGAGTAGTTTTTGGTCAGAAGCTTGTGGTTTCTAAGTATACATGCTTACAAAAATGGTCATTTTCCTTCTGATTATGAACACTGGATAAATTGTGAGATTCTACCTCACTCCAGAGTCCGAGCCAAGTTTTTGTCCACAGTCAAAAGACAGAAACTCCCCAATGGGAGACATGCCAAAACCCGGCACACATATATAACAACTTCCAGGGAGTATTTTGAAAGTCCCAGCCAAAAATACAATCATTAAACAATCGAGAGACAAAACCCACTGATTTAACATGTAGCTCAGACAACCACACGAGTACTGGCGGTGCCTTACATGCCAACACCAGTTTCCTTTAGAACTTAAAACCCCAAAGAGTCTGGTATGAAGACATACGTTTCCAATGAGGATATCAAATACAAAAAGTGCATTACCCTCCTTTTTACTCCTGATTAGTGGTGAAACATAGGATTTAAAATCTGAATGTGAGCTAAGTGCCGATATGAAGTTTCAGTATCTATGTACAAAATTAGACTGAATAAAAGGGATTTGGAAAGTTAGACTCAAATCACTGTTCATCAGGAAACACGAGTAAGCTCCAACCCCAGCCCAGGGGTGATTAAAATGATCCAAAACCTATCCGCAACTTCCGAATACTACCTCCTCTTGCTAGCTCTCAATGGCATGCTTGTTTCCCAGAAGATGCAAGTCACCTATCTGTGTTTGGTCTCTGTAGGTTCCAAATGACAGCAGCAGCGCGAGTTGAAGTGCTTGATTGAGTAAGCTTGTCAAGGAAGGACATGACTATTTCTGATAACTTGAACAGAAAGTGAAACAGTTCAGATAACAACTCCCTGGCCTCAGGCGACGGTATGGGAAAAACAATTTTGATTTACAAAGCATATTCTTCTCTCTACATCTGAGAGGCTACGGTATGGCATTAGCCTGATTCATCCAAATTGTTTCTATTTGTAAAAATAATGTGATCTCGAACCGTCTGGGCTTGTCTGCTTCAAGGTGGCCAGGTACTATTTTGCTTAAACCAATCACGTCTTCTGGCCTGGACGTAAATCACGAACTGTGTGTAAATTCAGTAAAGCAAAGCGTGAAATCAAATGTGTCCCTAATCCCATTGGCATCACGGCAATCACAACTTATTTAGAAGAAAAACAGTCCAAACACGGTGTTCATTCTGGCTTTAATTTCTCAATCTCAGGAATGGTTACTATCACAGACAGCCCAGCTTGATGCTTAGTTACCAAACTATGGATGGACTCAAATGGACGCTTGTGCTTGACTTCACTGTGTCATCTCTGTTCGCTAATTGGCCAATTATTACCTCTCAGTTGGCCGCAGATGCTTGAGATGCCAGACCTGGTATCTAGAGTGAATTTAAATTGAGGGGGTGCAAAAGGAGATGCCAGCCTGGCAAAAGCGCTTTATTAATATCCATGAGAATTAAATTTCAATGTTTGAATTAAATATGCGAAAAGTTTTAAATTAATCATATACACCTTCTGAATTATTATGGTCCAATATTTTTGTACAAACCTCCAAGCAATGACTGTCAGGATGAAGATGAGTTTACAAGTCTTGAATTCAATTTCTTGAATGTCTTGAATTTTACAAGTCAATAATTGAACCCTTTACTTTTATGTCCAAGTTCTTTTCTTAAGGAGCTTGGAAAAGAACTTGGAGTAAGTCATCCAGATTGCCCTGTAAGCCCTTGCTTCTGCCTATTCCTTTTCAGACTTTGTGTATTTTATTTGTAGTTTTTTTTGTTGTTCTTCTTGTGTTCCCGAATGTCTGACTAAATAAAAATGGAATAAAAAAGAAAAAGATTGCTTGGGGTATGTTATCCAGATTGCTTGGGGTATGTTATCCAGATTGCTTGGGGTAAGTTATCCAGATTGCTTCGGGTATGTTATCCAGATTGCTTGGGGTAAGTTATCCAGATTGCTTGGGGTAAGTTATCCAGATTGCTTGGGGTATGTCATCCAGATTGCTTGGGGTAAGTTATCCAGATTGCTTGGGGTATGTTATCCAGATTGCTTGGGGTAAGTTATCCAGATTGCTTGGGGTATGTTATCCAGATTGCTTGGGGTAAGTTATCCAGATTGCTTGGGGTATGTTATCCAGATTACTTGGGGTAAGTTATCCAGATTGCTTGGGGTATGTTATCCAGATTGCTTGGGGTAAGTTATCCAGATTGCTTGGGGTATGTTATCCAGATTGCTTGGGGTAAGTTATCCAGATTGCTTGGGGTATGTTATCCAGATTACTTGGGGTAAGTTATCCAGATTGCTTGGGGTATGTCATCCAGATTGCTTGGGGTAAGTTATCCAGATTGCTTGGGGTATGTTATCCAGATTGCTTGGGGTAAGTTATCCAGATTGCTTGGGGTATGTCATCCAGATTGCTTGGGGTAAGTTATCCAGATTGCTTGGGGTATGTTATCCAGATTGCTTGGGGTAAGTTATCCAGATTGCTTGGGGTATGTTATCCAGATTGCTTGGGGTAAGTTATAACTTACTTACAATAGAAGTGTTGGGTTCAGCTTCAGGTGGAAGTATACTGTATTCAACAAAATCCATAATCCCTTTTATGGTTGCTTATTATACTCTTAAAATGCCTTCACACGAGAATTCTATGTTAAAGGGCAGATTGATTTAATGAGTTTGTAAGAACGACTTAACTTCAGGTTAATGTGGGGTAAAGGTCCCCTATTTGGTGTGGTTAAAGAAATTGATTAAAAAAAAACAAAAACGTGTGCATCAAGCCTTGTGTTGTGCCTGCAGGATTGGAGGAGATGATATTCCTAACACTGTACACAAGGCCACAGAGAGACAGCAGATTACCACTCCCCGCTTGTGCGTGTGGAACTCTGACCTTTCTTTGTGAGTTTCGCTAAGTTGGATTCCTTCCAGTTTAAATAAAGTTTAAAGACACACAAAAGCAGGGCGGACCTGTTTGCTGTTTCTTTCTTTCTTTTTAACTTCCTTCTTCCTTAGAACAATCGAGCATGTTAATGTTTGGTTTAAGGAGAGCTGTTAAGACTGGAGGCGATAAAGATATTCACTGTTTGGGTGTCTTGGGAATTTTTGTGGCGACTTTAAGTTTACAAGTATGTGCGCTGTGTTATCTAAGCTGGATCTTAGTTTCTGATTCCTGATGTTGTTCCGAGAATATGAGGAAGAGAAGTAGTAAAGGTAAGAAGAGAGGTATGAACAGGGTGAAGAAAAGAGTCAAAAGAAGTCAGGACTTTCCAGTTTGTCTCTGTCACCTGTACACGTGACAATGAGAATGCTTGAGGCAAATGTGTTTGAATGTGATTGTGAAAGAAAGGGAAAGTTGGAAAGTTGTTGCTTGTATTTAGTTAGGTTTCAATGAAAAAAAAGAGAGGAAAGTACAAAGCCAATTAAAGTATATTTACCTCACAAGAAGTAAAGCACGGAACCATAAATCCACCCCCAATAAAACTTTGTTGCACACTAATGCACACAAAACTTTGAGCCTAAGTTTGTATGGCCAATAAAAACTCAACTCTGGTTTTAATAAGATTAAAAATAAAAAGTTTGAGACAGGAAATCAATGACTTTTCAAAAAATCAGACATAAAATTGAAGAAAAAGCACCAATAAGGTCCCCCATTTTCAGGGGTACAAGGTCACAAAATTTGGAGGGGTATACAGAATTTGCAAAAGTAGAACTTGTCTTATTTTGTGAGCATTACTTATTCAATTCTACATATTTGAAATTAAAAGCCTTTGTTGTTAATATATTTCCATTCAACAGGCTGTTGACCTGTCCAGGGTGCATCCTGCATCTCGACTTATAATTCGAGAAGCCTTTTCGCTCAGCTCTACAACTATGCTTACACCACAAAAACTTGGGATTTATCAAGACCACTGTGACTACATACGCAACTTTCGCTTCTTAAATTACGCCTGCGATAAATCTTTGGTGTAAGCCAAATAAGAATTCATCGTACCCCTACAACACTTGTAGAGCTTCAAATACAGCCTATGCAAATAACGCGTATCGATTGGTCCTTAAATGAGCCAATGGCACCTAAAATTAATCACTAACTATGACGCAATGGTGAGGCATTGGCAATTGCGCGGCTGCGATAATGTCACCCACAAGCGAAAGTTAGTGGGAGGTGATCACCACAGCCTGCAACTTCGGTGATTGTCACACACTGATCTGTCAGTGAAATAAAAGAAAAATGTTTCCACCTTAAAGTAGGGACAGAAACGAAGTAGTGAAATGACGATGAATGACTTTAGCTGATTAAAATTCAAAATAATTCCCCTGAATTTTTACCAAATGTCTAAACCAGAACAAATCAATATGTCTGTTTTCGGAAACTTCTTCTCTGCACTTTGCCCATTTTTTTAGAATAGCAGTCTGTTTTCATGGAGTGTCTTTCATGTCTTACTTCCTCAGTGAGAGTAAAGCGAGACCTTGTTCTGAGGTCAGAATGTGAACCAAAAACAATTTTTATTGTGACTGGCTTGACCACAACCATGGCCTGTTTTTTATTTCCCACTGAGAAGCAAGAACAAACCATCTAACGATTAGAAAAATACAGAATTTAAGGCTTTCTGCAGCTTGATCATTTAAATGTTAAGATAAACAAAAACCATTAAAGTTCTTTGATTGGTGGACCCAGCACTCACATCAAGTCTATGTTTTTGCCCTTCTGGGCGAACACTAGGCTATTAAACTTTTACTTCAAAAGTTCCAAAGGACACTTGTCAACCTAGTTTCTCTTAAGGATCTTTTCCATTGTTTCATCTTCTGAACTGCTCATCGCTAATGAGGTCGCCGGGGTGCCGGATCCCATCCTGGATGATTTTAGGTGAGGGGCAAGATTCCCACCGAACAGGTCGCCAGTGCTTTGCCGGACCACACAAGCAGACAATCATCAACAAACACACTCATTCCTAGGGGCAATTTTGTAGCGGCCAATCAACTTAACATGGACGTTTTTGGAGGGTAGGTGGAAACTGGAGTAAGCATACACAGGGAGAACATGCAAACTCCTCACAGAAAGACCACTATTTCAAGCCTTGTCCCCACTCCGGAACTTAAACCACCTTACTGGCCTTACTGGCCTTACTATGGGGACATCGTGTTAACCATTACGCCACCGTGCAGCACACTCTTCTATCAATCCAACTTTTACTAACTAGAAACAAGCAGGTGTTGGCTATTTGAAGTGTAGCCAAATTTGGCTACACTTCTAATATTGAACCGCTTGAAGATGTTAATATGCGTTACTGACTCCTTTTCATTGTTCAAATCCCAACTCGAACCCTACCAGTTCAGACAATCATACACCACTTAAAAATTCTACTATCCTTCAATTTTGTGATGTTTTATTTTGTTTTAACTTTTATAAAGTGGCATTGATCCAGCTCTCACTGGATCGATTTGCTGCCGAGTGTAGAGCGGCCGGGGTGGGAATTAGCACCTCCAAATCCGAGACCATGGTCCTCGCCCGGAAAAGGGCAGAATGCCCCCTGCGGGCCAGGGACAGGGTCCTGCCCCAAGTAGAGGAGTTTAAGTATCTCGGGGTCTTGTTCACAAGTGGGGGAAGGATAGACCGGGAGATCGAGAGGCAGATCGATGCGGCATTAGCAATAACTAGGATGCTGCATCGGTCCGTCGTGGTAAAGAGAGAGCTGAGCCGAAAAACAAATCTCTCAATTTACAAGTCGATCTACGTTCCAACCCTCACCTATGGTCACCAGCTGTGGGTGGTGACTGAAAGAATGAGATCACAGATACAAGCGGCCGAAATGAGCTTCCTCCGCGGGGTGGCTGGGCTCTAACTTCAGAAATTGAGTGAGGAGCTCTGCCATCCGGGCGGAGCTCGGTGTCGAGCCGCTCCTCCTCCAGGTTGAGAGGGGTCAGATGGGGTGGTTTGTTCATCTGGTCAGGATGCCCCCCGAGCGCCTCGCTGGCGAGGTGTTTTGGGCTCTAATTTGATACCTATTTTCAATTTAAAAAACAAACACGTGGAGCACATTTGCTAGCCAATGGTGTATACACAAAACATTTGATGACTTAACTGCAGCTCCAACTAGCGTCAACATTATTCCGACAATTGCGAACCCAAAACTGTCTTTTCCATGTGTTGACAACAAAAACATTCAGGTCAGTTAAAAACAGTCGCTGACCAAAGGAAACACGCTAAGTTTGGTAAAATGACACCAAATAGACCAGCGTGGGCACTGTGGGGTCTTTTAGATGTCTGTGGGTGGGCAGTCCAGCATGGGTGGGCAAAAGTGTTATGTAAATGTGTTCATGTGTGGATTTGATGAGCAACAATGAGTCATGAGGAAACTACAGACCTGGTTACTGACCTCTTTTTTTTCTCAGCCCAGATGGTCAGACAAGAATAGAAAATGTGGGAAGTGGATAAAGTGCTATTGTTAAGACAAAACCTGGAATAACTTTTGATTTTTTTTTTTTTTTTAGTTTTTGCGTGAATAAAGAGAACAAATCCAAATCTTTTCAGCAAAGGTTATTGTTTACATGACCTGTATGATGTGAAAATGGTCTAAAGTTTTATGAGAAGCTGCTTAGCCGCTTTCCTTCCAGGAGGAAATGTCAGTGTCGACCACAATAAACACGTTGACTCAGGGGAATTTTCTGTGTGCGCTGACACATACGACACACAAACCTTCCCACTGCTATGAAGTTTGTTTTAGAAACTAGGGCTGAAACAACTAATCGAATTAATCGATTATAATCGATTATTGAAATAGTTGTCAACTAATTTAGTCATCGATTAATCGTTTAGAAAGTTTTTGCTGTCAACAGCACTTAATATTACACAACTTGATTGTTTTTTGTGTATTTTTACTCATGTTAACCTAGGCCATTTTTGTTTGATACCATACCTCTGAACAAGGTTAAATTTGCAAATCTAAAACTGTTAATGATTTCTTGTTTTTAAATGTGATCCTGGATGGTCGATAGTTTCCATTTTATGTTTTTTTAGCCAGTACTATAAAACACATTTTACGGGTGCTCGTGATTTACCTTTACTGTATACAGTAAGTAGATTTATTATTTTATATTTGCTGTAGAAATGGTAATATTCTCTCTCTTTATTTCACAGAAAGATTAACATTTTTACTTATTAGAATGAGCTCAACGTGTTGTTTAAGTGGTTATGAGTTGTGTTTTGCATAACTACATTCAATAAAATGCCAAAAAACTATTATTTATTAAGTTGACAATTTTACCCGATTAATCGATTAATCGAACCAATAATCGCCAGATTAATCGATCATCAAAATAATCGTTAGTTGCAGCCCTATTAAGACCTTAAACTTTCCCATATTGTAGAGAAATAAATCTATTTTACATTTTAATGGCACTAGTTATCTGGCTAAACGGCCAAAAATGTCCGCGGTAACTCACGTTAAAAAACAAAATTATTCAAAAGTGAAGAACTTCTTTGACTTCCGGTTTTGCGCTCAAAAAGAACAATGTTCTCAAGTGCGACTACAAAAAAAAAGTTCTAAAATCGTATAGACATTAAAAGTGTTTTTTTTTAAATGAAATATTATTTATTTTTGAAGTGTCTTGCACATTTTTGAAGGTGTTTTTCGACAAATAACGACAAAAACGTAGGTTTTTGAAAAAAATATTTTCAGCCCTTTTCCGTTTCCGGGAGCCACGTAAGTTGTTTATACGCTCTAAAACCTGAATAAACACAAAGAGAGGCTAACATAACAACTTTTGAAGCAAAAAGAGAGAGGAAAAAAAAAACCGAAGTCGCACGTTGATGACGTCATATACAGCATCCAAACTCTGGAGCATCTCAACACATTTTTTTTTAGATAAAACCAATGGTCAATTTTGATACGCATTCCAGCTGTGGGTGGTGACAGAAAGAATGAGATCGCAGGTACAAGCGGCCGAAATGAGCTTCCTCCGCAGGGTGGCTGGGTTCTCACTCAGAGATCGGGTGAGGAACTCTGCCATCCGGGAGGAGCTCAGTGTCGAGCCGCTCCTGCTCCAGGTCTAGAGGAGCCAGATGGGGTGGTTCGGGCATCTTGTCATGATGGCCCCCGAGCGCCTCGCGGGCGAGGTGTTTTGGGCACGTCCCACCGGGAGGAGACCAAGGGGCAGACCCCAGACCCGCTGGAGAGACTATGTGTCACAGCTGGCCGGGGAACGACTTGGGATCCTTCCGGGTGAGCTGGAGGATGCAGCCGGGGAGAGAGAGGCCTGGGCTACCCCTTTGAGGCTGTTGCCCCCGCGACCCGACCCCGGAACAAACGGATGAGAACGGAACGGAATTAATAGCACATATTTACAAAACAATAAATTTATATTCACTTGGACAAACCGGCCAAAAAGATTTAAGAAATTCCCAAATTTTTTCATTTCTCTCTTTTAGTTGAAATTTGTTTGACGGAATAAGACTAAAAGGTCATCTCAAGTCACTTTTGTAAGACCAAGTATGACAAATTCAGATGGGATTTAAATGGAAAGCGAGTTTAAACTTTTGAGTCATATTTAAACTGTTTTCAGGTCAAATTGAATGAGGGTGTCTTTACCATGACTAGATAAATTGGACTTAACGCTTTCCACACAGCTCGTGACTACATTTACATTCCAGTCAGGCGCACGTGAACTACTCTTCTTTGTTTACATACACATTCGGTCAAAGGTTATCTCAGCCTGTCAAACTTACTATGATGGATTGCTGGGCTGCAAAGTCTTGAAATGGATGTAAAGTAACGTCTCAGAATAAAGAAATAAACGCTGCAAACTATTGATTGGAAAAAAAAAGATTTTTTTTTAATCATGTGTTGTATATAAATCGCAAATCAAATCAGTAAGTGAATAACAAATCACGGCATGTATGGAAAGGATAATAAATTGCTAATGAGAAAAAAATTATGCACAATTGAGAACAAAAACTCTACAAAAATATCTCTGAAACTTGAATTATTTCAGATTTGTCGAGTACTAATACATTTTTTTATATTATGCCACATTATATTTTTTCTAAATTTATTTATTTATTGATGATGAACTTAAATCATGTTTAATCTTTTCTGTTTAAAGAAGAAATTTAAGTTATTACTTTAAAAATATGCAAGTCTTGATGGTTAAATTCAAGCTTATATAAAATGTAAACAATTATAGTAACAATTGTATTACTTTTTGTACTTGTATTACTTTTTCATTTGATGTTCTAATTTTCATTTTATGTATTATGATTGATTTCTGAATATTTACTTATATGTTTTGTGATGGATTCTAAGTATTTACTTATATGTTTTTTTGCTTTTATGATGATTTAAAAAAAGGGTCGGCGAAATAAGCGTTTGTTTCAGCCGATACCGTTTCGGTCCTTTGCTAAAATATAATTATATTTTTTTCTTTCTTTCTTTAATGTGAAATTGCACTGTGACCAAAATAAATAAATAAATAAAAATTTCTGATGTGCAATATAGGAGTACGTGCAATATATGCGCTCTGGGGCGCACAGCTCTATGCCCCAGGGCGGAGCATAAAGTAGCCAATCAGAAACAAGCCTCAGAACATGTGAAATCAGAAAGTTTAGGAGCTGCCATAAACATTCATTAATCCGGCGCCCCACAAAGAGGAAAGGAGAGAATTGTGAGAGATAAACAAAAGCAAAGATGTTTTTTTTTTTTAAATTATTTTAAAGGGGTAGAAAACAATGAAGATGAAATATATAAATGCATATATATGTATTATTTTTTGGTAGTCTGACGTGATGTCACTAACGTTACTTTTCCAGGGTGAGGGCGGCATTCTTGCGCCCCACATTAACCAGCCGCCGCAACTTTGTAGGGTACTAGAGCCCTGCTCCTTTACATATGTTACCATTGGAAAGCCCTAGATGTCCACTGTAGATTGCAAAGGGAGTTGCTACCATAGCGCGCAATGGGTAAAAGATATTGAGATTTAAAAATGTCCTCCGTAGTGGACAAATTTGGTAGTCAGGAGGACAAAAACATTTAACCAAACATATGTTGCTAGAGACTTCCTTGCATTTAAAAAAAATTTCAGTTTTTGATTCGCTGGATTTCCAAAACAAAATATAGAAGATTGAATTTGAGGGAATTGGGTGCCACCCCCCGAAAAAATCAGACACTTGTGACTGAAGGAAGTGTTTTACAATACACTGATCAGTGCCCAATGTGTACCTCACTTCTCGCATGATGCTAGCTGGAACATGTTTCCTACATCTTTCCATCTTAGTGATAGAGATGTGATTTAGAAAATGGATGGCGGTAACGGAAATGATTGTTGGGTTGGAGTAACCCAAAAATCATCATCAGTCTTGAACTCTGGCGTAACCATATCAACACTACACCTTCAGCTTCAAGTACAACACATCGGTTAATTTACACAAACCTACAGATACCACAGGACTGGACAACTTTTTGAAACACACCAATAATTTAAATAGACCTTTAGACGTTTTTCGAGTCTACGCTAAAGATGGACGCCAGCCGCGTGCAACCGATCAAGCTCGCAAGAGTCACTAAAGTTCTTGCAAGAACTTATTCACAAGGACAGTGTACACATTTCCGTGTAGAGTTCATGGACCGCAGCCGCATGCAATTGATCAAGCTCACAAGAGTCACTTAAGTTCTTGGAAGAACTGGTTCACAAGGACAGGGTACATAGGTCCTTGTTGAGTTCATTGACGACAGCAACCGCTCCATCATCAGAGACGTGAAGGGTCCAGTGAGTGAAGAAGACGTGCTGATGCTGCTGGAGTCTGAAAGAAAAGCCAGGAGTCTGCGATAGAAGCAGCTCCAGTGTCGTGATGAAAATCTATCAATGAAAAACAGCCCCCTCAATACGTCACAATTGTACGTCTTCTCCAATATCAAAGAAATACGTTGGGTATCTTGGCCAAAAGCACGTCCTCGCTTTGGTTTGGGATAACCACCGTTCTTTTGTTTCCTTCACTGTTCCCTCAAGTCAAATAAGTGTAAACTACATTAAAAAGAAGTACTTCAGCTTGTTCTTTAGGGTTACGTCTTGAGGTTTCTTTATCGTACCCCCTTTCCATAATATTTTTGAAACCCCAGACTGATACTGAAAGCCTGCTTTCATAATATTCATGAACGATTTCTATCTTTACAAGAAGCCGTGACATTTCTGCAAACATGGACTTCTGTCTTGTCTTTTTGGGTACGTTTTTTTGGCCTCCGGCGAGTCTGGAAATGGTTATTTTGTTTTTATTTAGCTCTTGAAGTATTGTCAAATTATCTTGAGATCTACTCAATTCCTCGTCCGTATGTACCTCGAGTTTACTGTAGGATCATTTAATCTAATTTACTCAGGAATCGGTTCTATAATGCAGTAATCTACCATTTAGGCCAGACGTTTTGAGCCACTTCTTCTCGTTCTTGCTTCTAATGTTTCCGAGAGAGAAAAAAAAAAAACTTCTAACAAAAATGAATACATTACTTTTAAGTCTTCACCTTAAGGGAAGTTTTGAGCAGCTGCCATGTTTTCCCCAGAGATTTTTATTCCGGTTTTGTGTTCAACAGCTACAAACAAAGCCAAATTTGTGCTGAGAAGTTGATTAATTGATTCATGGATGACTTGCCTTCTCGTGTTACCGAAACCCCCAAAACCTCTAAAGACGGTGTGTTATTTTACCAAACAAGAGGCCAAAAAATGGCTTCAGTTTGGGGTCTCGAAATAAAGGGAAACATTAGGGATTGTTTTATTGTTTCTTTTAAAAAAACTCAAAGGTAAATGGTTTCCAATTGGTGTTCGATTTTAAAAAACCAAACAAACCCAGAAACAGAATGTTCTTAATGGTCAATGAAACATGAGAAAAGGACACGAGGATGGCCAACATTGGGATTTAAGGAGGCAGTGGTTGTGCATGTTGGACATTAGCGAATGGAAAGATTTAGAAGAGATTAGAGAAAAGTGCAGAAAAAAATCAGTTAATTGGTCCAAAAATGAGATCCGACAAGAGGACAGAAAGCTCGTATTACTGCGTCCCGAGTCAAAATGCTGACATCAGAATTATAAGCAGGGTGCACGAGGGAACGGGTTAAAAAGGTTGTAGTAGAGTAAAATTGGCTGAGACTAACACGATCACGAGAAATGTCGATGATTAGATAAAAACATCTGTCAGGTAGTTTTTTAAAATTGTCCATGTAACAGACATTTTTTTTATTCCTCAACTAACGCAAATATTAAAATGAAAGTAATCAAATTTGGTGAGAAATTTTTAAGATCTGTGTGTCAGTTCGTACCATGCTACCGTAACATTTTCTGAACCTAATATCTCTCAAACCTGCGAAGGGATTTAACGAAACTACCCACAGTTACTCAGCACCCACTTTACATAGAGTGATTAGATTTTCGGGTTCACCCGACAAAACATCAATGTCTTGTCTTGTTAGTCTACTGGTTTATGTTGTGCACCTTTTGGCCGTGTCTGCCACCTGTGTTGTCTCATGATGCACTTCCAGTTTTATTTTGAAACAGTAAGCCTACTCTCATTTTAGGCATGTTCCTTCCAGCCCTCGCCCCTTGTCTTGTGCCAGCGTGTCATTTTATGTTTGTCAGTTGCACCTTCTCCAAGTCATAAATTGTGTACGAGATGTCTCCTAAATCACTGAAAAGATTTGAATTAAACTACTCACAGATACTTTGTACCAACTATAGATGAACTGATTAGATTTTCAGGGTAATGAATCTAAGGCCATGTCCACATGTAGCCGGTATTTTGAAAACGCTCGCGTCCAAACATGACAGTTTTCAAATAATCCGCATCCACACTGAGCCGTATAAATACGCTTCTGAGTGCTGTAATGAGCATGCCAGACCAGTAGTCGGCAGTATTGATGTAAACCTAAGTTCTGAGCTATCCAATCAGAGCACCTCTCTCATCATTTTCGCAGCATGGATCCATGATGCCCATTGTCTGCTTTTGTAAACAAGGACGCACCCGAATGACGTATGTGCATTACTTGTCGCAGGTAGTGACGCATAAAAACGCAAATCTCCGTTTTCTCACGTCCACTCACAAACGCAAAAACAGAGTTTTCCAAAATCTCCACTTTGGCCGGAGTTTTCAAAAACGCCGATCTTGAGTGAAAAAACTTCTGTTTTCGTGTGGATGGCAGGTCAAAACGGATAAAAATATATGCGTTTTCAAAAATACTTGTCTACATGTGGGCGGGGCCTAAAAGTTGAGTTCACAAATTCTTGTGAATATGATACAATTTTTGAATGAAACTGCCCACAGTTATGAAGCAACAACAATAGATTTGATTCATGTTTTTTACACCAAAAATCAAGGTGGTAAAAGCTATGTTTGCAAATTTTTAGGGGCAGGTACAAGCAAATTTTTTAACAGGTTGGCGTTGACTTATTTTCATTACTACTGAAATAAAGATGCACTGGTCCTAATATCAAAAATAATCTTTGATTAATGAAAGTAAATATTCCCACAGGAAACTTTCCCATATTGCATTTAGTTTAGAAAACTCTTGAAGTCGAACCAAAAGCAAACTAATGCCATTTCTCTCCTTTTTCTCATCTTTTGCCAATACCCCCCAAAAACCCAAGGTCCGCTGGTGGTTCAGCTGCAAACTATCTAACAGTGGAGAGAAACTTTTTTTTTTGTAAATTTAAATTCATATAGAGTAAGTATGGAAATGGTTTGGTTTCCACTTAATGCGAGCCATGTGGAGCTCTACAGCACAGTTAGGGAATGAGGATAGATGAATGCACGAAAGGAGGAGAGGAACGTCATGGTGGGAGGCCGCTGAAGAAATTCATCTTCATTCTTCCATCTAATGTATATTCCACTCGTGTCCATCTGTCTGCTGAGCTTTTTATCATTAGACGTAAAAGTTTGGAGCAGATACTCTGTTACTGAGATTGTTTCAGAGAAGAACGTTTTTAAAAAATTATAAAATTATGAACCATTTTTTGTGGTTAGTTACTACTAATTTGTAACCATGGCGTTCCTACTCAGATCAAACTTACCGACATCGAACACAAATTAGGAACCCTTGGAACTACATTCTCTCTCCTAATTGTTCATTTTAACTTTCTACTAGGAATTGCCGTATTTTCACGACCAAAAGGCGCATCATATTAAAAGTCGCAGTCCCAGTTTTGTGGGCTCTGTATTTAACTCACACATAAGGCGCACCTGATGATAGGGCGTGGGTTTTATTTACATATCCTCTTCTACGTACTTCCGCCTTACAAGAACAACACACACACAAGTAGGCAAGTGTGCGCATTTAAAAATAGATCGGGAGCAAAACTGAGTTTGGTTGTCTTTATTTAAATATTAGTTACAGTTGTTATAAAGTAATTTATCGAATCCATCAAAGTCCTCATCCTCTGTTTCAGAATCTAACAGCTGGGCTAAATCCAACATAGCAGGTTCACTTTCCTCGGTTTCTGTACCATGCGACTCTTCGGAAATGATGCCTGCTTTTGCGAAAGCTCGGACAACAGTGCCAGTAGACACATTAGCCCAAGCATCTACAATCCAATGGCAAACTGTGGCTTAACTTGCCGGCGCTGCCTACCACCATTCGTGAAGGTGTGGTTCGCAGCCTTACTTTGAACAGCCGGTTCACGCCGATGTCCAGCGATTGGAGTTTCTTTGTCAGACCTTCCCGAAATTACAACAAGCGTTGCGTTCATATGCTTCACTTGTTTTTTCACAACACACATAAGGCGCATTGCCCAATAGGGCGCACCGCTCATTTAGAAGAAAATCTAAGACTTTGAAATGCGCCTCACGGTCGTGAAAATATGGCAAACTAAATTCCAATTACAGTTGCCTCACAAGATTGGCAATAGTTGCTGTACGAGTTTTATCGACATGGCGTAAATTTAACACCGGTGTTTTGAGCTGTTAAATGGAAATTTGGCAGCTAACGTTTCACAGCACAATCTCATTTTTGTCGCTTAAATAAAAAACTTTATCACTGATAACAACGACATAATGGGACTTTTAGGAACGAGAGCTACGGCCATGAGGAGCATCTATCAGCAGCTGATAGCAATGTTGACTAAGCTAACACGGTGATAACCCGTAGCGCCAGCAGCTGCCGTGCACACACAGCTGTGGACACATCCTAATGAGCATTCCAACGTGAGAAAACAAATATCCTGTTTAGTCAAGCTGGTAAAAATCAAGGTCTTATGTTTGAGTCTGTGTGTGGTGAGTCTATTTTCGTGCGCTTAATCGCGTGATTCAACGCACAACAGCATGCTCTGCCTTTTGTTTTCCTTCCTTCTCACTCATTCCTCTCTATCGCCATCACTCCTTCACTCAAGCTCTTTTCCACCACTTGGAAGATTTATGGGCGTTCTTTGCGGTGAGGAAATATTTCATGTTTAATTCAAACACAACACCCGACTCCGTACTTTACCCCCTTTATTGTTCTAGCTTTAAACTCCTGCCCCACCATAAGCTTTTAAAGTCCCAGGTGGCTGCAGTGAAATTAAGGTTTTAAAACTTTCATTGTGTGGTTTTACTTCTCGCTGGACGGGAAAAAAGAAAATATGATCGTAGAAACTATCGAAAAGACTCAAAGGCCGCAAGCACGTCAGTAAATTTAACTTCTCATATAGCGCTGGTTTAAACCTTTGTGGTCCACAAATATTTAAGGGAAGACCATTATCCCTTACTCCAAAAACCCAACACTAGTAGTTGTAATATCAGACTGATTTGGAGCCCAAAAAGTCTACGAAGTTACACAGGAAGGGAATTTCCTGCGAAAAAAGCATTTCCATTGTAGTTTTTTGAAGCTAAACCATGGAGACCAACAACCCTGAAGAAGATACTAACTATAAAAGGAAAATCTTTCAAAACGTTATGTTGAAGACAACAGTGATCACCCATTTCATTTAAATTTCCAAAATCTGAGAAGTATGTAAACCTATCACAACTAGTTTTAGCAGGTGTGACTCAAGGAAGTAACTCCCCAGACAAGTCATCAAATTGAAAAAAAAAAAAAAGGGTCCTAAATTACACTGTTTCCCACCAATCAGTGCAGAGATTTTCTTCAAGCTTCCTCTCAAATCACATTAAGCTGTCTAAACAAACCACTAAATAAAAGTGCGCAACGCACATATCGCTCCCCACTATGTCTAAAGAAGTGTCCAAATCCGGTCCTTGAGGGCCGGTGTCCTGAAGGTTTTCCAATTGTTCTTGCATCTCACACCTGATCCAGTTAATTGATTGTCCCAAATTCTATTGGCTGTTGTTTTCACTTTCTGTGCATCAGCTGTATTGAACCAGGAACCTGTGGAAAACCATCAGGACACAGGCCCTCGAAGACCAGCTTTGGACACGCCCAAGGGTCTAAACGCTTGGGCGTGTACATAAGACGAAGTAGATTTGGTTTGAGCTCCGCTAGTATAAATAAGTGAAAATAAACTAGGTAGTGCATTAGCGCTATTGCTAGAGCATTTTTTATATTAAATGTTTAGGTACGTTTACCAAGAAATATCGCACTCCCTTTTGGGACCGAGCATCACCAAAGTGCATGCACCGCTGCTCCAAAAAAACATCTTACTTTTGTTCAAATGTGGGCGTGGCCGAAAACAACCTGGCATTTGAATAGTATTCCGATACTGAACAGGAAAGGCTGCAAACTGCTCAAAAATTGCATGAATTACACGGAAAAGCATTTCAGTCACGTTTTTGATGTGAGAAGGAAGTCCAAACATCGTAGAAACATCCAAAAAGTGGATTTTGTGTTATACCTGCTCTTGAAAGTCTTTGAACGAGGTGATCTGTATCTGTGTAGAGCAGGGGTGGTCAAACATCTTGACTTGCGGGCCACGCGGAGTTCTAACATTTGACTAGGGGGCCGGAACAGGAGCAGAAGGATGGCATACTTTGGTAACTGCTAGATTAAACCAATAGAATGGCGCACTAAGTTTTAAATAAACACGCTAAATGTTACATCGAGAGCATTAATTTTTAAATTTAGCCCGTTAGGTCTGAAATCTAGCGCAACAGCGCTTTAAAACGTGCATTTAGCGACGCTAGGTTTGAAATCTAATCGCTTGATGTAACATTTTTCTTGTTTTAACTTTTAATACGCTTGTTTACGTGTGTTTATTGGGCCTGATGGCTTTCTATATATGTGCACACTGTTTATTTTGACAGCGTGCACGTCACGGACACACACATTTTAATGGGAGCAGTGTTATTTTCACAACAAATCAAACATTTTATATCTAGGGTGAGCCATCTAGTGAGGAAACATCAAAATTGCAGGAGAAGTAAAACATCAACAAGGTTTAGTTCTTTCACTTTTTCAAGTTTGGCGGGCCGGATTGAAATGTTTAATGGGCCGCATGTGGCCCGCGGGCCATAGTTTGCCCACGCCTGGTGTAGAGGATCCCCTCACGGCAATAAAATTTCCCTCTGAACACACTAATCTTTAACCATCCACTATCTCCAACTGGTGTAAAACATGTGGATCTCCTTTTCTTTTTCCATGTGCATACTTTCAAGGTTTTTTTTTTTTTTTTTATCCCTCCACTGTCACTCTTTTAACTCTTAGGTTCTGCTTCTCTTCTTACCTCCTCTTACTCTCTCCGTCTGATCCCTGCTTTCTGTTTCATCCCTTTCCAAACAGCCTGGCCCATGAAAACATGGACATCACACTGTTTGACGGAGATACATCTCAGTTAAACTCCTCCTTGTTCCTCTGGGAACATAATCCTGACGAAAAAGTCCCTCTTTTGGGAGTTTGGATGACTCGTCGAATGAGTGCAATTTAAAATCTAAAACTGGATCATTTGTGACTGAGAGAGACCAGACTTGTTTGTTCGCTTTTGCCCAGCTGGCATCATTTTGGCCATGTCTTATTTAATTTAAAATACACAAAAGGAGGGGAAAAAAGTTCTAATAAGGGACTTTTTTCCCTCAATAATGGTACATTTAATCCCTCTGTTTTTTGGGGGTTTTTTTGTATTTCTTTGGTGTTTTACCCTCATAAAAACACCTTATATAACTCTTGAAGAATGCCAGAAGCCTGTTTGGATGCAACGAAACACTTCAAAGTTCTTTTCTCGTGAAAAGACAAAAAAAACGCTTGTGTCACTCCTGAAACATTCGTCCCACCCTTAAGCCCTAAAACTGACTGTAACTCGATTCTGCGATATGGACCCTCAAGCATAACACACAGACACAGCGGGGGGGCTGTAGGTGAAAAGACACGAGAGAACGATGGAGACTTGTGTATTTTGGCTGGTGGTTCGGCTGTAGAGAAGGAGCTTTAGTAAATAGTAGCTTTGAATGAAGTCTAAACATTTTCAGATTTGATTTGACTCTAAATTGTTCATGAATATGGAACCTAGTGTGTGGAGAGAAGACAAACAGAATCTAGAATTCATTACACATGGGGAAATTTTCATCCCTAGAACACCGTAATTGGCAGTCGTGGAACGTAATTGGCAGTCGGGGAGACGGTGGCCGCGTGGTTAGAGCGTTCGCCTGCGGACCGGAAGGTCGCGGGTTCGTGTCCCACGGAGAGCACGTCTAGGGTCCTTGGGGAAGACACCTAACCCCCGCTTCTCCCACCATTGGCGCCATTGAAGGGCAGCCTGCTGCGGTGTAAGGAGTGCAGCAAACAAATTTCCCCGGTGAGGGATGAATAGAGTAATTCATTTATTTATTTATTTATTTTAATGAAGTAAATGTACTTCGTTATTGTACTTAAGTAAAAAAAATTGTGTATCTGTACTTTACTTAAGTAAAATTTGAGACCGGTACTTTTTACTTTTACCTCACTACATAGAGCAAACATCTGTACTTTTACTTCGCTACTTTTTAAAAGTGTGTTTTGCATTTTTTGTTATATTTTCGGTTAGGAATTTGAAAAATATACAGGTTTTTTTTTTTTAGCGCATCTTGAAGCCGCATCGCCAAAATCAACCTGTAGAGGGAGCAGTTGATTGTCTGCGGTCTCCGAGAGGGAGAAGAAGTAATGAATCAAGGACCAATCAGAATCGAGGGTGAACATTTTCCGCAGTCATTCACTGCCAAAGAAACTAACATCAAATATCGCACAAATGGAAAAAGAATCAGAAGATTGTTGTTAGTTGTGTTTCTTCCCATTCCGTCATCTTCCACTTGTTCCGCGGCCGGGTCGCGGGGGCAACAGCCTCAAACGGGCAGCCCAGGCCTCTCTCTCTCCGGCTGCATCCTCCAGCTCAACCGGAAGGATCCCAAGTCGTTCCCCGGCCAGCTGTGAGACATAGTTTCTCCAGCGGGTCCAGGGTCTGCCTCTTGGTCTCCTATATCCGAAACACCTCGCCTGCGAGGTGCCCAAGTGGTTGTATTTCTTTTTAAATAAAAAGTTGAGCCATCCCTACACAGAGTATCAATCTGTGACCCTACAGCACAAAAAATAACATTCGAATGATGGTTGAATACTTTTACTTTTTACTGAAAAAGTAAAATTTACACCAAATACTTTTCTACTGTTACTTAAGTAGCTTTTTTTATTAGTGGTTTTACTTTTACTTAAGCTTTTTTTTAATTTGCCTAATTATCTGTACTTTTACTTAAGTACAAAAAGTGAGTACTTTATCCACCGCCGGCACTGGGGTTTGTACCGAAAATGCTTTTCGATACAAACAGAATGCAGGTGTTGTTTTGACAACAAGTGTGTAGTTTTATTTTCAAGCTCTTACATGGTCAAACTTTTGTAATTGCCTCACCTAATGACACATTTTTACTTCGTGGCATTCAGGCCATCTCATAAGTCTTGACAACCTGTAATTAGTTGGATCGCTAGCAATTAAAACTTCTCATAATTGCCTCGTAAAAAAAAAATTATATTTGTTTATTTGTAAACATGTCTTACACTAATTTTATATCACGCATATAAATTTTGGCACACAGAGCATTTAGGTCTAGAGTTTGTGCCTTATGAACAAAACGAAGACCGGTTTGTGTACATTTTGTTTCCAGAAGTATTTGCATGCCAGATTAAGAAGAGGAAGAATTCCTTTATAATTTAAATTATTGTGCTACATTGCACCACAGCAGGCAGTCACACAACGGCACCTAGGTGGATCAGTGGGATTTGAACTGGTGTCTCTTCACCTCCCACGAAGAGATAATTTTCGGCGGTACAACCAACCTGCTGAATTATCTGTCCGAATTCAGTTCGTTGACTTCTCACTCGGTTCCTATCACAACTGGTGTTCCTCAAGGCTCTGTCTGTGGGCCGATCGTCTTCATCATCCTGCCAACCGATCCACTAGTGACATTAGTGATGCCACTTGTAAAGTGGACTATTCAGACTTTTTTTTAACAATGAATCTATCAACAAAACCGAAAAACTTCTAGATTTCAGAGCTACAGTCTCCGCCTTCTGCCATTTTTGTCTATATTCCACAGGTGTTTGGCTTTAGTGTGCCGCGTACTCGAATGGGTTTTGGATAGAAGTTTTAAAAAAATGTTTTTATTGTCTAATGACAAATTTTTACCACGGAATTTTTTTTTTGACAATTTATCATAAACGGTAAGACATCGCTTGAGACATCTCAAGCTCTTACAAAGCCAAACCCACTAACCTGAAGCACATTTGCTCATGATTCTTGTTAGCTTTACTTTTGTTTCTTCCAGTGATAGCTTAAACTTGGCCTTTGCCTATAAAACCCAATTTAGTATGAAGGTCTGGGATCCACATTCAGTAGATTTATTTATGTATTAATGTACCTTGTAATTCTTCATCCTCTGCTTAGATCTTACCGCCTGCAGATGTTGGCAACCAACACACGGGTCAACGTAGATGAGTGTGGGAACCTTTATTCACATCCTAATGTTTCCACCATATTTCAAATCCAATGTGTTCAAAAGAAAAAGTTATAAAACCATTTCCTTTTCGTAGGAAGGCGCTAACGCCAAGGATATGAGGTGACGAGCGTGGTTCTGAATCCATCATTCTCTGTGTGAAAATCAGAGGGTCAGGTTGTTATCACGTCTTATTTCATGGTCTTTCCTTTGGGACAATGAAGACCACAAGTTAACACAGCGCTAACGCCTAATCCACCTCATAACCTGATGTAACTCTAAACCTAAACCACAGCTACAGTAGCCACCCCGCATGCCGCCATTTTTCTTCAATATTTTTGAAAGATTTTCCACATTTTCTTGCGTTTGGAAATGATTGAGTGAAAATCAGAAGTAAATCCCGTGAAGATCCACACATAAACGTACACTTAAATCAGGTCAACAGAGAGAAAAATGACTAATTGGCAGGTTTTTTCGGGGATGAATGGACCACACACACACAGATTGGGTATTGTTGAGTGTTAGGCTTCTTCAGTGCTCATTGCTGAATCCAAGCAATAACAACTGGACCAGTGATGTGAGAGGATTGGAATGTCAAACACACACACACACACACACACACACTCACACACACTCACACACACCATCCTTTAAATCTCCACCAATAGACCAGAGGTTAGCGACCTTTGGCTCAATAGTCAAAGGTTGTTCTTTACACCTTCCACAGTGGCTCTCGATGGAAACCTATTTTTTATTTTCTTCATAAAGAGTAACAAATAAAAATTTAACCAATTGTTTGGGGGTTTTTTTTGGTCAAATGTTTAGATTTTTTATTTTATAATATTCGTTGAACAAAAACCTTTTTGAAAACATTCATTTTTAAAATAACAACATTAAATTTTTTAGAACAAATCCCATCTCACAGATTCTCACGTATTTTATACATATTTTCATTGTGTAAAATAAAGAGTTTCATTCGGAATTTCTTGACATAATGGTGGTACGTCTGTCATCTTCCGCTTATCCAGGGCCGGGTCGCAGGGGCACCAACCTCAGACTGGAAACCCAGACTTCTCTCACTCCAGTGGTATCCCCAACTCCCCCAATGAGAACCTGAGGCATTCCCCGACCAGCTGTGAGACATAGTTTCTCCAGCCGGTCTGGGGTCTGCCTCAGAGTCTCCTTCCGATAGGGCATGATCGAAACATTTCACCAGCGAGGCATTCGGGAGGCATCCTAACCAAATGCCCGAACTACCCTTTCTGGCTTCTCTCGACCCGCAAAAGCTCTACTCCGAGTTCCTCCCGGATGACAGAGTTCCTCCCTCTATCTCCCAGCCATCCTGCGGAGGATGGGGGTCAGTGTTTTTCTATTTTTTTTTGTGAAGCCAGATTTTACAGACGAACAGACTTTTTCTAAAAAAATAAATAAAGACAAAAAGGCAAAGGATGTAAAATAGCACAAGAAATCAACGTGAAGAGGATATGGATTATCTTAAAGCTAGCTTAGTCAAGTTAGCATGTCAGCAAATATAAACACAAAACATTCATGCTGGATTTACCAGAAAAATAAATTACCATATTTTTCGGACTATAAGTCGCACCAGCAGAAAATGCATAAAAAGAATAGGAAAAGTACACAAGTACATAGTACGTAAGTACATAAGTTGCACCCCCCGACCAAACTATGAAAAACACTTCAACTTATAATCCAAAAAATGGACAATAAGTCCAAAAGTCGTATTTTTTGGACACTGTGACTTACCGTCCAAAAAATGCGGTATTTACCAGAGAAACTGGGGTAATAATTCTTATCTAATATCTGAGATAGATATCAAAGGATAGCTATTGTTTCCTCAGAAACACATTTTTTGTGCTCTCCACAAAAAATGCTTTTAAATATTGCTACGATAGAGAACAAAATCCATGGCAAAGAACAATCGGACATTTGAATAGTACCCAAATAATGCACAAGAGAGCTCACTGATTGTTCAGACATGGAAAAATGAAATAGAAAACTACCTCAGGTACATTTCTGATGTAAAAATGATGTTCAAACATGGTAGAAACGTTCAAAGATAAGATTTTGCATAATTCTGAACTTTAGAAAAGTTGGAAGCGCATTTAAAAATATGTATCTTTGAAGAAAAAAAAAACTTCTTCAACTATCTTGCATGCTATCTCGGATTAAACATCTTTCGGAACATCAATTGTCTATTGAGGGAGTCAGGAAGCGCGGCGCACATCAATAAGAAAATAAGCAGTCATATCCCAACAACTACGAGGCCATAAAATCTTTAAGAACAGCAGAAAATGAAGAATAAAGTTTTTTTTGGGAGGCTGAGGGATAAATTTGTGTTAGTCATTTGAAGATGTTTTTACATATAATTTGCTAGTGTTTAAAATGAAAATATGGACATTTTTTTTCAAAATGAAGATAAAACACACCTGTTTTAAGAATTACGGCTGGAATTTATTATCATGCTTCTGCGGTTTCAGACAGAAGCACAAAGACAAAGAAAAATTTATAAATAATAAAAACTTAGAAGGATTAAAATATGGTTTCTACATTTTTGGGAACAATCACTAACGTTTCGCAGCCCGAGTTCACCTCCAAAAAGTCTAGATATGACATGTAACATTGAGCTTTTACACCTACATATTTCATTTTAACTCACATATATTTCATAATAACCTTCAGAGAAACATCCTGAAAGGAAGAAAGAATTATTTTGACACCAAAGACCAACGTGTTAAATCACTAGAAAAAAGAAAAAATGTCTTGTGATTTTTTTTTTTTTCGCAACAATTTATAGTGTGTTTGAGGTTCAAGTTGAAAAGAAAATTGTATTCCCAGGTGTGTAGAATCACAAGCTTTTATCTTCATTTGTATTACTAACTGATGTGGGACTCTAGTTTTATTAGTGTAAATATATAGTGATTAAAAAAATATTGTGGTTTATTGTCTATAATCACAATGGTTGCACGTTTGTAAAGATAAAAGCTTGTTTACGCTGTTCAAAAGTTGGGCTCTGAACTGAAAAAATAATAAACTGGGACGTGACTTGACAACACACAAACATATGCCACAGTATGAACGTGTTTGTTTGGATAAGAATGTGGCAACGCTCAGGTCCCACCAGAAAATTCTTTCATACAATGTTGATTGTTCAACACATCTTTTGTCTTAACCGCAACTGGCATGATGTGTAGTCGCTCTGCCAGCGAAAAGACGGGGCCTGTTTGCGGATTAAAAATAGATGGCCTTCACATGAGAAGCAGGGGATTCCCCACATCTATATACATAGCCTTGTGTTTTTCATTAATTCTGTCCGGTGTCCTTTCTGAACATGCACATCCTCTACCCTGTGGAACATTTTAACAAACTAGGGATTAAATCAAGTCTAGCCGGTCCGGGGTAACGCACAAACATTACCGGCTAACTCAATAACCGTTTTTAATGTTTTATCTGAATATCATTGAATAAATGTCCGATAAACTCATTCCAACAACAACAAGGTGTACAGACACATTTGGAGTAGTTGGAGGATTTTCTGAAGGGGCAGGGGGGCGTGAGGTCATAGGCAAAACGTGCACCTGTGGAGCTTGCTAGTATAGCGGGTATATACAGCGGGATATATAGCAGGCTCTAGGGGCATTGCCCCCAGAAAATTTTGAAAAATAAATAATTTTTCTGTATTTTTATGCACATTTTGCCCAAAGTTTATAATAATTAAAGTAGTAAGAACACTTTTTTTTTTTTGTGGACCAATAAGGGGTGCTGGAGCATGCGCCCCTATGTCCCTCTTCCCTGGATCCGCCCCTGGTAGTAGTATAAGGAGAACTTGTGGTATTTGCTATCTCTTGTTTTGTCGTCTGAACTGCTTGTCCCTAACAGGGTTGCGGGAGTGCCGGAGCCTGTCCCAACTGATTTCAGGTGAGGGGCAAGGTATACCCCAAACACGGTGCCAGTCTACTGCAAGGCCACACACACTCATTCCTAGGGGCAATTCTCATAGCGGCCAATCAACCTTACATGCATGTTTTTGGAGGGTGGGAGAAACCGGTGTACCCTGAGAAAAGCCACTTATACACAGGGAGAACACGGAAAATCCTCACAGAAAGGCCAGTGTGTGAAGTACTGTCCCACTCAGGACTTGAACCCCAACTTTCTTGCTGTGAGGCTATTGTGCTAGCCACTGCACCACTGTTCCGCCTCTATTTGTTATACAAATAAGTTTATTTCATTCATTTTCTGAACCCTTTGTCCAACATTGTGTTACGTAGTGTTTCATAGAACCTTCCTTGGCACCATCAGGCAAGGCCTTTGTCACATCTGTTCAACAGCCCTCAATTCATCCACCAACTTTCTAAAGCAATTTGACTAACAAAAGTTGCCAAAGCTTTTTTTAGTTGGTAAACAGGCATGGGGTACATACTGCACACCCCAGAAAGGTCACCATTCCTTTGCAATTTTTTGTTGTTGCAATTGACTTAACAGAAGATTTAAATGAGCACGAAAAACTAAAAAACAAAGACCTTTCGAAATCAGCTAAATACCCAGTGAACTATTGGTGAATTCCAAAAAAGCATTCAAAAGCCAGCTGTGCTAGCACTTTTAAATAAAGTTCCAGTTTGACTTCTATTTACACCGAGTTGTTACCGATAAATGACTTACTTCACAATTACATAAACATCTCTTTTCAATTTGGTGAAACTTGATCCAAAGTTCTCAAACTCATGATTAAATGTTCGACTTGTTTTGTCGACATCCGGATTTTTCTTAATATTCCCGTTTGAAGTTTGAAGCTTTCAGAAGCCCGAAACCGCAGCAGTGTCCCGTAAACACGAACGTTATATAAGAAAAACACTTCCTCATATTTACGTTGTACCAATCAGTAACCGAGCCAAACTCTGGCACTCAAGCCTTAGCGTTGGATTAGCATCGTCTACCACATAGAAGACGGAAAAAAATAATTAAATCTGGTCTTTCACTTTCTATTCCATCAGTTCTACTTTAACTGGTTCGTTAACAAGTCTAATCTGCCTCTTGTTTATGTCATTAATGCGTTGGTATTTAAACTTTTAGAGTTTCCTTTGTTCATTGCCAGGTATTTGTTGTTTTGCTCGTTTCTGTTTGTCGGGCTGGTTTCAGTCAACATTTCTAATCCTGTCTGCTTACTAAGCAAAACTGTCTATTGTTTGAGACATTCCCAAACAACATTGCCAGTTGACAGTACTTGATATGGATTATGAACAGTGGAAATTTCTTGCAATGCTACGGCATGATCTCAAGACCAAACGCAGTAGGCCAAATTGGGATAGACAAAGTTAACCTCATCGCTTTCAAAAATGTCTTCAAAATTGGGATTGCTGTTTCCATTCCATTTTTAGATCTACTCTTATTTGTCTCAGAATTAATCTTGTTTAGGAACACTTATCAACGTTTATCTCACCAACCTTGTGAAGACTTAGATTTTAGCTTAGTCAGCATATATTTTCACCCATATTTTCTGAATGCATTTCTGATAGACATGGATGAAAAGTGACGTCAACCTTGGAAACATCCCCGTACCCCCAAGCCCCCCCGACCCCCCATATGAGTTCTCTAAAAGCTTAATGGATCAGTGATTTCCAAGAAGTCATTTTGCTCGGGGAATGCAAGTCACTCCTACACATCACAAAAACGCCCCGAAATTTTGCAGTCACGGAAATTAAATTTTCTGTTAAGATAACATTGTGATGGGCTTAAAATTAAATATTGAAAACAAAGACGTTATTTTAAATGAATGGCATCTTAAAAAAATCCATAAAACTATGATGAGAAAAAATTCAGCCAAAAAAAAACTTTAAAAAAATGGCTTTTCTTTTTAGATTTTTTTGTTTGTAATTAAATAAAATGTGAAATACAAAAAAAAAACAATAAAGCAGAAATTACGCTAAAACCAAAAAAGTTTCTCGATGATAAACATCTGTCTTCCAACATGTCTTTATTGTGGGTTTTTAATTCTAGACCTCACACACATAAAGTCGAAGTAATCTAAAGCAGATTTGGAGAGTTACGATCTAGGCTTTTCCTCATAGTATGGAAAAAGTTCAGGCCTGCGCTGTTGGTGTGAACGCGACTTGTGAATAAATTATTTTTCTTTAACTCGTGAGACATTTGTCATCCATTTGCTCTTTCATAAAGATGCATACACACTGTAAAAGGCCTCTTGTTGGAATTCATGCTAAATTCAAACTGTGCTTGAGCGTTTAGAAACTCTCAGTCCACTTTCTGTTGTAGTGTTCCTGTCAAGCTGTCTGTCTTATGAACTACATGTGGTGCACAAGCGCAGGCCAGATGTTCTATTGAGACAGTTTAGTTTCAATAAAAAACATGTGAGGATGTCCAAGAACATTCTATAACATTCTTTCTTTCACAAAATCCAGGTAGTTCAGTTGCCGCTCACAGCGGGATGTCATCCGTAAAAGTGTTTTCGACAACCATTCCGACACTGTGTGGGTCCCAAAGTTTCAGTCGGTTTGTTGTGTACAAGCTTAGGAGGAGCCTCTTCCCATTGGGTCAGTGGTAGAATGTCCGCCCTTGGGCTGAGAGAAGCCGGTTTGATTCCCACTGGGCTACCATTGGCGCAGTTGTGGCTACCCATGCAGTGCAATCATTTGAGGGATGAATACGGTATGTTTAAAGATAGTAAAAAAGATGCTACCAAAAAAGACTGGAATTTTGATATTAGATGCAAGAAATGTTGGCAAAAAATGGAACCAGGAAGCAAAACTACTCTTTGGTGTTACACAAACTTTTTCGAACGTTCAGGCATTTTCATGGACATGTTGGACCAAACGCGTCACGTCATAAAGATTGTGGATCATTTTTTACATTCTTTCTGGGTCCAGATATTATGAAACAGCAATTTAATATTTTAAAAAAAGGTTAAAATCAATGAAATTACAAAAATCCACAGTAGAGACCGTTCTTGAAAACCTAACAATAATCTGGAATCTAATTATAAATATTCCTACTAAACATTCCGGTCGTTCAACTTTGAAACTTAGACCCTGTCCACACGTAGCCGGGTATTTTTGAAAATGTATATCCGCTGTCCACCATTTTAGAAAAACCCTCGGGTACACATGTAACCGTTTTCAACATAACCGCGTCCACACGAACCCTTATAAATACGCTTCTGAGTGCGGTTATAGGCATGCCAGACCAGTAGTGGGCAGTATTTATCTTAATGTAAGCTCTGAGCTAGGAAGGCTTATGTGACGGACAATAACCAACTGTAACGCATTCTTCTTCCTTTGCTCCTAAATAAGAAGCAAGAGCAGTTGAGTGTGTAAGAAACGCAAGAAAGGATCGTTTTTTTTTCAGAGGATCCATAATGCCCACTGTCTGATATTAAAAACAAAGACGCACACAAATGACGTTTGTGCATTAACAGTCGCAGGTAGTGACGTTTAAAAACGCAAAATGCCAGTGTGCTTGTCTACACGCAAACGCAAAACTGAAATTTTCCAAAATCTCCACTTTGGCAGGAGTTCTCAAAATCGCCGGTTTAGGGTAGGCCAAAACGGATAAAAATATGTGTTTTCATAAATACCCGGCTACGTGTGGACAGGGCCTAAATCAACAAAAGTCATGATTGTGCCTGCAAAAGTTTTGTTTTGGCTTTTTTATTAAGATATTTTGTTATAATTATTGTAAAGAAAAGTTCATTTTTCAGTCATGGGACGGAAAATCCACAGTAGACACAGTTCTGGGCATTGAAAAGCTAACTTTGTTGCTATTGCAATAGTATGTAATCTAATTATAAATATACCTACTAAACATTCCGGTCGCTCAATGCAACTTCAAAACTTAACGATAACATAAGTTCTAGATAGAATTTCTGCACATGTAAGCTTTATCTAAGAAATATTCCGAACCTATGAGCTATTTTTGTTCAATTTAGTCGGGTCGTAAAAGTCCATGCCATAAAAGTGTGTTGTATTAAACTTGATACATATACATGATTGTGTATTGGATTTTATCAATTTATATGCAGTCGCAGAGATATTTAATCCTCAATATTTTAAAGTGACGACTTTGTATTGCAATTTATTATAGTAGAGAAAAATTTGCAATCGTGACGAAACAAGTTTAATCTTAAGCCAGAACATCACTATCAAACTCTACAGACTTTTACTAGAGGGTTCAAAGTATGACGTAATTTAGACTGACCCTAGAAACGTTGTTTTCAAACACAAATCTTATTGCTCCATCTGACATTTGCGCATTTTTTGGCGTGAATTTTCATTCTGTCTATCTGCCAAAACTCAACCGCAACAAACAACTCAAAGTGTGAAAGTTTCGCAATGAATCAAAGTCCAGTCAGCAACGTGTGATAGAAACAAAAAGACACTCAAGGAATCAAAACAAAACAGTATCAACAGTGACCAGAGTCTTGTTTCTGAAAATAGACACTGATTCTACTTTGTGGCTAAAAATCAACCTCTTCTTCTTTTTTCGGCATTTCCCTTCAGGGGTTCGCCACAGCAATCAACCAAAGTGTAAAAATAAACACTTGAGTCAATACATTTGTAAAACCCAGCGTGGTGCTTTGGGACTAATGAATTTCTCTTTGCACCATTTGGGTTGCTAATCTGATTCCGGCATTGTTAAAGGTAAAGCCGTTTAACTTGCAGATCAACCCATTTAAACCCGCCTTGTGAAAATGTCCCTGCAACTTGACCTGAATTTAAAAATATTAAAGAAAACAAAATTTTCCGATAAAGCGGACCTCATAGTTTTACAGCTGCAGACGGACTGCAGACATATTAGGAATAACATATTCTATCAGGAGATAAAAATAGCATAACTCAAGCCCCAAGAGGATAGCCCACCTCCAGTAATGACCCGCATATTTCACCTCTGAACACAACATCTGCAACCCACTTAAAAAGGACTTTCTATCTTTCTTTTTGCCCAAATGGCTCCAATTTGTTCTTTTTTACTACCCCGTGTGGCTTATTTTGTTGGCCAATGATCTTTCTCTCTTTTCTACCGATAAATTTCCGTCTTATCTGCGACAAGTTCAGTCAGGAAAAGTGTCTTCAAAGACGAGCCAAATCACTGGAGGGGGGAAATTGCTAAACTTTTCTTTAGTAATAAACCACATATTACAATTTAAAAATTCTAAAGGGTGGTCGATGGCGTGGTTGTTACCACGGGGGCCTCACAGCTAGAAGGTTGGGGTTCGAGTCCCGTGTGGGACGAGGCTTGGAACACTGGTCTTGTTGTGTGGAATTTGCGTGTTCTCCCAAAAGCTACTCTGGTTTCCTTCCATCCCTCCAAAAACATGCATGTGAGGTTAATTGGCTGCTAAGAAATTGCCCTTAGGAATGAGAGTGTGTGGATGGTTGTTTGGGGCCCCACGTCAAATTGGTGACCTATTCTGAGCGTACCCTGCCTCTTGCCTTAAGTCAAGCCCCCTTTGACCCTTTAAGGAATAAGTGTTTCAGAAGACAAAATGGAATTTTTAAAGACTTCAATTGAGTTTAAAGGTATTTTATGCAATTTTGAGAAATTCATGCAAAAACAATTGCGAATTTCTTACAACTTAAAATTAATAAAATCAGCCACATTTTTAACGAGAACGGACATTTCGGCCATACATGGCCCAAATATTCTAGGATGCGGTTTTGTGACCCAAATGTCCTAGATTCCATTTTTAAAGCACTTTTTGTCTTCCATGATGAAGCACATGTGCAACCAAAATATTAAAAATAATTATTTTAAAGCAGGTCATACCTGTGATATGGACATGTTCAGGTAGACAAAGAGTCCAGTGGTGGATGCAATCTGTAGAACCACAACCACAATCACCACCATGGCCAACCACATCTTTGAAGGAGCTTCCCTGCGTCCAGTCCTGTTTGGAGCTCCTGTTGGAACCATCATGTAAGCTGTAGATTCGCTGCTCACCGATCTGAAATAATCCTGATGCTGTTGCGTCTGCTGTGCGCTCGGAGTGGCCATGGCATTCCCGACGCATGAGTGTCCCATAAAGTAGAAAAAAAAGAAGAGAATAGCCACAAGAAGAATTGCTAGCGCAGGAGAAGTGAGAGTCTCCGCGGGAAAATGGTGCAATAACAATAACAAAAAAAAAACCAATCAAATCTCCATGCTTTTCGGAGTTGGTTGAAGTTTTTAAAGTTCTGATGTGTCCATGTCAGCTGCTGCTGTGTGGAATAGGATTGGAGGAGGCAGCTGGACTGGTGGGCTGGAAAGTGAAAGAGAACAGCATCGAGGGGCAGGCTTAACCTCTTCATCACCCTGGAGCTGTGTGGAGGAATGCGCCCTACACATACTTGGTTTTTTCTTTCTCTACGGGACACTCATGCCACGCACTGCCAAAGTAGATAAACAACAGGAGTATCAAAGTTTTATTAGTTCGGAGTTTTTACAGCGGTTTGTTATCAGCGGCGGAAAAAAAAAGCGCCACGTTTTCTTATTTTTATTTAAAATTTTTACTGTTTTTGTTGAGGTTTTTAATTCTTAAGACACTGAAATAATTTATTCGATATATATCTATATATTTTTAAAATAGAACTTTTATTAGACTAGTCACGTAAAAGTTTGAGTGCCGAGAATTTTGCCTAGTTCCAGATCTAACCTTCTAGAGGGCGCTGTTTCCCTCCAGAGTTTTTTCGATCAATCGATTCAAATCAACTTTTAAAAAAAAGAGTGATTTATGAAATATTTCTTACAAAAAGAGGGCATTTTAAGAAAAAAAATTGTATTAGTGGGCTGCATGGTGGCGCAGTGGATAGCACGATGGCCTACTGTGGGTTCGAGTCCCGGAGTCGGGGCAAGATTTGAAACCCTGGCCTTTCTGTGTGGAGTTTGCATATTCTTCCCATATAGGCATAGGTTTCCTCCAGGTACTCCAGTTTCCTCCTACCCCCCAAAAATATGCATGTTATGTTTATTGCCCGTTATCAAATTGCCCCTAGGAATGAGTGTGTGTGCGTGCGTGTGTGTGTGTGTGTGTGTGTGTGTATGTGGCCCTGAAGCAAACTGGCAGCCAGTTTATGGTGTATTCTGCCTCTTGCCTGAAATCAGCCAGGGCAGTCTCCGGCGCCCCCTGGAACCTCATTGGGAAAAAGCGGTTCAAATAATAAAACAAGAGGTGGTCTTCTGCCTCTTTTAGAACATCAAGTTACCAGGTTTTATTAACATTTTCGACCAAAAGAAGCAATGCCCACTGGATGTTTTTCATGTTTTCAGACCATTATACACAAAACCTAGAAATATCTGTGTTTAAAATGTCAGATAAACTGTTCATCAAAAGTTTACGTGTTTAATTTGACAGATAAGCAAATACATCAACACATTATTTTGGGCAGCGCCCATTGAAACAGATTTATTTTAGATTAAAAAAAAAAAAAAAAACGAACTTGTACAAGAACAAATTGAATAAAACTCTTTTTGGAGATATTTTTTTTCACATAATTTGTTACAGACTAATTATTCAAATAAGATATTTATTACTGTATTATTACAGTATTGGGGATGCAGTAGCTCAGTGGTAGAGCGTTCACCCTCAGACCGGAGGTTAACCGGAAGTTCGAGGGTTTGATTCCCACTGAGTTCACGTCTAGAGTAATTGGAGAAGACACCTAACCATTGGCACTGTCGTGGCAGCCTACTGCGGTGTAATGCTGCACACAAATTTTCCCGTTGAGGAATGAATAAAGTATACATTAATATTAAAATTTAAATTATAAACTGATTAAAAAGAAAAAAAGCTGGACATGTGGTCGGCTCACCCCTCGCCTGCGTGGAGGAGGTAGCGGAGGACAAAATGAAAGCAAAACTGTCATCAATCGTGCTAAATCCTTCCAACGCCCTCCATGAATCTGTGGACCATATAAAGAGCAGCTTTAGCAACAGACTCCTGCAACCCCGCTGCTCAAAGGAACGGTACAGAAAATCTTTTCAACCATTAAAATATTTAACCTTTCACTTCCAAATCTTTCCACTTTCACTCACAACAGATTAAAACAAAGTTGTACAACATTGTATGATTGTTGCACTGCAGCGCTCAAATTTTCCTTCAGTGATAAATAATGTAGTTTAAATTTCAATTCAATTTCAATTACCGTAATTTCACGGCCATAAGGCGCACCTAAAAGTCTCAAATTTTCTTCAAAATGAGCGGTGCGCCGTTTTGTGCTGTGCGCCTTGTGTGTGAGAAAAAGCGCACTGTAAAAGAAAACGCCGTGCCTGCGAGGCGGACCTGAAAGAAAAGGCATGAGAACGTTAAAGAGTGAAGTGTGAGCGGCGTGGGAGCGATGGATGACCAAAGGAGACCACAGTTTCACGAATGGTGGAAGGCAGCGCCGGGCGAGTTATGCTACAGTTTGCCAATGGATTGTAGATGCTTGGACTAACGTGTCTGCTGGTACTGTTATCCGAGCTTTCACAAAAGCTGGTATCCTTTCTGAGGAGCCGCACAGTACAGACATTGACTTTGACAGCGAGGAGCGAAGTGGACCTGCTCTGTTGGATTTTGCGCAGCTGTTCGATTCCAAAACAGAGGATGAGGACTTTGACGGATTTAAATAAAGACTATTACCGGTAATGTGCTTGTTTATACTACCTAAATAAAGTACAACCAAACTCAGTTTTGCTCCCGATCTATTTTTTAATACCCACATTTGCATGCGTGCGCTTGGGTTGTTGTAAGGCGGTGTGTGACTGAGACTGCGCCTTTTCGTACGGTGTGCCCAATGGCCGTGAAATTACGGTAACCTTACCTTTTTTTCTTCAAGAAACTCAGCGGTTTTCTAAGTACCCTCACCCGCTCTTTTGTGATCAAAAACCAAACCACATTTCAGAGTCATTTTCACCGATGCTCCTGTTCCTTGTGATTTTCGACAGAGCCAAAACGAATGCTTTTTCTTTACTTTTCCAACCGTTCAAAACCGATATGGACCCCAAGGGAACCTACCACACTATCCAAGATTGCTGTTGAAATGTTAGTTTGCTTTCAAATGTTCACACATGTTTTTATTTGCTTACAATGTTAAGCAAATATTCACCCATCAAATTACAAATTTTTCACCTCAACCACAATCCAATATTTGAAAACAGATTACAAAAATATAAGAAACCCCTCCCCCCACACAAGGTCATCAAAGATCAAAGATAATGGTTCCAACATTTCCAAAATGGTTCCAACATTTTACGCAGATCCAAAAAGACAAAATCTTACAAAAAAAAAACTTAAGTTTTAACTTATTTTCATTGTCTCAATTTAACCCAAGAAAAATCTGAACTAGATGCTACATTTTGGTTTTTAAATGTCACCTTAGCGTAGCCTTTTGAGGACTTGAACCTCGCTCATGGCCAAGAAAGAACAAATTCTTCCATGTTATTTTGATTTGTGAAAGCTCTTTATGGGTTCGAACCAGAGAAAAATGATCCCCTAGTAAATCTCTGAAGGTTTTTCTCAGCATATGTGAAAGCTATCCGTTCCTATCAGGAACCCGGTCGTGTCCTCTTCGCTTTTGTTATAAAGAGCAACCAAATCGATTACAATAACATTAATAAGTAAATCGATAGAATTGGCATTTGAAAGAAGAGATGAATGAGTCTGTATTTGGTTTGACTTATCCGGGGCTTGATCCTATTCCTGCGGTGAAACACGTTTTTCAGATTTGAATTCACGTCTACAAACCAATCAAATGTCTAATAAACTTTAAACAGGTCCAAACTTTAAACACCTTCACAAAAGTCATATTTTCAACGACAATTTTTAAGTCATTTCAACCCATTTCTCTAGTTCTTTGTCAAAAGACATTAAGCGTTTTTCCAGCCGGACGTGAACTCCTGCCAGAACAAATGTTCAGCCAGAAAGAAGTTCAGAACAAAGCATCATCATACGTGAACACCCTCCAACTCGGCAGCCGTCCTAGGTGGGATGTCCTGTGGATTTGTCCGATACCTGTTTAAAATATAGCTTGTAAATGGGAAGCGAGTCCTGCGGTGCAGTTTGGGTTCAAATTGCCAACAATGGGAGTTACGACACCGTGAAAGAATTGCGGTGGAGTAAAAAGTTACGCCTTTGTGGAAAATTATGACACATGCATCCAAGATATGTTTGAAGCCATTTTGTGTTTCTCACTATAAAGTTACAAATAATAGTACCGTAATTTCACGGCTATATGGCGCATATAAACGTCTTAGATTTTCTTCAAAATGAGCGGTGCGCCCGTTCGTGCGGTGCGCCTTGTGTGTGAGAAAAGGCTGACCTAAAAGAAAAAGCGGTGCCCGTGAGGCGAGGCGGACTTGAAAGAAAAGTCATGAGAACGTTAAAGAGTGAAGTGTGGGCGTGGATTGTGTATGAAAAAAGGTATGTGCCGTATTAACAACATTGCTGTTTTAACCCTGAAAATGGCAAAGAGACACGCTTATGACGCTCAGTTTAAGCTGAAGGCAATCAGGAACATGGGAATTGAGCCGTGGAAGGGTGGAAGGCAGCGCCGGGCGAGTTACGCTACAGTTTGCCAATGAATTGTAGATGCTTAGACTAACGTGTCTTCTGGTACTGTTATTCCAGCTTTTACAAAAGCCGGTATCCTTTCTGAGGAGCCGCACAGTAAAGACAGTGACTTTGACAGCGAGGAGTGAAGTGGACCTGCTCTGTTGGATTTTGCGCAGCTGTTCGATTCCGAAACAGAGGATGAGGACTTTGACGGATTTGAATAAAGACTATTACCGGTAATGTGCTTGTTTTGTATCGTTATTACTTAAATAAAGCACAACCAAACTCAGTTTTGCTTCCGATCTATTTTTTTAATACGCACATTTGCATGCTTGCGTGTGTGTTGTTGTAAGGCGGTGTGTGACTGAGACTGCGCCTTTTCGTACGGTGTGCCTAATGGTCATGAAATTACGGTAAATCTTCTCCTTTCAGCATTTCCCTTCAGGGGTCGCCACAGCAAGTCAGTTTCTTCCATCTAACCCTATCTGCTGCATCCTCTTCGGTCACACCAACTATCTTTATGTCTTCCTTCACTGTATCCATGAACCTCCTCTTTGGTCTTCCTCTTGGCCTCTTGCCTGGTGGTTCCAAACCAAATTAAAAAGGTTTTTCACAGGTGTTCTGGTGGCGACAATTGGTAGCGAAGAAAAACGGACACATTTTTGGAATCCCAATCTTTTTGGTTACTATCTATAATTAGTGACCTTGAGAGCAGGAACATAGATTGACTGGTAAATCATAAAAATTTGCTTTTACTCCTGATTTTGGTATAAAATTGTGAGGGTCCATGAACAGACCCTTCAAGCTACTTTTTGCTTCTGGAGTTGCATAGCATACCAGCTTAGACATGATGCCTTATTGGTCAGTAACCTTCACTGTCCATCCATACACACACACACACACACACACACACACACACACACACACACACACACACACACACACACACACTCATTCCTAGGGGTAATCTGGTACCAGCCAATCAACCTGATATGCATGTATTTGGAGGAAACCCATGGATACACGGGGAGAACATGAAAACTCCACATAGAAAGGCCAGTGTGCAAAACCTTGTCCCGACCTCGGACTTGATCTCCCGACCTTCTTGCTGTGAAGCCACTGTGCTAACCACTGACTGCCCCACCGTGCCGCGTGATACCTTATTACTTTTCACCAATGCCTTTCACAGTCAAAATAAATACGCTTTCAAACCGTATTGCTACAGTGGTGTTTGTCGGCCACAGATAACAAGAGTTTACTGTAAAGATAAATACTTGTTCAGTCTATATTTTCACAAGGGTTTTGAGTAATATAGCTACCAGCATTTTAATTTTAAAACCATTATCAAGGTTTTTTTTTTTTTTTTACAGTGTATTCAAAGTCAGACAAGCTAAACCAGGCATGGGTTGTTTTAATACGGCCTGCCGAGACTTGGGAAAAAAAAAAAACCTTGATAATGTTTTATTTTCTCTGCAAATCTGACGTTTCCTCACTAGATGGCGCGCTCTAGATTTATTGGCTTTGTTGAGAAAGTGACAAAACTGCTTCCATTAAAATGTGAAAGCAGCAATGTGCACATTGAAAATAATCAGTGCGCGCAGAAAGCCATCAGGGCCAATACAGGCACGTAAAAAACTGTTACATTTCAAACCTGTATTTTAAATCTAGAGCTTTAAAATAAGATAGTTATTCATTTGATTTTCAGTGTTTAAAAACTCATTTCAAAATCAGAGATTTTGTTGTAATGCTTTTCTTCATTTTCATTGAAAATTAAAGTACTGTACATGTTTTGTCCATACCGCGAGAAGTGTATTTTTTCTCCAATGAGGTGAGGCTACCAAAGCCTGCCATTACCCTATTCCTGTTTCGGCCGCTTAGTCAAATGTTAGAACTCCCGAATCAAAAAGTTTCCCACCTCTGAGCTAAATACTTCCCCCTTTTTTGGCCAAATTAAACTACGAAAGTTTTTAAGACTTTATCACCAGTTAGGTATGTATATTTTAAAGATCAGCTACACTTAAAAATTTTCTGAATGTCCCAATTAATTAAGGTTGTAAGAATTTTAAATCCTGAATAAATATCTGAATTAGCGCCTCAAAATCCGAGACCATGGTCCTCGCCCGGAAAAGGGTGGAATGCCTCCTGCGGGTCAGGGACAGGGTCCTGCCCCAAGTGGAGGAGTTTAAGTATCTCGAGGTCTTGTTCACGAGTGGGGGAAGGATGGAGCGGGAGATCGACAGGTGGATCGGTGCGGCATCAGCAATAACTAGGACGCTGCATCGGTCCATTGTGGTAAAGAGAGAGCTGAGCCGAAAAGCAAAGCTCTTGATTTACAAGTCGATCAACGTTCCAACCCTCACCTATGGTCACCAGCTGTGGGTGGTGACCAAAAGAATGAGATTGCGGGTACAAGCGGACGAAATGAGCTTCCTCCGCAGGGTGGCTGGGCTCTCACTCAGAGATCGGGTGAGGATCTCCGCCATCCGGGAGGAGCTTGGTGTCGAGCCGCTCCTCCTCCAGGTAGAGAGGAGCCAGATGGGGTGATTCGAGCATCTGGCAAGGATGCCCCCGAGCGCCTCGGGTGCGAGGTCTTTCGATCATGTCCCACCGGGAGGAGACCAAGGGGCAGACCCTGGACCCGCTGGAGAGACTGTGTCTCACAACTGGCCGGGGAACGACTCGGGATCCTTCCGGGTGAGCTGGAGAATTACCCAACCAGCAATTACCCAACCCCATAACAAGCGGTAGATGACGGAACGGAACGGAAATATCTGATACGATAAAGAGTTGTATCATCTTAGAATTGCTTAATCCGAAACGTATCCCCGCAACAAAACAAAAGGCATGATGGAGTATCTCTGCAACTCATTTGCCATTGTGATATGTAACAAACCTCCTGTTATTCATCACGCTTCTTTCCTTTTTCCATCACTTAACTCGCTGGCAGTCCGCCTGCTGACAACACAACAAGTTTTTCTCCCGATGTGTCTCCTCTCACACCACAGCTGGCTCTGCTGCTCATCAACGTAACTGCATGAGTAAGCTTCTCACTATGTCGGTCAGTTAGTGTCTCGTGGTTAGAAAGCATAATGACGATCAGCAGCGAGAGCCAAAAGTTCACAGTAAGCATTCCTTGACATATTGTGTATCGGAGCTCGGGGACTATCGCATCTTGCGGCCCAGTCATTGTGCTTTGTTTGCGTGCATGTGGCTCAAATGATCCACTCAAGTTTGAGACATTTATCATTTAATTCTACGCTCAGTATGGTTTTAGAAATTCAAAGCAAAAATCATCCTATGAATGTGAAGTTGGAAATGAATTTGGAAATGATTCATTTGAAATGTAAAATCCCTTTACAAAGAGCGGGTTCCCTTCCAGGTGCTCTTAACCGAAAAAAATCTACTCCACCCCTACCGATAGCCGTCACATGGAGAAGGATATTGTTTCTTATAACTGTCTGAAACTAACAGCGTGGGATCATGGATCTTTTTGCCATATGTGCGGGGGTGTAAAGAGAGTTGTATTGAAATGTTCTTGGATGGACTTTGTTTGAGAAAAGTTCACTGAAATTTTAACGTAACATAATTCTCAACTTTTGTGTTTGTTCATATGTTATAACTTAATTTTTGGTTAACTTCACTCTAATTTAAATTGTACGTAAAAAAAACGTTAGGGCAGGGGTGGCCAAACTTTTTCACTCGTGGGCAACATTGAGTTTTAACGTTTGACAAGCGGGCTGGATCCGAAGGAGGGGGGTTGTGCAGGGGAGGTGGAGGAGGGGCGCGAGGTCATAGACAAAAAGCCCTTTCGAAAATCCTGGAGTCGCCCCTGAGAACAGGATCAGATGGATGGCATGCTTTGGTGACCACTATTTTAGACTAGTTAAATGGCGTGCTAGATTCTTTTTTTCCCTTCTTTTATTAATTGCCGCCATTTTAGAAAATTGGGGGGCTCACATACTAATTTGCTGTTCCTGTTTTCGCCTCTAGATGGCAGCATTTAGAACACACAGGTAACAGCGCTGCTGCCCAATGTATTACGTAATTCCACACGCGGGCCAGGCGCTATTGATTTTATGACGGAGGCTGCGGGCCGGATGAAAATTGACAACGGGCCGCATTTGGCCCCCGGGCCGGACTTTGGACATGTCTGCGTTAGGGTGATTGGCGACGTGGTAGGGTTACCTTCTTTTGACCAGGAGAACCTGGTTCAATCTCGTCCAGTGGACCACTAGAGAGGCAACTTTGAAATAAAAAAAAAAAAAGTAGAAAAATATTAGTGTACTGATCCCCAAAAATGGAATAGACAGTAACACTGAAGATTAAATGTCAGTAAGTACCTTTTCTTATCTCTCCAAGTTGGCCAGTAGTTAGCGCTACAGTCTCGTAGCAAAGGCCTTATGCTCTGGTTTTCTGACACTTACCAAATCATGAACACAAACCTTACAGATCGGTTAAATTGTCCGTAGAACACAAAATTGAGTGTTTTTTGATTTCCAGGACCATACTCACTATCACCAAAAAGGCCATGTCATGAGGGATTTCTTTTACAAGGATCTCTGGTAAACCACTAACCACTACTGGTACCAATGGAGAGCCTGAACAGTTATTACTGGTGAAAAGAATTACACAAAGTACTTGAAACATGTGTTTAACGGAAGATTGTTACAAGAAAAATGGTTTTCTTTGAACAAAAATAGAACTATTAGCAATTTTGTAGAATTCGGTTGCAATTTACCATATGAATGCAAGCAGCCGAAATGAGCTTCCTCCACAGGGTGGCTGGCCTCTTACTCAAAGATCGGGTGAAGAGTTTTGCTATCCAGGAGGAGCTCAGGGTAGAGTTGCTCCTCTTCCAGATTGAGAGACGCGAGATGATGTGGTTCTGGCATCTGGTCAGGATGCCTCCTGAATCCCTCGCTGGTGAGGTGTTTTGGGCATGTCCTACCGGGAGGAGACCAAGAGGCAGATCACGGACCCACTGGAGAGATTATGGCTCACAGCTGGCCGGGGAACAACTTGAGATCCTTTTGGGTGAGAAGGAGGAGGTAGCAGGGGTGAGAGAAGCCTGGGCTTCCCCTCTTAGGCTGTTGCCCCTGCGACCCAGCCCCAGAAAAGCGGAAGACGATGGGACAATTTACCATTTTCTTGCGGCTTATCCTTGGTTAATGTGCAGGGCTACAGCGTTAGCGAGGAAGCCCAGACTTCCCTTACCCAGAGACACAGTCTGACCAGTAGTTCCAGGGTCCCCTTCTGTGTCTCCTCCCAGTCGGGTGTGCCTTAACACCTGACCAGCAAGGAAGACGACTAGACAATAGATGCCATAACAATCCCATCAAGCTTCTCTAAATGTGTAGGACAAACCGCTTCACTCCAAGCTCTTTCCAGATGGCAGAACTTCTCATCCTATCTGAAAGCATGGCCACCCTTTGAAAGAATCTCATGTTGTTAAGCCGGTCACCTTTCACAGTTGGTGCCCATAAGTGAGGGACACAAAACAGATTGACTGTTAAATCTAGAACCTTGCTTTTTGGCTCATTTTTCACTTTTTTACAATGGACCATTGAAGGGTCTTGATTATTGTGAATGTTGCACTCATCTGACTGTCATTCTCCCGCTCCATTCTTCCCTCACTTGTGAACAAAACCCTGAGATATTGAAACTTCTCTCCCCACAAACACTATGTTTTTGGACGAATCTTCCCAAGAGGCAGTTTGAAGTTTAATTACAGAGTTCCTATTTGAAGGAGCGGTTTGGACAGGATTGACAGACTTCTTGAGAATAGGCACTTCTTCTCTCGAGAAGATTTGCCGACTTCCCTTACCGACTTCCCTTTCCCTTACCTCCCTTGATCCAACAAGCCAGAGGCTGTTCACCTTGGAGACCTGCTGCGGATATCTTGAAAGAAGTGCCTCGAGAGAAGGCACTGGCTTTGGCTTCAGGCCACATATTCAAACTGATGTCAGTACATTTGTCCAAAAGCAGTATCACAACAGAAACCCTGATACCAATGGATAATTGGTTCGGAATGTTTTTGCGCCTTGTGTATTTTCACTAAGCTCTGTCTGTACTGTATCAACGAATCTAACTTAAATCAGTCGCATCCTTTGAGATTTTATTTACTGACATGGACACACAACAGTTTTTTGTGAATAAGCTTTGCTCAGAGATAAGATGACAGCTACTGTCAGTTTTCGGTTGGGAAATTTAAGGGATTCTAAGAAATTTTGAGCCCTGGAAAACTTGAACATAACACACAACTAGCCCTGTTTTCACAAGAGATATTAAACGGATTCATCTGGGTTGTAACAGACTTCAATCAGCCAAACTTCCAATGATGTGATTTTGTAATCAATGCGTGTCTGAAGTCCAAACCTGCCAGCATAAAACACTACACGGAAGAGAAACAGACAGTAGTCTGTAGAACATCTGAAATATTGTGTTTGTCAAGGTTTAACACTTTTGCGCACACCTTTGGCCCAGTTGAAAGAAGGAGATTTCCTAAAAATCTTATTTTTCCTTGAATGGCATCTACAGTAAATCATTTTCTTGAAAGACACAGTTGTAATGTTCGACTTTTTAAAAACGATGTGTTACTTTTGATTTCATACATTTTTAGATATCCACATTGACATAAAGTTTTTTATGTCTGTAAAGATTTGGGGAGGATGAGACAACTTGCGATTTAAAAAATTAAAATGGCTGCCAATTACCCAATCATTTTTTTTTTTGAGTTGACATGTTGGGTTGTAGTTTTTCCTTTTTTCCCCTCCATTACAACTAACAGTGGCGTATGCGTGGGTTCTCTCTTGGTACTACGACTTGCTTCCACTCTAAAAACACATGGCCTTCCAAAACCAGAGGTGTCAAAAGTACCAACATTTTCTACTCAAGTAGAAGTATAGATACCGAGATTAAAACTACTTCAGTAAAAGTAGATGTATCAACTGAAGCTTTTACTCAAGTAAAAGTAAAAAGTAACCCATTGTCAAAACTACTTAAAGTAGAAAAGTAAAAGTAATTTTCAGGAAAAATAAATATTATTAACAAAAGCGTATGGACATATTTTTAACCATTATCACATGCTTCAAAGAGCAGAAAATATGATACCTAAATGAAAGTGTGAAACTTTATGAATCAGAATTTTTTTTTTCTCAATAACCTTTATTAGTAATCGATTAATGAACACAATCAAATGTATCAACATAAGCAGGGCGGGCATTATGTACAGTAACGTCCCTTTAGCTACCAAGCTTCACTCTGCATCAAATAATTCAACCAACTTCAGCAGACACAAACACACTCAATGTAAAAAAAAAATTACCAAAAGGCATTTTTAAGCCTTGAAGGCATGTAGTTTTCAAAGTTCTTTGAGGCAATACTGAATAGTCTTTCACAAGATGCTAAGGTTGGGAGTGCCACAAACAGCCTGTGTGACACCTGGAACACGGCGGGGGTGAAGAGTGAGGGATGTGGGGGAGGAGCGGAGGGGTGGGCTATGTGTGCATCCATGCGCGCGTGCTGTGTGTCACCTGTTGAAGTGATGAAGCAAGAGGAAGTCGTATTGAGATTGCATTAGCTTGCCTCATCCAACCACATTCAAATCAAATGGGGCGATTGATCCAAATTGGTTTAATGACTTTTTTCTTTATTTTTAACGGTGAAAAAATGGTGAAAGTAGCGACTACTTTTTAAAAAAGTAATGAAGTAAAAGTACAGATAATTGCATAAAAAAGTAGTAAGTAAAAGTAAAAAGTAGACAAAAAAATAATTACTTCGTTAAAGTAAAGATAACGAGATTTTCTACTTGAGTAAAGTAACGAAGTAGTTCTACTTCGTTACTTGACACCTATGTCCAAAAGTATCCAAATATCAAACGGGAGAGCTTGCCAATTGCTCAAGCTTAAATGGAATTGAAAACCACTCAACATTATTTGATTCGATTTGGGAATATCGTTCAAATTTAAGCGAAATCCTCCAAATCCAATGTAAATTCAAAATAGTTGTTTCAGTGAGTCAGTTTACGTTCCGCCCTCTCAGAGTGTTTGTGGTGAGACACACTTGTATGTGGATTAAAAAGATCAAATTCAAAGAGAAGAGAACAAAGCGAGGTCATAGCCGAGCATCCCAAATTCCTTACATACAAGACTCATACTCCAACAGGCGATAAGTAACAGAGCAAAAGATAACAAATGAAAACACTGTATCAAATTCCAGTGTTTGAGGGCCTAGGAAGCATTTTTGTAATATCTTAGTTTGGCATTCTTTTTTGATTAAGTAATTTGTGTTTATTTACAGAGTCAAAGAATTATAATTCAATGAAGATTTGCAGTTTAATCTTTCAAATCACAACATGCACGGAAGTTTTTATTATGACTTATCTTTGACCATGAACACAAATCCATCCGACACGCTCGTTAACAGTCTGGCGGGCCAAATGAATAATAATCCATAAATATTATAAACCTGACTACAAAATTCATTAAATCAATTTTCTGTGACTTATTTTTTAATCTAATTCTACTTGTGAATTAATATAAACACTCATTTTGAAAACATGGATAACACATTGATCAAGTTTTCATTCAGAAAAACTTGCTATTCCACAAAAAAGTATCTCACATTAACTTTATGTCAAATAAACCGACAAAAAGCTTTTTATAAAGAACTGTAAGCATTTTTTTTACTAAATTGGTTGAACAGTTCAATTAAAAAATATATAATTAACTCAATTGGATAACTTGGGACCAATTAAAGTTGGCAGCACAGTGGCGCAGTGGGTAGCACAGTGGCCTCACAGCAAGATGGTCGTGGGTTTGGTTCCTTGGTGGGGACGAGGCTTGGAACACTGTCCTTTCTGTGTGGAGTTTGCACGTTTTTCCCATGTTTGCGTGGGTTTCCTCCGGGTACTCTGGTTTCCTCCCACCCTCTAAAGACATGCATGCTAGGTTGATTGGCCGGAGCCAAATTGCCCCCAGGAATGAGTATGTGTGTGGCCCCGAGCAGAAACTGCTCGGCAACTCGTTAAAAGAATACCTCAAGAAACGTACGTGGAGTTGGCGTGTTTTCACAAGATGGAGAACAGAAAGAAAACAAAGCAGAAACTTTCCCTCTACACTGTGAGATGGAAAGTAAGATGGAGGTTTCAACCACAGCTTGTCATCATGTGAGCCGACCAGTTCGGGGTGTACGCTGCCCTTCACCTTAAATTGGCCGTGATGGGCTTCGGCACCCCCCGCAACCTCAAAAGGGATAGACGGATAAGAAGATGACTGACTGACCAATTAAAGTTTATTTGTCACTTTTCTTTTTTTTCATGGCACCACTTATCAGGATCCCCTCGTCTGCCACCAGAGGGAGCCCTGGACCTTCCTCTTTCACCTGGATTCAAACCATATCCTGAACACCTGGGTGATTGGCCTGATGTCTATCAGCTGTACATAGTCAGCCTGCTTCCTATATGAAGACCCAGACTTTCTTGTCGGGTCATACCATCTCTTCCAGCCAGGTCACCCTGGTTACCTGACCATGTTTGAACTCTGTTATTATTTGAACTTTTGAAATCCTGAGTCGATCCTGTTCCCTTTGCTTTACAGACTTAACCGAACTGTGTTAATAAACCTTGTTTTGATGTCCTGCAAATTGGGTCCTCCTCCTTCCACACCATAAAACCCTGAGTGACCCAACAAGTCACAGGAACTACAAAAAGGAAGTTTGGGCTTTAAAGTGACCAACAATTTATCCAAGCAAATTACATAAAAGTGAAATGCCTGATTGCTTTTTCTATTGAATGGCAAAGCTAGATAAAAATTCCCACAGCTTGTGAAAAATGTTTCCTGTGCTGCCCTATACGGGGTGTTTGTCTTGAGTGATGTTGAGTTTGAAAACAAGAACATCACGTTCAGACTAAATTTATTACCTGAACTTATCACATTGCGTAAAATGTTTCCAAGAATTAATATCATTTGAAAGAAAATAAAAACCCAAAACAACAGCTAAATGTAATTTATTATTTTTTTTCAATTCAATCATCCATTTTATTTTATCCTACAAGCAATATTTTATTGTTTGGCGCCAGTAATTTTTAAAAAAAAGACTTCTTAAGAAGGAAATGTAAAGTAAGACATTCAATACGACCATTAAACGTGCTTCCATATCTCAGACCAATATTTTAGCTTCTTCGAGAGAAGTTGTGATGATAGTTTTTGCCAGTCTGTGAGAGAACAGATGGAGATCAGCCCTTTAGCTTTTGGGCAAAACTATGCCTGCTTTGCTCAAGCTCTGGGAGGATAGGCGTGGTTGGAGGGGTATCTGGATAATCCTTCAAAAGGAAGACCTGATTGGGTCAATAAGGGATGGTCGAATTTCTGGTTGTCTTTCATTTGATTCTCCAACAAGTTTTCCTCATCAGACAGTATTTCTGCATATTTAGCAATGTTTTATTGTTTGGCACCAGTAATTTTAAAAAAAAAAGACTTCTTGAGAAAGAAATGTAAAGTAAGACATCCAATGCAACCATTAAACGTGCTTCCATATCTCAGACCAATATTTTAGCTTCTTCGAGAGAAGTTGTGATGATAGTTTTTGCCAGTCTGTGAGAGAACAGATGGAGATCGGCTTCATTTGGGGTCTCCTCTCTGCGGTGAACATTATACACAAAGTTCATGACATCACACGACATCGCCACCACAAACGCCTCAATGCCGGCTTCTACTTGAGGGTCTACTTCTAAAGAGTCTCTTGCCAAATCATTGATGGACAGTGACTGCATCAAATGCTCCATCAGTTCCATATGAGGATCGATACTGTCTGAGTTGCCCTCTTTGTCTTTTGGTGTTGGTGGTGGAGGAGAAGGCAGGAAGACTTTCGCAAGTCCGCCCTTTAGCTTTTGGGCAAAACTATGCCTGCTTTGCTCAAGCTCTGGGAGGATTGGCGTGGAGGGGTATCTGGATAATCCTTCAAAAGGAAGACCTGATTGGGTCAATAAGGGATGGTCGAATTTCTGGTTGTCTTTCATTTGATTCTCCAACAAGTTTTCCTCATCAGACAGTATTTCTGCATATTTAGCAATGTTTTATTGTTTGGCACCAGTAATTTTTAAAAAAAAAGACTTCTTGAGAAAGAAATTTAAAGTAAGACATCCAATGCAACCATTAAACGTGCTTCCATATCTCAGACCAATATTTTAGCTTCTTCGAGAGAAGTTGTGATGATAGTTTTTGCCAGTCTGTGAGAGAACAGATGGAGATCAGCTTCATTCGGGGTGTCCTCTCTGCGGTGAACATTATACACAAAGTTCATGACATCACACGACATCGCCACCGCAAACGCCTCAATGCCGGCTTCAACCTGAGGGTCTATTTCTAAGGAGTCTCTTGCCAAATCATTGATGGACAGTGAATGCATCAAATGCTCCATCAGTTCCATCTGAGGATTGGTGCTGTCTGAGTTGCCCTCTTTGTCTTTTGGTGTTGGTGGTGGAGGAGAAGGCAGGAAGACTTTCGCAAGTCCTCCCTTTAGCTTTCGGGCAAAACTATGCCTGCTTCGCTCAAGCTCTGGAAGGATTGGCGTGGTCGGAGGGGTATCTGGATAATCGAGGGATCCTTCAAAAGGAAGACCTGATTGGGTCAATAGGGGATGGTCGAAGTTCTGGTTGTCTTTCATTTGATTCTCCAACAAGTTTTCCTCATCAGACAGTATTTCTGCATATTTACCAGTCATCTGGCAGGCTTTGATATTTTGAACCAAACAAGCTTCTCTCAAAGCATTTTTGATTATTTCTGAAGTCAACTCTTCAGCAAATTGTTCTTGTTCTTGATCAAGACCAAACATCTGATATTCACCCCTCTTGATTTCACTCAGAAATGACTCAATTATGTTCTCGCCCATGTTTTGGGCAAACTCCTCTACCACATCTGTTTTTAGATCGCTTCTCTTTCCAAGGATTCTGAGAACTGGATCTGGCATCTTTGGATTTGAACTTTCCGGCTGTGTTGAACCCTGTGGGGATAAAAGCAATAAGTAAGGTTTTAGGTGAAAAAATATTGACCTTTCTGTTAATTTTTATTTCATTTTGTGCTGCAAAGTTAGGCCATACTTGGAAGATTGGTGTGCTTTTGCTGTTTTTATTAGCATCTATTTGCCAAAAGTTCAGTTAAAAAGAGACAGACTATAGAAATCTCTCTTACATGGTACAACTTTTGCCTTTAGCTTCTATCTAAATATGTCTGCATTCCTAACCTGTCAAAGATTAGAGCGGAAACTGATCGGCAACTCGTTGAAAGACTACCTCAAGAAACGTATATGGAGTTGGCGTGTTTTCACAAGATAAAGAACAGAAAGAAAACAAAGCAGAAACTTTCCCTCTACACTGTGAGATGGAAAGTAAGATGGAGGTTTCAACCACAGCTTGTCATCATGTGAGCCGACAGCTAGTCGGTATGTCACAAGCAGGAAGTCTAAGCCAGTTTCGGCTCAGTTCAAAACCCTTTAAGCTGTGGTGATAGAAAACCTGCCACCTTCCAAGAGTTTGTAATGGAAGCGGAATTGAATTTTGTTTGAACAGTTTATTATTATTGAACTGGCTAAACTGAAATCGAGTGAAGTTAATGATGCATGAAATGTTCAATGGAGAGAAATCCAAGGTCTGTTTGGTTCCAAAAAATATTGGATGGTGTTTTAGAAACAGTCTACAAAAATCGACATGAATAAAGATTTGGGTCTTCTAATTGGGACTTCCGATTTTAGACTATGTTTAATGTGCGTCAGCTTGTAGAAAGTGTTCAAATGTTCTTCTTCTTCTTTCGGGATTTCCCTTCAGGGGTCGCCACAGCAAGTCAGTTTCTTCCATCTAACCCTATCTGCTGAATCCTCTTTGGTCACACCAACTATCTTCATGTCTTCCTTCACTGTATCCATGAACCTCCTCTTTGGTCTTCCTTTAGGCCACTTTCTTGGTGGTTCCAAACCCAGCATCCTTCTGCCAATGTACTCTCTATGTCCTCTGTACATGTCCAAACCATCTCAGTCTGGCCTCTCTGACTTTATCCCCAAAACCTCTAACATGTGCTGTTCCCTTGATATACTCATTTCTAATCCCTTGAATCCTGGTTACTCCCAGAGAGATCCTCAGCATCTTCATCTCAGAGCTACTGTCTCTAGACCAAACAGTCTCACCACAGTTTCGTACACTTTCCCTTTCATTTTAACTGCAATTCTTCTTTCATAAATCACACCTGATACTTTCCTCCACCCATTCCAGCCTGTCTGCACATGCTTCTTCACCTCTTTTCCACACTCTCCGTTGCTCTGAACTGTTGATCCTAGATACTTAAAATCTTCCACCTTCTTTATCTCTTCTCCCTGTAACCTCACTTTTCCATTTGGATCCCTCTCATTCACACACATGTACTCTGTTTTACTCTGACTAATCTTCATTCCTTTTCTTTCTAGTGCAAACCTCCACCTCTTCAGCTTTTCCTCCACCTCTTCCCTCCTCTCACTACAGATCACAATGTCATCTGCAACTATACAACCTTGTATTTGTAGTCCTTCCTACCAGTGGGGATACAAGTTGTTTTCGTGCCTAATTTTAGCCAAAAATCACACTGTAATCAGCTTGAACGGAACTATTCCTAAAGATATTTTCGCATTATGCTTATTTTAGAAGCTTGCTGGCTGCCAGGCCACAGGTCTTTGACCCCTTCTTTTCAGTCAGGTTTTTTGATGCAACAAAAACAACTATGTGAACACATTGACCAAGAAAAATGTTGAATTGATTTTATTTGAAATAATAAAACATCCAGGATTGTGAGCTTCCAGAGTCCCAAAAGTTAAGAACCTTTTTTTTTTTTAGAAAAGACCAATGTGGTTCAGACCAAAAAGTTAGTGTGTCCTTGTCTTATTCACAAACGAGACAAGACGGACAACCCCTCTTCCATGAATAGGTCTTTTCTAAAGAAGGTAACGTGGCATATTTTCCTTAATTGAGACTGAAGAAATATGCCAATTGGTTCCGTCATCTTCCGCTTATTCTGGGGTCGGGTCGCGGGGGCAACAGCCTCAAACGGGTAGCCCAGGCTTCTCTCACCCCGGCTGCATCCTCCAGCTCACCCGGAAGGATCCCAAGTCGTTCCTCGGCCAGTGGTGAGACATAGTCTCTCCAGCGGGTCCGAGGTCTGCCCCTTGGTCTCCGGGCATTCTGACCAGATGCCCGAACCACCCCATCTGGCTCCTCTCGACCTGGAGGAGGTCATTTGCCAATGACCAATTCCAATTAGTACTTTTCTTAAAACAACCTCTGAGCATCCTCATGACCATGTAAAAATCAAAAGTGGCCAATAGATTTTTTTTTTTAGAAAACTGACCTGGGAAGATGACGTTCAAGGACACCTCTTATTGTTAAAACCGAGGTTCTTTTTTTTTTGTCTGCAAATTTTTGGAATCAAAATTTCAAGAAATTGAAGGAGCTCTTCAGTGACAAGTCTGGTTGGGCTAAACCTGACAGTAGAGGGAATTTAGAAGTTTGATTTGTTACACTGTGAGCAAAGAAATAGCACATCATTAAACAAGGGCAGTGCAACAGCTAGATCAGAGGTGAGATCGGGCCTAAAAAATCCAGCCCGACCCGACACTAGCCCGCGGATATTAAAACCCGGCCCGGCCCGAGCCCGACCAATCAACGTGATTTGCGGACCCGAGCCCGAAACAAGCCCGAAATGTCATATTTTATTCGTGAGGACTCAGGAGGGGGAGGGTTATTTATAAATTGGAACATTTTCAAGAACGCATTTTTTAATGAAAAAAAAAAAAATCACACTATCGGACCCCTAACGCACTTGTCTGTGATGGCCTGCTTAGCGTGAAGAGGAGCAACGGTCTTTGAAACAAATTATAAAATAGATCTTTGACGATCATCACTTTTGCCAGTCCAGTTGTTTAAATACCCGCTCAGCGTCGAGGTGCCAGTCTTTTTGGTGTACATTGAGTAAATTCAGCGAAGCCAACGCGAGTATCTGTAGCATTTTGAACAATAAATTTGAATCTTTTCCACACCTCACTCTTACCGGTGCGTGTTTGTCTTTTCAGTTCTCCTGCCTTTAGTTTATCCTTAACTTCTTACTCCTTCATATCGGGGATACCAGTTCAAAATAAATAAAATAAAAACGTTCGCAGGGGAGGATTACCAAATTAAGAGGAGGCGTTCACGTGCGCAGAGCATGCGCTGGCTCTGCGGATCCTGTTTAGTAGTAAAACATTACTTCTCTGTTTTATCCAAATTAAATAATTTATAACAAATATTTATAGTTTAGTACCCACACATCGTTTTAGTTTACATTTTATAAACATGTATTTATTAAAAAAAAAAGTCACCGAGAGAGAAGCCCGAACTCGACCCGACCCGAAGTAATGATTGACATTTTTAGGCCCGACCCAACCTGAAAGTCGGGTCGGGCACGGGCTTAAGATCATACCTCTGAGCTAGATGCCGTCTCAATGGGTCTCTGCTGCTACAGGCCAACAAATTGACCCTTAAAGCAAAAAGTACCAGTTATTCTTGGTGAAAAAGAACCAAGCTTTGAGCAAACGTCATAATCGTCCATGATGGCATGATGTTGTATTTTTTTGTCCCTAGTAAAAGTAACGAGAACTTTTTTAATTACGAACCCTGATCAAGATGTTAAGTGACAAATTTGACTTTTATGATGACTTTATAAAAAAAGTACCAATACTTCATCGTTACAATACTTAAACATATACCAACAGTAAGCTTTGATAGCATAATGGTCCAATTATTGACAAAAATGGCTACTTATTCAAATTTGGTCACATCCAAATGTATGCAAAACCAAAGAGGTATCACAGATCGGGTGAAGAGCTCAGTCTTTTTCATTTGCTTTTAAGTCCTCTAAATGTGTTAAACATAGAAATAGAACACAAATGTAAATTTTGTGGACATGATCACAATTATAATTCAGTCGTTAATCATTTGAGCTTTATAAAGCAATGTTTTGGTTCTCTTTAACGCATCTTTAACACAAGCTGAGAAAAAAAAAAACGACACTTTGAATAAAGAGGAAACTGAACATGAAAAGCAGATAATAGCTTCCTTCTAGTTGTTTCCTGCCTTTACTACTCATCTGTAATTTCTGAATCTAGCCTGGTTACAAAACTAAAAAGGGATGAAATGATTGTTCCACCAAGTGAACTGAGTCAAAAAATGATTTTTAAAAACTTAGTATTTCAATATTCGTATATTACTTATGGTCAGAAGGAACAGAGCCTAACGTTGAAGCTCAGATGTGGAACCAATCGCAACTAAAACAAAGTATGTTTTCGCTTGGTGGTATGAATTGGGCAACAAAGAGGTCAAGAAGAATTTTTCACCACATTATACAACCTAAAACAAGGCGTGCTACGTCTAAAAGTAGCTTCCAATTGAGCAAAGGTTCACACAGATGTCCAAAATTCTGTATTTGTTGTCTGAACAAAGGTGGTCTAAAAATATACTCATAAGTTTTAGACGTCGTTTTTGATCGTCAAAAAGCAAATGTGTCTTCCTTTTAGTTTTGTAAGTGATGCTAATCTAAAAATAGATCTCATTTCCAACCAAAGTTTTGCATGAGAAACTTTCTTTACTAAAAAAAACCCCAACATTATCTACGTTTTTTTTGTTTTGGGGCAAAATGGCAAATGAACTTGATGGCAGACAAAACTCCCAAATTCAGTTTTACGGTGATAGTTTGGGTCGTATATTGATCAAATTAAAAGACTTCACCATAACCATCAGTTACATAAGGAGAAGGCAATAGCTTAGAGGTAGAACGTTCCTTCTTGGACCTGTAGAAGTCGGTTCAAATCCAACTATGCTCATGCCTAGGTGTCCTTGAAGAAGACACTTAACCCTCGTTCCATTGGCCCCATCATGGCTGCCTGCTGCGGTCCATTGCAGCACATAAATTTCCCCATTGATTGATGAATACAGTACCCCAAATAAATAAAAAAAATAACTGTAACATAAAATGTATAAAAAAATAAGACTATTTCATGGGTCTACCAACTTACCAAGGTGGCAGCTGATCTTTGAATTCTCTGTTTGAGCTCGTAGCGTGGAAGGGATTTGACATACAAGTCCACAACTATTACTCACTTCCTGTGTTTGAGTGTGTGTGTTTTTTGCACAAGGGTTTAGATGTGTGTGTGTTTGGGGATGTTGAAATTTACGTCACTGACAAGATAAGGAAGTAGAGCAGGCTTAGAAAAACTGGTTCTGCAAACCCTATTATTTGGCTACAAAGATAAAATGTAAAATTCTGGATTAGCTGTCAACCTCCATAAAACTATTTTTTTCCAAAAACTTTTCTTTTTTTTAAGATTTCCCCCCCAAAAAATTCTGAGTGACGTAAATATTGACTCAAAGCTTTGAGTGTTTAAATCCTGGGAGTGGTTATATGACCTTTAGTATTACACGTGGGATGGCTGCTAAACCAGTTGGGCTAAACATAACCCTAACCTCTCTCACGCATTTAAAAACAGCTGATAATTACAGTCTGGAGGTAATTATTACACAACAGATTGAAAAAAATATCTGTCATACCAAAATAAAAAAGGGAAGAATTACCGTATTTTCCGCACTATAAGGCGCACCTAAAAACCTTAGATTTTCTCTAAAGTCCACGATGCGCCTTTTAACCCGGAGCGCCTTATATATGGATTAATATTGAGCTACAACAGGTGTCGCAACTGCGGTAAGCAGCCGCCGACTCCATTTCCCCCCTAGAAAAAGTAGTGCGCGGTGCATGCCGGGAAATATGAAAGGGCGTCTCATTTCCATTTGTGTGTTTGTGTAAAGACCCGGAAATGGCTCCTACCAAGAGACACTGTTACACCGCAGAGTTTAAACTCAAGGCGATCGGTCACGCAGTAGAACACGGGAATAGAGCCGCCGCAAGAGAGTTTAACGTCAATGAATCAATGGTGAGGAAGTGGAGGAAGCAAGAGGATGCGCTGCGCCAAGTAAACAAGACTAAATAGAGAATAAATAGAGAGAGGGAACAAAGCGAGATGGCCACAGTTTAAGGACAAAATGCACCTTATAATGCGGTGCGTCTTATATATGGAAAAAGTTTTTAAAAATGTCATTTATTGAAGGTGCGCCTTATAGTGCGAAATACGGTACCTATTTATTACTAAACTAAAAAAAATGAGTGAAACGAGTAAAACAGGGCAAAAAAGAACAGCATAAGAATTGAGAACCTACTGATTGGTTGATAGAAAAGCAAGTCAGCCACCTGCTACCTTGTTATTCAAACAAAGGCCCCTCTTCGACATGATGAAAGGAACGAAAGTTAGTAATCATCAAGTGCACCTGCAATCACAAAATCTTCTGCGGGGGAGGAAAAAAACCTGAACTGAAGGAAGACTTTTTAACGGTTCAGTGTTTTGATAGTGTTTAATTTGTGTTGTGCAATCGATACTTGCTTTTTAAATGAGTTTGCACAATGTATGACAACTCTGAACTGATCAGAGCAAGGCGTGTAATAACTAGTTTGATCAAATCTCAAAGAGGTAAAAGAAAGTTTAGAAGAGAAGCCTTTGGCTAATGAACTTAGAAATGGTTTCTTCTCCAGCTACCAAATTGGGACCAAATGAAAAAAATTTAAATCTGAAATCTACCAGGGGCGGATCCAGGGGAGGAGCGTGGAGGGTGCAGGCCCCTCCCCCCTTTTGGTCCACAACAAAAATAAAAGAAGAAGAAAAGAAAGTGGACTAGTCAAGCTATTCCCTTGCAGTGCCAGCGAATGGGCCACCAAAATGCAGGAAAATTACACCTATTTTTTAAAATGTTCAGAGGGGAACACCCCCAGCATTCCCTAGGCTGGCTTTGTCAATGACCTCACATCCCCCATTGCCCCTCACCCCCCACTCACAACACAGTGACAATTGCCACGAGTGCTTCTGTTACACATTTTTTTGTATGATAGGATGCTAATCATTGAAGTTTGTTCGGTGTCAAATATACAGTTCTGGCCGTACGGTGGCGCAGTGGTTAGCACAGGGACCCCACAACAAGAAGGTCGGGCTTTGAATCCCGGTTGGGGATGAAGTTCGGAACTCTGACCTTTCTGTGTGGAGTTTGCATGTTCCTCCCTTGTATGCATAGGTTTCCTCCAGATACTCCAACTTCCCCCCATCCTCCAAAAACATGCATGTTAGGTTGATTGGCCACTGTAAAATTGCCCCTAAGAATGAGTGTGTGTAGATGGTTGTGTTCAAACAGTTGCGCGTTATCTAGTAGCTAACTTGTTGCACAACGTGCCTAACACAAACACTGTGATACACAATCCCAAAAAAGAAAACACTTTGAAAATGTTGTTTATTTCCTTTGGCTTGCTGCATGGCTTCGGCTACTAAGAGAAATGTAGTGCCGCAAGCACATCACAAACGGCTCGTGGCACCCGAAAGACATTTTTTGAGGTCGGAAAGCAATAAAGGTCCTGATTTAACATCTTCTTTTAAAGACGTTCTAGTAATAAAACTACTTCCTTATAAAAACAGAAAGAGATTAATTATGAGTTATTTTAGGGTGTGTTTCCATGTTTGAAATTAATTTCACTCTTTGTGACGCAACAGTCTTGGTGTTAGCATGGCATTAGCTGAACCCAGCGGAAACGGTTATTACTTTTAGCAAGGGTGGTGTCTCTGGAAGAGATAATCTCCCAATACAGCTGGTTTTATTACTTTGTAAACTTGTTCTTGTGCCAAAGATGGTGTACACTTCTAAAGGTAAAACTGAGGTTAAAACAGCCAACATGGTGGTCATTTTGGGGCCCAAACCAGGTATTTTCCAATCTTATCCTTTGTAATTTTGAGGATAATTTTCGTACTTTTGTGTAACTCCAAAACTAAATGTTCAAGATGCTTCAACGAAAGAAATATAGAAAGTAAACCAGAAGATGTTTGGGTCACAGCGGGCCAAATCCGAGGGGGGGCGGGCCCGCATGAGGTCATGGACAAAAAGCCCTTTAGAAAATCCTGGAGTCGCCCATAAGAACAGGATCAGATGGATGGCATGCTTTGCTAACCACTAGTTTAGACTGGTTAAATGGCGTGCTAGATTATTTTTTCCCTCCTTTTATTAATTGCCGCCATTTTAGAAAATTGGGGGGCTCACATACTAATTTGCTGTTCCAATTTTAGCCTCTAGATGGCAGCATTTAGAACACACAGGTGACAGCGCTGCTGCCCAATGTATTATGTAATTCTACACGCGGGCCAGGGGCTATTGATTTTATGACGGAGGCTGCGGGCCGGATGACAATTGACAACGGGCCGCATTTGGCCCCCGGGCCAGACTTTGGACATGTCTGAGTTAGTGGAAGGCACGTAGTTCACTTCAGACAGAAGAAGACAAAAATGTGTGAGAAAACAATCCAGAAAGATTTAAATCTTCATTATTCTACATTCCATAACTGGCTATACAACCAATCCTAAATTGGATTAAATTTGGGTAACATTTTGAAAAATTACCTCCCGGACCCCTAAAGGTCTCCAAACACCATCAGTCTCCAATGTGGCTTCCACCAATCTGAAAAACAAAAACCAATTAAAGAATTCTTCCCAAACTCAGATGTAGACACAGTCGGGGTAAAGCTGTTTTTATTTGAAAGCTTTTTGGCATGAATGAACCCTGCAGGGAGGGCAAGATTAAATCAGAGGATTGATGTTCAATTTTATCTCTACAGGGACTCCGTGTGATGCCAGAAATGATTTTATGGACCTGCTTCGAAGACCTTTTTGGAACATCAAAAATGCCAAAAACGTACTTTGATTTTCCTTTTTGTATTCTTGTTCTGTTTGTTTGTGTGCCAAAGGATGAGAACAACCGAGAGAATTTATGTTTTCTCTATGTCCATAAAAGTGAATCATATGATTAAATGATTGTCTGGAAAATGGCAGATTTTTCTCGACTAAAAAGCAAACACATTGATTCCACCATCTGTTTATTGTTTGTCTCTGCCTGGTAACAAGATGGACAGACTCTCTCAACCCTTACGAGCCGAAAGGCAGTGGTGGAACGTAACAAAGTAAATGTACTTCGTTACTGTACTTAAGTAAAAAAATGCGTATCTGTACTTTACTTAAATAAAATTTAAGACCTGTACTTTTACTTCACTACATTTTTAGAGCAAATATCTGTACTTTTACTTCGCTACTTTTTAAAAGTGTGTTTTACATTTTTCGTTACATTTTCGTTCAGGAATTTGAAAAATACACAGGTGTTTTTTTTAGCGCATCTTGAAGCCGCATCGCCAAAATCAAAAGAAGCAGTTGATCGGGAGAAGAAGTAATGAATCGAGGAACATTTTCCGCATTCATTCAGCACCAAAAACCTAACATAAAAAATAGTACAAATTAAAAAGAGTCAGAAGATCGTTGTTTGTTGTGTTTACTTCTAAATAAAAAGTTGAGTCATCGTTACACGGAGCAGGGGTGGATCTAGAATTTTTCCAAAGGGGGGTGGGGCTTTGACAAAGCCAATATATAGTGACTGGGGGCCTCCCACCCAAAACATTTAAAAAAATAAGTGTCATTTTCCTCCATTTTGGTGCCCATTCACTGGCCCTTCTAGGGAATAGCTTGACTTGTCCCCTTTCCTTTTATTTTGTTTATTTATTTTTTTGGGGGACCAAAAGGGGCGGGAGAGGGGGGTCACACCCCTGTAGAGTATTTATCCTTGTAACCATGGTGACACCCTATAGCACAACAAATAACATTTGAATTATGATCGAATACTTTTACTTTTTACTTAAAAAGTACAATTTACACCAACTACTTTTGTACTTTTACTTAAGTAGATTTTTTTATTGGTACTTTTACTTTTACTTAAGTAAATTTTTTGCGTAAATATCTGTACTTTTACTTAAGTACAAAAAGTGAGTACTTCATCCACCACTGCCGAAAGGCACGGTAATAGCCACATTCCCATCCATTTGATAGTTCAAATCCTGGCTAGTTTTTCCTGTTCTGTGTGGAGTTTGCATGTTCTTCCTCTTCAGTTCTTGCGCTCTTTGGGTTTTTGGCCCCTCTGAAAATATTCAAGTTAGTTTTGTTGATCATTGAGAATTACACAAAAATAACGAGTGTGAGAACAATTCTGTCTTCTCATGACTCCATGATAGCCTGTTAAAGGTTCAGTATACCCCGCCTCATGCATGAATTTTGACGGGATAGGCTCTAGCACAACTAGCCCAACTTTTTGGTTCGCGGGCCACATTAAGTTCTAACATTGACCAGGGGGGGAACAGGAGCAGATGGATGGCATACTTTGGTAAGCGCTAGATTAAACCGATGGAATGGCGCGCTAGATTTTAAACAAGTGCGTTAAATGTTACATCAAGTGCGTTAAATTTCTAATCTAGCGGCGCTAGGTCTGAAATCTAGTGCGATAGCGCTTAAAAACGCGCATTTAGGGGCGCTAGGTTTGAAATCTAAGCGCTTGAAGTAAAATTTCGCTTGTTTTAATATCTAACACGCTTGTTTACGTGCGTGTATTGTGCCCAGTGGCTTTCCATATCTGTGCACACTGGTTTTTTTGACAGCGTGCGCATCATGAAAACACACACATTTTAATGGGAGCAGTGTTATTGATTTCTCAGCAAAGCCAATATATCCATAGTGCGCCATCTAGTGTGGAAACATCAGAATTGCAAGAGAACTATAACTAACAAGGTTTATTTATTTAATTTTTTCAAGTTTGGCGGGCCGGATTAAAACGTTTAACGGGCCGCATGTGGCCCGCGGGCCGTGGTTTGCCCATGATTGCTCTGGCACATTCGCAACCCCAAGTTGGATGAGCAACATGGATGATAGATGGCGTACTTGAAAGCTAATGCCTATCTGATTACGAAAACAACACTTCAGATGACATCCCAGCTAACAATTTAATGTTCCTAGAACGTTCTGGGAAGGTTTTTCAAAGGTTAGCTGAACGTTTCTTAAAGGTTATTTTTGGTTCTCTAAAGGTTCAAACGTTAAATTTGGTTTTCAGAACGTTCCCCTAACCTTAATTTTAACCATAACGTTGGGAATTTGGTTCTCTCAACGTTCTGGGAAGGTTAGGTTCTAACATAACCATCAAGTAACGTTTAGGGAACGTTAGATTTTGGTTAGGTAAAAACAAACCTAACCAAGAGCCTCTTGCCTTAAACCTTCGGGTGAGGAGCTCTGCCATCCGGGAGTAGCTCGGTGTAGAGCCGCTCCTCCTCCAGGTCGAGAGGAGCCAGATGGGGTGGTTCGGGCATCTGGTCAGGATGCCACCCGAGCGCCTCGCAGGCGAGGTGTTTCGGGCACGTCCCACCGGGAGGAAACCAAGGGGTAGACCCCGGACCCGCTGGAGAGACTATGTCTCACAGCTGACCGGGGAACGACTCGGGATCCTTAGAAATGAAAAGAAAAATGTTGGATTGTTTTCATTTGCTTTATTAATTTGATATAAAGGAAGTTCTTTTATATTAAAATCGTAGAGGTACCGATAAGAACTAACCCGATCCACAAGTATCCGATTGTGGTTTGCTTTTTTAAGTATTTTATTTCCCCCTCTTGTGTCACCATGACCCTATTTTATGTATCGACTTATCCGACCTGTTTTGCTTGGTTTCTTGTGCGTTTATTTTTAATGATTTCTTTTATCAAATAGTGGGATGCTTTCTTTCTGGGAAGACAGAATGCCTTTCAAAAACTTGATTTTTCTGCCCAATTACGTAAGTACTTCTTATAAGACTCATCCCCGTCCTGGACATCGCCGGTCTGAGGAGCCCCCGCCCCCGTGTTTCCATCAGGATGAAGAACATCTATTGACTTTTTTTGATATTTAACTGTAGAGTAGAATAAGCAGTGGTGGATGAAGTACTCACTTTTTGTACTTAAGTAAAAGTACAGATAATTAGGCAAAAAAATTACTTAAGTAAAAGTACAAAGAAAAAAAAATCTACTTAAGTAAAAGTACAAAAGTAGTTGGTGTAAATTGTACTTTTTAAGTAAAAAGTAAAAGTATTCGATCACAATTTAAATGTTATTTGTTGTGCTATAGGGTGTCACCATGGTAACCAGGATAAATACTCTGCAGAGGTGTGACCCCCCTCTCCCGCCTCGTTTGGTCCACAAACAAAAAAGGCCCCCAGTCACTGTATATTGGCTTTGTCAAAACCCCACCCCCCTTTGGAAAAATTCTAGATCCGCTCCTGCTCTGTGTAATGATGGCTCAACTTTTTATTTAGAAGTAAACACAACGAACAACGATCTTCTGACTCTTTTTAATTTGTACTAGATTTGATGTTAGGTTTCTGGCGCTGAATAAATGCGGAAAATGTTTCTCGATTCATTACTTCTTCTCCCGATCAACTGCTTCTTTTGATTTTGACGATGCGGCTTCAAAATGCGCCAAAAAACCTGTGTATTTTTCAAATTCCTGAACGAAAATGTAACAAAAAATGTAAAAGCACACTTTTAAAAAGTAGCGAAGTAAAAGTACAGATATTTGCTCTAAAAATGTAGTGAAGTAAAAGTAAAAGTACCGGTCTTAAATTTTACTTAAGTAAAGTACACATACACAATTTTTTTACTTAAGTACAGTAACGAAGTACATTTACTTCTTTACATTCCACCACTGAGAATAAGCTAATATTTAAACAATAATCCTTGTTTGGCACAGACGCATAGTGTCAAAACATATTTAATTTCTCTCAATAAATTTAATTTGAACTTTTATCATCCATTCAAAACATGCATGTTTGGAAATTGCCCCTAGGAATAAATGTATGTGTGTGAGTGTGGCCCCGCAATGGACTGGCGACCTGTTTGGGTTGTACCCTGCTTCTTTGCCTTAAATCAGCCGGGAAAAGTCTGCAGCTACCTGTGACCTTGTTAGGGAATAAATGGTTGACGAAAGACGAAAACGAAATGATCCATCCATGCATCCATATCTTGCAAGATAGGCACGCCCTCCCCTCCCCCCCCTTTGGTCCACAAAACAAACAAAAGAAAAAATAGAAAAGGGGACTTGTCAAGCTATCTCCATGAATGGGCCACCAAAATGCAGAAAAATGACTCCCCTGTACTGGCTTTGTCTATGATGTCACACACACCCGCCCCCTTTAGAAAATCCTGGATCCGCCCCTGCAGAGTGTAGCTGGTATCAAACAAAAGGCATGGAACACCCTGAGCAGCTCACTCTGCTGTTGAAAGACACATTCTTCAAAAGGCATGCCAGACTTAGTAAAGTTTGAAACTATGTTAAAGCAGTTAAAGTTATAGTTTTTCAGATTCAGATGAACTTATCCACCACGGCAAAGATGACCCTTGGTCTTCCTTTTCTGGAGCGGTCATCATCAGAGCTGGTTTCTTTGTAGAAGTTGATGGTTTTTGACAAAACTTTCAAAGTCTACCCTAATTTTTTTGGCTGACTGATCTTTATTTCTTAAAGTAATGATAACCTGCGTTCCCACCATCAGGTATGGTCACCAGCTGTGGGTGCCGACCGAAAGAATGATATCGCGGATACAAGCGGCTGAAATAAGCTTCCTACACAGGGTGGCTGGGCTCTCACTCAGAGGTTGGGTGAGGAGCTCTGCAATCTGGTAAGAGCTCTGTGTCGAGCTGCTCCTCCAACAGGTCGAGAGAAGCCAAATAGGGTGGTTTGAGCGCCTCGCTGGTGAGGTGTTTCGGGTACGTCCCACCGGGAGGAGACGCCGGACCGGCTGGAGAGACTATGTCTCACAGCTGGCCGGGGAACAACTTGGGATCCTTCCGGGAAAGCTGGAGGATGCAGCTGGGGTGAGAGAAGCCTGGGCTTCCTGTCTGAGGTCGTTGCCCCGCGACCCGGCCCAGGATGAGCGGAAGACGACGGAACGAGGCCTCCAATGAGCAGCTTTTTTGTTGCCATAAAACAAATAGTAACAGGATATTCAAAAGACTATCGGCTTTATGTATCCATCTGACTTCTTTTCAACACAAATGATGGTCCCAACCCCATTTATCAGGCAAGAAATCCCACTTGTTAAACCTGGCAGGGTACACCTCTGAAGTGAAACAATATCTGGTGACCAGCTCTTGAAGCTCATCAAGAAAATACCAAGAGTGTGCAAAACAGTAGTCAAAGCAAAAGGCTATTTTGAAGAATCTAGGAACATTTTCAATAATTTCGCCCTTTTTTGTTAAAATTATAATTTTATGTGTGTTCATTCATAGTTTTCATGCCTTCAGTGTGAATCTAACATGTTTATTCCGTTCCGTCATCTACTGCTTGTTCCGGGGTCAGGTCGCGGGGGCAACAGCCTCAAACGGGCAGCCCAGGCCTCTCTCACCCCGGCTGCATCCTTTAGCTCACCTGGAAGGATCCCAAGTCGCTCCCCGACCAGCTGTGAGATATAGTCTCTCCAGCGGGTCCGGGGTCTGCCCCTTGGTCTCCTCCCGGGGGAACGTGCCCAAAACACCTCGCCCGCGAGGCGCTCGGGGGGCATCTTGACCCGATGCCCGAACCACCCCATCTGGCTCCTCTCGACCTGGAGGAGGAGCGGCTCGACACCGAACTCCTCCCGGATGGCAGAGCTCCTCACCCGATCTCTGAGTGAGAGCCCAGTCACACTGCAGAGGAAGCTCATTTCGTCCGCTTGTACCCGCGATCTCATTCTTTCGGTCACCACCCACAGCTGGTGACCATAGGTGAGGGTTGGAACGTAGATCGACTTGTAAATCGAGAGCTTTGCTTTTCGGCTCAGCTCTCTCTTTACCACGACGGACCGATGCAGCGTCCTAATTATTGCTGATGCTGCACCGATCCGCCTGTCCACCCTTTTTTGTTAAAATTATAATTCTATATGTGTTCGTTAATAGTTTTCAGTATGAATCTAACATTTTTATGTTCGTAAAAATAAAGAAAACTCTTTGAATGAGAAGGTTTGTCCAAACTTTTGATGTACCATATTCTTCTTTTGGCATTTCCCTTCAGGGGTCACCACAGCAAGTCAGTTTCTTCCATCTAACCCTATCTGCTGCATCTTCTTTGGTCACACCAACTATCTTCATGTCTTCCTTCACTGTATCCATGAACCTCCTCTTTGTTCTTCCTCTACGTAGACCTCTTTCCTGGTGGTTCCAAATCCAGCATCCTTCTTCCTATGTACTCTCTCTCTCTCCTCTATACATGCCCAAACCATCTCAGTCTTGCCTCCCAAACTTTATCCCCAAAACCTCTAACATGTGCTGTTCCTCTGATCCCGTCCATTCTGGTCACTCCCAGAGAGATCCTCAGCATCTTCATCTCTGCTACCTCCATCTCTGTTTCCTGTCTTTTCCTCAGTGCCACTGTCTCTAGACCAAACAACATGGCCGGTCTCACCACGGTTTGTACACTTTCTTTTCATTTTAGCTAAAACTCTTCTGTCACACATCACACCTGATACTTTCCTCGGTGAACGGTCATTTCAGCCACGGACATTTGAGCCAAAAAACTGCAACCTAGGCTATTTGAGCCATGGGATAAAAATGACTAAAAGCAATTATTTTCTGTAGTGTAACTGTTTATTTACGATAAAAAAATTTACATAAAATATCACAATTTTGTACATAAACATAAAATATCACAATTTTTTAAAAGATCACAATTTTTTTACATAAATACTCCATTTCTCTGGAACCGAACTGGCCTGATGACTCCAGGTCTGGTGTTGGAGGGGATGTCGCGACGATGGCGGAGCTGGCCTGAAATTGAACAATTTTTTACATAAAATGTCACAATTTTTTAAAATATCACAATTTTTCACATAAAATATCGCAATTTTTAAAAAATATCACAATTTTCTGCATGAAATAGTTTTTTTGGCCTAATTGTCCGAGGCTGAAATGTCCGAGATCCGTGGCCCACATGGCTCAAATATCCTAGGTTGCAGTTTTTTGGCTCAAATCTCCGAGGCTGAAATGTCCTAGATTCACTTTCCTCCACCCGTTCCAGCCTGCCTGAACACGCTTCTTCACCTCTTTTCCACACTCTCCATTGCTCTGGACGATTGATCCTATATATATATATATATATATTATATATATATATATATATATATATATATATATATATATATATATATATAATAAATTCTTTTGAGTCTTTTTCATTTTCTTTTTAAAAAACATACAAAGTTACATTTAGAAATTGGACAATTTTAAAATAAATAAATTAAAATTTATATTAACAAATTTACATTTACACATATATAAAGATATGGCTATTTTTTTTAAATCAAATATAACTTTCAATTACACATTTCTGGACAAGCAGTATTCATTTGATTATTCACAAAAAATTAATGCGACATTTTACCTATTTAAATTTGTTCAAATTGGATATTTAATGCTAGTAAAACTTATTTTTTTGTAAAAAAAAAAAAAAATCATTAAATTTTATTTATTTTTTAACATAATTACAAGCAGGCATATCTTTAGCCTACTATAACTGAGACGCGTTCCGATTGGTTGCTACGATGTTTCAAACGTAACAACGTGCGCTTGATTTGTTTGCCAGCGTCAAAATGACGGATATAATTACTTTTTGTCATAAAAACACAACCAAAAAATATGAATTTTTTTAGACATTTTTAACATAAAAACTTAAATAAACTTTTATTTTGATTTAATTTTGGATTTTTTTATGTAATAAAAATGTTATCTCGAAAAGGGCGGAGCCGTGTTACAAAACAAGCGCACTCTTTAACGGAAACGCATTTTTTTCTAGTTTCAAATTCTAACCAATGAGGTTTAATCGCTGGAAATTTTCAACACAAACACTGTTTGCGCTCTTTTGCACAAAGACGAGAAAAAAAGGTAAGATTTAATAAATAATAATAATAAATATTTTCTATCTTTACGATAAAAAAAAAAAACTATGCGTGAAATTAAAACACTGCGTGTTAAAATCCGCATGTTTTTTTGCGACAAAATAAAACAGCACTCAGTGCAGCAGGGTTTACTCTGCAAAATACACACAAAAAAGTTCCATTCTACTTTTTTAACGCGTTTTTCTTTCAAATAGATTGAGTTTTTATCGTGGAAGGAAATCACGATGCCTTATACAAGAGGAAAAAAACAAACGATCAGAGCCCCAAAGCCTTCTGGGACAGAAAACCAGGTACTAATCTGCACATGTGCAAGAAAATTCGGCCGAAAAATAACATTTACAAAGCTTATTTTTCACTTTGATGATGTTTTTCGTTTTTTTTTTTTTCGTATTTTAGGATGAAGGCCTGCAGGTTAAAAGGACATCATCGTCTCCAAGTGGAGCTCCAAAAAAGAGGACTGCTTTTATTGATCTTACTAATGTAAGTTATTTTGGATTTTTCTCGATTTTATTCTTTTGAGTCTGTTTGAAAAACTTTTTTGAAGATTATTATTGGGAATTTTCACTGTTTGTTGAAGAAAGACGATGTGGGAGCTGCAGCTCCTTCCAATCTTGCTGTAAATATTATAAGCGGTATGAGTCATGGGGGAGCAGTGGCAGACTGACTGTTTATTTTTTAATTTTTTTGTTTTGATATACTTAATTAATCCCTCACCGGGAAATTTGTGCTGCATTACACCGCAGCAGGCTGCCACCTATGACGTCACCAATGGTTGGAGAAACGAAGGGGGGGGGTTGTTGAACTCAATCACCCATATAATCGTTCTGTCGTCTTCCGCTCATCCGGCGCCGGGTCACGGGGGCAACAGCCCTAAATGGGAAACCCAGGCTTCTCTCACCCCGGCTGCTTCCTCCAGCTCACCCGGAAGGATCCCAAGTCGTTCCCCAGCCAGTTGTGAGACATAGTCTCTCCAGCGGGTCCGGGGTCTGCCTCTTGGTCTCCTCCCGTTGGGACGTGCCAAAAACACCTCACCAGCGAGGCGCTCAGGGCGGCATCCTGACCTGATGCCCAAACCACCCAATCTGGCTCCTCTCAACCTGGAGGAGGAGTGGCTCAACACTGAGCTCCTCGTTCTCCGAGTCTTAACTGTTTGTTGAAAAAAAGACGATGTGGGAGCTGCAGCTCCTACTATTCTTACTGCAAATATTATAGGCGGTATGAGTCATGGGGGGAGCAGTGGCAGTTTTTTTTTTTTTTTTTTTAAATATACTTTATTAATCCCTCACTGGGAAATTTGTGTGCTGCATTTACACCGCAGTAGGCTGCCACCTATGACAGCACCAATGGTTGGAGAAACCGGGGCGGCGGGGGGGTGTTGGTTAGGTGTATTCTCCAAGGAAGGCTAGACATGAACTGTGTGGGATGCGAACCCGCGAACTTCCGGTCCGCGTGCGAATGCTCTAGCCATTGAGCTAACGTTGCCCCAATTTTTTCCCTCAATGTTTCGCGCTCTATTTTGTGACCTTGTACTGGTTCTCTCTCTTCTCCTCGGCCTGCTTGATACTGATTTTGACAATTGCACCCCACCTATAGCGGTCAAAGGTCACTAATACGAGATCTGCAGGCATCTTTGTGCCACAGGGCAGGTTGCGTTCCTGTTTCCATAGATGATCAGTTCCGTCATCTTCCGCTTGTTCCGGGGTCGGGTCGCGGGGGCAACAGCCTCAAACGGGGAGCCCAGGCTTCTCTCACCCCGGCTGCTTCCTCCAGCTCACCCGGAAGGATCCCAAGTCGTTCCCTGCCCAGTTGTGAGACATAGTCTCTCCAGCGGATGCTTGAACCACCCCATCTGGCTCCTCTCAACCTGGAGGAGGAGCGGCTCGACACCGAGCTCCTCCCGGATGGCAGAGCTCCTCACCCGATCTCTAAGTGAGAGCCCGGCCACCCTGCAGAGGAAGCTCATTTTAGCCGCTTGTACCCGCAATCTCATTCTTTCGGTCACCACCCACAGCTGGTGACCATAGGTGAGGGTTGGAACGTAGATCGACTTGTAAATCGAGAGCTTTGCTTTTCGGCTCAGCTCTCTCTTTACCACGACGGACCGATGCAGTGTTCTAGTTATTGCTGATGCCGCACCAATCCGCCTGTCGATCTCCCGCTCCATCCTTCCCCCACTCATGAACAAGACCCCGAGATACTTAAACTCTTCCACTTGGGGCAGGACCCTGTCCCTGACCCGCAGAGGGCATTCCACCCTTTTCCGGGCGAGGACCATGGTCTCGGATTTGGATGCGCTAATTCCCATCCCGGCCGCTTCATACTCGGCAGTAAATTGATCCAGATAACAAAGACTTCATAATAATCTTACGATTAGAAATTGAAATACGATATTATTCCCAATTCCCGTTCATGTGCGGCCGTACTGATAAACGTGCTGGAAGTTAGCATGGTTTGGCCAAAGACGCTATTTTTTTACATAATGCACATGCAATCTGTGAAAAAAAACAATCCAAATGATCAGTTTTAACATCCAGGTTGAGAGAAGCCAGATGGGGTGGTTTGGGCATCTGGTTAGTATGCCTCCCAAACGCCTTGCTAAGTGAGGTGTTTCGGGCACATCCCAACCGGAAAGGACCCAGAGGCCTGGACTGGTCAGGGAACACCTCGGGATCCTCCCGGGTGAGGTCAAGGATGTAAATTGTGTTAGAGAAGCCTAGGTTTCGCGTATGAGGTTGTTGACCCCGCGACCCACCCCCCGGATAAGCAGAAGATATCAGTGGTAGAAGCACAATTATTTATTCATCTTCTGAACTTCTTATCCATGTTGTGGTTTTGAGGGTGGGCGGAGTCTATCGAAGCTGATCAAAAGCGAGAGGCAGGGTACACCCCAAAAAGTCACCAGTCTATTTCGAGCCACCTACAAAACACCATCGACACTCATTCTTAAGGGCAATTTTTCAGCGGCCAATTTTAATTCTGCAAACTTTTTAGGACCTGAATAGAAACAGCAAAATTAATTAACGTTATATTAAAATGCTAAATTTTTGATGAATTTGCGCAATTTTTAAAAAAAAGTAATGCATGTAGCAACCTATTATCTGGGGGTTTGTTTATCTGTGCAAATGAGCGACAAAAAAAAGTTTTACGAATCGCGAATCACAAAATTCCACAGGTTGAGCTTATTCTGCGCTAGCATAGCCGAGCAACCATTCAAAACAATGGCAAAACGTTTTTACTTAATATCAAAACTTACTACAAAAATAAGATGTCTGTACTTTACGCAAGTTTCCTGCAGATAAGAACCCTGATAAATAATTGAAACGTCTCTATTCTACGATCAAAACGCGATCAACGCAGTTTCGCAGATAATTTCGCTTCAGCTCATGTTTATGAATTTCATCTATCAGGGCAAAAATCCACGTATGCGTGGGCATGCTGTGCCAGATTTATCATCAGACCAGTGTTGTTTTTGTCAACGATGCGGTACCAAAACGATTTTGTTGACGAGGCTTTTTTTTTTATGAATAAAATATGACGAGACATTTGAAAGTTTCTGTTGACGAGACGAAAATAACAAAATAAGCGTCAGACTTTCACATTTCTGGCATTTGTGCGGGTACTCCGTGAAAAGAAATAGCACAACGGCTGCATTCTGTCTCTTACGCACGACCCCCCATGCACACCGTGTGCACTATGGAAAGCCATTTGGGCCGCTACACGTACGTAATCTAGCGCGCTAAATTATAAAAATAGTGCGCTAAATTTCAAATCTAGCGCACTGAATGTTCAGATCTGGCGCAACACACCTGGGACCAGGTGAAAGTCACACACCATGGCGGTAAAAACAGCAACAAAGGGGCTTGGTGGTCGGAGACGATGCGACGGTCTATGGGCATACGTATATATAATCAATCAGAGAATAAAACGGAATGCGTTGTTGTGGTAGACGAATGTAAATGTGGACATAAAATAGGTGGAATGAATATTACGAATCTCAAGGGGCACCTGAAAGATCATCACCCTGATATTCATGCCAACGTAAGTTATAAGTACTTTTAGGGTTAGGACTAATCCTAACTACTGTTTTGAACAAGTTAAAGCTCGGCAGAGTTGTTTCTTTTTTTTTAACAAATAACTGAGTAATAAATAACTAATAATAATAATAAAAAAAAAACAATATCTATAAATAATAAATAACGGAGTAATAAATAACTAATAAATAACAACTAACCCATTGATACATAAATAATAAATAACAATGTTTATAAATAAATAACAAATAACCCAGTAAAAAATAACTAATAAATAACAACTAACCCATTGATACATAAATAATAAATAACAATATTTATAAATAAATAACAAATAACCCAGTAAAAAATAACTATAAATAACAACTAACCCATTGATACATAAATAATAAATAACAATATTTATAAATAAATAACAAATAACCCAGTAATAAATTAATAAACAACAATATTTATAAATAAGTAAGAACGAACAAACAACGTGGTAATAAATAACAATATTTATAAATAAATAACAATTAACCCAGTAATAAATAACTAATAAATAACAATATTTCTAAATAAGTAATAAATAACAAATAACTTAGCAATAAATAACAATATTTATAAATAAATGACAAATACCAGTAATAAATAACTAATAAATAACAATATTTATAAAACAAGTAATGAATAACAAATAACTCAGTAAAAAAGAACTAATAAATAACAATATTGATAAATAAATAACAAAACACCCAGTAATAAATAACATTTATAAATAAATAACAAATAACCCAGTAATAAATAACATTTATAAATAAATAACAAATAACCCAGTAATAAATAACATTTATAAATAAATAACAAATAACTTCGTAATAAACAACTAATAAATAACAATATTTGTAACTAATTAATAAATAACACATAAATTGGTAAGAAATAAAATTTGTAAATAAATAACAAATAACTCTGTAATAAATAACAATATTTGTAAAAAAGTAATAAATAACAAATAACTCAGTAATAAATAATAATATTTATAAATAACCAATAAATAACAATATTTATAAATTAGGGATAAATAACAAAAACCTCAGTAATAAATAATAAATAACTAATTAACAACAATATTTATAAATAACAAATAACACAGTAATAAAGCCATGATTGTTAAAATAAGACTATTTAGTTTTTTTTACACTAAAACTGGACTAAAAACGCCTTAGACTTAAAATTTTTTAAACTTTCTTCACCTAAAAGAGGCGGTGGCTCAGTGGTAGAGCGTTCGCCTGCAGACCGGAAGTCAACCGGATGTTCGCAGGTTCCATTTGCGAAGACACCAAACCCACCATTGGCGCCGTCGTGGCAGCTTGCTGCGGTGTGTTGCGGCGCACAAATATCCCCAGTGAGGGATAATTACAGTATATAGTATACAACTTTTGAATTTTTGTCAACTAAAACTTGACTAAAACTAAAATATGTAAAGATAACTAAAATGTGACTTAAAAAAAAACCTAAATTCATTTTTGTTCCTAAAACTAAAACTCAGATGGCTGCCAAAAACAACACTGCATCAAACACATTATTGGTATATTTTATCTGAATCATTTCCATCCCATCAACTCCTCTTCTCAGGCCAACAAGCTTCAGACCGGCCCGCTGGAGAGTAAAAAAGGCGGCGGGAAGAGGGTGTTAAAGAAACCATCCTCCACCGCCGTGCCGAAGAAGCAAACCAACCTGCAAAAGTAAATCTTCTAAAAGACATTGATGTTCCAGGATTTGTAGTTCCTAACTTCCCCCCTTGCTCCCATCAGGATTTCATCTGGGAGTTCAGAGGAGACAACCGAGGAGGAGAGGAGCGAGGTGGAGGAGACTCTGAAGGCAGACGAATCATCGGAAAGTGTCGCAACTCCAGTTGAAAATCTGGAGGATGCTTCATCTTCTGTGCAACTAGAAGTTCTGCCACGTCATCAGAAACCAGTGGTAGGATGAAAAATAACATCTAAAATCCCAAGAAAACATCCATTTGATTTTTCCCCCCCCCCTCTTTCTATAAAGATCCCAAAAGAATTCGACATCGACTCTGAAAACACCAAAGAAATCTTCTTGTGTCCGGAGTACGCCAAGGAGATCTTCGACTACCTCAAAAAGAGAGAGGTCAGACAGACTGAGAACCTCCACGTGAGAATGTTCCCATGTGTCCTAACTGGACCTTGTTTAACGTGTCTGTAGGAGAAATTCGTCTTGTCCGACTACATGGCCCTGCAGCCCTCCCTGAGCCCGGAAATGAGGGCCATCCTGGTAGACTGGTTGGTGGAGGTGCAGGTGTGTCTTCACACGGTTCCTTCATTCCTTGTCTTAATTCGTTTGTGTTTTTCTCACGTCTTCTGGTTCGTTTGATCCAGGAGAACTTTGAGCTGTACCACGAGACCCTTTACCTGGCCGTGAAGATGGTCGACCACTACCTGTCCAAAACTCCCATAAATAGGGAGATGCTGCAGCTCGTCGGCTCCACCACCATGCTCATAGCGTCCAAGTTTGAGGTGGGGATGATAAAAACGTAAAAATGTAAAAAAATTTATATCAAGATGAAAAAAAGTTCCACATGACCTTGATTTGGATGGGGCGGAACACAGTGAGTGATGTCACACTCATAGGCCCGCCCCCTTTTATTAATAGCGACAGCGCTCTGTTGCCGGACAACATTGATAATGAGTATCTAGTATCAATACTCCTTTTATAATTACCGTATTTTCCGCACTATAAGGCGCACCTAAAAACCTTGAATTTTCTCTAAAGTCCACGATACGCCTTTTAACCCGGAGCGCCTTATATATGGATTAATATTGAGCTACAACAGGTGTCGCAACTGCGGTAAGCAGCCGCCGACTCCATTTTCCCCCGTAGAAGAAGTACCACGCGGTGCATGCTGGGATATATGAAAGGGCGTCTCATTTCCATTTGTGTGTTTGTGTACAGACCCGGAAATGGCTCCTACCAAGAGACACTGTTACACCGCAGAGTTTAAATTCAAGGCGATCGGTCACGCAGTAGAACACGGGAATAGAGCCAAAGCCAGAGGTGCGATCGGGCCTAAGAAATCCAGCCTGCGCCGACCTGACCCGAGCCCAACCAATCAACTTGATTTTTGGGCCCAGGCCCGAAATGTCATATTTTATTTGTGAGGACTCGAAGGTTATTTATAAATTTGAACATTTTCAAGAACACGCTTTTTTAATTTAAAAAAAAAAATCACACTATAGGACCCCTAACACACTTGTCTGTGATGATCTGCTTAGCGCGAAGAGGAGAGACGGTCTTTGAAACAAATGATAAAATAGATCTTTAACGATCATCACTTTTGCCAGTCCAGCTGTTTAAATGCCCGCTCTGCGTCGAGGTGCCAGTCTTTTTGCGCCACATTGACTACATCCAGCGAAGCCAACGCAAGTTTCTGTAGCATTTTGAACAATAAATTTAAAGCTTTTCCACACCTCACTCTTACTGGTGCGTGTTTGTCTTTTCAGTTCTCCTGCTTTTAGTTTATCCTTAACTTCTTACTCCTTCATATCGGGGATACCAGTTCAAAATAAATAAAATAAAGACGTGCGCAGGAGAGGATTACCAAATTAAGAGGAGGCGTTCACGTGCGCAGAGGATGAGCTGGCTCTGCGGATCCTGTTTAGTAGTAAAACATTACTTCTCTTAGTATCTAGTCTTAACAAAATGTGTGTGTGCAGGAGCGCCGGCCACCCTGTGTAGACGACTTCCTGTACATTTGTGACGACGCCTACAAACGGGAGGAGATCATCTCCATGGAGGCCAGCATCCTACAGACCCTCGCCTTTGACATCAATATCCCCATCCCCTACCGCTTCCTCAGACGCTATGCCAAGGTGTGTATGTGTGTAGATAGGTGTGTAGACAGGTGTGTAGACGTGCGTAACCTGTCCTCCCCGCTGGCAGTGTGTGAAAGCCAACATGGAGACGCTGACGCTAGCCCGCTACTACTGCGAGCTGAGTCTTCTGGAGATGGAGCTGATGCCCGTTAGAGGCTCGCTGATGGCCTCGGCCTGCTTGCTGATCGCTATGCTCGCCAAGGATGTGGGTGGATGGGTAGGTCTCTCGTACACACACACACAGGGGCGGGGGGTTTAAAATGAAGGAGAAGGAGGGGCGGGGGGTTTAAAATGAACAATAGCTGATTGTTAAACCTAAACTGAACAGATCCAGGACAACCGTACCCTTAGATCAGGCATGGGCAAACTATGGCCCGTGGGCCACATGCGGCCCATTAAACAGTTTGATGGGCTGCCCTTGCAGTGGACTCACCACCTGCAGGAGGGGCCATAAGGGTTGGGTGAAGGAAGAAATGGGTGGCAGCCAACGACGGGGGCCTTAGCGGTCATATCCTCGGCTGCACAAGCTAGCTCTAGGGACGTAGTCTCCTCCCGGTGGGACATGCCCGAAACACCTCTCCAACGAGGTGCTCGGTGGAACCACCCCATCTGGCTTTTTACCTTGGAGGAGGAGCGGCTCGACACAGAGCTCCTTCCGGATGGCAGAACTCCTCACCTGATCTCTGAGTGAGTGCCCATCCACCCTACGGAGGAAGCGTATTTCGGCCGCTTGTTTCCGCGATCTTGTTCTTTCGGGTCACCACCCACAGCTGGTGACCATAGGTGAAGGTGGGAACGTAGATCGACTTTATTTCAGATTTGTACGAGTATAAATTCTCATTTTGTTTATTTTGGTTCTACAGTCTCCCGTCCTGCAATTCCACAGCGGCTATCAGATCTCGGACTTGGCGCCCGTCGCCCGGCGGCTTCACACGCTGCTTTTAAATACCTCCGACCTCAAACATACTGCAATCAAGACAAAATACTCTCACAAGTAATTCTTGTTTAACAGGTTGTTAAGGTTTTCGGTAATTAGACGCAGCAGTTTGGATGATTTTTTTTTTTTTTTATCAAATTTTTTCCAGGGCGTTCTTTGAGGTGACGTCTCTACCAGTAATCAACTTGGAAATTTTGGAGAAGGCTCTTGCATCCCAGTGAAGATCAAAGGCTTCCAAAATGAACTGTTTGTACACATGTAAATAGTTTTATATTTATTTAGAGTACCTTGGATTCTAAATAATATTGAAAATAAAAGGGTAGTATACGTTCGGTGGAGTTATTTGTTCGGTAACCTTTTTTTTTTTTCTTCTTTTTTTTTTTTTTTAGTTTGTTGATGTTTCATTTTATAATAATTTTTATAAGAAAAGAAACAAATCTGAGCTTTTTTATTTTTTTTTTAACTGATTAATAATGGCTCCGCTCAGATTTTTCAGTGTTTTTTTTTTTTTTTACATTGCTGAAGTTAAGCAGCTGGAATTTCAAAAGTTAATCAGTGTTCATCATGTGTTCTATTTCTAAATAATTATTTGTATAAAAGATGCCATAAAAAGCTGCACATTTTTTTCTTGCCTTTAAACCATGTTCTTAAAATAAAAATAAAATGTGTTTTATGTTTAAACTGTTTGTTGTTTGTTGGTTATTTTGGTAAACAATACATTTCATACTTCTTGTTTTCACCACAAGAGGTCACTGGTGCACCATGTAGCTAGTGAAAGTGTGACATCTTCAAATGATTCAAGCAAAACAGACGAAAGAAATGGCAGGAAAACTTGATCGTAATGACTTCCGAATTACGAAAGCATTCACGCTAAACCTTGTTTTAAACATTACTGAGTAACAAAGGTCCAGGGTCACTCAATGGGGGGGGGGTCACCATTGGCGCCATCATAGGTGGCAGCCTGCTGCAGTGTGATTTAGCACACACATTGTCCAGTGAGGGATGACTTAAGTTTATTAAGAAAATAAAATAACGCAAAGCTCTCGATTTACAAGTCGATCTACGTTCCAACCCTCACCTATGGTCACCAGCTGTGGGTGGTGACCGAAAGAATGAGATCGTGGATACAAGCGGCTGAAATGAGCTTCCTCCGCAGAGTGGCTGGGCTCTCACTCAGAGATCGGGTGAGGAGCTCGGTGTCAAGCCGCTCCTCCTCCAGGTCGAGAGGAGCCAGATGGGGAAGTAAACCTTATATTTTAACATTCATTCAGATCCACTTATTCTCTGACAGGGTTCCGGGTGTGCTGGAGCCCATCCCGGCTGATTCAAGACAAGAGACAGGGTACACCCTGAACAGTTCACCAGTCTGTCAGGGGGCCACATACACACACTTTCTTTCCTATGGGAATTTTCAGAGCGACCAATCAAGGAGGGCAGCACGGTGGCCTCACAGCAAGAAGGTCGTGGGTTCGAGTCCTGGGTGGGGACAAGGCTTGGAACACTGTTCTTTCTGTGTGGAGTTTGCATGTTCTCCCCGTGGGTTTCCTCCGGGTACTCCGGTTCCCTCCCACCCTCCAAAGACATGCATGCTAGTTTAATTGGCCGGTGCCAAATTGCCCCTAGGAATGAGTGTGTGTGTGGATGGTTGTATGTGTGTGGACCCGCAACAGACTGGCGACCTGTTCGGGGTGTACCCTGCCCTTCGCCTTAAATTAGCCGGGATGGGCTCCGGCACCCACCGCAACCCCGAAAGGGATAGACGGATAAGATGATGACTGACTGACCAATCAAGGTAACATTTATGTTTTCTGAGAGTGGGAGGAAACCCACGCATACACGGGGAGAACATGCAAACTCCACACAGAAAGGACAGTGTTAAAAGCCTTGTTTCCACCTGTGATTTGAACCCTACCGTTTTTGCTGGGAGGCCACCATGCCATCCACTGCGCCACTTTGCAGCTATATTTTGACATTTTAAGATAAAGCGAAATTATTATTACTGATTTTTTTTTTTTTTCATAAAAAAGACCTCGCTGGATTGATTTCCTCCAAGGTGTGAAGCGGCCGAGATGGGAATCACCGCCTCCAAATCTGAGACCATGGTCCTCGCCCAGAAAAGGGTGGTACGCCCCCTATGGGGCAGGGACGGGGTCCTGCCCCAAGTGGAGGAGTTTAAGTATCTCGGGGTCTTGTTCACGAGTGTGGGAAGGATGGAGCGGGAGATCGACATCAGTCAGATGCGGCATCAGCAATAACTAGGACGCTGCATCGGTCCGTTGTGGTAAAGAGAGAGCTGAGCCGAAAAGCAAAGCTCTCGATTTACAAGTCGATCTACGTTCCAACCCTCACCTATGGTCACCAGCTGTGGGTGGTGACCGAAAGAATGAGATCACGGATGCAAGCGGCCGAAATGAGCTTCCTCCGCAGGGTGGCTGGGCTCTCACTCAGAAATCGGGTTAGAAGATTTGCCATTTGGTAGGAGCTTGATGTCGAGAGAAGGTTGAGAGAAGCCAGATGGGGTGGTTCGGGCATCTGGTCAGGATGCCCCCTGAGCGCCTCGCTGGCGAGCTGTTTCGAATACGTCCCACCGGGAAGAAACCAAGAGGCAGACTCTGTCTCACAGCTTGTCGGGGAACGACTCGGGACCCTTCCAGGTGAGCTGGAGGATGCAGCTGGGGTGAGTGAAGCCTGGGCTTCCCCTCTGAGGCTGTTCGCCCCGCGACCCGGCCCCGGATGAGCAGAAGATGATGGAACGGAACGAACAGATTGAACAACCTTTCGCTGCACGGCCATCTTTAATTGATGGTAAAACATTGATGCATTCATTTATTTAAGACTTGTTAAACTTTTCTGCTAATTCAACTCTACAGAAGATTCATTACTTCTTTCCCTGGGGTTCACTTTTCACTCTGTTATCCGTCTGATCAATTCACCTGATTGATCGGCCGTGTTGTGTATATGAGTGTGTTTTCATTCCCTGCCTTTGCTCAGATAATAATTCAGCCTGATTAAAGTGTGTGGGTGAACACTGCGTCCATTTCACTGTGGAGATAACTTCTTAAAGTGATGCTGCCAAAACTGCATATGAACTATTGATCAGCCCAGGGCTGGAAATGGATTTTCGGACTCGGATATGTACATGAAGAATGAACCAAGCAGTCAGGCTTTTTTACAAGTGGAACTTTTCACTTCAGATTTGTAAAAGCGGCAAAATGTCTCTCAGTTTGATTTTGCTTGTTTTTATACTGTCTTTGGTCGTTCTGTGTGGAGTTTGCATGTTCTCCCTGTGTGTGTGTGGGTTTTCTCCCGGTACTCCAATTTCCGCCCACCCTCCAAAAACATCCATGTTAGGTTCTTTGGCTGCTTTAGGCACACCTAGAAACCTTCAATTTTCTCTAAAGTCCACGATGCGCCTTTTAACCCAGAGCGCCTTATATATGGATTAATATTGAGCTACAACAGGTGTCGCAACTGCGGTAAGCAGCCGCCGACATATTTCCCCCGTAGAAGAAGTAGTTTACGGTGCATGCTGGGATAAATGAAAGGGCGTCTCATTTCCATTTGTGTGTTTGTGTAAAGACCCGGAAATGGCTCCTACCAAGAGACACTGTTACAACGCAGAGTGAGGAAGTGGAGGAAGCAAGAGGATGCGCTATGCCAAGTAAGTAAGACTAAACAGAGTTTATCTCCAATAGTAGAAGATAAACTGTGTCACGAAAATACTAATACTTCATCTCGGAGAAAATAATAAAACAGCTGTTTATTCATTTTGGGAGTAAAAACAGAAAGCTGTTTTGTAATTGTTAATAAAGTTTGACTATCTGACTGTTTTTTTTTTTTACATTCCCTTTAGCGCAGCACTATTGAGTGAATGCATAACGTAACCCCAGCCTTTACTGTAGCGCCTTATAATGCGGTGCGACTTATATGTGGAAAAGGTTTTTAAAAATGTCATTTATTGAAGGTGCGCCTTATAATACGGAAAATACGGTACTAGCACTTATGGACTATGTACTTATCATCTCGTCGGAAAAACATTTCCATTAGCATTCCTAGAGGAACTGAAGAGAAAAGGACAACCTTTCCTCTGTCTGAGGAGAGAGGGATTGTTCATAGAAGGACAGCATGGGAGGGGGAAAAACAAAAAAAAGCCAAAACAACGGAGGGTCTTTGTTTGGATTTGGCCATTGTTACTCTCAGTGATTGTGTTTGTGTTTGTCTGACTGCCAAATGTTGGAGAACCAAGGAAGCTTGATGAATGTGAATGCTGGGATGAAGCCTCGTTGATGTGTAAAGAATAATTTACGGTGTCATGTTTTTGTGTGTGTTGCTTTAAGAGTGGAAAACTTTCCTAAAATGTCATTGTTGAGAATTTATTTAAAGTGCCATCAATTCTTTCAGGTGTTTAAGAACGGTTCGTTGTTCTGCGAAAAATGCCAGTAAATGACTTCTATTCAAGTACAGAAAAGAACTGACAAGCCTGGGCTTCCCGTTTGAAGCTGTTGCCCCCGCGACCCGGCCCCGAAACAAGCGGAAGATGACGGAACGGAATGGAACAATAACCTTTAACTTTTGCGTCTGCGTTTAATGTAAGCTCTCTTTAGTTTTCTTCCAGCTGTCATGATCCCCTCTCCTGCCACCAGAGGGAGCCCTGGTGGTTTCTCGGCAACCTGATTGGAGTCGCCTGGGGATGATTGCAGATTCCAAACATTTGTGCACACCGCCATCTATTTAAGGGGAATCACCCCGGACTTCGCCGAGATAAGCTCCGGTACCCCTGGCATCTCTATTTGGGATGGATGGTTCAGAAATGACCGTTCATCCCAAGTTCAGAAATTGACCGTCCATTCGTCTGAAGATGAACCCTCATTTCCAGCTACGTGTGGTTGGCCCCTCTTAAAAAAAATATGAACAAAAATAAACAAAAAAATATGTCAATCGTTTGTGCTGTTTTGTGCTGTAAAAATGTTCTTTTGTGCTATTTTAGTTTTCTTTAATTTAAAGAAATAAGATTTGGACGATGACGTTATCCAGCCCCCCTTCTACCTAAAAATGCGAGAAAACTCATAAAAATGATGTAAATCGTTTGTGTTGTTATGTGCTGTAAAAATCTCGTTTGTGCCATTTTAGTTTATTTAAATTTTAAGCAAAACGATTTAGACGATGACGTCATCCAGACCTTTTCGTCGCCAACAAGTGGAACAAGCGGAAGATGACGGAACGGAGTGAAACAATAACCTTTAACTTTTGCGTCTGCATTTAATGTAAGCTCTCTTTAGTTTTCTTCCAGCTGTCATGATCCCCTCTACTGCCACCAGAAGGAGCCCTGGAGGTTTCTCGTCAACCTGATTGGGGTCGCCTGGGGATGATTGCAGATTCCAAACATTTGTGCACACCGCCATCTATTTAAGGGGAATCACAGCCTCAAACGGGAAGCCCAGGCTTCTCTCCCCCCGGTTGCATCCTCCAGCTCACCCGGATGGATCCCAAGTCATTCCCCAGCCAGCTGTGAGACATAGTATCTTCAGCGGGTCCGGAGTCTGCCCCTTGGTGTCCTCCAGGTGGGACATGCCTGAAACATCTCACCCGCGAGGCGCTCGGGGGGTATCCTGACCAGATGCCTAAACCACCTCATCTGACTCCTCTCGACCTGGAGGAGGAGCGGCTCGACATCGAGCTCCTCCCGGATGGCAGAGCTCCTCACCCGATCTCTGCGTGAGAGCCCAGCCACCCTACGGAGGAAGCTCATTTCGGCCGCTTGTATCCGCGATCTCATTCTTTCGGTCACCACCCATAGCTGGTGACCATAGGTGAGGGTTGGAACGTAGATCGACTTGTAAATCGAGAGCTTTGCTTTTCGGCTCAGCTCTTTCTTTACCACGACAGACTGATGCAGCATCCTAGTTATTGCTGACGCTGCACCGATCCATGACATGTCAAGTATCAATTCTAATTAATTCAAACTGAAATCATTAACCAGAAACTTCCTTCACTAGTGAGGATTAGGGCTGCAACTAACGATTATTTTGATGACCGATTAATCTGGCGATTATTGGCTCGATTAATCGATTAATCGGGTAGAATTGACAACTTAATAAATAATAGTTTTTTGGCATTTTATTGAATGTAGTTATGCAAAACACGACTCATAACCACTTAAACAACACGTTGGGCTCATTCTGATAAGTAAAAATGTTAATCTTTCTGTGAAATAAAGAGGGAGAATATTACCATTTCTACAGCAAATATAAAATAAGTAATCTACTTACTGTATACAGTAAAGGTAAATCACGAGCACCCATAAAATGTGTTTTATAGTTCTGGCTAAAAAAACATAAAATGGAAAGTGTTGACCATCCAGGATCACATTTAAAAACAAGAAATCATTAACAGTTTTAGATTTGCAAATTTAATCTTGTTCAGAGGTATAGTACCAAACAAAAATGGCCTAGGTTAACATGAGTAAAAATACACAAAAAACAATCAAGTTGTGTAATATTGAGTGCTGTTGACAGCAAAAAACTTTCTAAACGATTAATCGATGACTAAATTAGTCGACAACTATTTCAATAATCAATTATAATCGATTAGTTCGATTAGTTGTTTCAGCCCTAGTGAGGATTGAAACATGTATTTTAAATATTTTAAAACATCAGGCTCTTCACGTTGGTGGCTTTCCTGAACTCCACATTTCCTTCAGACACAAACACTGTCGGTTTTCAACTTGGATATATGGAAAAAGAAAATTGGATAATTGGAAATTTTAAAAGCTCTTCACCAGTTTCTTTCTGCCTCTTTCACTTTTCTGCCCTTTTCACTCTTCATCTTGCAGCACCTGAGTGTTTTTGAAAGTTATTTACACACTTGATCTCTTCTTCGGAATCGAGTTCACTCAAGCGGTACAGAGAATGGTTTCTTCCATTTACTCACCTCTCTTGCAGCTGCAGCTTCAAAATAATTTCTTCAAAATTTCATTCAATTTCAGATCTGCGACTGTCTATTTCTAACATTTTGAATAAACAATGGTTCTTGGTTCTCAGCTCATTACGCATTTTGCAAGCGATAAATCGACTTTTACTTTATGTTGAAGTCGTCTAGACCCTGTGAGTTTTCTCCTCTTTTTTTTTTTTCCCCAGCAGGAGTGTATCGATCTGCAATAAAAGATTTTGTTTTTATTTTATTTTTGGCTTAAGATGATTTTATGTATGTACCGTATTTTCATGACCATAAGGCGCGCAATATTAAGAGGCGCAGTCCAAACTTTTCGTGCTCTGAATTTAACACACACATAAGGCGCACCTGATGATAGGGCGCGGGTTCTATATACACATCCTCTACTATGTACGTCTGCCCAACAACAACACACACACATACACACACACGCATGCACGTACGCACACACACGTGCATATTTAAAAATAGATCAGAAGTAAAACTGAGTCTGATTGTCTTTATTTAATTCTTCCTTATATAACGTATTGTGTTAAACTGTCCTTTATTTATTAAATCAAGATTGATTACATTCAAAAATTTACATAATTTTAAAGTACTTCAATTTATGTTTAAAACTAAGTTCAATCTTTTACCAGTAAATGAACAAAAATATTTTAAACTTCAACAAACTGTTTATCATTTCAGAGATGATTGTAATTTTTTTTACCTAAAACCAGAAAAGGGTTCAGAAAAAGGTGTTTATCTTGAGTTAGACCTCATGTGAGCCCATCATCACCTAACCGAGCTCTGACCTTCTGGCCCCTCATCGTCCAGCCGAGCTCTAACCTTCTAGCCCGTCATCGTGCAGAAGAGCTCTAACCTTCTAGCCCCTCATCGTCCAGCCGAGCTCTAACCTTCTAGCCCCTCATCGTCCAGCTGAGCTCTGACCTTCTAGCCCGTCATCGTGCAGACAAGCTCTAACCTTCTAGCCCCTCATCATCCAGCCGAGCTCTAACCTTCTAGCCCGTCATCGTGCAGAAGAGCTCTAACCTTCTAGCCCCTCATCGTCCAGCCGAGCTCTAACCTTCTAGCCCGTCATCGTGCAGAAGAGCTCTAACCTTCTAGCCCGTCTTCGTCCAGCCGAGGTCTAACCTTCTAGCCCCTCATCGTCCAGCCGAGCTCTAACCTTCTAGCCCGTCATCGTGCAGACGAGCTCTAACCTTCTAGCCCCTCATCGTCCAGCCGAGCTCTAACCTTCTAGCCCGTCATCGTGCAGAAGAGCTCTAACCTTCTAGCCCGTCATCGTGCAGAAGAGCTCTAACCTTCTAGCCCGTCATCGTTCAGCCGAGCTCTAACCTCCTAGCCCGTCATCGTCCAGCCGAGCTCTAACCTTCTAGCCCGTCATCGTCTAGCCGAGCTCTAACCTTCTAGCTCGTCATCTTCCAGCTGAACTCTAACCTTCTGGACCCTCATCGTCTAGCCGAGATCCAACCTTCTAGCCCCTCATCGTCCAGCCGAGCTCTAACCTTCTAGCCCCTCATCGTCCAGCCGAGCTCTAACCTTCTGGACCCTCATTGTCCAGCCGAGCTCTAACCTTCTAGCCCCTCATCGTCCAGCCGAGCTCTAACCTTCTGGACCCTCATCGTCCAGCCGAGCTCTAACCTTTAGCCCCTCGTCGTCCAGCCGAGCTCTAACCTTTAGCCCCTCGTCATCCAGCCGAGCTATAACCTTCTAGCCCGTCATCGTTCAGCCGAGCTCTAACCTTCTAGCCCGTCATCGTCCAGCCGAGCTCTAACCTTCTAGTCCGTCATCGTCCAACCGAGCTCTAACCTTCTAGCCCGTCATCGTCTAGCCGAGCTCTAACCTCGTAGCCCATCATCGTCCAGCCGAGCTCTAACCTTCTAGCCCCTCATCGTCCAGCCGAGCTCTAACCTTCTAGCCCGTCATCTTCCAGCTGAACTCTAACCTTCTGGACCCTCATCGTCTAGCAGAGATCCAACCTTCTAGCCCCTCATCGTCCAGCCGAGCTCTAACCTTCTAGCCCCTCATCGTCCAGCCGAGCTCTAACCTTCTGGACCCTCATCGTCCAGCCGAGCTCTAACCTTCTAGCCCCTCATCGTCCAGCCGAGCTCTAACCTTCTGGACCCTCATCGTCCAGCCGAGCTCTAACCTTTAGCCCCTCGTCGTCCAGCCGAGCTATAACCTTCTAGCCCGTCATCGTTCAGCCGAGCTCTAACCTTCTAGCCCGTCATCTTCCAGCTGAACTCTAACCTTCTGGACCCTCATCGTCCAGCCGAGCTCTAACCTTCTAGCCCATCATCGTCCAGCCGAGCTCTAACCTTCTGGACCTTCATCGTCCAGCCGAGCTCTAACCTTTGGCCCCTCGTCGTCCAGCCGAGCTCTAACCTTCTAGCCCCTCATCGTCCAGCCGAGCTCTAACCTTCTGGACCCTCATCGTCCAGCCGAGCTCTAACCTTTAGCCCCTCGTCGTCCAGCCGAGCTCTAACCTTTAGCCCCTCGTCGTCCAGCCGAGCTATAACCTTCTAGCCCGTCATCTTCCAGCCGAGCTCTAACCTTCTGGACCTTCATCGTCCAGCCGAGCTCTAACCTTTGGCCCCTCGTCGTCCAGCCGAGCTCTAACCTTCTAGCTCGTCACCGTCTAGCCGAGCTCTAACCTCGTAGTCCGTCATCGTTCAGCCGAGCTCTAACCTTCTAGCCCCTCATCATCCTGCCGAGCTCTAACCCTCTAGCCCCTTGTCGTCCAGCCGAGCTCTAACCTTCTAGCCCGTCATCATCCTGCCGAACTCTAACCCTCTAGCCCCTTGTCGTCCAGCCGAGCTCTAACCTTCTAGCCCGTCATCGTCCAGCCGAGCTCTAACCTTCTGGACCCTCATCGTCCAGCCGAGCTCTAACCTTCTGGACCCTCATCGTCCAGCCGAGCTGTAACCTTTAGCCCCTCGTCGTCCAGCTGAGCTCTAACCTTTTAGCCCCTTGTCGTCCAGCCGAGCTCTAACCTTCTGGACCCTCATCTAGTGCTCCACTACATCCACCTTACAACACCACACACACGCACGCACACACACAAGTTTAATAAAAGAGCAGGAGTAAAACTTACAGTCTTTGAATGTTTATTTTACTAATAATGTGTTTTAGTCTTGTTTAGTTTTATAAATAATAGTTTTTTTTTTAGTGCGTCTCTTTGAATAAGGACAGCACACTTTCCTGTCATAGCTACTTCCGGTGTTAAGGAAGGTTATCAGAGTCCATTTTAACGCCAGTCATAGCATTATCGGCATACGATTGGCTTCATGTCAAGTCCTGTGATCATCACATCAATGATCCAGATAATGTGATGAATGTCGATCCAGATCTGGATGGATGTTGATGGAGATCTGTTACATAGTAGGTTTTGTCTGCGAAGTTATTTGTTCATACATTTCTTTAATTCGTACTTTATTCCGTTTCAATGTCACCATCATGGTCTCATGTTGAAGGAGAGCGTGGTGCACAGGTCAAGTTTCTTGAAGCCTCTTAGCTGCTTCCAATTAGGGTTGAAGATGATGTAGTTGAATAAAAATGGATGGAGATGTTGGATAAAAAACAAAAAGGGTGGGGGTCTGGTTATGATTTTGATACCAACGTCAATCCATGAAAAAATAAAGATATTTGTTTCTCGTTGACCAAACATAGCTTTCTATTTTCTTTAAACGTTCTCTAACCAGGACTCTCTGCTCTTCCTCTTATCCTCTTCCTGCTGGGTATGGAGGGGTGTGGGATGACAGGGAGGAAATACAAGCAGGTGTAACACGTGTAAGGTGTGGTAAAGTTGAACTAATACAAACTGCATCCGACTGTTTCTTGGCGACCAATCTTCAATAGTTGTCATTATTTTCTGTCGGACTCTTTATGGTTTCTTTGCTTTTCAGCAAGTTACTTAAAAAAAAGAATTCCTCACCACACTCTGTAGAATTTACGTTTAGTCTTGTTTTGAGCCAACAGAATTTTTCCGCTGGCTCTCTGCTGACATATGTCTTGTTTGTCGATGATAATGTGATCCGTTCTGGTTTGTCTCATTATCCTCTTCTTGTATTCTCTGGAAGACCAGTTCCAAACCAAGTGAATAAAGAAAGTCTTCCTGGATCATTGTGTCGTAATTCGTCATCATTTGGTTTAAGTAGAGTCCTGCTGTCGACTGGAAGGGACCAGCCACATTCTCTGGTTGGTTTTCATGCGTCTCTGGTTGGTTTTCATGCGTCTCTGGGTGGTTTTCATGCGTCTCTGGTTGGTTTTCATGCGTCTCTGGTTGGTTTTCATGCGTCTCTGGTTGGTTTTCATGCGTCTCTGGGTGGTTTTCATGCGTCTCTGGTTGGTTTTCATGCGTCTCTGGTTGGTTTTCATGCGTCTCTGGTTGGTTTTCATGCGTCTCTGGGTGGTTTTCATGCGTCTCTGGTTGGTTTTTATGCGTCTCTGGTTGGTTTTCATGCGTCTCTGGTTGGTTTTTATGCGTCTCTGGTTGGTTTTCATGCGTCTCTGGTTGGTTTTCATGCGTCTCTGGTTGGTTTTTATGTGTCTCTAGTTGGTTTTCATGCGTCTCTGGTTGGTTTTCATGCGTCTCTGGGTGGTTTTCATGCGTCTCTGGTTGGTTTTTATGCGTCCCTGGTTGGTTTTCATGCGTCTCTGGTTGGTTTTCATGCGTCTCTGGGTGGGTTTCATGCGTCTCTGGTTGGTTTTCATGCGTCTCTGGTTGGTTTTTATGCGTCTCTGGTTGGTTTTCATGCGTCTCTGGTTGGTTTTCATGCGTCTCTGGTTGGTTTTCATGCGTCTCTGGGTGGTTTTCAAGCGTCTCTGGTTGGTTTTTATGTGTCTCTGGTTGGTTTTCATGCGTCTCTGGTTGGTTTTCATGCGTCTCTGGGTGGTTTTCAAGCGTCTCTGGTTGGTTTTTATGCGTCTCTGGTTGGTTTTCATGCGTCTCTGGTTGGTTTTCATGCGTCTCTGGGTGGTTTTCAAGCGTCTCTGGTTGGTTTTCATGCGTCTCTGGTTGGTTTTCATGCGTCTCTGGTTGGTTTTCATGCATCTCTGGTTGGTTTTCATGCGTCTCTGGTTGGTTTTCATGCGTCTCTGGGTGGTTTTCATGCGTCTCTGGTTGGTTTTCATGCGTCTCTGGTTGGTTTTCATGCGTCTCTGGTTGGTTTTCATGCGTCTCTGGTTGGTTTTTATGCGTCTCTGGTTGGTTTTCATGCGTCTCTGGTTGGTTTTTATGCGTCTCTGGTTGGTTTTCATGCGTCTCTGGTTGGTTTTCATGCGTCTCTGGTTGGTTTTTATGTGTCTCTAGTTGGTTTTCATGCGTCTCTGGTTGGTTTTCATGCGTCTCTGGGTGGTTTTCATGCGTCTCTGGTTGGTTTTCATGCGTCTCTGGTTGGTTTTCATGCGTCTCTGGGTGGTTTTCATGCGTCTCTGGTTGGTTTTTATGCGTCTCTGGTTGGTTTTCATGCGTCTCTGGTTGGTTTTTATGCGTCTCTGGTTGGTTTTCATGCGTCTCTGGTTGGTTTTCATGCGTCTCTGGTTGGTTTTTATGTGTCTCTAGTTGGTTTTCATGCGTCTCTGGTTGGTTTTCATGCGTCTCTGGGTGGTTTTCATGCGTCTCTGGTTGGTTTTTATGCGTCCCTGGTTGGTTTTCATGCGTCTCTGGTTGGTTTTCATGTGTCTCTGGTTGGGTTTTATGCGTCTCTGGTTGGTTTTCATGCGTCTCTGGTTGGTTTTTATGCGTCTCTGGTTGGTTTACATGTGTCTCTGGTTGGTTTTCATGCGTCTCTGGTTGGTTTTCATGCGTCTCTGGGTGGTTTTCAAGCGTCTCTGGTTGGTTTTTATGCGTCTCTGGTTGGTTTTCATGCGTCTCTGGTTGGTTTTCATGGGTCTCTGGGTGGTTTTCAAGCGTCTCTGGTTGGTTTTTATGCGTCTCTGGTTGGTTTTCATGCGTGATCTCATCTGGTATTTCTGTGTTTGAGTCAAGAATGGTCTCTTTGAATCGTTTCGAATTGCGTTCATCCGGTGTTCGGTCTTTATTTTCTAGTTTCCTTTTCTTCCTTGTCTGTGAATTTAAAGCTGGTAGTAGGTTTATGTTCATGTCTACAGACCTGCTTCTGGTTATGTGAAATTCATTGTTCATTTCAAGTTGGCTTGAATTGTTTTTATGTTGGGTTTGATGAAATTTTCTTCTCTTTATTTTGGGTATCTCCTTACATGTACTTTGTAGTTCTATAGATGAATTTTTTGAGTCCTCTGAATCCTCTTCCCTCTGACGCTTTGTGGTTTGCGATTTATTCTTAACCTTTTTGGTTGAAGAGCCTTCAGGTTTTTTACACTTATCCATTTTATAAATTGATCGGAAGTCTTTAAAGTTTTTGTGAATAAAAGTTGCTTCTTCTCTGTAGCTGCAAAGTAACTGAAGAATTTACTTTGCTGTGAAGTCATTAAAGGCATCAAATGATCGAGGAGGTCAGTTCCTCTATGGACAGAGATGAATATGTAATTGGTATTTATATATATTTAAAACGAGCATTTGATACTGTAGATCATAAACAATTACTAACAAAATTATAAAAAATGTGGTATTAGAGGAACTGCACATTCCTGGATAAAAAAGTTCTTTAGAAAAAAGAAAACAGTGTGTTGAAATAAACAATGTAAGATCAAACTTTAGGTTTGATTTAAATAAGTTAATATAGCAAAAACAAAATATATGATTTTTGGTAATAAAAAGGATATTGATAGTGATACAAAACTTAGAATAGATGATGTTGAAATTGAAAGAGTCTATGAAACCAAATTTTTAGGAATTATAATCGATGCTAAATTAACACGGAAACAACATTTAAAATAGTCCGTGTAGTCCCTCATTCATCCAGGAGTGATCCATAGTAGAAAAAGTTTAAAAAAAGTCTTCTGGACAGTTTAATTCTTAATCGAGACGTTTCGACTTCCATCCGGAAATCATTTTCAATCTGAATGAAATGGACTGGAAACTGGATCTATTTATACTAACCTGAGTAAAAGGTAAAAAAATAGTAAGGCAGGGCTCGACCAATGAGCCTGTGTTACCTATGATGGCCGTGAATGGCTCCTATTGTAGCCACAGACCAGTAAACGAACCCTATTATAAAAATGCTAAAAGCCTAGTGAATAGAAACTCCTGCTAACAAGAGGCGTGAATCTGGGTCACGAGGTGTCATCTTTAGTCCATGGCTTCAAAAGGCTGCTGTAAATCCCGGGCAGAATGTATCTAACGCCTCCACTCCGATTCAGTGAGGGATTCTCTTTCATAACAAAGATGGCTTCCTTCACCCCTCTTTCAAACCATCCTTTCTCTCTACTTAGAATCTTCACCTCACTGTCCTCAAAAGTGTGTTTGGTGGATTTAAGATGTACAAAGTAGATGTACAGCAGACTGTGGACCACTAGAGGCTTCTCTTCTGTGTTGGTAAAGTCTTTTGTGGAGTGGCGCTTTTGTTTCCCCAATGTATTGTTCTTTGCAGCTACCTTCACAGCACCGTATCGAATAAACTACATTGCTGCTAAAACAGAGCAATGTATTTTATTCGATCCATTTAAAATATATAAAGACAAAAATGTCAAAAACTCTAGGAATAAAAGTAAAGATTTTCTCAGTTTTAAGGTTTTAGCTGTTATTTACTCCACTTTAAATATTAGTTACAGTCGTCATAAAATCATTTATCAAATCCATCAAAGTCCTCATCCTCTGTTTCCAAATCTAATAGCTGCGCTAAATCCAACATCGCAGGTTCACTTTCCTCGCTGTCAGAGTCACTTTCTGTACCGTGCGGCTCCTCGGAAATTATGCCTGCTTTTGCGAAAGCTCGGACAACAGTGCCAGCAGACACGTTAGCCCAAGCATCTACAATCCACTGACAAACTGTGGCGTAACTCGCCTGGCGCTGACTTCCACTCTTCGTGAAGCTGTGGTCTCCTCTGGTCATCCATCGCTGCTGGAGTCTTTCCTTCAAACTCTGGCCACCTCGCCTTATTTCCGCAGAAACTCAGCTGCGTCTTCTTCAACTGTCGCAGCTCGTTTTCCAGCTTCCTCCACTTACGAACCATTGACTCGTTCAGTTAAAATTTTCTCGTGGCGGCTCGATTCCCATGTTCCTCCGCATAGCTGATTGCCATCAGTTTAAACTGAGCATCATAAGCGTGACTCTTTTCCATTTTCAGTGTTGTTAAAACAGAAATGTTCTACATAAAGCACATACCTGTTCTTTTAGACACAATCCATGCCCACACTTCACCCTTTAATGTTCTCATGTTCTCAACTACGTCCGCCTCATGGAGAACCTCCATCCCAGGAGCTCTGCCTGCTCAGTCTGTGGGGTCTTCTCTGTGTGGGTCATACTGGCCTGGGTGTTGCAGGTGCCTCACTTTAGCCAGGTCGCTTCTGTAGGTGCTTGTGTCTCTTGGAGCTGGGTGAACCCCTGTGGTTTTGGCCGCCGCAGTCACGGGCAGGCCGACTCCTGGTGTGGATCGATCCCCAGTTATTGTATCCTCACAGCAGCATCAGGCTGGATGCTTATTTTTATTTCAGTTGAAGAGACAGTAGCTAGCGGTTCAGGTGAAATGGAGTTTTGGGAAATGGTCATTTAGTCTTAGTTGTGGTGCAAAAAATGGGCCAAATATGAAATGCGTCATGAATGAACACAGAAGAAGGAGAACATCTACTACGACAAAGTTCTAGAGACGCCAGCCATAACCAGTGAACAACGATTGGTTAAGGTTGAGCTTGGCATAGCTATGACTAAGGCACCAAGTAACGTATGTGTGTGTTAAGCCATTTGCTCGGTCACTGAATTGGATGGATTGTTTAAATGTATGGTTTTTTTTTTAAATTACTCTAAACAAAAAAAATTCAAATTTAAAATGACTGATCCAGCATTGACCCATGGTAAGGTATGATGATGTACTTTATGACAAAGATGATTGGGTATGAATAATTTCAAGCTTTACCCATGTTGGACAAAAATGACAAAAATGATGTTTGCAGATGACATTGTGATCTGTAGTGAGAGGAGGGAAGAGGTGGAGGAAAAGCTGGAGAGGTGGAGGTTTGCACTAGAAAGAAGAGGAATGAAGATTAGTCAGAGTAAAACAGAGTACATATGTGTGAATGAGAGGGATCCAAATGGAAAAGGGAGGTTATAGGGAGAAGAGACAAAAAAGATGGAAGATTTTAAGTACTTAGGATCAACAGTCCAGAGCAATCGAGAGTGTGGAAAAGAGGTGAAGAAGCGTGTTCAAGCAGGCTGGAACGGGTGGAGAAAAGTATCAGGTGTGATGTGTGATAGAAGAGTTTCAGATAAAATGAAAGGAAAAGTGTACAAAACCGTGGTGAGACCGGCCATGCTGTTTGGTCTAGAGACAGTGGCACTGAGAAAAAGACAGGAAGCAGAGATGGAGGTAGCAGAGATGAAGATGCTGAGGATCTCTCTGGGAGTGACCAGGATGGACAGGATCAGGGGAACAGCCCATGTTAGAGGTTTTGGCGATAAAGTCCGAGAGACCAGACTGAGATGGTTTGGACATGTGCAGAGAAGAGAGACCGAGTACATCGGCAGAAGGATGCTGGATTTGGAACCACCAGGAAAGAGGACTAGAGGAAGACCAAAGAGGAGGTTCATGGATACAGTGAAGGAAGACATGAAGATAGTTGGTGTGACCAAAGAGGATGCAGCAGAAGAAACTGACTTGCTGTGGCGACCCTTGAAGGGAAATGCCGAAAGGAGAAGAAGAAGACCCATGTTGGACAAAAATGTCTAAGCTCAATGGTCTAATACAAAGGTGTTCTTCTATTCTTCATTTTAAAGTCTGACTTAATAGCGTTTGTGGTTTTAATAACTAGAAATTTCTATATTTTATTCTTACAGCAATACATTTATTTTCGATTAAATTATTTTCTCGGCTAAACTAGAGAAAGAGTATTTTCGATCAACCATTTGCAGCCAAAGAATCCTGCTCCTTGTTTCACACTTCATGGCCACATGTGATTGTTTCTGTGTGCTGCTATTGTGGCTAAATTGAGTTCTGATCTATTTTCACCCCTTAAATGATAAATCGTTTTTCTGTAGTGAAACTAAAGGTGTGAAACTGAAGCTACCATTGGCCTCTGATGGGTTGTTGGAGCTTGAGGTACAGAACTAGGTGTTGATCCTGGCTTTTGGGTGGTAGTTCCTTTACCACCCAATATTGATTTTAGGAAAGTCAAGGCCCCATTACCCCCTTTGTACTGACAGACTCCCCCATCACCACTGTAGACTTTCTCCGCTTCCTCGGCACTACCATCACACAAGACCTAAAATGGGGGCCGTCCGTCAGCTCCCTGATCAGCACCCCATGATATAACTCCATTCCCCCCCTTGCACTGACAGACTCCCCCATCACCACTGTAGACTCTTTCCGCTTCCTCGGCACTATCATCACACAGGACCTAAAGTGGGAGCCGTCCATCAGCTCCCTGATCGGCACCCCATGATATAACTCCATTCCCCCCTTGCACTGACAGACTCCCCCATCACCACTGTAGACTTTCTCCGCTTCCTCGGCACTACCATCACACAAGACCTAAAGTGGGAGCCGTCCATCAGCTCCCTGATCAGCACCCCATGATATAACTCCATTCCCCCCCTTGCACTGACAGACTCCCCCATCACCACTGTAGACTCTTTCCGCTTCCTTGGCACTACCATCACACAGAACCTAAAGTGGGAGCCGTCCATCAGCTCCCTGATCAAAATGCCCAGCAGAAGATGTACTTTCTGCGGCAGTTGAAGAAAGCCAAGCTGCCTGCCCAGATGTTGGTGCAGTTTTACACAGCCATCATCGAGTCCATCCTCACCTCCTCCATCACCGTGTGGTACGCTTGAGCCACAGCCAGAGACAAACATAGACTGCAGCGCATTGTGCGCTCCGCAGAGAAGGTGATCGGCTGCAGCCTTCCATCTTTCGAAGACCTGTACATCTCCAGGACTCGGGGACGTGCAGGTCGGATAGCAGCTGACCCTTCCCACCCTGGACATGGACTTTTTGAGCGACTCCCCTCGGGCAGGAGGCTCCGGTCATTTTGGACCAGAACATCCCGCCACAAAAACAGCCCTTCTGCCGTTGGACTAATAAATGCTTTATAACCTGGATCCCCACATCTCTTAATCACTTCCCTCTTGTCACTTTACTATCTTTATTATTTTCTATGACATTGCACTACTTTTCTTTTTCTTTCTGAGCACTCTTAGTTTTGTTAAAATTATTTTTATTTATTTTATTTTTATATTTTTGCATGCCTTTAATCTGAAGGTGCTATTCACTGGTTTGCCCACCCCCCTGGTATAACCTCAAGATTTAACAGAAGTGTGATGCCACATTTGACAAATGGTTTTCTTCTGTGTTTTGTTTTTTTTTTTAAATTCCCATACAGTTCCAGACCATAGAGCAACTAGTTTTCGAAGGCACCATAACCTCCTCCTCATTGTGTATTGTCACCATTGTTCTTTCTACCATGCTTATTTCACCAACCACAAGTGCCTAGACAATTCTGTTGGCCAGCACACATCCTGTTTCGCACTGGGAGAGAGTGAAAAAAAAAAGGTAAATTGCAGGAGAGCAGGAGAAAAGGGTGGGTTGTGATCATCCCGAAAAAAATTTGTAGTATTGATTCAGTATGAACGTATTCTACTCTCTCTGTCTACACCAGGGGTGGGCAAACTTTTTGACTCGTGGGCCACATTGAGTTCTAACATTTGACAAGCGGGCTGGACCTAGGGAGAGGGGCGTGCCCCCCCTCTAGGTCGACAAAAAAAACTGTTCATACTACTTTAATTATTGTAAACTTTGGTTAAAATATGCACCAAAATGCAGAAAAATTACTTATTTTTCAAAATGTTCTGGGGGAGATGCCCCCAGGCCTCTAGATGGCGCTTAAAAACGTGCATTTAGCGGTGCTAGGTTTGAAATCTAAGCGCTTGATGTAACATTTTGCTTGTTTTAACATCTAACTCGCTTGTCTACTTGCGTGTATTGGCCCCGAGGGTTTTCCATATCTGTGCCCACTGTTTATTTTGAAAGCGTGTGCATCACGGAGACACACATTTTAATGGGAGCAGTGTTGTTGTATTTTTGGCGCCATCTAATGACGAACAGAAAAAAAATCAAGAAAAATCAAACTAACATGGTTCATTATTTTTTTCTAGTTTGGCGGGCCGGATTAAAACGTTTAACGGGCCGCATGTGGCCCGCGGGCCGTAGTTTGCCCATGCGTGGTCTACACCATCAAAAATGAGACCCATTTCAGCTTGGGAGTTTGATATGAAGGCTTTTGTCTCTCAGCCTTTGAGTGTATTGCCACTAAGTCTTCTGGTCAGCGACCCAAAACATTTTATTACATGCAGCTCACAAACTGTCTGCTGCTGCCTGTTAGGGACAACAGATGCATTCATGCATAAATATTTCAAAACTGACATTCAAAAAGTGAAGGAAAAGAAAACATGAGCTGCATTTGGCTCAATTAGATTATATATTGAAGGAGGGCAATGAACCTTGAAGGGCATTGATGAAAAACAAAGCTGCGAGCGTTCGAGCCGGAAACAACGCATCGCATGGATGCACAGACACTCGGACCTTTGGGGTGCATGTATGTTTTTACCTGATTGATTCTGCTAGCTAAGAAAAGATGAGTCACACTTCCCATCCAGATTAGCTAGCGTGTGTGAGAGTATTAGAAATAATTTTGGGGAGCTTCGTGGAAGATTATATATAAAAAAAATCAAACAGCCCCTGATGTTTTCTTTCTTTTTTTCCTTCCTATTATTTTTCGGATATAAACCCCCACAAAGCCAGTGTTGTTTTTGTCAAGGATGACGAAAACGAAATGATTTTGTTGATGAAGCATTTTTTCATGACGTAACGATAACAAATGCGACATTTTGGTGACGAAAATGTGACGAGACGTTTGCAAGTTTCTGTTGACGAGACGAAAATGTAACAAAATAGGCGTCAGACTTTCACATTTCTGTCTGTGAAAAGAAAAAAACATAGTGGCTGCATTCTGTCTCTCACGGTGGCACGCCCCCCCCCACCATGCTGCACGTTCACACCGTCTACACAACACACCTGCAACCACGAGGAAGTCACACACCATGGTGAAAACAGCAACAAAGGAGCTTGGTGGTCAGAAACTTGTAGTTTTCCACATATTTTGCGCAAACAGCATGCTAACTTCAAGCTAACGCTAGCTTGTCGGCGCTGCTAACTTCTTTAGTTAGCTTGGTTGCGCTAACCACTGATTTAAAGACACAATGCAGTGTTTACTTTGTTTACAAAGGTTATTAAGAGGTGTCATTTTTAAGTAAGAATAAGTTACAACGTTCCTCACTCACTGAAAAATTTCTATTTATTTTACGTTGTTTTACAATGTTTGATGTCTTTGCGCAAGTTAAAGCTTGGCAGAGTTTTTCTTTTTTTTTTTTAAACAAATAACCTGCATCATTCTCAGTAATGACAGGATTGTTAAAGTTTTTTTTTTTCTTTTACACTAAAAGACAAAAACTCTTTTGGGTTTTCGTTGACTAAAACGAAAATATAAGGAGATGACAAAAACGTGACTAAAACTTAAATTAGTATTCGTCCAAAGACGAAGACTAAAACGAAAACTTAGTTGGCTGCCAAAAACAACAGTGCACGAAACCCCCTAATCAGTATATGTTAGTTTGAAAGGCTTCGTGAGGCTTCGTGTCTTTGGGATCTTCGATGAGTGCTGGATTTCCTCAAGGTTGATCAGAGTTATACTAAAAAAAAAAAAAAAAAAAAAAAACTCCACTAAATTTGATTTGGGCAGGAGTGTCCATTGCACAATTAAAATTTTTAATTAATTTGGTAGTTTGAGAATCTGTTTAGATTTTTTTAATCTAGTAAACCAATGGTAGCTACCATAATCAGGACTGAAGTAGTTTATGTAACACATGGAGTAAAAAGAACCAGGAAAAGAAGATGAAATAAGAGAAGAGAGTGCAGTTGTTACTGAAAATCTACCGTACATAGTCTAGAGCGGGCGTGGGCAAACTACGGTCCGCGGGCCACACACGGCCCGTGAAACGGTTTAATCCGGCCCGCCGAACTTGAAGAAAAAATTAAACACGTACACCTTGTTAATGTTTTATTTCCCCTGCAATTTGATTTTTCCTCACTAGCTATATTGGTTTTGTTTGAGGTGAAGTGTAGGCGTATTACTCTATGTTTACGCTTCACTGTTCGACCAAATCTGACAAGAAAAGTTCAGCTCTCCAAAACTAAATGATTTCCATGCTTCACTCAATGAAACTGCGTTTACAAATCTCTGGCGGAAAGTGCAGATGATGTTGGCTTTGTTCAGCTCGACCTCCGTGTATGAACAGACCTTCAGCGTCATGAACATCAACAAAGCCAGCCAAAGATCCAACTGAACAGACCTACACCTCAGATCCATTTTGAGAATCACCACAAAAAAAAATAACTCCAGACTTTAATGCGCTGGCTAAAAAAGGACACCAACATCACTGCTCGCATTAAAATGTGTGTGTCTCTGTGATGCGAACGTTTTCGAAATAAACAGTGCGCGCAGATAAAAAATAACGCGCTCCACAAACTGATTTGCTGCAACTGTTTCGTCTTTGCACTGGTCGTTTTTTTACTTTTGGCACCAGGGAAACAAACTGAATAGGAAAAGGATTACATCTGCATTTTCTACCGGCTTTTGAAAAAAAAAAAAAAAGAAAAAAAAAGACCGTCAGAAGGAAAGTGATTGAAGGATTATAGAGTTTTCAGTGTTTTAAAATAAAATCTTGACCTGGAGAAGGAGCGGCTCGACACCGAGCTCCTCCCGGATGGCAGAGCTCCTCACCCGATCTCTGAGTGAGAGCCCAGCCACCCTGCAGAGGAAGCTCATTTCGGCCGCTTGTACCCGCGATCTCATTCATTCGGTCACCACCCACAGCTGGTGACCATAGATGAGGGTTGGAACGTAGATCGACTTGTAAACCGAGAGCTTTGCTTTTCGGCTCAGATCTCTCTTTACCACGACGGACCGATGCAGTGTCCTAGTTATTGCTGATGCCGCACCGATCCGCCTGTCGATCTCCCGCTCCATCTTTCCCCCACTCGTGAACAAGACCCCGAGATACTTAAACTCCTCCACTTGGGGCAGGACCCTGTCTCTGACCCACAGAGGGCATTCCACCCTTTTCCGGGCGAGGACCATGGTCTCGGATTTGGAGGCGCTAATTCCCATCCCGGCCGCTTCACACTCGGCAGAGCTGGAGATCACGGTCCGATGAAGCCAACAGAACCACATCATCGGCAAAAAGCAGAGATCCGATCCTGAGGTCACCAAACCGGATCCCACCAACGCCTCGGCTGCGCCTAGATATTCTGTGATGAACAGAATCGGTGACAAAGGGCAGCCTTGGCGGAGTCCACCTCTCACTGGAAATAGAATCGACATACTGCCAGCTATACGGACCAAGCTCTGGCTCCGGTCGTACAAAGATCGGACAGCCCGTACCAATGGCTCCGAGACTCCGTACTCCCGGAGCACCCCCCATAGGAGTCCCCTCGGGACACGATCGACTGCCTTCTCCAGATCCACAAAACACATGTAGACTGGTTGGGCAAACTCCCATGACCTCTCCAGGATTTGATACCATTCTGTTGGAAGTTTATTTTTATTTGTTTATTTTGAATTACTCTATTCATCCCTCACCGGGGAAATTTGTTTGCTGCACTCCTTACACCGCAGCAGGCTGCCCTTCAACGGCGCCAATGGTGGGAGAAGCGGGAGTTAGGTGTCTTCTCCAAGGACCCTAGACGTGCTCTCCGTGGGACGCGAACCCGCGACCTTCCGGTCCGCGGGTTCGCGGGCTAACTTTTCTGTTCTCCAAAAACCTGATTGTCATTAATGTTTCACTCCACTAGGTCCTTGTTTTTTTTTCATAACTAGACTTAAATAATTAAATCCATAAAAAGCTTTTTCAGTGTGTACCGTCTTATCCGATAGCCTCATTGCTGCCACTACTGTTTTAAGTTCTGTCTGATTGGTCTACAAGTTAACACGTCACACTTGTTTAGAAATGCCCTGAGCCTTTTCCAACACTTTGGAACCACTGTGGAACCAATGAAACTTGCCTATAATTTGAGAAGTTTTGTGTTCACCATTTTTTTAGAGAATATAATTTGATGAGGTATATGTAATGTTTTCTTCTTTTTGGGGAGAAGGTGGGTAGCTCAATGGTAGGAATGTTTGCCCTTGGACCAGAAGTTGGCGGGTTTGATCCCATTGAGTTCATGTCTAGGGTCCTTGGAGAAGACACGTAACTCAAGGATCACTAGCGTGTATATTATTATGATTTATTCATAATAAATGGGAAGAGATGGCGGTTAGACGGTGGTTAGAGCGTTCGCACACGGACCGGAAGTTCGCGGGTTCGCGTCCCACAGAGAGCACGTTTCGGGTCCTTGACGAAGACACCTAACCCCCGCTTCTCCCACCATTGGCGCCGTCGAAGGGCAGCCTGCTGCGGTGTAAGGAGTGCAGCACACAAATTTCCCCGGTGAGGGATTCTTCTTCTTCTTTCGGCATTTCCCTTCAGGGGTCGCCACAGCAAGACAGTTTCTTCCATCTAACCCTGTCTGCTGCATCCTCTTTGGTCACACCAACTATCTTCATGTCTTCCTTTATTGAATCCATGAACCTCCTCTTTGGTCTTCCTCTAGCCCTCTTTCCTGGTGGTTCCAAAACCAGCATCCTTCTTCCTATGTACTCTCTCTCTCCCCTGTATGTGCCCAAACCATCTCAGTCTGGCCTCTCGGACTTTATTTCCAAAGCCTCTAACATGTGCTGTTCCTCTGATGTACTCATTTCTAATCCTGTCCATCCTGGTCACTCCCAGAGAGATCCTCAGCATCTTCATCTCTACTACCTCCATCTCTGCTTCCTGTCTTTTCCTCAGTACCACTGTCTCTAGACCAATCAGCACGGCCGGTCTCACCACGGTTTTTTACACTTTCCCTTTCATTTTAGCTGAAACTCTTCTGTCACACATCACACCTGATACTTTTCTCCACCCGTTCCAACCTGCCTGAACACACTTCTTCACCTCTTTTCCACACTCTCCATTTCTCTGGACTGTTGATCCTAGATACTCAAAATCTTCCACCTTCTTTATCTCTTCTCCCTGTAACCTCACTTTTCCATTTGGATGAATTTGGATCCATTTGGATGAAAAGAGTAATTCATTTTTTTTCTTTTTTTTTCATAAAAGTCAAGTCCTCTTTTTTTTTAAATCAGGCGACTCATTTATAATTTTCTAACTAGAAATTTAAACGACAAGCCATGTATTTAGTTCTGATTTAAATTTCACCTGTTTGCTTTCATGAAGCATTACAAAGGCAAAGCACACATTTAAAGACTTTAAAATGTTTACTGAACAACGGAATAACAACCTGGTTCCAGTTTGCTGAGCCTCTTATCTTGAACTAGCCAGAATAGTACCATCAGCCCCGCAACTCCAAGTTAGAAAAGCAGTTTAAAAAATCATTAAAGTGCAGTAAATTAGTTGATGAGTTTGTGAATAAAGTGCAATTTATTCCCTGCCAACAAAGACATGGAAGGTCAGGGTTAGAACAACGATCAGGCTGAACTGAGAGAAGTGGGTCAAGTTTTCACCACTTCCGAAAATGCTTTCATCTTTGTCTATGGTAGTTTTGGGGGTTAGTGGGGTAGTAGATGGAGCATAGGGGTTGATGGTGAAGTTGCTAAATATGGTGGTGGTAGTGTGGGGGGATGGTGGTTTTGGACAGGTGAAGTTTGAGTCTTCGTCCATGCCTGGAGAGGTGAAGGTAACAAAGCCTGGTTTTGTGCCATTGATTGTATCACTGATCCATTGCTGATACTGGGATACACGAGTGAAGAGACTAACTCCTGCAGGTTCAGCGCAGCTGTATTTGAAGCTCACAATTCCACTCTGCACCCAGACTGAATTACTTTTGGTCACCAGTGCAGCCCCCGAATCTCCCTGCGGAAGTAAACCAGAATACCAGATTGGTGGATTAGAGGCAAGTCTTTGTCAGTAATCTTTATTATGAAACAAGAAAATGGTTATTTGTCTGAATACAATGCATATTAAGTGGGCTTTAAATGTGCAATCAGCTGCGAAAGTTTACAAGTCTTCATCCCTAACGTCTAAACTTTTGGGTTCAGTTTAGTTCTGGACTAAAAACCAAAGAAGCGCTACATAAAAACCAAATGAAAAATTGTCCATCCCTCGTTTCCACTGCTGATTAATAAATGTCTATTTATTCCGTTCTGTCATCTTCCGCTTGTTTCGGGGTTGGGTCGCCGGGGCAACAGCCTCAAACGGGTAGCCCAGGCCTCTCTCTCCTCGGCTACATCCTCCAGCTCACCCGGAAGGATCCCAAGTCGTTCCCCGGCCAGCTGTGAGACATAGTCTCTCCAGCAGGTCCGGGGTCTGCCCCTTAGTCTCCTCTTGTCGGGACATGCCCAAAACACCTCGCTAGCAAGGCACTTGGGGGGCATCCTGACCAGATGCCCGAACCACCCCATCTGGCTCCTCTCGACCTGAAGGAGGAGCGGCTCGACACCGAGCTCCTCCCAGATGGCAGAGCTCCTCACCCGATCTCTGAGTGAGAGCCCAGCCACCCAGCGGAGGAAGCTCATTTCGGCCACTTGTATCCGCGATCTCATTCTTTCGGTCACCACCCACAGCTGGTGACCATAGGTGAGGGTAGGAACGTAGATCGACTTCTAAATTGAGAGCTTTGCTTTTCGACTCAGCTCTCTCTTTACCACGATGGACCGATGCAGCGTCCTAGTTATTGCTGATGCTGCACCGATCCGCCTGTCGATCTCCCGCTCCATCCTTCTTCCACTCTTGAACAAGACCCCGAGATACTTAAACTCCTCCACTTGGGGCAGGACCCTGTCCCTGACCCGCAGGGGGCATTCCACTTTCTATTTAGAAGGGGAAAAAAATGTAATAAAGTAGTGATCACTTCTTACTATTTTTTTTAAATATCAAAAATGTTTAGTCGTTACCACGCATATCTGATTTCCTTCTTCCTCTTCGCCAGCACAAATCATGTTGGTTGAAATCTTGTATTGATCAGCAAGGAAGCAGCTGCAGTTATTATTTCCTATAATCTGTACTCTTGCCTCCTTGAGAATACTCTCCGAGGACCGAGTTTCTAGGCGACATGACATAAATATTTAGACAGAAATTCAAATGTATCATGATTGAGTTTTTACCAATTTTTTTTTACCAAAGCCAGAAACCCAGCTGGTAAGTCCATCGTGGAATGTGCTGTTTTCGGAGGCCAGGCACACCGGCTGGATGGATTCAGTAAAATTCACTGGAACCGATAACTTCAGAAGACAGATGTCATTGTCAGGAAACATGTAGCTTTGTCCAGGATGGAAAACAACATCCTCGACTGCCCGAGATGCTTCACTTGATCCGTTCTTGACACCAAAATGAACCACCGAGCCCCTCAGGTAACTTCTATTTGATTTAAAAAGGGGGAAAAAAAACGTGTTATACATAAGTAAAAAGTCGATTTAACTCATTCCTGGCCAAAAAAAAAGTGAATTGGATCTAAAATTAGACCAGTAAATATTGTACTTCAACTTTCCTAAAATAATCAGTGACATTAAACTTTTTTTTGCAATTTCGTACCTTCAATAAATGACATTTTTAAAAACTTTTTCCACATATAAGTCACACCGCATTATAAGGCGCTACAGTAAAGGCTGGGGTTACGTTATGCATTCACTAAATGGTGCTACGCTAAAGGGAATGTAAAAAAAAAAAAACAGTCAGATAGTCAAACTTTATTAATAATTACAAAACAGCTTTCTGTTTTTACTCCAAAAATGAATAAGCAGCTGTTTTATTATTTTCTCTGAGATAAAGTCTTAGTATTTTCGTGACACAGTTTATCTTCCATTGGAGATAAACTCTTTTTAGTCTTGTTTACTTGGCGCAGCGCATCCTCTTGCTTCCTCCACTTTCCCACCATTGATTCATTGATGTTAAACTCTCTCGCTGCGGCTCTATTCCCGTGTTCTACTGCGTGACCGATCGCTTTGAGTTTAAACTCTGCGGTGTAACAGTGTCTCTTGGTAGGAGCCATTTCCGGGTCGGTGCGCAATGCATGCCGGTTAGGTTTTGCATTCAAAAACTAACCGGCATGCATTGCGCACCGATCTGCGCCGATCAGAACCGCGTCCACCTATGTCATCTTGAACACATCTAATGAGACGCCCTTTCATGTATCCCAGCATGCACCGGGCACTATTTCTTCTACGAGATGAAAAGGAGTCGGCGGCTGCTTACCGCAGTTGCGACACCTGTTGTAGCTCAATATTAATCCATATATAAGGCGCTTCGGGTTAAAAGGTGCATCGTGGACTTTAGAGAAAATTGTAGGTTTTTAGGTGCACCTTATAGTGCGGAAAATACGGTAATTAGAATTTTGGCTGTGAGCTTTTCGAAGGTGCATGACTCTGCCACTGGAAAATGGCAAACTGCTAATCTGACTCGTTGTCTGGCTTCCTGCTGTCATTGGCTAAGTAAAGTCTGTTTATCAAACGAATCATATGTCGCCACCTGGCGTAAACAGATGCTATCTTTCTTGATTAGTGCATCTGATTGGCCAGTTATTGACTTGAATAACTTGTATTATGAGATGGAAAATGACCAAAAAAAAAAACCAAAAAGGAATTATGAGGAGTGCGTTTTAACAAATGTAACACAGCCAGAGTTGCTTTGTGACAATAATAGTGACAGAGGAATTGCTGTTCATTTTTCGATGGAAGTTTACACGCGCAAAGATTTTTAGGAGCCCAAAGGCTACTTGCACACAGGCCGTTAGCAATTTGCTATGGCCAGTGATCGAAAAAAAAAATATCAAGATTACAAATTCAAGCAGCCAGTTTGAGTTTCATTCAAAGTATGGCTGGGCTTTTGCCCAGAGATAGATTGACAGGCTCCAAAATTTAGGGGCGGGGGGCAGGCTTTGAGTAGGCCTGTCGCTTTTCTGGGTGGAGGGAGGCCTGATGGTGTGGTTTTGGCATCTGGTTAGGTTAAATAGCTGCTCCAGGGATGTCCCACCAGGAACAGAGGAAACCCCTAAAGATCCCTCCTGATGAGCTGGAAGATGCGGCTAGGGTAAAGGAAATCTAGGCTTTCCTGCTAAGGCTGTTAGCCCAATGATCTGAGCCCAGATGAAGAATAAGCTGACAATATATTAAATTTCTAATCTAATTAGTTAATTGTTGGAATAAAAAAAAATGTTGATTTTTAATGTTAGTAAGGTTGCAAAAATGCTTGAATTTTAAAGTAAACCAACCCATGAACAATTCTTACATTGCATTACAGTGAGCAGCCGTCAGCACCCATTGGTCAGAGATTAAGGATCCAACGCAATAAGGTCTGTCAGCATATTTGATAACAGCGTGCCAGGGCCAACTTCCTGGAACTGCAGTTTGACCTCCCAAGATTCTGCTGTTAATCACGGCATTGCCGCATGCTGTATGTACAGTAATAGAGTTAGAGTTTCACTGCATTGACATAAACTGTTCTAAGTTACCATATTTTCCGCACTATAAGGCACACTGCATTATAAGGCGCACCTTCAATAAATGACGTTTTAAAAAACTTTTTCCATATGTAAGGCGCACCGCATTATAAGGCGCTACAGTAAAGGCTGGGGTTACGTTACGCATTCACTAAATGGTGCTGCGCTAAAGGGAATGTAAAAAAAAAAAAACAGTCAGATAGGTCAGTCAAACTTTATTAACAATTACAAAACAACTATCTGGTTTTATTCCCGAAATGAATAAACAGCTGTTTTATTATTTTCTCCGAGATAAAGTATTAGTATTTTTGTGACACAGTTTATCTTCCATTGGAGATAAACTCTGTTTAGTCTTACTAACTTGGCGCAGCGCATCCTCTTGCTTCCTCCACTTCCTCACCATTGATTCATTGATGTTAAACTGTCTCGCTGCGGCTCTATTCCCGTGTTCTACTGCGTGACCTATCGCCTTGAGTTTAAACTCTGCGGTGTAACAGTGTCTCTTGGTAGGAGCCATTTCTGGGTCTTTACACAAACACACAAATGGAAATGAGACGTCCTTTCATATATCCCAGCATGCACCGCGCACTACTTCTTCTATGGTGGAAATGGAGTCGGCAGCTGCTTACCACAATTGCGACACCTGTTGTAGCTCAATATCAATCCATATATAAGGCGGGTTAATAGGTGCATTGTGGACTTCAGAGAAAATTTAAGGTTTTTAGGTGCGCCTTATAGTGCGGAAAATACGATACTCACAAAAAAAAAAAAATATTGTCATTATTATTTTTAAAAACCAAAAGCTAAAAAGTAAAGCTTGACAACCTAAAAATATTTTTACCCACGTTATTTAACATAAATTTATAGTAGATGCTTACCGAGCTGCTGTGACAGACAGCCTAAATATGGGGAAAAAAAGAAGGAAAAACATCAATGATTCACTCGTTCAGATGTACTGGTAGACGTACTCTGCTATTCAATTCTTCATATCTAAAATACATGTTAAAAAACATTAACTGGTTTTGGGTCATTAACAGAGATGGAAAAGTGAGGTTACAGGGAGAAGAGATAAAGAAGGTGGAAGATTTTAATTATCTAGGATCAACAGTCCAGAGCAATGGAGAGTGTGGAAAAGAGGTGAAGAAGCATGTTCAGGCAGGTTGGAACGGGGGGAGAAAAGTATCAGGTGTGATGTGTGATAGAAGAGTTTCAGCTAGAATGAAAGAAAGTGTACAAAACCGTGGTGAGACCGGTCATGCTGTTTGGGCTGGAAACAGTGGTACTGAGGAAAAGACAGGAAGCAGAGATGGAGGGAGCAGAGATGAAGATGCTGAGGATCTCTCTGGGAGTGACCAGGATGGACAGGATTAGAAATGAGTACATCAGGGGAACAGCACATGTTAGAGGATTTGGGGATAAAGTTCGAGAGGCAAGCCTGAGATGGTTTGGGCATGTACAGAGGAGAGAGAGAGAGTACATAGGAAGAAGGATGCTGACTTGCTGTGGCGACCTCTGAAGGGAAATGCCGAAAGAAGAAGAAGAAGAACAGAGATGGGGGTAGCAGCAGAGTCAGTATCTTCCATCTAACCCTATCTGCTGTATCCTCTTTGGTCACACCAACTATCTTCATGTCTTCCTTCACTGCGTCCATGAACCTTCTCTTTGGTCCTCCTCTAGTCCTCTTTCCTGGTGGTTCCAAATCCAGGATCCTTCTTCCGATGTACTCTCTCTCTCTTCTCCACATGTCCAAACCATCTCAGTCTTGCCTCTCGAACTTTATCCCTAAAACCTCTAACATGTGCTGTTCCCCTGATCCTGTCCATCCTGATCACTCCCAGAGAGATTCTCAGCATCTTCATCTCTGCTACCTCCATAAAAAATTTGATATAAATTTCTAAAAAAAAATTTGATATTTAAAAACAATTTTACGTGAGTGAAATTTCAAAACGTACTTTTTTCAGTCTTTTAAGCTAAAAAGACTTTAACAATTTTCTATCGGAAAGTTGGCTGAAAAAGGGAAGGATACATTTTTTTTCTTACCTTTGGTCACCAAAATGATTACCACAATAAGTCCATGAACCACTGGAGCCATTTTTAAAATAATCTTTTTTATTGCTGTGTGCATTATATTCTTTTCTGTGCTTGGCTCCACCCATATTACTCTATCACACACACACATCCAAAATACTTCCAACCATGAAAGGTGTCTTAAAGAAAAAAGGAATCAAGTAAAACGTGTTGAGCTACATGACAGCACGTAAAATACAGGTTGGGTTTGGTGTTTGAAAACCTGCAAGTCACAGTTACATTCATTTTTTTTAATTAAAATCTTTTTACACTTTAAATTTATGTAGTATTTTTAAGTTTTTTTTAAGGTTATTATAAAACAAGATTGCTTCATCTGTTCCTTTTTGGATTTTAGTGTGCTTTTCTGTTTCATTAGATTCCATATGAATCAGAACTATGACAAATTAACTCATGATCATTTATTGTATTTTTATTACATTATTACATTACAGTATTACATACATTATTATATTTTTTTATTAAAAATTTTACCACTTATTTCTTGTAAGCTGCACTCCAAGTTTCCAGGTCAGATATCAATTGATCAGTAACTGTTCGTGAGACCTCGGTCACGAATCGAGATGAGGCTGTGACATCAAAACGTAAGTGTTTGACTTGTGAGGGTAGTAGCCGAGGAAAAGTACACATACTGTAAGTATATGTTCTCCTTGAGAATGTCATCTCCTGATGAAAAAACGGACACCTTTTTTTGGCTAAAGAATTAGTGCATCCTAGTTACATCAGCAACTGTTAATTTTGAACGTTCGTAGCCCTGGTAGTGAGATTATGGTAGTCAGATCCCTGTGCGAAACACCAGGAAAATGTCATTTTCTTTACCACTAGTACCTACACACTGAGACCCTATGCTGTTTGGCTACCAGCCTGTCAATGCCTGGTACCGTCAGACCTCAGAAACTACGTAAGTACTTGGCAGTATTTGGATGGGAGACCGCTGCAATCCCAGGTGCCACGGTCGGATGACCGTTGAGATTAAATTGCCGTTGTGTCCCTTGGCAAGACACTTCACCTACGTTGCCTAGTCTGAATGGTGTGTGCGATTGGTTGATGATGGTCAGAAGGGCCGATGTGGCTACAACAGTAGCTTACCATTACCTGATATGGCGTGAATGAATAATGCATATGTGAAGCGTCTTTGAGCGTCCTGAAAAACGCTCTATAAATTGCATTATTATTGTCAACTTTGCTGCTCGCTTTTACAGGGGCCGCTCCAATCAAGGTCTGTCACACGCCAAAAAATTTTACGTTTTACTGATATAAAACCATGCAGGGGCTAGCGGGAATCACATGTAGCAATAAATCCTGGAGCACATACTCAGCTTTTCTAAAAATAAACCGACATCTGAAGGTTCATTATCATAGGTTTCTCAAGTGTTCATACATCTACACACATGATCCAGGTTATTGAGTCAATGTGCCAAATTTAGTTGATTGTTGATCTTACTTTATGTGCATCAGCTGTATTGAAAAAGGAACATAGGAACAATGAACGGCAATGGAGGCTAGGAACTTTTGGAACTCCAAATTCTATCCTGTCATCTGTGCTGCTTTGAGTTTAGGCCTTCATCAATTTTTTTGTATTTTCGTAATGCCACTCCATCAAACTATTTTTGTTGACTTGGATAAAAATACAGAGTTGATATCATTTTACACGTATGCCTTCCTTCCTTTCTGTTTTCCTTGAATCCTGTGTGTCAAAGTCCGGTCCTCCAGGGCCGGTGTCCTGAAAGTTTTCCATGTGTTCTTGGAAAACCTTCAGAACACCGGCCCTTGAGGACCAGAGTTTGACACCACTGTTGTAACATATAAGTTTGTAACCTGAAGATAATGAATTGCCTGATTTAGGATAGTGACTTAAGTCCTAAAGTAATCCTAATAGTGCGTGCAGTTGTGTGTGGTCCGTACGATTGCAGTCTACTTAACATAAAAATGCAATCAGTCAACTGCAAGGATTTAAAAAGATTTTAATAAAGTTCTGAATTTGTTAAAGTATCAAATTAAGAACACAGTTCACAATTGGCCTAAAAAGAAAACCGGTACACAACTCGTGATATAATATATAACATTTGATTATTTCATACAGGTAAATAGGATTTTATAAAAAAATATGTTGTTAACTCAGGGTAGTAAAAGTAGTTTCAATTTTGTTAAGCAAGAACAACAACAAAAGAACCCATCTTGGTGATTTTAATAAAGATACAGGGAGAAGTGCATTGTAAGATAAATTGAAATAAAATTTAGAAAATCCTTTGGTGAAACAAAAACATCCCTTTCATTCTCCAAAATGTTGGTTAAGCTGAAGAAAAAAATACACTGATTCCTTTTGAAGATCTTTACATGAGTAGGTGTGTCTCGTTGTGTCTAGCTGAATTCAGCCACTACCAACAGAGACATGAAGGGTGAGCGCAAGAGCAAAGATTGTGATAAAATAAGCGAAGTGGGTCAAATTTTCACCACCTGAAAAAATGCTGTTATCTTTGTCAGTGGTGCTGACAACTATCGGGAAAGTGTAGGCCAGAGTGGTATTCTGAGGATAGTGGGTAGCGGGTGGGACATAGTGGGTAGTGGGTGGAGCATCTCTGGTAGTGGGTGGAGCATAGCCGGTTGTGGTTGGAGTATAGCTGGTAATAGTTGAAGCATCTCTGGTAGTGGGTGGAGCATAGCTGGTAGTGGGTGGAGCATAACCAGTAGTTAGTGGAGCATAGGTGGTAGTGGTTGTAGCATGGCTGGTAGTAGTGCTAGGTGGTTGTGTAGGACATGTGTAGTCTAGGTCGTTGTCGATGCCCGGCGAGATGAAAGTGACAAAACCTGTGTCTGTTCCAGTCACCGTCTCTCTGATCCATTCCTCAAACTGGGACACTTTGATAAAGACCATATAGCTTGCGTGATAACCGTAACTTGTTAAATCATGAAAAAATCCAGTTAGTACCCAGACTGAATCTGTTTTGGAAAGTAGCAGTCCTGAGACGCTACGCTGCAATAAAAAAAGAAAAATGATAAACATTAGTCTTTAATTCTGCTTTGTTTTTACTCAATAGTCGTTGCACAATGATCTGTATAAGGATATTCTGTATTGCTGCTATGGTAGGTTTGAAGACTAGCCTTTAGCACAATGCTAAATAGAATGAAAATTTATTTAAGAATGTACAAATGACTAGATTCGCACTATTTAGGTTCCCTTTGGGTTCCTTACAACCTTACAACACCTTACAACCAAAGTTTGGATAGAATGGTACCCATGAATGAATAAAATCTTTTATTACCCAGAGTTGGTTTGCCTGTTTGTCATTAAATTCGACACACATCCAGTCCTCTACAATTGAAGAGGCATCAATACCCTCAAAGTTCAAGGAATCCTGTATAGAGCAGTTGCACTTGTTCGTCCCAGCTATAGGTACAGAGACCTCGTTGGGATTGACTTTTCCATCTGAAAGAGAGTTGGAAAGTGACAATTTAAAAAAAAAAGATCAATTTGTCTCTCCCTTGAGCAACCACTTTTTATGTTTGAAAAATTTGCACAACACAAACACTAAGCTATGTTAGCTATGGCTATATGTCTTCGGAAATGTCCTTTAGGGGTGCACATCATGAAAATGTAGAGGAATATCATCGTAAAACAGGATCCCTTAAAACATGGGTGCTCCTCCAGGGCCGGTGTCCTGAAGGTTTTCCATGTGTTCCTGGTTCAATACAGCCTAAGCACACGAAGTGAAATCAACAGCCAATCAATGTGACAGTAAAATTTGGCACATTGACTCAATAGCCTGGATCGTATAGATGTAAATACATGGAAAACCTTCAGGAAATTGACCCTACAGGACTGGACACCTGTGCCTTAAAATGACCTTGAACACCACAGTTTAATCTGGCTGGGAGGAAGACCATAGAGCCATGTTCATGTTAGGCCCAAAGGCATGATGTGGATACTCCTCATGTGGTCTCACCATATCTACAATAAGAGGAGGTTTTAATATTTGGATTTGTACTGAGTTGAGGCAGGACTCTTGCACTCAAGAGTTGGTTACACTGGCCCACAATCATGAAACTTACCATGACAAATAATAGAGTTACCACAACATGTTTAACCTCAACAGGTGTTTTAAAAGTTAATTGTCAGAGTGATCTGGTGGTTGCAGCTGCACACTGGTGCCTGAATTGGGTTTTATTTCTTTGGAGGTTACCCTCAAAATGAAAATCCAAGAGAAGCAGAATAAACAGAAAAACAGCACTATACACTATATATACAGTATATATATATATATATATATATATATATATATATATACATACATAAATACATAAATATGTATATATGTATATATACATATTTACATATGTATATATATATAATTAAAACAAAAACAAGTATTTAATAACTTACAGTATCCGTCAAAGCCAATCGACCAACTGGTGACCCCCTCATAAAAAGTACTGTTTAATGAGGACAAGCACACTGGTTGAATGTAATCTGTGAAATTGACGGGGGCAGACAACTTCAGAAGACAGATGCTGTTGGAGAATAGATTGTCAGATCTAGGAAGACAGATTTCTTTGGCAACGGTGCGGGAGACAGGACCGGGGTTGTTTTGTGATGGGTTGTAAACACCAAGATTGACAACTTTTTTTGGGTTTGGTAGTCTGAAAAGAAAAAAAGGCTTAATCTTTTGCATTTTTTTCACCCAGTGTTTTTAGTAAAAATGTTCAGGCGTGATAAAGAATAAATAAAGATGAGGGACATGATTTGAACAAAAACATTTTTGTTTGTTTGTAATTCTGATTGTTTCGGACCAACGGGGTTCATTTGTTTTGTTACTGTTGGTAGACAATGTGGAGGACGTAACCTCTGACCATTATATGAAGACATTTGCTAATATTCTTTCAGAAAAAAAAGCTTCTTAATTAGTTTGATGTTTTTTTAACGAAGAAAATTAATCAATTTGAGCTCATTGTTTAAATTATACAAAATGTTCAATTTTTGAAAAGCAAAGTTCCATAAAAGAAAATGAGTTTGACCGACTTTTTTTTATCAAGAGAATGAGCAAAAGGAGATTTTTAAAAAAAAATATCTTGGATTTATTGTCCTACTTGGTTGCATCAAGATTGATTTATAAATTTTGGAGGTAAGTATGCAAAAAATGATTAATTGGATGATCTTTATCACCAATGCAACCAGCGATAAGATGGATAAGGAAGTATCAGACTACAAAAGAATTTCTCACAAAACTTTAAATTAAATGTAATGCTTCACAATATTTTATTACCAAAAACATTATTGCAATATAAATATACTCACATATACTACGTAATAAAAAGTATACTCACACATATTTATAAAGATCCGAAGTCAGCACCCATTGATCGTTGATCAGGGATCCCTCCAATTTGTAAAAATCATCAAATGTAATATCAACCAACCAAGGCCACCTGCCTTGAGCTGTATTCTCACTGCCATTGATCCAGATGTTATTTGCAGCTCTGACACATGCTGAACAATGCATAAAAACAGCATTAATTGGCAAAAAAATAAATTCCCTCATTGTGGGTTCTTCGATATGAAATGGCAGTTCTTGTACATTGGAATAGTTAATCCGCCAATCTTAAAGAATAATTTCTGTATTGAATTTTTTACAAGAATCTCATCAGTTCTGATTGAAAAAGCACAAGGTAAATGTTTGGCAGAGCCTTTAGCCACCAAGCTCCAGTTTTATGGAATAAGTTCCCAGCTCAAGTGAGAGAGGCAGACAGTGTTCCTACATTTAAAGGTAGGCTTAAAGCATTCCTGTTTGAACAAGTTTATCAACTGGCCAGCTAGAAACAGAGACATTTAGCTGATATAATTACTAGTTGGCTACTAGATAGTAGAAGCTGGGAAAGTACGGTACGTTGGGGTTCTGTCCTCTAATTCTATCTACTATTCTCTGCCAGACTGCCTTGGCCCCTTAACTTTTCCACATCACCCTTGGCTGATCCCTCGCCTTTCTGTCTCCTGGTCCCTCTCCCATATCATTCATTGTCCCCTGATGTCTTCATTTAGCTTTTAACACCACTAGTTGGTACAGTATGATTCACATGTTGACCACCTCTCTCTTTCTCCTCTTTGGGAGAGAGGTTTTGTTTCAGATTCCTGATGGATCCTTTATGTTCCTGGCCTGGGCATTGCCAGACTGAGGAGGCCTCCTTGCTAGTTCAACCATCCCATTTCCATCAGGATGAAGCTCATCTACTGATTTATGCAGATAGAAAGCTGTAGAGTAGAATAAGCTGATATCTAATTAACAGTCTTAGACAAACTGGATGCTGGTCCTGGGGAAGGGATCTTTCTTTTTTTGGATCCCCATGAAGTTTCTTTTTTTTTTTTTCTCCCCACCAGTATTTCTGCACTGTGAGGGATGGCCCGAGGGCAGGAATGTGCTGATTGTTTAGCTAGCTTTTGTTAGTGAGCTTTTAGATGTGTATTTGTGTGTCTACATTTTTTTTCTTTTTTGCCCTTTGCTTCCAATTTGCAATGTGAAGCCTGTCAAGACAAGTTTTTTGCGATTTTGGGTTATAAGATATAATACAATTGAATAGATTTGAATTTCTTGAATGAAAAATTTAGGTAAAAAACTTCAGGCTCTTTTTTTGTACATTTGTATCATTCTGAAGAGACCGACTTCAAAGAAAGCTTCGTTCTAAAAGATGTTGGGCATTGCTCAACAGTTGTTTCATTTTTATTGTTATTATTTTTATTCACGAACTAGATAAGATAAGAAACAGGTGTTAAATTTTGAGGAAACAAAGTTCTTTGCGTTGCTCTACTAAAACAAAATACCTTAAGGTAAAATCTTGAAAAATGTGGAAAAAAAATGAAGACGCTTACCCGGCTGCAGAGTGTGACAACCTGAAACACAAGCACATATCAAACATAGAATACTTTTCTAATTGCAAACAAATATGACAACAAAATCCTTTTAGAAACGGAAAGATTTAACAGTTTTTCAACAATTTAGAAACGTTTGATCATGACTAAATTTGTTGAGTCTTCATGGCAAAAGAGTCCTAAAAGAAAACACACCTACTTATCAAATTCCAATTTGTGTTTTAATTCAATTTACAACATTTTAGCAAATATAAAATCAGATGAAGTTTTAAAAATAAGAAGAATCTTTCCTACCGAGGCAGAACAAAGCGATCGTCACAGTGAGAACACACACAACCTGTTGGAAACCCATCATGATCTGTTCTCTTTTTCTGCATTTGGGATGTTTATATTCTAAAAAATACCGTGACCAGCTCCACCCATTGAACTGTAACTCATCAACACTGTCTTGTGAGAATACAACACGAAGCCCTCAAGAAGACAAAAAACTGGGTAAACTTGTTGGCTTTCATTGCTGGACTTTTTAAAAAGGGAACATATCTTCATTTCTGCATAATTGTACTTTGATGCTGGTGTGATCACCTGTACCTAATTTTCAAACTTAGACTGTAGTCTCAAGTGTCAAATCAATCTTTGCACACTCTGTCACGGAATACAACAATAGTTTTAGTACATCACATCACAATACTTGTCAATCAAATAAACTTAGATAATGTAGGTTTTGTACACTTTTCCTTCCATTTTAACTCAAACTTTTCTGTCCCACATCACACCTGATACTTTTCTTCACCCGTTCCAGCCTGACTGCTCACGCTTCTTCACCTCTTTTTCACACTCTCCAGTGAGAGTGTGGAAGCTATTAACTGTACAAGTGTAAATTTTGTTGGTCTTCAGAAGTTTGAAAGAAGGTGTGCGTGTGTTTGGGTGATGTGAGAACATAAATGAATGTGACTAGCATGCTATGTTTCATTATTCCATTTGTGTTAAAGAAACAGCTACAGACATTGTAAAAAAAAAAAAAATCACAAAATACGCTGCTGTTGCCTCAGAGACAAAAATCAGCCAGAAGCCTAAAAAAAAAGCCAAAAAAAAGCTCATCAGATCTTTGAAAACAATCTTGAACCAAAATGGTGATCTGAATCACACTCAATATATAATCTGTTCTTCACCCTTCCATTGAGTTTATATCCATCACATAATCTCTTCAGTGGAGGAAATTAAACTAATACATGTAAAAACACTGAATAAAAAGCAAATTATTATCAACTAAATTGCTCTTAATTTATCAAGATCTATTGTGATACCAACTGCTGAATCCTCAACAGGCTATGCATTTTGGAATAATTGTGGTGGGCTTTTTGATGATATAGACGGGGATCTTTTGTCAAGTTGTTGAGTGAGTTGAGTGGAGACGAGGTAAGACCGGTGTGTTTACTGTGTCGGAAAATGTTGGCACGAACAGCATGAAGCCAAATAAATTAAGTAGTAGTTTTTTTTAGTAGTTTTAATATTTTTCCAGACATCTAAGCATTTTCTTACAGTACAAAAGAAAACAATATGTACAAGGTCTGAAAAGCAGCAGTCTGAAGCCAAATCTTATGATGCCTGCTCCTAACTCATTTAAACTACGTATGTGAAATTGAGCTGCTGACTCTTTAACAATTAAAAAATCCACATGTACAGCAGTTTACATAAAATTAAAGTGTTCATCTTTAGAGCTGTTTTTCAACATATGATTTTATAATATTTTTCTTATATAAAGTGCTGAACTGTTTAAATGTTTTACATTCTTTTAACTCCTGATCCAGGTTATTCTAAAGATTAACACCAACAACTGAAATAAAATGTTGTTTTACATTTATTCTTACAGGCATCTTTTTAAACACATTACATCCTCTGAAATTATACACAGTGTCCCTCTGGTGAAATTTTTTTTTTAATAGAATTGGGTAGATAATTATTGTTATTTTAAACATAATTTGTGCAGTTTTTAGCTCAACCAAATCCTTAAATTTTAATGCCTTTTTGTTAATAAACAGTTGATTTGTATGTGCCCTGAAATTGGCTTTATCTACAGTTCTTATTGCTCTTGAATGATGGTAACTGGCGTGGTATTTGTATGATATGTGTTGCCCCACACCTCCAAGCCGTATGTGACGTAAGGAAGAAACAGGGAGCAGTACAGAATATAAAATGTTTTTTTTGTTTAGGAAATCTTTAGCTTTGTTAATGATCGCTAACGTCTTGCATAGTTTAGTTTTTATATGACTTTTCCAACTCAAGTTTTTTGTATCATGAGTCCTAGAAATTTAATTTCATTTACACACTATCTCGACATCATCTATGAATAATTTATTGTTGACCGTAAATGGACGGTTTGCAAAAATAATACAGTTTGGTTTTTTTTTTTTTTTTTTTTTTTTTTTTTTTTTTTTTTTTTACGTTTTAGTATTTTCGTTTTTCATTGTAAACTTTCCTTCATTGGTCTTAGGGAATTTTGCTTCCAGCGGGATACGAACCCGTGTCACCCGGTCGACAGCTCATGTCGTAACCACCAGCTACACCACCAGAGACCTGGTTTTTTTTTTTTGAGATTTAAAGTCAGTTTGTTTGAGTCAAACCAACTTTTTAATAATTTTAATTCTTTTTCCATTTCACATAGTAGTGTTTCTAAATTTTCACCTCAACAGAGTACATTAGTATCATCTGCAAACAGTATTAGTTGCAGAGTTTTGGAAATCAAACATATATCATTAAGATATATGATAAACAACAAAGGGCTCAACACAGACCTCTGGGGGAGACCACCAGTCACTAATTGAAGCTCTGAATCATGTCCATTAATGTGAACATACTGAGATCGGTTTCCTAAATAGCTTTTAATCCAGAGATATGCTACACCTCTGATCCCATATCGACACGTTTTTTTAAGTAGAAGCCTATGATTGACTGTATCGACAGCTTTTGTTAGGTCTAGAAGCACACCAATGGCAAATTGTTTTTTATCGATTGCAGTTGATATGTTTTCAACCAAGTCAATCAATGCTAGAATGGTGGTCCTATTGGGTCTAAAACCATATTGCTGTTCACAGAGCAGATTGTGTTTTTGTAGAAAATTGTATAAACGCATAGCGTCACTTACAAACATTACACCCCAGTCATGCTGATAAGCCGCTTGAGTTTTTTCAGCGATAACATGCTGAATATGCACAACAATCATCCCGCTTTATAAGTACTACTACAGTAAACCAGCAAGCACAGTTGGCATCATACAAAGTAGCGTACCAAATAGCTCAGTCCAAAAACCTCACACCATAGAAGAGGAGCTGATACCGCCTGTAGCATTAGACATGGTCTCCTTCACGCTGGATGATGCAAGTGCTGAGAAAATCAAAACTATCCCTCTGTCCAATGACACTATCGCCAGACGTGTAAATGACATTGCTGACGATCTTGAAGAACAGCTGGTCGATAAACTCAAAGACAATCGTTTTGCGTTACAATTTGATGAAGCAACTGACAGCAACAACGACTGTTTGTTCATTGCTTATGTACGCTTTGGCATGACAGACTCCCTGTGTGAGGATCTGCTTTTTTGTAAATATGTCAGAGAAAGAGCCACAGCTGAAGAGCTATTCAGAATGCTGGACGGCTTCCTGACTGAGAATGGGCTGAAGTGGGAGAACTGCATTGGTGTTGGCAGTGATGGTGCACAGACCATGGCAGGGATGTGAAAAGGACTTTGGGCACTCATCAAGAAGACCTCGCCTCATGCTGAGTGGACACACTATGTTCTACGTAGAGAAGCACTTGCATCAAGACACCTTTCCTCTGAATTTAGTGAGGTTATGTCTGACATTGTAGGTGCTGTCAATTTTATAAAGACCAGACCACTAAAAACAAGAGTCTTCTCTGCTATTTGTGAGGAGATGGGAGCTGAACATCAAGCTGTGCTGTTTCACAGTGGAGCAATGTGGCTGTCACAAGGAAAAGTCTTGTCCCGTGTTTTTGAGCTCAGGGAGGAGATAAGGATGTTTTTTGAGCAGGACCACAAGCCCGAAGTCGCAGAAAAATTTAGTGATGAGAACTTTCTGACGAAACTGGCCTAACTGAGTGACATATTTGGAAAGCTAAACAAACTAAATCTACAGCATCATGGGAAAGATAAACACCTCCCTCAGGTCACAGAAAAGATCAGCTCCTTTACCCGAAAGCTTGCAATGTGGGCCGGCGACTTGATGAAGGAAATACTGAATCATTCGAGAACCTGCATTAATTTGTTGACACTACTGGCGAGGACGCCACTTCAGTGATTTCACATATTAAGTAGCACATTTCAACACTGAAGGGATTCTTTAAAAAGGACTTCCATGAAAACAGTTCCCAGTATGATTGGGTGAGAGATCCTTTCAATGCACAAGCTCCAACTAGTTTCAGCTCTGCAGAGGAGGACCAGTTCATTGACATGACGTTTGACTCCACATTGAGACTGAGGTTTACATCACAGACACTGAGTGAATACTGGCTGGGATTAGACAGGCAGTACCCACTCTTAGGGAAGAGAGCTATGGGCATTCTTCTTCCTTTTGCAACATCTTATCTTTGTGAGACTGGCTTCTCTGTTTTTGCAGCACTGAAGACCAAGTGCAGGTCCCGGCTAAACATTGAGCAGGAGCTGAGAGTTGTAGTATCATGCTTCAAATCCGCTTCGAAAAGCTGTGCACTGCAAAATGCGCTCATTGTAGCCACTAATTCTGACTTTCTTATTTTCATAAAAAAAAACAGCACGAATTGTTTCATTCCTTTTTGTTTTGTAGATTAAAGTGTTTCATTATTTGCCCAAAGACACCCAGGGAGGTGTCTCTGTGCTAGAAACAGGTAGTGACACATTCCAAAGACATGAACTCAAAGTTTGCATTGAAGATATGTTTATTACTCAATTAATATCCATGAGCAGTTAATATCTTTATTGAGTGTAGAAAAGCAAAGTAAGCTATGCAGAGTAGATCAAATCTTTTTTGAAAAGTGCGGTACACAGTGAGGAGTGAAAGACTGCTTTCAGCCACTGCAAAAAAAGGCATGCAAGGTCAAAGCAAAAACAAAGATTGGCATCAAATGAGTGAAGTGGATCAAGTTTCCACCACATCCAAATATGCTGCCAAAATTTGAACAACTATAATCCAGATCATTGTTGATGCTGGTGGAGGTGAAGGTGACAAATCCCGGTGCTTTGCCAGTGACTGTGTTGCTGATCCATTTCTGGTATTTTGACACTCGAGTGTACACTCCTGGCTTTTTGGGCAAACCACAGCCTTTGCCGAAACTCACAACTCCGCTCTGGACCCAATAAAAATCTTTTTTGGACACTAGCGGTCCTCCTGAGTCTCCCTGCATGTGGAAGTAAAAGAAACAGGAAATTAGCCATTGTGATTAACTTCAGCTGTTATTGTCTTGTTGCAAGTTTCAATTTAATTGAGCTCATTTTTGCAAAATTGTTTAGACTGTAGAAATCAAACTTTTCTTTTTACTGATTTTGTAGCCATGCCGTGGACAAATTATTTAGTATTACAAATGATTTGCTTCAATGATTGATAACTGTTTTGACTCTATCAACAGGGGCGGATCCAGGATTTTGTAAGAAGGGGGGAGGAAGAGTGTGAGGTTATTGACAAAGCCAGCATGGGGCGTCTAGGGAATTTCCCCCCCAGAACATTTTGAAAAATAAGAGTCATTTTCCTGCATTTTGGTGGCCCATTATCTGGCCCTGCAATGGGAAAGCTTGACTAGTCCCCTTTCCTTTCCTTATTTCTTCTTTTTTTTTTTTTTGGAACCAAAAGGGGGGGGCGCCCCTTCGCCCTGGATTCGTCTCAGGTTACCTAAGAATAGGCTCTGAAGAATGAAAACAATATCAAACTTTATTAGTGATGAATCAAAGCAAATTTGTTTTTAAAAGGCAGTGAGCTTGTTTGAATTTTCTTTGATTTATTCACTGACAAACTCACGGAATTCACGGACCAATTGACTGTGGTTGTGCCTTTACTTTGAAACTCTTCTGTCAAACATTACGCCAAGCACTTTTTTTTCCATACATGGTGATACAATTTTAGTCAGTGTTCTTAGATTTTAGGTCCTTTATCTTTAACCATTAGTCCCAAAGAAATAAGACATGACCAAAGAGGTGTGTAGTTACCAGACAGGAATCCTTGCCTTTCTGTCCAGCACAAATCATGTTATCTGTGATTTCACCAAGGTCTTTGTAGTTGCATTTGCACCTATTGTTTCCAACAATAGGTATATTTACTTCCTGAAGTGTCTGAGATGGGTAGCTGAAATCTAAAGGTAGAAATTTTAGAACATAGAAACTGTTAATCAGGGGTCTCAAATGCAGTTCTTTGTGAACTCCGAATGTGTTCTGAATGAATACATTCCTGAACCCAATTTATAAAGTAGACGAGGAGCAGGAGGGAGCTGAAAGGAGGTGTGAAATACTTCCTGCATTGATGTAGCTAGCATTTATGCTAGCTACATCAATGCAATATATTGATGCAGCAATGATGCGCTGTACCGCCATTGCTGTATAATCGTTGTAACTCCTTGATAACTCTTTGTTATCATGTAGTACAATGATTGGATAATTCCATGAAACACTTTGGTGACAAATACTAGGCGCACAAGTTACTATAAGAAGGTGGAAGGTTTTGAAAAGTTAACTTTGGATGAGACGGAACTTTTGAGAACCTCGATACAAGAGGAACAAGTTTTGAAAAATCAGTGTTTCAAATATTATGTATCTCACCAGTGACACCAAAACCAGTGACCCAGCTCGAAGTGCCATCAATGACAGTGCTGTTTGATGAGGCCAAACAAACTGGTTGGATGTAGTCAGTAAAAGTGACAGGGGAAGACAACTTTAGGAGGCAAATGTCATTATCAAGGGTGGTGGAATCGTATTGAGGATGGCAGATGATATTATCAGGTGTTCGTGCAACTTCATTGGGACCGGGAGCAGTTAGCTTTTGGCAACCAAGATGGACGACTGCAAATGAGAGGTCAGAGCTGAAGAGGGAAAAAATGACAGAAAGTGGAATAATGTTTAATGTTATCTATAAAAAGCAATGTCAACATTACTATTATTTTACTGTTAGTTTGAACAAGATTGGATAAATATTTTTTTACAGAAAAATTTCAAAGGAATTGTGGCTAACTTAACTTCAAAGTCACCTAAAGTAAATGTTTCTACAACTAATATTAATGCTCAAATATAATACGTAGAAATTTGGGACATCGTATTTCATGTTTATGGGACGTCTATAATGGTCACATTCCGTCTAAAAATGGATAAAATTCCCTTGAAATTTTTCTAGCACTAAATTGTAGATAAGTAATCAATAATAAATCCTCACATTACTAAGCAGTGAGATACATACTGTGTTACTTTGGGGACAACATTCAACAACATTCAATTTGACCAAGTTGATGTTATAGGTTGATTATCTGTAGTTTGAAAGAAATATATATCTTGCATTATATTTAGTGTCCTAGTGGAAACTATAAAAGTCCTATCCTTCTAAAAATGAACAAAAACAACCCAGTAATGTGACCAGTTTAATGGAGAATAATTATTCCTCACGGTGTTATGCAATGAGCAGCCGTCAGCACCCATTGGTTGGTGATCAGCGACCCTCCACAACGAAAGCTCCCATTAATTTTTAAAACAGCCTGCCAGGGCCAACTTCTTGGATCTGCTTCCTGGCCTCCCACAATCCGACTGTTAATTACAGCTCTCATACATGCTGGTGGAAATAAAAAAAGAACCAAAAAATATCAATTATTAATGTGCTAGTCAAACTGACTTTACTGAAAAAGACGAATGACACAAAACAGTCAGTATTTTATGATAGAGCCAATGAGAATTTTGTCGATGGTGTATTTTATAACGTTCAATAAAATGTCAGGCTAAATTGCTGGGTTTCGTCGTCTTCCGCTTATCCAGAGCCAGGTCGTGGGGGGCAACAGCCTCAGACAGAAAATCCAGGCTTCTTTCACCCCAGCTGTATCCTCCAGCTCACCTAGAAGGATCTCGAGTTGTTACCCGGCAGCCTTGGTGGAGTCTAACTCTCATTGGAAATTAAATTAACATACTGCCGACTATACGGACCAAGCTCTGACAACGGTCGTACAGAGACAAGACAGCCTGTACCAAGGGTTCCAAGACTCCGTATTCCCCGAGCACCCCCCACAGGAGTCCCCAAAAGATACGGTTGAATGCCTTCTCCAGATCCACAAAGCACATGTAGACTGGTTGGGCAAACTCCCATGAGCGCCCCAGGTTGCTGAAGAGGGTATAGAGCTGGTTCGTTGTTCCACGTCCGGGGCGGAAACCACACTGCTCCTCTTCAATTCGAGACTTGACAATTCGACAGGCCATCCTCTCCAGTACCCCTGAATAGAGCTTCCCAGCGAGGCTTAGGAGTGGGATTCCTCTGCAGTTGGGACACACCCTCCGGTCCCCCTTCCTGTAAAGAGGTACCACCACCCCAGTCTGCCAATCCAGAGGCACTGTCCTCAATGTCCATGCAATAGTTTAAAGCCATATCAGCCAAGACAGCCCAACACCATCCAGAGCCCTTAGGAGCTCCGGGCGGATCTCGTCCACCCCCGGAGCCTGGCCGCCGCTGAGATTTTTGACCACCTCGCCGACCTAATAAGATAAGAGGATAAGAGGACCCATCCTGTGTTCCAAAGACCCTGCTTCCTCAGCGGAAGACATGTTGGTGGAATTGAGGAGGTCTTCAAAGTATTCCTTCCACCAATCCATAACGTCCCGAGTTGAGGTCAGATCCCGATCCGCACCGTAAACATTGTTGATGGTGCACTGCTTTCCCCTCCTGAGGCGCTGAATGGTGGACCAGAATTTAAATAGTTGGGTTCTCACTACTAACGAAATATTGAAAATTTTATAAATATCTATAAAAATGTTTGTTTTATTTATAATGACTAAGCCGCTAGTGAAAAACAAAAAACACGATTGGTAGAAACTGAGTTTAAAGAAATATTACAACTGTGTTTAGTGTGCTGTGTCATTTAAGTCCTGGTCATGCTAGAAGTATATACAAGACATCAGAAAATTTATATTAACTATAATGTTGAAAACTTAAAAAAAAAAACATCTTTGGCATACTCACTAGACTGTTGAGAATAGCAACCTGGAACACAAACAAAGAGAGAGGTTAAGCCAACTATGCTTGTGCAAACAATGGCATTCATCTCTGTGAGATTAGCTTCAAACACCCTGTATATCTTTTGTCAAACACATTGTTGTCTCTGTGTCTTGTTAAAAGTGGGACAGAGCTATTCACACGTTGTCCTTCTCCTGTATTCCCTTCTGGGGATGCATGGATTTTCCAGATAGCTGACATCTGCTAAATGTTCCATTGAAGTCTAGATTTTAGGAGATCTGAGGTGTGAACCTCATTTTAACTTTCATTTGTGTTCTTCATAAAATCTTTTCATGTCTTGTTAATGTCTGCAAGCTACACACTAAAACCATATCATCGTAAAGTATGACAAGCCAAGACTATTTTCAAACTTGGTTTCTTTTATTTTTCAACTCCAACTCCCAAACCACGGAAGAGATTTCTATTAAACTGTATATATTTACTGAGTGCCAACTATATAGGTGAAGTGATTAGGAATTCAGGGTCATCCCGTCAAAGTTAAAGTTTACAAAAGTTGGTATATCATAAAACTTTACACAGGTGACCCAGTAATCAAACAGACGTCAAGAAGAAAAATGAAAGTTTCTTTTTCTGTTTCGTCTTCTGAACCGCTTAAGGTTTCGGGGGTGCTGGAGCCTATCCCGTCTAATTTAAGGCAAGATGAAGACTACACCTCTCACCAGTCTGCTGGAAGGGCCAAAAACACACACAACCATCCAGACACACAGTCATTCAAAGGGGCAACTTCATACCGGCCAATAAACGTAACATGCCTGTTTTTGGAGGGTGGGAAGGAACTGGAGTACCTGGAGAAAATCCATGCATACCCGGGAAGAACATGCAAACTCCACACAAAAAGGACAGTGTTTCAAGCCTCACTCCACTCAGGACTCAAACTCCAAACTTCTAGCTGTGAGGCCACTGTTCTGACCCCTGCACCACCGTGCAGCCATCTTTTTTTAAAAAAAGCAACCTAAATTCAATTGTTAAAGACAATAATTGTTGAGCTGAGTGTATGTGTATCGATGTATGAGTGTGGCCTGGTGACCTATTTAGGTTGTACCCTATCCCTCGCCTTGAATCAGCCGGGATGGGCTCCGGCACACCCCAGAGCCCCGCAAAGAATAGATGGTTAGGAAGGTGACTGACAAGTTGATCTGAAGATTTTTTTTAATCATTCAATCAAATAATGTATAATTTGGAAGTGCCAAAATTTGAAGATTTGAAAAAAAGAAAATAAGATAATTAAACAGGCTTACCTTTGTACAACAAAATGCTCATCAAGGTGAACACACACGCATACTGCTGGACAAACATTTTCAAAATCATCTTTGCTGAGTCTCAATTAGTTATATCTTAGTTCTCATCAGCTCCACCCACAATCTCAGGTTTTCTATTCAGTTTTTTTTGCCATATCAGTGACTTTAAACAAACACGGTCTCAAAGCCTCGGTGACATCGATGATTTTCGTCAGGATGATTGAAAGCATTGTCTGAAAAACTATTGTAATTTTAGTCAACTGTACCAGATAGGGATTAGGCAGACATACTGCAAAAGTCAGGAGTTGGCTGAATAAGTGGTTTATTAAACAATCAAGATTAGTAACAGAAATATAATGAACAAGGCAACGGTAATACAGTCCGCAAGGCTATCTCTAAGACAGGGAAACAAAAGTGGTATCAAACATGGGGAATAGTCGTGGAAAGAAGAATGTTGGACAGATTACAATGGAAGGCAAGATGATACAGCACAAAACTGATGGGGGACATGGGTTGAATATGAGACTATGAGATACAAATAAAAAGATCAAGAAGGGACATTCAATCACAGAGCAATAGCCAGACATGTAGAAAGAGGCAATATTCCGACTTCAAAATAAAACAGGAAGAAACATGTATTGCAACAAATTTTATGGTCTGTGTTACTCTTTTACGTCACAATACAGCACAATTTATGTCTCATTGGGCGTTCACCATGTGACAGCAATTTTAAAGATTACATGAAAGATAAAATTATTGTTCAATTTAGTCCCAAAAATGGCCAATTTAAAAAAAATACATGTAGGTTACATGCGAAGCAGCATAAGAAAACGCACCCTCACTTGCTACATTTTTAAGGTCAGATAAGCAAAGTGCACATGCAGAATAGCTTAAGTTTATTTTGTAACATGTAGTACATGGGAATGTGTGTTACACAACCTTTACCCACTGCCAAAAAAGATGTGGAAGATGAAAGCAGAAATAAAGAGTGAGAGAAACTGGGTGAATTGGATCAAGTTTTCACCACCACTAAAAATGCTGTCGTCAGTAGTACTGACCACTGCAGTTGTGGTGGTAGTGAAAGGGGTAGTGGTGGTGGTGGTTGGAGTGGTGGTGGTAAGCGAAGATGTTGAACAACTGAAGTTCAGATCATCATTGGGTCCGGTGGAGATAAAGGAAATAAATCCCGGTGCTGTGCCAGTGACGGTGTTACTGATCCAATTCTCGTATCTCGACACACGAGCGTACACTCCAGGTCTCAAAGCCAAGCCACAGCCTATGCCGAAACTCACGACTCCACTTTGCACCCAGTAATAATCTTTTTTGGAAACTAGTGGACCTCCTGAATCTCCCTGCATGTGGGGAAAAGAGAAAAAGGAATTTAACTTTAGTGACTATTCCTGATTTTGATTTAATCCTAGTCCGCCTCTTGATAAACCGTCATTCGAATATAACGGTGAAAATGTGCCTTTTTTCACATCAAATTACACACTGTTGTACTTCTGCCGCTTGTGTGATTCCAGATGCTGGAAAAGGTTCTGTTATTTATTAACTAGTTGTAATCACGTAGACAACAGATATGCACAGAACAATGCAATAGGAATTTGAAAAAGTCTCAAGAATTCAACAAGAAGGTAGCATGTGTTCAAATACGAAGAATTTATTAAACATCTCAGCAATGGGAAGGTCTGCCAAGTCAGGTTCCTGAAAGAAATCTTACTGGAACTTTTCACAGAAGTCCAGCGCTTCGAGGAGCAATGCAGCAGAACAGACCTACATTTGAATTTTTCTTATCTAATCAGAGCTGCTCACTTTCACAAAAGTATCATCACAAGAGGAAGGTGTTTGGAATGACCCTACAGCACACACGTTTATTTGATCGTATTTATGTATCAAATGCACAAATTGTCAGGATCCCACTCTCCTTTTTTACCATTCCGAAACCGATAAACTCCACCTCATCACTATTTTCTTTCCCCGCTAAACCTGTTTGTCATTGTCTCTAGTCAAAACAAGCCCTTTCTCCCTTGCCTTTTTGTCAAACTGTTTGTTATGTTTTCTTTAGTCGTAGTTTTGGAACTTGCCTCGTCGTGAAACTCCAGACTTGCCCAGGAATTCCCAAGCATTGCCTTCCAATCGCAACCCTTTCGCCTTTCGCTGCCTTCCTTGCCACCTTGTCCAGGTGAACCTCATTTAAATCAGATTTGATCAAAATGTATGGATGGTAAAGAGAAAGTTTAGTTACTGCAAATTCTGTGGTCAGTTCAACCCTAATTGGCACGGACTAAAGGAATGAGCGAAGATTCATGCGTATGCCTGGATTAATACATCTAAACTTTTTTGCAAGGACAATACTTCGCAGTTTAAGTGCTCACGTTTAGGATAAAATACATGCACTTTATGTACATGTGCCCTGTAGATAAAGAGCCAAACAAAAAAAATCCTTGTGTAGATGACTGTTTTTGACCAGATATTTCAAACAAAAAAGAAATATTAGAAAAGGTCTGTACTTACCTGACAAGAATCTTTTCCTCCATTCTTAAGCCCTGCACAAATCATGTTCTCCGTGATGTCAGTAGAATCTCTGTAGTTGCATCTGCATCTATTGTTTCCCACAATGGGCACTTCTACCTCTTGAAGGGTCTCAGGTTGAGAACCAGAATCTAATTGTACAAAAATTTAAAATCAGAAATGTGTCAGAGCTGAAAGTGAAGGATTTATACAAACAAACTTTTTTCTCACCTGTAACTCCAAAACCAGTGACCCAGCTGGACGTGCCATCAAAGAACGTGCTGTTTGATGAGGCCAAGCAGACTGGTTGGATGAAGTCGGTAAAAGTGACTGGGGAAGACAACTTCAGGAGGCAAACATCATTTTCATTCGTCGTGGAATCATACTGAGGATGGCAGATGATGTTGTCAAGTGAACGTGTAACTTCATTGGGGTTGACACCCGTTAGGGTTTGGCGACCGAGATGGACGACTGTGCTGAGGAGGTCAGAACTTGAATAAAAAAAACATAGTAAATGTGTATTAATGTTCAATTTTCTCAAACAAACCAATATCATTGCCATTGTTGCATTTTTTTTTTTTTTTTTTGGTATTTCACAAACAAGTCGCCAGTCTGTCTCGTGCCCACATCCACACACACTCATTCCTAAGGGCAATCATATAGTGCCCAATCAATCTTACATGCCTGTTTTTGAAGAACATGCAAACTCCATACAAAAAGATCAGTGTTTCAGGCCCCGTGCCCACTCTGGTACTCGGACCCCCAACCACTGTGTCACAGTGCAGTAAATTGCCCATTGGTTGTCATAACTCAATTATCCTTACTTTGTAAAGAAAATGGTATTCCATTGTGTATTCTAGTGAGGTCTGTAACATTCATAAAAATGAACAAAAACAACCCAAAAATGTGACTTGTGTTAAACGGTTTAAAGGAGAATAAATATTACTCACGGTGTTATGCAATGAGCAGCCGTCAGCACCCATTGGTCAGTGATCAGTGACCCGCCACAGAAAAAGCTGCCATCCATGTTCAAAGCAGCCTGCCAGGGCCAGCTTCCTGGAGATGCTTCTTGTCCTCCCACAATCCGACCATTAGTTACAGCTTTCATACATGCTGGTGGATATAAAAAAGACTTAGTTGGTATGCGCACCATTCAAGAGACTTTCCGACATAATTAGTCTTCTTTATTTGTCGTCTTCTTTAACAGAGAAGTTCACGAAACATCAAAGTTTATTTATGTTTCTTTATTATGAATAAATAACTAGTGCATCCTGATCATCCAATCCCTGGTCCTGGTGCTGAGATATTTTTAAAAATAGTTGTGAATACAAAAAGTGATGAAAATAGAGTTAAATGTCTTTGGGTTGTGTGGACGTAGTGAGTTGAAAAACTGGAAAACTGTCATACGTACTCACCAGGTGGCTGAGAATGACATCCTGGAACGTAGACAAAGAAAGAAGTTTAGCCAACCATGCCAGCACGCACAAGATCATGCATGACATCTCTGCAAGATTAGCCTTACAAATCATACGTGTCTTTAAGCAATTAAAGTAGTCAAACTCATTTTTTAGTGTGTTTTGTTAAACGTTTTTTTATTGATCATTGGCAACCAATGGTATCGGAAGATGCTGTTTTTCTTACAGTAACAAGCCTACAAAATTTGAATATATTCATTCCTTTAAATCACAAAAGGCAACTGTGAAACAAAATATGCTCAATTTCTTTTTATAATTTGGATAAATGTCTTCAATTCACTATGTGAGAAAAATTAAACAAAGGTTTAGAACATCTCACAGTATATTATTTTGAATAGTAGAATTAGACGACCTTACCCCAGCACAATAGAATGGTCATCAAAGCGAATCCACACACAAACTGTTGGAAAGCCATTTTTGACAGCATCTCTTTTGAGTCAATTGTGACAATTTATAAGTCAGTGTTTCTAAGTCTCCACCCACAATATTAGGTTTTCTATTCAATGTTCTTTCTGACATAATAATGATTGTCTTTAACCAAATAGAAGTGAAGAGGACAAAACATTACGTCAAACATGCTCATCTGGTTGCTTGAACCCATTGTCTGATTAAATACTGTAATATCAGTCAACTGTACAAGTGAGAGAAGTAAAAACATTTATCTTTTTTTAGATTTATGGTATGGAATTTGTTTTGTTTTCTAGGACTTTGTATTTTATACAAAGCCTTTTTCTTTTGTTAACGTTACAGTTTAAGAAATATTCTGGTTCCTAACAATAGGAGAAACATCCTTGAGTGGTGAAACCTGAACGTCTTTGAGGCCTCCTCCGCTAGCCTAAAAACAATCAATATCACAAACTCCACATTTATCAAAGTTGATAAATGTGGAGTTTGTGATTTATCAACAAAGGGTTAGGTTAGGGTTAGGTTAGGGTTATCCTAATCCTAACCCTAACCCTAACCTAACCCTAACCTTAACCTAACCTTAACCTAACCCTAACCCTAACCCTCACCTAACCCTAACCTAACCCTAACCCATTAGGTCTCGTAACTCTTAGTTTGTAAGCTACAGTTTAAATTTCAGTTCCATTAACCATTTTTACATTTTTAGTTATGACAATTTATTCTTCTATTTGGGTGCACACATTTAATTGAGTTATTTTATCACTTGAATTATTTTATATTTTTAAACATCCATTCTTTGAGTTACTAGATCCCGTGGGCGTGGCATGGTCAGCCACAGCAGAGCCAGCTGACAGAAATTGTCTCGTTGGAATCTGCCATTTTACCAAATGTGGATTTATTTCGAACATTTGTTTTGTTTAGTTAATTTTACATTTCTTAAAACCTAATTTAGTAACAGTTTTGTTTTCCTTTTTAAGATTAAGATTTTGTAAGTCAAAATAGTCATGTCGTTTTATCAAATACCTGGCTACGTATAGACAAGGTCTTAATATTCATACCTTTTAAACGAATACAGTTGTACACACACCTCTGGGGCACTATTTACAATGTGAAACACAGCATTTGAAAAATGCCTTTTCTTGGATTTCAGGCAACAGGTTTTTTTCCAAGGGGAATTTTGGACAGGTAGGGGATGTTTCAGACCAAATCAAATTTGCCAGGCTTGTTGACCACATGAGAGACCTTACCCTCCATTATATTTGCTCTTTCACAATAAAGCCCAGCAAACTTTCACGTTGTGAAGAGCGAAAAGAGGATCCAATTGCACAAAGGCAAGTTTTAAACCGTTTATAAAGAACTAGTAATGGTAGATAGACGACTGCAAAAACAAGGAAGAAACTTGTGAACAGGAACAGGCTAGTTGGTGGGGCTTTGGAGCGAAAACCAGACTTTGTGGCAAAGCAGGACCAGGCGAAGGGACCCACAAGGTGGATTGAGTCCAGAAGGGCCAGGGGGAAGTCTGGGTGGCCTGCGCAAAGAGGTAGAGACTTGGAGTTCTGATGCAGAGAGGTAAAGGCTTGACACGCTAGGTTTCAGACAGTAAACATAACCAGGAAACAGATGGACAGAAAACAGGAAGAAGAAAAACACGGCTGATATCCAGTGGAAAACGAGACCTACATGTGACACATAAGGGCAGGTAATGGAAAAACGGAGAGCACTTCTGAGGTGAACTGGGTGAATACTGCCAGAACTGGAGAATATCCTGACAAAAATACTGATAAACAGAAGATATAACGAAATTGTTGGCTTCCCTAATAATATTGGAGAAATTTACTGTACTCACATCCATCTGACATCATCATAAGTTAAAGATGATTCATATGTGAACAAAAAAAGAATCATTCAACAAATGTGCAGTTTATTTGTGATATTGATCTAATTTAACCATGCACATGCCAAAATATTTGCCACATATATTTGCCTGCTAAAGGGCATGATGGACATGCCGGGCAGAACACTCTTGCATGCATTCGAGAAGGTATGGCACATTACTTTTTCATTTGACTATTTTTGGTCTACCTTATCATGAATAAAATTATTTCAGTCAATTCATAAAATTTTGATAGACTAAAGATAGAATTAAGTTAGTTCTTCATGAGTTCTGGTAACTGGTGATACAACTTTATTTCTTTTTCAACAGTTCAGAAAAATTCTTCTGCACTATTTTTCATCAAAGGGCATGTCTGAGCTTGGAAATGCATGTATAGGATACGCATGTTCAACATAATTTTGATTGTTTTTAGCTACCACATTTATCAAAATGACGCCTTGCATACACCTAAAAAGGACATGTAAACCCCTCTTTATAAATGCCATATGCATCCTGGTGCACTTTCCGGTGTGCAACTTTGATAAATGAGGGTCATTTAGCCCTGAGTAAAATAAGCGTAAGGCAAATATTGAGCCGTATTCATGGGTTTTGCACATAGATACAATATATTGTCTGATCAGTTAAATGATTCCAAAGGAAGGATAGACAAATTGGTGTGTGAAAGAGATGTCAACATATAACGCATTGTTCACTTTGAAATATGTGTTTGTCTGTGCTAGCATGTGTGAAAGAGTGATTAGGAATGATGTATATGAAGTTTTCTGTCTGAAGGCCGGTTTTAAGTATAGATACTCATTTATTCCATTGGGCAGTTACTTTTGATTGGGAACAACACAGTTCCTTATGCTTACGTTTATATGTTCATAAATATGTTGTGGCAGGTATCATCAAATCTTAAGCAATTCGATGTAAAACACAATATTTATGTACAGTGTATCATAATTTGTAAATCAGTCAGATTTGATTAACAAAGTGGGAGAGAGACAAGTTTGCCACTTTATTCTCAAATATTGCAGATTTGGAAGTAAAAGTCAATTACATAGTCCAAAGTTTTGAAAATATACCCATACAACTTTTTAAAATCAGAAAAGTAAAGTGTACAATGCAGAATGGCTGAAATCCCTTTTGTAAAGTGCGGTACGTGGGTATGTGTGTTAGGCTATATTCAGCCACCGCTAACAAAGACATGAAAGGTCAAAGCAAAAACAAAGATTTGCATGAAATGAGTGAAGTGGATCAGGTTTCCGCCTCCTCCAAAAATGCTGTCTTCTGAACAAATGAAGTTCAGATCATCATCCATGCCGGTAGAGGTGAAGGTGACAAATCCCGGTGGTGTGCCAGTGACTGTGTCGCTGATCCAATTCTGGTATTTCGACACATTAGCATAGACCCCAGGTTTCATAGCCAGGCCACACCCTACGCCAAAACTCACGACTCCGCTCTGGACCCAGTAAAAATCTTTTTTGGTCACTAGTGGTCCTCCTGAGTCTCCCTGCATGTGGAAGTAAAAGAAAAGGGAAAGTAGCAGATGTGATTAACTTGAACTGTTTTTGTCTTACTTGCGGATTTCCACTTTGGTAGATTCATTTTGAAGGATTATTGGGATTGTAGAGGTTAAACTTTTCTACTGACATTCCTGTGAAACCATACTTGGTAAAACAAATCCGCTGTCTTGAATTAGGAAGTAGACTACCAAAGATATGAGGCTGAAACATTTTTACCGTCTCAAAGTACCAAAAATGGGTTGTGGGAAAACACCCCCATTTTTAAAAACTAAGTTAATCAGCCTGAAATGTATTTAGTTGTTTGTTAACAAGCAGATATGTTCCACATGAGAAGTGAGAGATAAACAAAAAGGTCTGTACTTACCTGACAAGAATCTTTTCCTCCATTCTTAAGTCCGGCACAAATCATGTTCTCTGTGATTTCATAGGAGTCTTTGAGGTTACATCGGCATCTACGTTTTCCCACAATGGGCACTTCTACCTCTTGAAGGGTCTCAGGTTGATACCCAGAATCTAATGGTAGAAACTTTAAAACTTAACATGTGTAGAAACTCTAAATAAAGGATTTATGAAACTTTTTTTCTCACCTGTATTGCCAAAACCAGTGACCCAGCTGGACGTGCCATCAAAGAACGTGCTGTTTGACGAGGCCAAGCAGACTGGTTTGATGTATTCAGTAAAACTGACAGGGGCAGACAACTTCAGGAGGCACATGTCATTATCAAGAGTGGTGGAATCGTACTCAGGATGGCAGATAATGTCATCAAGCGTTCGTACAACTTCATTGGGGTTTGGACCTGTTAGGTTTTGGCGACCGAGATGGACAACTGTTGCGTTGAGGTCAGAACTTGAATAGAAAAAAACGAAGCGTATGAAGTTGGTAAAAATAACATAAATAATAAATATAAAATTATCATGTCCAACAAGTTATAGTTAAATATGCATGTTATTAGTCCAACCATGACATAATCACAACTAAACTTCTCATGTCCAAAATTTTTGTTCACGTTTCAACAATATGTAAGCATTACATGCAGTTTTTTGTGAAAATATTGGATTCACTGTAATTACATTGGATGTGATAGTCTCTGACTTTGCAAAAATAGCACCTAAAAAAATGCAACCAGTACTTTGAATATTTAATAATGCATTCTTACGGTGTTATGCAATGAGCAGCCGTCAGCACCCATTGGTCGGTGATTAGGGATCCACCACAGAAAAAGTTGCCATCCATATTCAAAACGATCTGCCAGGGCCAGCTACCTGGAGATGCGTCCTGGCCTCCCACAATCCGACCAATATTTGCAAAAGCAATGCATGCTGGTGGAAAAAAACAAAAAAACACTTGTATATAATTAACCACTTAATTTACTATAACTTAAAAAATTTATTTCTAATGTCATAATGTTATATACTTCACAAAAAAGGTCATAGGAATGTCTAAATGAGTTCGGTTCTTATTCTTCTATGGGTATGTGTATTTTGTGAAATGTTCGGTGAAAATTAGAGATGTCATCTTTGGGGTTTTTTTTGTCTGTATGTGGCTTATCAGCTTAAACTAGCATTCTATCAATGTTTCAATGTGCTGTCTAACTATCCAAAAGAAGTTTTCAATGTTGACACAAGAAGTGATGAAAATAGGACACATTGTCTTTGTCCAGTATAGAAATCACAAGTAGAAAGACTAGAAGTATATCTTTTGCATACTCACCCGGCTGCTGTGACTGACAACCTGGAATGTAGAAAGAAAGACGTTAATCCAACCGTGTCAGCAAGGATAAAGACATTCATGACTCTCTGCTAAATTACCCTCACAAATCTAAAGTATCATTTATCAAGCAGATTAGCTCGGTGCAGGGTGAGAATTAATTCATGTAAGTAAAGTATTTGTTCTGCCAAATTTAGCCGAGCTTTTGATCATAAAAATAAAGGGAAGGAACACTTCATAGTTTGGCAAGAAGGCGTTCAATAGGTGTTCATTGGTTAGGGTGGAGGTGTCAAACGCCATTCTTGGCGGGCCGGTGTCCTTACAATTTTCATTGTGTTCCTAGTTCAATACAGCTGATGGATATAAAGTGAAATCAGCAGTCAATAAACTTTGGCACAATGTCTTGATAACCTGAATCGGGGGTTTAGATGCAAGCACGCATTGAAAACCTCCAGGATACCCACCCTCCGGAACTTGATTTTGACACCTTTGAGTTAGAGCAGGGGTGCCCATTACGTCGATCGCAAAGGTATAATGAGTAGATCGCATGGCATTGAAAAAAAGAAAAAAAAAAGTTAAAAAAAAAAAAGTGTCAATCTAGCGACTTTTCTGCTGTTGTTGGAGATCTTTGGAGTCTGTGACGTGAAATCACATTAAACCTGTAATCAATAAGCAGCCCACAGTGCTGCTGTGGCCCCTCCCCCTTGCAAAGCGCTGTGAGTGTGTGCGGATGTTACAAATCGTGTTGTAGGGGTAGTTACAGCAGGCTGGAAACGATCTGTGGGGTTTGCGATGGTAATATGGGACAGGTAGATCTCAGGAGGTTTGATATTTGTAAAGTAAATCTTGGGACAAAAAAGGTTGGGCACTCCTCGGTAAGAGGATTATCAAATGTTGCAAAGAAAAAAAACTGAGGAGACCAAGGTACTCTCTTTTTTAGTCCAAATTATTATTTCAATGGCTTTTCTTTATAGATCAAAATTGTTTCAGCTGTGCTGGCCTTCATCAGACAGAAAATAAAAAGGACAGAAGCCCCAAAGCTAAACACGGTTGGGCTTCAGGCTTGAAAGATTTGATTTTAGAATGCAGACATTTTAGATGTCAGAGACAGTATCCTCGTCGCCTCAGTTTTTTCTTTTCAACGATATTAACATTCTTTAATGCATGATTTTGTATACATTGTTCTTTGATCGTTCTTGGATCCTACTTTTTTTTGTTTTCATTACTATCCAAACAGACTCAAACGTTCTATCAAATTACAAAGAGCACCTGAAAAAACAAATTTAGTACAAATTTTATTTTATGCAGTTGTTATCCAAATTTTTTAACAATTTAATGGCAGTAAAAAACAATTACATATAAATTGATTATTATTGAACACCTTACTCCTGGACATAATCATAGCCTGAGGCAAATCAAGTTGAATATTTTTCCCGATGGTATGACTTCACTTTGTTTGGCAAACTTTCTGAAAGTCTCACAGAAATCTCATTTACTGTATATTACATTTATAAAAATGCATTTGCTTCTTTAATTTATGGTGTGCAAAAAACAGAAAAGCACAAGTTAACAAAATCTGTACTATTGAAAGAAAATTTGTCTTCTAAAGCCTTACCTTTGAAGAGCAAGATCATTGAGATAAACCCAAACACAAACTGTCGAGCAGCCATTTTCAACAGCATTTCCTTTGTCTGAGTTTTAAATCGATTTATATCTTAGTTTTTAATCCCAACTCCACCCACAAAATTCAAGTTTTCTGTTAAGTTTTTATAAATGAGCTATGAGTAACTTTAAACAAACAGAGGCTTATTGGACAGAGTATTAGGTCAAACACGTTTGTTTGGATGCTTGTCTTGGATTCACAGTTCTGAGAAAGGATTGTGATCTGTATCAATGAGGATTTTTTTTTTTTATTTCTGAAATTGTATCAGTTAGTTTTCTAAACCCAGTATTTCAAATAATTGTTTTGTTTGGTCAAAACTGTAGAGGCCAGCAATGTTGCTGGTTCACCACAATGGAGGGTAAAAAGTAACAATTTTAAAAAAAATACTTTATTAATCCCTCACCAGGAAATGTATGTGCTGCATTTCACCACAGCAGGCTGCCACCTATGACACTGCCAATGGTGGGGAAATGAGGGTTAGGTGTCTTCTCAAAGGACCCTAGACGTGCACTCAGTGGAATGCGAACCCGCAAACTTCCAGTTGACTTCCGGTTCGCGGGCAAACGCTCTAACCACTGAGCCACCATCTCCCCTCAATGACCTCAAATGACCTCAATGGTGCAAGATAGTTTTTGTTATGAGCATTGGAATGCGGTACTGCCCGGTTGTCTCAGGGTTCCTACCTAAGTTCAAAATCTTAAACTGTAGAATCCTCAAATGAAGTTGGTTATAAATGGCAACTTTTTTACAAAAATTAGAAAAAATTACGTAAGGCTGGAATTATTCTGATCTTACCCTAGCCCTGGATACCAATGTTAATTGTATTTATATAGCACTTTTCTACCTGCAAAGGCACTTAAAGCACATTCTCACACACAGTTACTCTCACACAGTTACAGCATTTACTCTGGGACACCGAAATTAAACTTCGGTTAGGGCAGCGCTTCTCAAATAGTGATGGGCACAATGCCGGGGGACAAAACGGGGCCCTGTGGAACATGTTTTTTTTTTTTTTTTACATACTAAAATAAAGTGTAATTGCACATCCACTACAGTAGTTGTAGTTCATAGTTTAAATAAGAATGCAATTTTTTTTTAAATTTCAAGTTAATTGATACACTTTACAAATTTTTTTCTGTTACAGACTAAAAATAACAGGTTGCCAGTCTGTCATGAGACCACATACACTCATTGCCAAGGGAAATTTTATATAGGCCAATAACATGCATGTTTTTGGTGGGTGAGAGGAAACTGGAGTACCTGGAGGAAATCCATGTATAAATGGGGAGAACATGCAAACTCCACACAAAAAGACCAGTCTTCCAAGCCCCACCCGGGACTCAAACCCTCAATTTTTTAGAAGGAAAGACACTTAAATTTTTTTTTTTTCTAGTTGACATTCTAACTGATATCTAATGCAGATAAAACACAATCCACCTTTATGCACAATAACAGTACTTTAAAAAAATCCTTTCAAAGAGCACATTTCTTTCGTGGAAAGAAAAGCCTTCACATTCTTTTATATTCTTTTTAACAAAATAACAAAAGAAAAAAAAACACAAGACATACTTTCTGTTACTTGATCACAAAACATTACAAATGAAAGCTATTGCATAAAAAACAGGTGTGGCCTTTTCAACTAGACATTTAAACAAAGAGATGACAAACCTCAGTACAGTCCATGCAGGTATTGTTAACCCTTTGCCTGCCAATGAGACAACTATCACTGGTATGATAAAATGTGTTCTATTCAATCTTGTTTTCAACTTTTGAATTGAGATTTAAATGATTGTCAATGAAGGATAAAGAGAAACACGCTTTTATTACTGGGAAACAAACAGTATGTCATTGTAACGACTGGTTGATTAAATGGAACTGCAGAAGAAACCAATTGGTATTTCTTGAACTGTCTTGCATATGCAGAAACCAATTGGTAAATGTCATTATTTAAAAAAACCAAACAAACTACTGATTCTGGAGATTGTTGGACATTACCATGCATATATAATAAAATAGGATTCGCTTCCTTCCAAAAACATCTGATCTATTAAATTGCCTGAGGGCTGAAGGGATGAACGACCTCCTAAAGCACTCAGTCCTGCAGCACAGTGAGAGGAACCTGTTATTTCGGGTCGTTTTCTGGGTCGTGATAACATCGTGTCGAGGGTGACGGGGGTTATTCAGGATACCCTGCATCCTCCTCTCCAAAACAGCTCCCACAGAGTCCACATTTCTCCCCACCACAGATGCACACTTCCTCATCAGTCTGTCCAGCCTATTGCTGTCCGTTGCGGTCAAGCAGCCTCCCCAGCAAATGACCGCAAAGAAAACTGCAGTTGCAACGACAGACTGATAAAAGATGTTCAACATATCGCCACACACATGAAAAGTTTTAAGCCTTCTTAAGAAAAACAGCATGCTCTGTCCTTTCTTATGCAGGGCCCGAGCCTGCTCTGACCAATCCAGTTTGCAGTCAAGATGCACATCCAGATATTTGTAGGTTTTAACAACCTCGATGCTCTCTCCGTCGATCAAAACAGGTTGATGAAGGGGCTTCTTGCTAAAGTATATGAAAAACTGTGTTAGCACAATTGCCTCACAGCAAGAAGGTCAGGGGTTTGAGTCCTGGGTGTGGACGAGGCTTGGAACATTGGTGTTTCTGTGTTGAGTTTTCATGTTCTCCCTGTGTATGTGTGAATTTTCTCTGGGTACTTTGGTTTCCTTTATTTAAATGGTCAAATTAAATTAGCTTGTCAAAGTTATATATATATATATATATACTGTACATATATATATACATATACTACATACATTATATATATCAAGAATCATATTCTGAAAGCCTATGGTTGAAAAAAAAATCCCTCGCTCTTTTTGTACCTTGAAGTCTGGGAAGAGTAGAATAACCTAATAAATCGGCCTTCTTTTATATATTTCACAATGTTATGTCACTCTTTGTCACACGAGCGAAGGAAAACACACCAATCCATGTCTTCGTGTTTGATGGGTGATGAATGATAATTTGATGAAAGGTGAGTTATGGTTACATAATCTCCTCCATTTTAGTTTCTCTAAAGCCTCGCAAAGGAATGGGAGCAAACAAAAACCTGTTATTATGCCCTTGACAGAGTTCTCAGACTTGTGAAGGCGTTTTCAAACCAAGATACCAAAGCAGTCGGCCTTGACTTTGACTAAAGTAAAGTCCTCTTGTATTATTTGAAAACATTTTGAACTTTTCCTTTTTGCTCCAAAAGAACAAAGAACTGAATCAAAAGCAAACTATAAAAGAACGTTTTTATTTTTCCAAATGTCAATACTCACAGCTGTGTGATTTGTTTTTTTAAATCAAAATAAAATGGTTGAATGGGAAGCTCTCGGTCTGTAAGATAAAGAACCAGAAACTCAACAAGTAATTGTGTAAAGGTCCATGTATAAGATGCTGGTAAAAATACATTTTTCTTTATTGCAGAAACTGCAGTTTTGTTGCATAATTTGAAACATTTTAATTATCGGGTTAACTTACCATTTTTAGTGTCACTGCCAATAAAAATGTAAAACACCAAAATTGGTGGAAAGATGAGGCGTGAAATGATACTCAGGTACTGTGAATGAGTATAGTTTCACTCTTTTAGATGAAGTGATGTGGAAGATGCATGTAGAATTTTAAGACTGTGAGGTGGTGTAATCTGGACCTATTATAAACCCTATTTTCTATGTAGATATATTATAAATCTACATTCCAATCCTCTTTATGACTGAGCAGGTGTTGTTAACAACCAATACATACCACAAAAGCAAGTGACCAAGATGGCTTTGCTCTGCTGAGTGTTCGAGTGTCTTTCTACGGAAAGGGGCAGGGTTACACCTTGGACGTGGAGAAACTATGTCTCACAGCTAGCCTAGGATGTCTTAATCCTCAGAGATTTGCTGGACATTTTGACTTCGATGAGATAAGTTTGGGCGTCTCTGCTTATGCTACCTCTCTGTGACTCAATTGTAATGGTAATAATGATAGTATATATTTTATTAAATTCGACACGACAAACTTCATATATTTGGCATCCCGTTTAACATTTTAAAGACAATCAACCACTTTGCTTTGCATTTTGAAGATTGGACTTTGAACCTTCTTCTTAGATTGTGGAATATTCATCTAAAAACTCGTAAGAAACAAACGCAAAAAAAGTCTCACATGTCTGGAGCAGATTCATTGCGTATTATTTCGTTCTTTTAATAACCAAAGCAGGAGAAGTAGTTGTTTTCCATTGAGTAGGTGAGTAAGATATATAAATTTTACAGAAGTGACACAGAAACAAACTAGATGAGTGTTTGAGTCCGTCTCTGTTGGTAGAAAAATCAGGCACTCTCAACAAAAACATGACAGATAAGGACAAAAGCAAAAATATTGATGATTCGAGTGAAGTGAATAAGGTTCTCAGCACCATTGAAGATGCTGCCATTAGTGGTGGTGAAAGTAGTTGTAGTAGTGGAAAAAATAGTGAGAGTAGAGTTAGAAGTACCAATGGAGGAAGGGTCAGTAGTTAGAGTACTAGTAGGGGTAAGAGCACTGGTAGGGGTAAGTGTACTTGTATGGGTAGTCACAGGCACATCGTTCGAATGCAGGGCAGTCACAGTTGTATTGGTGGGGAAATAGGCAGTAGTAGAAGTAAGAGCAGTAGCAGGAGAAATAGTAGGAGTAGAGGTAATTGAAGTGGTAAAAGTATTGATACTGTCTTGAATAAAGGTAGATCCATTGCTAGTAGAATTACAAGTAAAGTTTAAATCCCTGTCTGGATCCGAGCATGTGAAATTGATGAAGCCGGGCTCCATGCCTGTAACAATGTCACTGATCCATTCCTGGTACCGGGACACCCGCGTGTAGACACCTGGTTTCTTTGGAAGGGCACAGTTTTCACCAAAACTCACAATTCCACTCTGGACCCAATAAAAGTCTTGTTTGGACACCATGGGTCCTCCTGAGTCTCCCTGAGGTAAAGAAAAAAACAAAACATTAATGTGATGTTTTAAAGTAAATTTAGTTATTTTCAGATGACGATTCCACAGAACTTTTCCGTTGAGGAGAATAAAGGAACAGGAGCAAAACTCAGCATTTTAAAAATAAGATAGAAACTCTCTTTTGTAGTCTAGGCTACCAAGGCAACAGCCTTAGTAGACACAACATCTACTTCACTTAGGGAGATTTTGTTGTGTTTCTCAGCCAACCACGAAAACTAGTACCTCCAAAGGGTCCTGGGTTTGATTCTGTCTCCTCCTGAAGAGACTTGTCCAGAACACCTCACCAGCAAGTTGTCCTAACCAGATGCCCTAGCCACCCCAAGAGAGCAAGTACTCTACTCTGAGCCAGAGTTACTCACCCTGTTCCAGAGCGATAGCCTGGACCATATGAGAGGAAGCCCATTTCAGGCTCTTGCATTTGCAATCTTTGTTCTTTTGGTTAGCAACCAAAGAAAAAAAGAATTTGACATTGCGATGGACTTGAAATTGAATCATGTTCAGGGTAAAACATGTATGTTATATACAAATGTTGTATTTTTAAATTACAAAATATTCTCAAACTCAAATCCACTCAATTAAGACGGACTTACACCTGTGACAGAAGGCCAACCTACACACCCTGTTCTTTCTCTTCTTACCAGACTCGTTCTGTACACCTTCTGTTCTGTATGCTTTTCAGCCACATTCATTTATCTGGTGTTTATCTTATGTAACGTACATTGTTGAAGTTTTGCTCCCTATTCAGCTTGTGCTTTGTTTAGTCAGACAGCAAAGAACATCGTCCATGCTTAGTCGAGCATGCGGACAGTGCATACGCGATACATCACTAAAAACAGGAAATATTTCTCTGGTGGGTGTTTGTTAGGTAATAGCATAAGAACATAGTTACGTAATTTTACATAAAACGTAAATATAAAGAATTCAAGGTCATTTGTTGCCTTGGAACATATATCCAGAACTTTGATGCTTGTCTGACACTCCCTTACATCACCTCAGCTTTTGGCTCAGAAACTGAAGAAGAATGCCCCCAAAAAGCAGAAAAATAGATATAAGTAAGCTTTTGAGCTGGTCTTAGATCAAATGGTAAAATGGTAAATGGACTCTACTTGTATAGCGCTTTTCCACCTGTGTCGGCACTCAAAGCGCTTTACAGTGTAGCTCACATTCACCCATTCACACCTGATGGGGATGCCTCCATGCAAGGAGCAAACCACCATCAGGAGCAATTGGGGGTTCGGTGTCTTGCTCAAGGACACCTCGGCATGAACTCCTGGCGGGGGATCGAACCGGCAACCCTCCGGTTACAGGGCGGTCACCCTACTCACTGAGCCATCCTTCCCCCAAAGCCATCCTTCCCCCAAAGCCATCCTTCCCCCAAAGACACCAACAAACTCTTTGATGTCTGCCAACAAATAATGGCAGACAAGTTTTAACAGATAAAAAAAGGAATTAATTACCTGACATCCATCTTTTCCTCCCTCATCAAGTCCCGCACACAGCATGTTCTCTGTGATTTCACCAAAGTTTTTGTAGTAGCAACTGCATCTATTCTTTCCCACAATGGGAACTTCAACCTCTTGTAGAGCTTCAGGGAGTTTAGAATTAGCTAATTTGGAAAATTTAATAAGTTAAAGACTTGATATGTGCAAAACAAAATCCGTTATTCATTTAATTTAAAATCTTACCCATGTAACCAAATCCAGTAATCCAATTTGGAGTCCCGTCAATAAAAGTGCTGTCTGATGAGGCCAAGCAGACTGGTCGGATGTAGTCATTAAAAACTACAGGATAAGTCAACTTCAGGAGACAAATGTCATTGTTAAAGTTCCTGGGATTGAACTCAGGGTGGCAAATTATTTTATCTGGTGTTCGAACAACTTCATGAGGATTGGGTCCACTTAGATTTTGGCGACCAAGGTGGATGAATGTTTCGTTGAGTAGTGCACTGGAACGGATGACAACAAAAGATTGGTAGTCAAACATCTTCTTCTTCTTTTGGCCTTTCCCTTCAGGGGTCCCCACAGCAAGTCAGTTTCTTCCATTTAACCCTATCTGCTGTATCCTCTTTGGTGACACCTACTATCTTCATGTCTTCCTTCACTGCGTTCATGAACCTCCTCTTTGGCCTTCCTCTAGTCCTCTATCCTGGTGGTTCTAAATCCAGCATCCTTCTTCCGATGTACACTCTCTCACTCCTCTGCACGTGTCCAAACCATCTCATTCTTGCCTCTCAAACTTTATCCCCAAAACCTCTAACATGTGCTGTTCCCCTGATATATGCAATTCTAATCCTGTCCATACTGGTCACTCCCAGAGAGATCTTCAGCATCTTCATCTCTGCTACCTCCATCTCTGTTTACTGTTTTTTCTTCAATACTACTGTTTCTAGACCAAACAGCATCGCAGTTCTCACCGCAGTTTTGTAGACTTTCTCTTTTATTATAGCTGAAACTCGTCTGTCACACATCACACCTGATACTTTCCTCCACCCATTCCCGCCTGCCTGAACACGCCTCTTCACCTCTTTTTTACACTCTCCATTGCTCTGGACTGTTGATCCTGGATACTTACAATCTTCCACCTTCTTTATCTCTTCTCCCTGTAACCTCACTTTTCCATTTGGATCCCTCTCATTCACACACATGTACTCTGTCTTACTCTGACTAATCTTCATTCCTCTTCTTTCTAGTTCAAACCTCCACCTCTTCAGCTTTTCCTCCACCTCTTCCCTCCTCTCACTACATACAGATCACAATGTCATCTGCAAACATCGGTTGTCAAACATCAATTTCTTATATTTTTGGAAATGCAAGAACCTCAATTCTACAAGACCTTAAATTTACCAACTACTTATCTATAAAATTATTTCTTGAACTAAAGAAAAGGCGAATAAATTGGCAAAGTTTTGATTGGGAACGAGCTGCTATGAGAAATACAGTATGACTGTACAGCAAATATAGCAAAAGTTTTTATTTGTAGGGTTATGAATGCCAAACAAGAGGACTTACTGTGGCTGACTGTGAGAATTTCAAAAGAATGAGGAAAAATCAACAAATCTGAATTTAATAGGAACAGGTTGTCTTTTTTTTTCTAATCTGCTTTGACCAAAGATAAAAACATGTGACATAATTAATGAAATGCCACCCAAAAAAAGTCTCACCTTTTCATGCAGTGAGCGGCAGTCAAGACCCACTCATCGGTAATCAGTGACCCTCCACACAAACCCTTGCCAACTTCAAAAAGTACTTGCCATGGCCACTTTTCTGGGGTGGCATCTTGCCCCCCAATAATTCGGGCTCTGGATACAGCTCTAACACATTCTGATGACGAAGAGAAGAACATATTAGAAAACACACGTTATGTACTCAAACTCAGAGAATGCAAATAGTCTCTGATATTTTATATATATGTAAAGCAGGGGCTTGCACATTTTAGAAGTTTTACAGATAACCTCGAAACTCAGTTCATGTCCAGAAGAGAGATAGAAACCATATTTGAAAGAAAGCTTTGAACTGGCAGATAGGAGGCCTAGAGGAAGCCCAAAGAAAAGGTTTATAGATGCAGTGAAAGAGAACCCAAAGGTAGTTGGTGTAAGAGGATGGGTTGCAGGAGGCAAGGTTAGATGGAGAAAACTGATTAGCTGATTGGTCCCCTGAAGAAAAAAACACAACAAAAAGAAAAAATGGAATGTCAATTCCCGCCCAGATTTAATGGAGTGATATTTGAAAAGCACAGAACTTCTTGGGGCAAGATGCCATTTGGAAAGGTTTTAATCACTTCATCTACATTTAAAAAGATAGAAAACTTAAAAAACGGGACCTGGATGCTTACCGTGCTGCTGTGAGTAGCCAGCTAGAATGATAAAGAGAAAAACAAGTTAACCATGTTGGAAGGGGACAAAAACAAAGACAGTATCGTTCAGATAGCATTTCAGTTGTTCAAAACCCAACGAGCGTAAATGAAAGATTCCCTGAAACAATCATTCAGAGATTTGCTTAAAATGACTGTAACCACATTCAATGAGTGGCCCAGCGTAATTTACTATATGGTGGTGGGAAAATAAAAAAATAGGACCTTCATTTAATTAAAAAATTTTTATTTTATTTTTACTCACTCTATTTATACCTCACCTGAGATATTTGTGTGCTGCTCTCCTACACCGCTGTAGGTGTAGAATTGAGAATCTTAAATCGATTTAAATCGAGCACATAATAAATTGATTTATTGGTTTGTTTGTTTTTTAAACTGAAAGACAACCAGTTAAAAGTGGGTCATAACTTACACAGACACACAAAATATTATTTATACAACCATAGTCCACTAATTTCTGATTTAATATGGATGAATAGTAATTAGAGCAATATTATTTTATGATTTAATGATAAAAAATGTATACATTTAAAATGAGATGTTTCAAGAGTTTAGCTTTTTTAAATTTTTTGCTTTTTGTATTTGATTGTGTTACAATTTAATCCATTGTTTAAAAGTCTTCTATTTCCAATATTTATTTTGTGTAGTTTGTATTTAATGAGGAGGTTTTAAGTCCCAAATTTGTTCCGATGCTTAACTTTATCACATTTTTACAAAAGCTTGTTGAAAAAAACCCAACAACCTCAACATTGTTTAACACCATAAAATATTCTTTCTTACCTTTGAAAAGGAGAACAAGAGTTAAAGTTAACCCAAACAGCAGTTTTTGAAGAGTCATTTTCAGCATTAGCTCTTCAGCCTGTCTTCATTAGCAATGTCCTTCCAAATGTTTTCAGCATGACTTAAAAAAGCCACAACTATTCAGGAGGTTTGAGGCTAAACGTGTTAGTTCGGGTCAAACATGTTCATCTTGATACATAGGTTTTAGGCCGTTGGTCAGAGAGGTTGTCTGTGCAGATTCTCTGTGGTCGAAGTCATGTAAACGTAAAGAGGTTGAATTAATCCTTTGACCTCCAAGTAATTCCCCAAATTAAGTCTTTGTTATCAAACTTGAAACAATCATTAGTTTAAAACATTTTAGTGAAAAAGTGCACCCTGCACTATGTGCCCTGTGGCAAAAAAGAGCAACCCTTCCACTAACAACGACTGTCGACTGGTAGCTCTGACAGAATTTTAAGAGGCTAGTAATGCCACAGCTGCAGGCTGATGTCGGACCTCACTCTCACCCTTTGCAGTTCGACAAAAGTCGCGTAGGGGTGTGAATGATTCCAGGTGAGCTATGTCTCACCTGGAAAAGCCCAAGTACCAATTCAGTGTTATCCTTGTAGACTTTTCAAGTGGATTTAACACCATGCAACCACACTTCATGGATGGAATTCAGTTCCAAATGAATCCCAAACCTCCCTGGATTCTCTTGGTCTTTTTGTTCCTCACAATGAAAAATCAAAGTGTCAGAATGGTCACTGAAGCAATCCTTGGACAATGTCCATCGAATCCCCCAAGGCTCAGTATATTCACAGTTTCCCTTCACTCTGGGCACCAGCCCCTCAATTAATAACAGTATTTGTCAAAACCTCCCCGTCTAGCTTCCAATAATCTTATATTCCCTTCCCGGAACCAATACAAAGTTGTTGAACCCTTGGAAATATCTTTTGCTTGTGGAGCATTCCCAGGCACAGAGTCCACAGAGGTGAGTCACCAAAAAAAGACAACTAACACAGATAGAAATACAGTGCAGCAGCTGTAAGCATTTTTTCTGTTCCATTATCTTCCGCTTATCCGGGGCCGGGTCATGGCCAAAAACATGAGGCTTCTCTCAACCCAGCTGCATCCTCAAGCTCACCCGGAAGGATCCCGAGTCGATCCCCGGCCAGCTGTACCAATGGTACAGGGGTCTGCCTCTTGTTGTCCTCTCGGTGGGGGTGCCCGAAATACCTCACCAGTGAGGCGCTCGGGAGGCATAATGACCAGATGCTTGGACCACCCCATCAGGCATCTTTCGACCCTGGAGGAGGAGCTGTTCTACTTCGAGCTCCTCCCAGATGGCAGAACTCCTTACCCGATTTTTGAGTGAGAGCCCAGCCACCCTGCGGAGGAAGCTCATTTCGGCCGTTTGGATCCGCAATCTCGTTCTTTCTTTCACCACCCACAGCTGATGACCAAATGTGAGGGTAGGAATGTAGATCGCAGTGTACCTCAAGAGTTTTGCTTTTTGGCTAAGCTTTCTTCTCCATGACGGATTGATGCAGTGTCCTAGTTGCTAAACTTCTCTACTTGGGGCAGGACCCTGTTCCTGACCTACAGGGTGCGTTCCACACTTTCCGGGCAAGGACCATGGTCTCAGATTTGGAGGCGCTGATTCCCATCCTGGCCGCTTCACACTCTGCAGCAAATCGGTCCAGTTAGAGCTGTAGATCACGGTCCAATGAAGCCAACTGGACCGCACCATCCGGTTATTTAAATCATAACTATTTAAATATTACTTTTACAGGTGTTCCTTATGAAGAAGCTGCATAAAACCAATAAAAACCTTATCAATCATCTTTGAATGCTTACTTGATGTCCCAACTATTCATTGTGACAGGATATTTTTCTCTTTCTCCAGTGGATTGAATAAATAGATTGCTATTCTTTCCAGGTTGTTTGAACATTTTTTTGGTTCTCCTGACTCATATTTACCATGTAAAAAAGCCACTGAATACTTTCACCTCCTGTGTTTTTACTTTATACCAGCACAATTTAATGTCCACAACCACTCAAAAGATTTGTCAAAGTTTGGCAAATTGCAACTCACAACCATACTAACTTTGTACAAAGAGAAGAGAAAACTACTAAATACTACTTATCCCGGGAGCCTCTTTTTGGTCATGACTGTTTACTTCTGGGTGTGTGAGATGTCTGACATAATTCCCCTTACTGCTTTCAAAACTCCATGAAAGGATTTTAGCCTGCAGAAACGAGTAAAACAGCCTAGAGACAAAGACGGTAACAGCTAGCCATGATGCTCAAGGCTATTCCCATTTGCGATTAACTCACCGATAAGATTTTTCCCATTTGCAACACCATTCAGAATAATTGTTAAAGTGGTTTTGCAGAGAAAACACCTATTTTGGGTTATTTTTTGACATACGGGTCTATGAGCTAGACTTTGTGTGATTTGTTTTGTCCTTTTTATTGGCCACATGAAATTGTTCTTGAGTCTTTAAATCCTTTCAAAACCGAGAAAAACTATTCAAAACCATGTGAATTTATGTTTCTAATCCCAAGAAAAATTGAATTGTGTAACTCTTTGTGTGTGTTTTTGTTTCCCAGCCCTATTTTTAAAAAGTAATATTCCTAACCATTTATTCCTGCACCTGTCTGTATCAGATTTGCACAATTGGGTTTTGCCCCAAAAGAAAGTGACAGTTAAAAACATCTTAGATGTTTCCACATGGTGTGCGCAATGAAAAAAAAAAAAAAAATCCAGCTCGTACAAGACTTAGTTTGGTACAAATTGGGCTCGTAAATGGAATTATCTTTATGAAAACCTTGTGCAAATTTGAACATTGTTGTTGTTTTTTTTTTTTTCATAATAGTTTCATAATAGTTTCATAATAGCCACAGATAGTCTGGATGACTACACAGACACAGTGACGTCATACATACGTTTCTGTGAGGACAGCATCATTCCATCAAAAACCAGGGTAAGATTTAACAACGACAAACCCTGGTTCACACCCAGACTAAGACAGATCAGGAGGGAAAAGGAAGCAGCTCACAGAGCCAATGACAGAGAGAGCTACAAAGGCGCTAAGTACCGGTTCTCGAGAGAGGTACAGCAGGCGAGATCCAGGTACAATAAACGTCTGAAGGAGCAATTCTCTGTCAATGACACCGCCTCTGTCTGGAGATCACTTCGGCAAATTACCAACTATAAGCCGAAAGCCCCACATGCTGCTGATGACTTACAACTGGCAGAGAAACTCAACACCTTCTATGCCAGGTTTGATGTCTCACTCTCCTCCCCCCTCACTGATCAACAACCTTCAGACACTTTGAAGCCACTCCCATCCCCCACCCAATTAACAACAGAGGTCACTCCAGCTGACCAGCCCTCCCCCTCCACTGCTTTCTTGGTGACAAAACAGGATGTGCTCAAGCTCTTCCGCAAGCAAAACCCTCGGAAAGCTTCGGGCCCAGATGGTGTCTCCCCGGCCACCCTGAAACACTGTGCTGAGGAACTGTCTCCAGTTTTCACAGACATTTTCAACACCTCGCTGAAGACATGCCACGTTCCAGCCTGCTTCAAGCGGTCCACCATCGTTCCTGTTCCCAAGAAGCCCCGTATCACTGGACTTAATGACTACAGGCCTGTGGCGCTTACGTCTGTAGTCATGAAGTCATTCGAACGCCTGGTCCTCCTCATCTCAAGCACTTCACCTCTCCCTCTCTGGACCCTCTGCAGTTTGCCTACAGAGCCAACAGGTCTGTAGACGACGCTATCAACCTGGCCCTCCACTTCACCCTGCAGCACCTGGACTCCCCGGGAACCTATGCCAGGATCCTGTTTGTGGACTTCAGCTCTGCATTCAACACCATCCTCCCTACCCTGCTTCAGGACAAGCTCTCTCAGCTCAACGTGCCTGACTCCACTTGCAGGTGGATTACTGACTTCCTAACAGACCGGAGGCAGTGCGTGCGGCTGGGGAAGAATGTCTCCACCTCTCGGACTATCAACACAGGATCTCCACAGGGCTGTGTCCTCTCTCCCCTGCTCTTCTCCCTGTACACCAACTCCTGCACATCCAGCCATGACTCTGTCAAACTGATCAAGTTTGCATATGACACCACACTCATTGGGCTCATCTCTGATGGCGATGAGTCGGCCTACAGGATGGAGGTAGACCGGCTGGTGTCCTGGTGCAGCAACAACAGCCTGGAGCTCAACGCTCAGAAGACAGTGGAGATGATCGTGGACTTTAGGAAAGTCACAGCTCCCATTACCCCCCTTGCACTGACAGACTTCTCCATTACCACTGTAGACTCTTTCCGCTTCCTCGGCACTACCATCACACAGGACCTAAAGTGGGAGCCATCCATCAGCTCCCTGATCAAAAAGGCCCAGCAGAGGATGTACTTTCTGCGGCAGTTGAAGAAAGCCAAGCTGCCCGCCCAGATGTTGGTGCAGTTTTACAGAGCCATCATCGAGTCTGTCCTCACCTCCTCCATCACCGTGTGGTACGCTGGAGCCACAGCCAGGGACAAACACAGACTGCAGCGCATTGTGCGCTCCGCAGAGAAGGTGATCGGCTGCAGCCTTCCATCTCTCGAAGACCTGTACGTCTCCAGGACTCGGGGGCGTGCAGGTCGGATAGTAGCTGACCCTTCCCACCCTGGACATGGACTTTTTGAGCGACTCCCCTCGGGCAGGAGGCTCCGGTCCATTCGGACCAGAACGTCCCGCCACAAAAACAGCTTCTTCCCTTCTGCCGTTGGACTTATGAACTCTTTATAACCTGGATCCCCACATCTCTTAGTCACCTCCCTCTTGTCACTTCACTATCTTTATTATTTTCTATTATTTTCTATGACATTGCACTACTTTTCTTTTTCTTCTGAGCACTCTTAGTTTTGTAAAAATTATTATTATTTTTATTATTTTATTTTTATTATTTTTATTTTATATGTTTGCACACCAGTACCAGAACAAGTTCCTAGTCTCTGATGTTTTTCACTGACATGGCAATAAAAGCATTCTGATTCTGATTCTGATAAAGAGGCCCTTCAACATCTTCTTCAATAAGTTTAGCTCTACGAATGCCTCTACCTCCCCATCCCTGCCTTTACCACACCTGCTACCAGCGTCTGCTCCTTCTCAGCTATTCAATCGACCAGTTCCTGAACCCCCCTCCACCCAATTGTTTGACTGTGACCACCTTTCAGGTGAAGAAACAGCTAGAGAAGCTAAACCAGCACAAAGCAGTCGGCCTGGATGGCATCAGCCCCCGTACCCACCGTACACCGTTGGTGCCATCCTGCTGTGGTGTAATGCGGCACACAAATTTTCCCATCGGGGATGAATGAAGTCTATATATTTATTTATTTGCACATTTCCTACCGGGCATTTTCAAGTAGTAAAAAATGTACGTAATCAAATATTCTCAAAATGAAGGAAACCACTCTGACCTTTTGTGAAATGGGAGCAAGTTTTCCTAAAAGAGGAACAGGTGCATTTGAGTGTGTAGCTAAAGGAGATTAGCAAAGAAGACTGTTAAAAAAAAAAAAAAAAAAAAAACGGTCTCCACATTGGTGTTTCCTATTGAGGAAGTTACGAGGTACCACTTTTAACACTAACTGGAGCTAAGCTATGATGTTTTGTTCTGTCAATTGAATGGAAAAAAATTATTATTTAAAAAGGAAATGCTTAGACACATTTAAAAAACATTGCTGTCACTGGCTGTACTCGCCTAGAGGCTTCCTGAAGTTGAAAAACCACATTTCAGAAGTTCTTCACTTGCACAATTCACTTTGTCACGTTGGTTAGGACATCTGAGCTGTTTCTCAGAAAAGAAATGCACGACTCCTTTATTGAACCATGAGCTTTGTAAGAAGAAGTCTAAGATAAAAGGAGCAAAGACTAAATATGAGTTAAAATAAGATAGTGCTCTACCTATCAGAGTTTACAACCCTCTTTTTGGGAGAGTGGCTGCTTTTCTTCTTAGATAAAATTAATTTGACCGTGAAACCCAAAATATTTATTGAAGTCAATCTGTCAAAGAAGGATGATTATTTTCAGTTTAGTTGAAAAGTAAACTGTAAAAAGTAAACAGTGGGTAGCACAGTGGCCTCACAGCAAGAAGGTCGTGAGTTCGAGTCCCGGGTGGGGACGAGGTTTGGAACGCTGTCCTTTCTGTGTGGAGTTTGCGTGGGTTTCCTCCGGGTACTCCGGTTTCCTCCCACCCTCCAAAGACATGCATGCTAGGTTGATTGGCCGGTGCCAAATTGCCTCTAAGAATGAGTGTGTGTGGATGGTTGTGTGTGGCCCCGCGACAGACTGGCGACCTGTTCGGGGTGTACTCGGCCCTTTGCCTTGAATTGGCCGGGATGGGCTCCGGCACCTGCCGCAACCCCGAAAGGGATTGATGGATAAGAAGATGACTGCCTGACTGAAAAGTAATGAGTTGGCAAAATTTGTCTGGAAGGTTTATGAAGCTATGTGTATTGCTAACACAGCGGGTAATGTTTGGGTGTAATTTGCCACGGTGAGTTGTCTCCCTTTTAGAAAAATGGGTTCTATATTTAAATTTTAAAATGTGGTAATCAAATTATATTGGGAACTAGTATACTTAACTAATAATAATAGTTGTACTAATATAAATACATAAACTAGTACTGCACAGAAGTACAGATCCTTTTGGATTTGGGACCAAGTACCCAATACAACATCAATTCAAGACTTTGGATGTCACTTTTAATTGCCTTCATGACTTGTTTTATTAAGAGGATCATTCCAGATCATCTCTTTTTCCATTCCAATAACATCATGCGGCTAAAGCTTTGTTTTAATATGAGGAAGCTTGAATTCCTCTGTGGTGGAAGCCCAGATTGTTTTTGAACAAGAACACTTTTGGGTGTGTTCCAGAAATCAATTCTCGCGTGCAGACTATTGTTTATTTCCTCATAACTATACTATCAAAGGTTAATGATAGGGACTATTTGTTTTATAAGTTGACAATAATATCTTAGTCATTTGTAAAGTTTTAACCCTTAAAAATATGATTGGACATAATCAAATCTTGAGCCTCATCTGAAATGTGCAGATTTTACAGTGGTTCTGTTTAGAAAGATCAGAATGCCTGTTTTTTAGAAACTGCTTCCAGAGTTCTTGTTGGATTTGTCACAATCCAGTGCTTTTGTCCAACTTAGACAAAATGGGTTGCTTTTCTGAACATCGACATGACAATATGCACAGTGCAAGTGACAGGTTAGAGATTCCTTCACATTGAGAGAACCATAACACTCAATCCGCGCTTTGTATTGGGCTTTCTGGGGGCGAAAATACAAGTTTTCCTTAATAATTTAACATTGGACTAAAAGCAAACAAGACAGCATAGAAGATTCTCTGAATGCGTTCCAGATAAGTCAGATTAAGTCACCTTCACCTCCATACAACATTTTATTCTTTTAGTGGTATGGCGCAAGTCGAGGGAGGTTTCAGGAAAGTCCTTCTCCTTTATCTTATTTATTTAAGATGATTCAATTTGACACATTAAAACAAGAACATCAACTTATTACTTAATACTCAAATCTATTTACACAATAAGTACTGGGGTTGTACTTTTCTTCTATTTATTGAAGAATAAAGACGATGATGTTACATAAAAACCTCAAATAATAATAATAATACTTATAACAAATTTAATTTATAAGCACCTTTAAAGATTCTCAAGGTCGCTTTACGATAAAATACACAAGATATAAAACATCTAATAAAATAATTAAAAAAGACAAAAATGTACACAACGGATAAAGAACAAGGTGGGAAGTCGTGATGGGGGCTAAAGAGAGAAGGCAGATTTAAACAGATGGGTTTTGATTCTGGATTTAAAGAGGGGGAAGGAGTCAATGTTCCAGATGTCAGGAGGGAGCGGCTATCGTGCTAAGACGGGCAGGAAGACCAGTGAGATGAATAAAGAAGAAGACTTGGAAGTCTGCAGGAGGTCAGACAGGTACGGTCTTGCAAGGTTGTGGATGGCCTTGAAGTTGAGGAGGAGAATTTTTAAAGTAATTCTGGATTTAACCAAGACCTAGTGAAGGTACTTGCATTACTTGCAAATGCTTTATTTGTCATTATCATCCATGTTTTTTTCATGATGGGATGACATCGCTGTATCTTGTTGGGATGTTGACGCTATAGGTGAACACAAAGGTTGGTGGTATTAAAGGGCAATGCTCATTTCTGCTCGGGGTAGTGTCGATATTAGGAAAATGAGAATCGATTTGGTATCAAATTCAGTAATATGGATAAATATTTAAGGTTTCAGTTATCTATTTAGCACATCCCCAGTTTTAGCTGTGTTTTAGCTTGAAATACTGGCCTCTTTTTTGTAGATACTGTATATGTTTTCTTTTAGGGTTTGATGTATCCAGGCTCCTTCCCACCAAGAAAAAAACATACTCATTTAGCTGAGAGATACTTTTATTTAGTAACCAGCGAGTATTGGCTGTAGTGTCCCAGGCAACTTCCTCATGAATAAAGCCGTTTCGGTTAGATAGATGACAATGAAATAGTTAAAAAGGCCATTTTCTCCATTCGTATTTTGGTAGCGAAGTAAAAACAACTGAAACATTTTATGGTTTCTATAGCACCAGAGTTTTACTTGAAATAACAGCAAAAATTCTCATTGAGGCTACACAGTTGAATTTGGCTTGTATTTTTAGTAGTAGCTGTTTAGGAGTCATTAAAACAGAGTACGCACTCCCGCAGCAGGTATATCGTTTATCTCGGCTTGAACAATCGGTCGATTTTATTGACAATCTCTTTACACATGGAAACAACAACCCTACCAATAATTCCCATGCTGCTGAAGTGCAGTTTTTTTCTTTTTGTTTGGGAATGAAAAACAGGGTTCATTCTGGCTCATGTGGAGTTTGGTTATGTATGCATCTTGAATCCAGACAGAAATAGTCACAATTACTTACAACCATCAAAAGCACTGAGCATATTTGAAATGCAGTTTCATTATGTCCTCTTCTGCTTATCTGGAAATTAGTCGCTTGGACAGCAACCTAAAGAGGTAAAGCCCAAACTTCTCTTGTTTAGCCACATTTTTAAACCCATTAGGAAGCATCAAGAAGCATTCCTGGCTTAACTGTGGGGTGTACTTTCTAAGCATTCTTGGTTTCAACTCTTCGCCCACAGACACGCCCAAAACACATTTCTATCGAAGTGTCCTTGAAGGAATGCCAATCGGACACCCAAACCATCCAAGCTGGCTTCTATCCTAGCTGGCGGACGAAATGAGCTTCATCCACAGGGTGGCTGGGCTCTCACTCAAGAGATCGGGTGAGGAGCTTTGCCATCTGGGAAGAGCTTGGTGTCAAGCCGCTCCTCCTCCAGGTCGAGAGGAGCCAGATGGGGTGGTTCAGGCATCTGGTCAGGATTCCCCCTGAGCGCCTCGCTAGCGAGGTGTTTCGGTTAACGTCCCACTGGGAAGAGACCAAGAGGCAGACCCCGGACCCGCTGGAGAGACTATGTCTAACGGCTGGCCCGGGAACAACTCGGGAACCTTCCAGGTGAGCTGGAGGAGCCGGGGTGAGAGAATCCCAAGCCTCCTGTCTGAGGCTGTTGCCCCCGTGACCCGGCCGGGGACATTCAAAATGAGTTTCCGTTCCATCGTCTTCCACTTATCCAGAAGTGGAAGACGACGGAACGGAAACTCATTTTTGGTGAATTTTCAAAACAATCACAAAACCTGTTACGGGGGGCCCTAGCGTGATCCCAGGGGTTGTAACAAAACACTCCCTGCATATTTTACAATGCGGCCCTGCCAAAGAACCAATTCCATAGTCAAGAGCAATCTGGCATTCAAACAATATTCAAATACTGTACCGGAGAACTCACAAATTATTATTATTATGACTGACTGGATAATGTTCAAATATGCTAGAAACCTCTAGAATGCTAGAAAATTTTATTTCTCATAAAACTCTTTCATCAACTGAAGACTTCATTTTGCAGTGACACTGTTTCTGTACATCTATAGTCACATAGATCTAGAAACCAGAAAGAGTTGTTCAAAACTAACTTTACACTCAGGATTGGGTCTAAGATAAAAAAAAAATAGAACTTCCACATAGAAAATCTTTAATGTTTAAATAGACAAAGGAAATCTCAGTTTTTTTCCAAATTTGAATGGATGACAAAATGATTCCTGTTCTTTGTTTCCATCACGGTATTGCATCCAGACAATAAAAAGTAATGGCAGATAATTTTGTATTGACTTGCTTGGGGGTTATGAGGCAAAGTGCTAAACAAATTAGTGCTAAAAAGCCATTTCCTGAACCCTGAAAGAACAAAGAAAAGCTGGTATTGGTTGAAAAAAGAACGCTTGTTTCATTCTTTCACTTCACAACACATCAGATCTTTGCAGTGGGAAAAACAAATGGGTCACAAAAAATAATTGAGCATTTTGTATCTGACAATTGGTTCTTTGCTTGCCAAGATTATGAATGCTTTCAGTTTGACATGACTCATCCAAGTAAAATGCTCATCTACGAATGTGTGAGCTTGTGTCCAAATATGCGCGTGGCATTCCGATGTCAAAAGTGACAAATAACATTAATCAAAATTGAAAATAATTTTTGAACCTGCTTGATTACATTTATTTATTGTTTTTTTTACGAGCCCAAACAGAAAAAATCCACAACGAATATTGCCAGATGGTACAATCAGTATTGGTTTAAACGATAAATTCACAGGAATCACATACTTTTTTTACTAGGGGTGGCACAATGACGCAGTGGTTAGCACATTGGCCTCTCAGTAGGAAGGATGGTGTTCGAGTCCTGGGTGGGATGCGGCTTTAATCACTGGCCTTTCTGTGTGGAGTTTGGATTTCTCCCTGTTTATGCATAGGTTTTCTCTGGGTACTCTGATTTTCTTCCCACTCTCTAAAAAAATACTGGTCAGGTTTATTGGTCACTATAAAATTACCCCGAGGAATGCGTGTCAATGGATGATTGAGTCTGTGGCCCAGCGACAGACTCGCGACTTGTTCGGGGTGTACCATGCCTCTTGCCTTAAATCAGCCAGGTTAGACTCTCGCATCCACCGCAATTCCAGTAGGGATTAAGCAGTTCAGAAGACGAAACAAAACATTTTGACCTTTTATTAGTTAATTTGGTTAAAAAAAAACAAACATCACGAGATCTTAAGATTTTGCATGGGTTCTTTTGGAAGTTAGTTATGAAACAAATGTATTCTGAACTTTTAAAAGATTCTTATTCTGTTTGTAATGGAATTATTTACTTCTGTCATCGCCCTTTCTATCGCCAACATCCCTACCTCATTGGACGCAACATATAGCAGAAAAGTTTTGCAACCTTTCAAAATGCAAGTGACTAAACAATATCCGCATATCTTACGCCTCTCGAACTCTGAAGGTTGAATTTGACTAAAGGGAGCAACTCAAAAGGAATTTGATCTTGAGTAACAAGTAATAGCAACAAATAAAATTTGTTTTATTAGATAGATTTTGTTTGACGATATATTTAAAATAATGCGTCTTTTTTTTTTTTTACACAGTTGTTTCTTACTTTACAAGTTAAGCGTGATATTTGGAAGAAAAATGCTGTTGGCTCATCAACATGAAATTATTTTATGTTTGATACAGACAACTCGAGATAAAAAAAATGACTGCGTATTTTCGACATCCAGTTATGTTTTATTTTTTTGATCTTAAGCAAAGTTAAAAAAAGGCAAATGAGATACAGTTTTAAAAAGACTGCCTAATTTAGACTGCCCTTGGTTAATTCAGAAAATTTGGCTTAAATACTTTAAATAAGCATCCTTTTATTAATAGTTTTTGTGGTAATTTTGAACCAATCAAAATGCAAAAAGTACAACGGTGCAATGATAATTTCTTTGTTTTCTCAACTAGTCAAGCTTCTCTTTGTTTTTTTTAATTAAATTGTTTTTATGATTATATAATTATATTTTCACTCGTATTCCATAATGTAAGTATGTGTGTGCATGTGATTAATTATTATATGTGTTTTATTGTAATTGTGTTGTGTACACATTACATAATGAAGACAACTTTTTTGCCACAAGATGAAGAAAAACTGAAATTTCTTAAAAACTCTGACTAACTTAATAAATACCAAGTTAAAAAAACCCCATTCAAATAAGAATTAAATTACAAAAAGAATGCATATATGCCTAAAAAAGTTTTGGGGTTTTTTTACGGGCAAAATTGTCCACCATATGAGATGCATGTTGATTGGTGTACAGAACAAAATAAGTTTGAGATTGTTCAAGTCGATTTCCAAACTGAAGTCAAAGGTTTATACTTCATCCGTCTTCCGTCACAAACTTTTAATTTAATTTTGTATTTTTGGTAAAACGTGTTGACATGTGGACGTCAACGTACGAGTTGGAATATTTGAACATTAGACATTTTAGTAATTAGAGGTTTTTGTGATGTGGTGACATTTTCCGAGATCAGCATGAGAAACGACAACTACGCTGTTCTCCAAAAACATACTGGTCAGGTTTATTGGTCACTATAACATTACCCCGAGGAATGCGTGTCAATGGATGATTGAGTCTGTGGCCCAGCGACAGACTCGCGACTTGTTCGGGGTGTGCCATGCCTTTTGCCTTACATCAGCCAGGTTAGACTCTCGCATCCCCCGCAATTCCAGTAGGGATTAAGCAGTTCAGAAGATGAAATAAAACATTTTGACCTTTTATTAGTTAAGTTGGTTAAAAAAAACAAACATCACGAGATCTAAAGATTTTGCATGGGTTCTTTTGGAAGTTAGATATGAAACAAATGTATCCTGAACTTTTAAAAGATTCTTATTCTGTTTGTAATGGAATTATTTACTTCTGTCATCGCCCTTTCTATCGCCAACATCCCTACCTCATTGGACGCAACATATAGCAGAAAAGTTTTGTAACCTTTCAAAATGTTACTAAACAATATCCGCGTAACTTACGCCTCTCGAACTCTGAAGGTTGGGTTTGACTAAAGGGAGCAACTCAAAAGGAATTTGATCCTGAGTAACGAGTACTAGCAGCAAATAAAATTTGTTTTATTAGATAGATTTTGTTTGACAAATACAAAAAATGACTGCATAATTTTGACATCCAGTTATGTTTTTTTCTTTTTGTTTTTTTTTTTTCATCTCTAGCAAAGTTAAAAAAGGCAAATAGGATATATTTTTAAAAAAGACTGCCTAATTTAGACTGCCCTTGGTAAATTCAGAAATTTTGGTTAAATTACTTTAAATTAACAGCCTTTTTTTTAAATGGTTTTTGTGGTAATTTTGAAAATTTTTACATGCAAAAAGCATAACAGCACAGTGATATTTTTTGTGTTTGCTCGACTAGTCAAGTTTCTCTTTTTTTCATTTAAATTAAATGATCATTATAATTATGTAATTATATTTTTACTTGTTATTATATTATGTAAGCCTATGTGTGCATGTGCTTTATTACATGTATTTTTTGTAATTGTATTGTGTACATGATACGTAACGAAGAATACTTTCTTGTCGCCTGAGAGAGGAAAAACTCAGCTTTCTTGAAAACCCAGACTAACTTGAGAAATACCAAGTAAAATAACCTATTCAAATAAGAATTAAATGACGAAAAGAATACATTCATTTTAAAGAATGTTTTTGTTTTTTTGGGGTTTTTTTACGGGCAAAAATGTCCACTACTTGAGATGCATGTTGATTGGTGTACATTGGTGTACAGGATAAAATAGGTTTGATATTATTCAGCATATTTAAAAATTTTCAAAAGGGATTGTTTTTTCCAAATGGCACAATTTTGCACTAGTTCTTTTTTTTTTTTCTAGTTCTCTCAATCCAAGTGCAGAAGAATTTCGAGATCGGAGAGGCCTCCCAGCTTTGTGGGTTTTTTTGGGGAGTTTTTTTGGTCAATTTTGTCAATATTAATTGACTCAAGTTGGATTCACACGAGACTAGCATCTGACATTCAAAAAGTAAAGTTCCAAACTGAAGTCAGAGGTGTTCGTCCGTCTTGATGCATTACACAAACCTGCAATTCAATTTTGCATTTTTGGTATGTGACATGTGGACGTCGACGTATGAGTTGGAACATCTGAACTCAAGACATTTTTGTAATTAGACACTGTTGTGATGTAATATTTTCCAAGATCAGCAAAAACAAATGAGACATGACAACTACGTTGTTAAGGCAAGAATACATTTTTCAATGTGATACGCCATCTTGTGAAAACAGGGCACATAACAAACCACAAGAACAAAGACGAGTGCCAAAGAGATTTCCGGCATTGCGCAAATGTAATATTAGAGATGCCACTTAGCAACTATTTTTTTAAACACATGATGAACTGGCAGCTTGTAAAAACGCTGAGAAAGATCGAAATTGCTAACTGGTTCGTCGAAGATTTGAACATTAGTCTTTTAAGTTTTGACAAAATAATTAAACAAGGACTTTGTCTCTTTTAACATTTTGTGACAAAAATCAGATGTATTTTATAATCTGCAAAACTCGTTTTCATTTGCTCTTTCTACACAAGTATGTCGTGCGTTCTTGCTTAAAATAGAACAGCTTTTGTACATTAGGTTTTCTGGAAATATACTTCAGAGAAACAACACAAAAGATATATCAATATCTGTTTGATCTGCCAGAAGAACTCTCAGCTATGTGGGCGGAACAGGTAAACAACAGACACACCTGTGGACACATTTAAGATGAAAGGTCAAAAGCTTTTGTTTGGTTTGTTTGTTTGTATTATTCTTATAGTCAAAAGAAAAATTCCGATAAATATCATTGTTTTGCAACTTTATTCAAAGCATATTATTCTTTAACTTTAAAAAAAAATTCTGATATCTATTTATTTATTTGTTTATTTCGGTCACAGTGTAATTTCACATTAATGAAAGAAAGAAAAATAATTATATTTTAGCAAATGACCGAAAAGGTATAGGCTGAAGCAAACGCTTATTTTGCCGACCCTTTTTTTTTAAATCATCATGAAAGCAAAAAAACATATAAGTAAATACTTAGCAAAAAATACTTAGCAAAAAAACATGTAAGTAAATACTTAGAAATCCATCATAAAACATAGAAATAAATATTCAGAAATCAATCATAATACATAGAATGAAAATTAGAACATCAAATGAAAAAGTAATACAAGTACAAAAGTAATACAATTGTTACTATAATTGTTTACATTATATATAAGTTTGAATTTAACCATCAAGACTTACATATTTTTTAAGTAATAATAACTTAAATTTCTTTTTTTTTTACTATATATATGTATACATATATATCTATCTATATATAGTATATATCTATATATATATATTATCTATCACTGTTTAATACACTTCAATAAAACAAGGCTAACATTCGGAAAAATTTGCTTCGCATTATTTGAATCCCGATCAAGATTTTCCGTCCAAACAACAGTTTAATCACACCACTGAATTCATACGTTAAGGTAAAAAAAATGTAAAACAGCAATACATTTTTGATGAAGTGAAAATGATAAAAAAACATTTAACAGTGATTAAATCAGTGTAACTTTCAGCCTGATTAAAATAGTTAACGTGTAATATTTATGTTTTCCTCAACTAATCATTACTGACTATAAGATCTTGAAAACTAGTTTCTTTTTTATTTTAAATGTGTAAATTAGCATAAGCGAGAGGCCAGACTGAGATGGTTTGGACATGTACAGAGAAGACTGATCGAGTACCGTAATTTCACGGCCATTAGGCGCACCGTACGAAAAGGCGCAGCCTCAGTTTTGTGCGCCGTTTCTGTATTTAACACACACATAAGGCGCACCGTACGAAAAGGCGCAGTCTCAGTCACACACCGCCTTACAACAACACACGCAAGCATGCAAATGTGCGGTGATCCTGTGGAACACGTTTTTCTTTTTTGCCGTACTAGAATAAAGTGTAATTTTACATCCACTACAGTAGTTGTAGTTTATAGTTAAAATAAGAATTTTTTAAAAAAAAATTCAAGTTAATTGATGCACTTTAAATATTTTCTGTTACACACTAAAAAACAATGTTAATAAAGCTGTTCTTTTTTTTTTCTTTAATGTTAATGAGGATACAATGTTATGCAGTAGTGTACTTAGAAGCAGGGGTCCCCAACCTTTTCCGCGCCACGGACCGGTTTAGTGTCTGATAATATTTTCATGGACCGGTCTACAGGTGATAAGACCAGCCGGAAAAACTGGCTTTTTAAATCAATAATTATACATTTAAATCTACGTTGTCTTCACGAGAAAATTTATTAGCAGCGTCTTTATAACGTGGAAACATTCTTTCTGCTCGAACGCACTCTGGTTGCCATGGTAACGGTAAACATACCTTCAAAATAAAGACATCACAAAAACAAAGTGAATAAAAATACTAGTTAGGCCCCTCACACCAGGGGTGGTCCATCTGGTGGTTGGGGACCACTGATTATAACAATTTCATAGATAAATGATACTAATTATGGTCATGGTGGAGAGTGGGGGGTCGGGGGACTCAAAATATTTTCTTCTTTCTGGGGGGGCGCAACAGGATATAATTGAGAAGCACTCCGTTAGTCCAAGCATCTACAATACATTGACTCGTTTATGCTGAAATTTCTCGCGGCGGCTCGATTCCCATGTTCCTCCGCGTAGCTGATTGCCTTCAGCTTAAACTGAGCGTCATAAGCGTGTCTCTTTGCCATTTTCAGGGTTAAAACAGCAATGTTGTGCATACAGAACATACCTTTTTTATACACAATCCACGCCCACACTTCACTCTTTAACGTTCTCATGCCTTTACTTTCAGGTCCGTCTCGCCTCACGGGCACCGCTTTTTCTTTTAGGTCACACACAAGGCGCACCGCACGAAAGGGCGCACTGCTCATTTTGAAGAAAATTTTAGACTTTTAGGTGCGCCTATGGCCGTGAAATTACGGTACATCGGCAGAAGGATGCTGGGTTTGGAACCACCAGGAAAGAGGCCTAGAGGAAGACCAAAGAGGAGGTTCATGGATACAGTGAAGGAAGACATGAAGATAGTTGTTGGGCCCAAAGAGGATGCAGCAGATAGGGTTAGATGGAAGAAACTGACTTGCTGTGGCGACCCCTGAAGGGAATTACCGAAAGGAGAAGAAGAGATTAGCATAAGCGTGATAGATCAATTACAAAAATAGTTCCTACGAAACATGTAAAACTAAATATAAACACTGCTGCATTCTGCCCTGATGCTCGTTCACAAATCCAATTTTGAATCGATTGGTGCATTTAGATGAAAATATTAGCGTCGGATCCTCAAATGTCAGCATTCGACTGGAACGAACGAGTGATTGCAATTCAACAACCATGACGAATGTCATCGATATAATTTCCATACATGAAAAAATAAGTGACCTATAGAAAATAAATAAGGATTATTCATCTATTTTCTGAACAGCGTCTTCTAATATGGTTCATGTGGATACTATAGTATTTCCTGGTTAGTATAGGTCAAGAGATAGGGTACACACTGGCTGAGTTACCTGTTTGTTGAAGACCAGGAGTATAATCGGCAAAAACAATATTGAGGGTAATTTGAAAGCTTTTGGTCTTTAAATCAGAAGTGTTAACTTTTGTCAGTCAGTCACCTTCTTAACCGTCTGTCCCTTATGGGGTAACCGGGGAGTGCCAGAGCCCATCCCGGCTGATTCAAGGCAAGGTTGCTAGTCCGTCACGGAAAATCAACTTTTGGATAATTCTAAAATGTTTGAACTTCATTCCGACATTAAACACACTTTAATCGTTTTTCTATTTTAGTCATTCATGTTTGAATAATTTGCAAGCTCTTCTATTTGGATACTATTCAAAAATCAAGTTGTTTTTGGCCATAAATTTTTTTCTCCAATCAAAATTGCTCTCACATTCTAACAGAAGCATGACAAGCTTTAGTGCATGCACTCCACTTACAGTTCTCCTCAACAGGGAGTGCCATTTTTGTTTCATTTTATTTTTTGAACCGCTTATCCCTGACGGGGGTCGTGAAGGGGCTGATTAGAGGCAGGGTACACCCCGAACAAGTTGCCAGTCTGTCGTGGGGCCACACACACACAACCATCCACACACTCACTCATTCTGAAGGGGTAATTTTTATTGCAGATAATTGTCCTAGCTTGCATGTTTTTGGAGGGTGGGAGGAAACCGGAGTGCCTGGAGAATACCCAAACACACAAGGGGATAACATGCAAACTCCACACAGAAAGAAAAGTGTTTCAAGCTTCATCCCACCCGGAACTCAAACCCTGACCTTCTTGCTGTGAGGCCACTGTGCTAACCTACCGTGCCGCCTTGAAGCACCATCCCCCTCCTTCCTATAACTTTACCAAAGTAGAATGTAAAAACCATGTGGTAGCATTGCTAGCTTAATGCGTTTTTGACGATGTTGGTGGCTTCAAAAGAGACTCACCCTGTGCCGTGTACACACCCAGGAGATGGTGCAAAGCAGGGCGCAAGAAAAGGGGGAATTCACAATGTCAAAAACAGAAGTGCCTGGAGAAAATCCACACATACAGGGGGATAACATGCAAACTCCACACAGAAAGGACAGTGTTTCAAGCTTCATCCCACCCGAACTCAAACCCTGACCTTCTTGCTGCGAGGCCACTGTGCTAACCTACCGTGCCGCCATGAAGGCCGCCCCCTCCCCATAAATTTACCAAAGTCGAATGTAAAAACCATGATGGATGTGCTGGCATTGCTAGCTTAATGCATTTCTCACCGTGTTGGCGGATTCCAAAGAGACTTACCTTGTGCCGTGTACACACCCAGGAGATGGTGCAAAGCAGAACACAAGAAAAGGGGAATCAACTTAGTCAAAAATAGAAGTAAAACTATCGCATTTCTGGGTTAAGAACATATTCCTTGTTTATTATTGGCACAAAAATGATTACCCCATAAAAGCACAACACACCCTCTTCAGTGAAATATGATGATTGTTCAAATAAGGCAACAAGGCAGGGTAGTTTTAATGAAACCACGATTGCAAAATTATTGTAACTGATTTTTTTTCTCATAAAAATGACCTCGCTGGATCGATTTGCTGCCGAGTGTGAAGCGGCCGGGATGGGAATTAGCGCCTCCAAATTCGAGACTATGGTCCTCGGCCAGAAAAGCGTCAAATGCCCCCTGCGGGTCAGGGACATGGTCCTGCCACAAGTGGATGAGTTTAAGTATCTCAGGGTCTTGCTCACGTGTGGGGGAAGGATGGAGCGGGAGATCGACAGGCGGATCGGTGCGACGTCAACAATAACTAGGACACTGCATTGGTCCAACGTGGCAAAGAAATGTACCTACAGGAGAGACTATGTCTCACAGCTGGCTGGGGAACAATTTGGGATCCTTGCAGGCCAGCTGGAGGATGCAGCCGGGGTGAGAGAAGCAAGATTTTGTAGTAAAGAGTTTTTTTTTTTCAGTTTCATCTTCTCACTGAGGTTAAATCCTTACCTAGACCTCCATGACCTGGATAAAGCCATCCATGCTCCAATAAGTACCCAATGAGACCGCCATAATTGATGGTAGGCCAGTCCGCATCGACTACAGATTGAGCAAAATCCCACAGCCTTCCTGCTGAAATAATTCTGCACTAATACTCAAAACTAATGGAAACTATTAAGTGTTTATGAACCCTCTTATGATCTGATGAGGAGTGAGGATGAAAGAAAACCTCCGCTATCATAAAAACATTTAGCACTTCCCTCTCAGTATCCGTTAGCTCCACGAGACATCTTAAAACTCGGCTACGACGTTCCCAAAGGGACACCCGAGGTGCTGGTGACAACATGTGATTTACATAATCAGCCCATCATCGTTGGCTGAGCAACGGCGTTCACAGAACAAACAGGTTTTTTGTAAACACCGTGGATACGCTAAAGTGTACTTTCTCCCGTCCCTTTGGGCCAATCTCTATTGGTTTATGAGTCAATGACAGAGAACGAGATGAGCACTTTACTTCTTCTCTAGAGCACTTTGTCATGGCTTAAATAATTTGGAAGGCGACATGTTTGAAGGAAAGTGGTCTCTGTTGTGCTGCCAGATCTCTTTTGCATCCAACGTCCTCGTGAATAAGTGTTTGTCAATCGTCACCTTGACTTTCCCCACCAACAGGGACAACCGCGGGGGAAGGGGGGAGAACAGGATGCGAGAGGTTTGAGAGTGCTGACGTGATTAGTGAGACATCTGGAGTAGAATTGTAAATTATAAAAGAGTGAGGCTGAGATGACAGTGGTGGAATAAGAATTAAAGAATGGGTCTTCGGGTTAAGACCCAGAATTGGCGGAATCTGAGGCAATCATAGACCTGTGACACAGCGGCTTTGAAAACTGCTGACATGAGCTGGAAATCCAAGTTTTTCAAGTTTTTTTTTTTTTTTTAACTGAGTCATGACCTGCTGTTGGCATCATGTAGTGAGATGAGGATCAAATTTTTCATTTGTCCGTCTTCTGAACAGCCTATCTGAAACGAGGATGCGTCGGGTGTTGGAGCCTACCCCGGCTGATTCAAGACGATAGGAAGGTTACACCACAAACCGGTTGACAGACACACATTCCATTCCATTGTTTTCTGCCTATCTGGGGCTGTGTTGCGGGGGCAACAGCCTCAGACAGGAAGCCCAGGTTTCTCTCACCTCGGCTGCATCCTCCAGCTCACCCGGAAGGATCACAAGTCGCTTCCCAGCCAGCTGTGAGACATAGTCTCTCCAGCGGGTCGGGGGTCTGCCTCTTGGTCTCCTCCCGGTGGGACGTGCCCAAAACACCTCACCAGCGAAGCGCTCGGGGGGCATCCTGACCAGATTCCCGAACTACCCAATCTGGCTCATCTCGACATGGAGGAGGAGCAGCTCAACACCAAGCTCCTCCCGGATGGCAGAGCTCCTCACCCAATCTCTGAGTGAGAGCCCAGCCACCCTGCGGAGGAAGCTCCTTTCGGCCGCTTGGATCCGCTCATTCCTGGGGACAAATTTATAGTGGCCAATTAGCTTAACATGCATGTTTTTGGAGGAAAACCAGAGAACCAAGAAAAAAATCCACACAGGGAGAACATGCAAGCTCTGCACAGAAAGACCAGTGTCCAACCTGGGACTTGAACCCTAAATCTTCTTGCTTTGACACCATGGGTCTAATCACTACGCCATCATGGATAAAGTTTATTTTTCAGTTTAATTCTTCTTTAAAACACAAATGGTTTGCGAGGACATGTTTTTTGTAAGTAATTCTGTCGACACATTGTGTAAACTAATAGTATCATATTTTTTTATGTTTTTTTCTCAGAGCCAAGCTAGAACTGTTTTAGGTTGAACACTAGAGGGCAAAATTTGCTTGAGAAACTGGATCCAGACTGTGTTCAAATGCATGTGGATTTTTATTTTTTCACACTTTTGTTCTATTGATAAAAAAGAGACGCAGGTTTCATTCACGATTTGTTTTGGACTGTTTGGTGTTTTATTGAAAGAATAGGGAGTAAAATGTGCATTTGAAAATGTAGATCTAAGAGAACAACAAATAATGTGTTTTATTTCAACCATTAATAATTATAATGCATTATATTTATATTGCGCTTTTCAGGATTCTCAAAGACGCTTCACACATATGCATTATTCATTCACTCCATACCAGGTGATGGTAAGCTACTGTTGTAGCCACAGGTGCCCTGGGGCAAACTGACAGAAGTGAGGCAGCCATTTTGCGCCATTGGCTCTTTTGACCATCACTAACCAATCGCCCGCACACCATTCAGACTAGGCAATGTGGGTGAAGTGTCTTGCCCAGGGACACAATGACTATTTTAATCTCAACGGCCGTCCCACCGTGGCACCAGGGTTCCGGAGGTCTCCCATCCAAGTGCTGCCCAGGCCAAGCCTGCTTAGCTTGAAAAAAAAAAAAGGGTACGCTCGACATCTGCAATCAAATCTCAGAGCAAGAAAAACATTTTTTTTCTTAAAATTGAGTCATTCCGTTTTTTTCCAGTTGTTTTTCTGATAATAGCTTTTTCAGTAAAAAATAGATCAGTGACAAATTTAGCAAATTTTTTTTCAATGAATACCGTGACACTTTATCGCATTTTGTTTTATCCTCAAATAATGTATAATCCTATCACAAATCTTATGAGTTTGTGATAACCGTAATCCTAACCCTAATTCCATACAGAAGAAATTGATATTTAAATATTCTCAAGTATTCAAATGAAATTCTTATTTTGATGCAGAGAAAATGTATCCATGATTGTGGCTGTCCCCACATTTTTCCATTTAGCTCTTTCTAAAGACTAAAAAAAGTAAATTCCTCTTTATACATGTTTGCTGAATTTCTGGGCGAGCCTCATTTGAGAGGAAACAAATTAAGAAAAAAAAAAAGATGTGCTTTAGAAATGAGAGAATTTGCTAGAGTCATACTTGTTCCGATGTTTGCTTTGGTTTTTTAGCCTTAGACTGTTTTGCATGAAATCCAGACTGCTTTTATATGTAGTCAAGAAATGGATTAAATCCTGTTTTTCTCCAAGCAAGATTGGTCTGAACCATCGTATCACATTTGATTTGACTTTGATTTCACAGAAATAGGAGCGATGTCGTTTTTGTGCGGAATGACATGGAGTCTAGAAATATCTCATGTTAATGATGGATCCCGCAACGTTTGATCAAATCTTTGAAGTTGCATTTGCATTTCACCCTCAAAACGGATACGCACATGTGTCAACCCGTAGACACACCTATACGTAGTTGAAAGAAAAAATGGCCCAGTTCAAGTGAAAATTAGTAGACATGTATTAGAGAAATTCAATAGAAGTTGAAGGTAAATGTACACAAAAAATAGATACTTAATTTTCTAGAAAAAAAAAAATCCCGACACTGAAGCATCGATACTTGCTTCGATTGTGTAGCATTTAGCCTTCCTTTACACGACGGCCACACTGGTGATTCACATAAAACAATACAAACTTGATGTATTTCAACAGCAAAATGTCACGTTTGTCATGATCCTCTCCTCTGGAACATTTCCTCCCTCCAAATCTGGTCCTCAACAAACTCATCACACCTGGTCCCAATTGCCTCTACCTGATGGCTCTAGCGGTAACTCGTCTTCCCCTGATTATTTGATCCCTTGTGTCCTTCACTTCAGTGTCAGATCATGGTAAATGATAAATTAACAATTTTCTACCAGCATTGGTACTCAAAGTGCTTTACAAGTGGTTTACGGATAAATCGCTGCCCTGGGCGGCTGCCTGGTGCAGTGTTCCCTTTTACTTGAGCTTTTAACCGCCAACTTTTGCTGAGTTTCTGTCCACTTTTGTCTCTTCTTGAAGATTTCTGTTTGAGTCAACTTTAAACATCAGTTTGGACTTTAGGTTTGTGTCGGACAGCTGATTTTTCAGAAATTGTCCGGCTAGCTTCCAACGGCTAGTTGGTTATGAAGTCCTTCTGCCATTGACATGCATGTTGACTTGGGCGACCATCTGCTGGCCCTCGGAGGCACATCCATGTGTGGCTGGAGGAGTTGGTTTGGTCCCGGGGGAGCTGAGGAGAAGGTGCAAAGAAGGAGACTGTCTGGAGGAGGTGCTTCGGTCCCTTTGTTTTTGCGGTTTCCATGGAAATGTCTGGTTGCTCGCTTGAGGAACTAGAGGCGTACACTCGGACCCAGTGAAATACAGAGAGCTAGTTTGGTGTTCTTGACTGAGAACAAGCTTTGTGACCCATCCCAGACTCCAGTTTTTGGGTTGTGAGGTGGACACAGTGCAACCGGATTGGGACAGCGGTGAATAGGGGCGAGGTGGCATCAAGATGTCAAACACCTGGTGTTTGCACTGCAGCACTCAAATTTCCCTTTGGGGATTGATAAAGTATATTAAATTCAGTTACATTCAATTACATGTAGCTCACATTTACCCATTCACATACACGTTCATACTTGTTGGTGGAAGCTACCATTCAAAGTGCAAGCCACCATCAGGAGCAATTCTGGGTTTGGTGTCTTGCTCAAGTACACTTCAGCATGAGCTCCGTGCAGAGAATCAAACCAGAAACCCTTCGGTTACAAAACGGTTGCCCTACTCATTGAGCCATCCTTCTCACTGATCATCTCCTGCTGCAGCCATGATGGTGACCCTCCATGTTACCAAACATGTTACCACATGCCTACCCCTCTTCCTGATTGACTGGGGAAAAAAACCCTGATTAACTGAAATAAACTGGTTAAAACAGGCTTTGCATCTGGGTCCAACTTTACCACCTCATGACAATGTTTACATTAGTTTTTAATCTGCCTTCATTGAAGCTTCCTGTCAAAAGCCTTGAAAGACTTCCCAGATGTTGTTCCTTCACATTGGCGTGCTATGTTTGTGTGAAAATGTTCACAGAAATCTTTAATTGCTTTGTCTTTAGTGATCTGTTCATTGTCCTCGTGTCCTGGCTGTGGATGGTAAAATACTAAAAAGATTGTGATTAATAATCTCGGACTCCTTCCCAAAGATTTTGCCACACCTGGGTCCTTTCCCTGCACCTCCCCCACACCACCTAATGTTTATTAAATTTGTTTACTCAGCCTGTGTTGTTGAACCCTTTGCTCTTTTGCATTTTGTTGGCTGATCAAACATTATCTTAACCTTCGGTCATTCTAATTTTCATCTACTAATAGACTGTACCACTTGAAGATGTTACAAATCTTTAAAGCGTGTAAAAGTCAGCCACAAAGTGGACAGTATCCAAAGTCTCTTCATAATTTTTTACATCAAAATTGGTCTCAGTTAAGTGCCTTATCGTTGTTGATTGATGGGGGATCTCCATGGCATTCAACATATTCATACAGCAATATAAAGAGGACTGTAGAAATGTTCAATGTGACTCGGCTAGACTATTTCAATGAGAATATAGCCTCTAGCTGTTGTACTTTCAATGAAACTGTGACAAATGATCACATAATTTTTTCCATTATACTGCTGTAACATTGTAGGACTATAGCTTTTTTTTTCTTCTTGTATGATGTGGAAAACCTTTTTAGCCATAGGCTGGCATTCCTGGTGGTATCAAATGCATCATAGTGACAAGATAGGTCTTGAGTGGCTCTTTGCATATTACAGTGTGATAAATATAACCTTTGATTAGCCTGGTCATTATGAACCCAACGAAGAGCGAAGAGAAAGTCAAAGCATTTGCTTGTAATGTTCTGCTTGATGATTCTAGTCAAGGAGGTTGGGACATGTTGGTAGAACATTTGAATAAGGTCAGTGTCCCATCTGCTACAACTCAAGGTAACCACCACTGAATTTTAAAAAAGGGAAAATAAAATGTTACTTTGACTTTGGACACTTTAACTCAAGTTCAGGATTTTCATTTGTCATTTAGTTTGTCATTTTTTTCAAACTGTGTGCACTGCTTAAAGCTGACTTGAAACCTGCAGTAAAAAAAGAAATCTTTTTAGACATGAACATGATAGAAAAATAGTCTTAACTTTTTATTGAATTATATCCTCCGGTCCGTCAACAAAATGTACTTTTGTCAAAAACTAGCAGGGCAATCATTCAGTGTTTTGGTTTTACTTTCTATTGTTTTCTGCTCTAATATTTTAGGATATTAGGCCCACGGTTCTGTAATATCTTTGTTATGAACCCTAACCTTTGTCATTTGAAAACCAGGTTCAAAAAACTCTTTGAAGTTGTAAAAGTTGCTGAGCCATGTTTTAGAACATTTTCCATCATCATGGTTCAGTTTATACATTGCAGATAATACAGTCAAGCTATGTTCATTATGTTCTTCCAAATGCTAATAACATTAGCTCAATGCTAATAACATTAGATTAACATAAGCTTTAAGAAATCCATTCCGTTGCCTTCCGCTTACCTGAGTCAAGAGGGCAACAGCTTCAGATGGCAAGTCCTTCTTGGCAAGGCAAGGCTTCTCTAACCCCGGCTGCATCCTTCAGCTCACCCGGAAGGATCCCGAGGTGTTCTTCCTGATGACAGGGGTTGGCTAGCAACAGGTGGTAGGGACAAGATGGTGAAAGTTTGGGACATGACCCAAACTTTCAAGTCCCGAGGGAACCTCAGGGATCCCGAGGTGTTCCCTCGGGAGGTTCCCTCAGGAGGTGTTCCCTCAGGAGGTATTCCCTCGGGATGTGTTCCCTCGAGAGGTGTTCCCTCGGGATCCCTCCGCTAGTCTCTCCAGCGGGTCCTCGGCCTGTCTGTTTGTCTCCTCCTGGCGGGATGTGCCAGGAACACCTCACCAACGAGGCGGTTGGGAGGCATCCTAGACAGATGCCTGAACCACCCCATATTACTTCCTTCAACCCAGAGGAGCAACGGCTTTTCTCCGAGCTCCTTCTAGATGGCAAAGCTCCTCACCCGATCTCTGATTGAGAGTCTTGCCACCCTGTGGAGGAAGCTCATTTTGGCCGCTTATATTCTGAAATCTGCTTCAAGAATTGTTGAGTGCAATTTGTGTTCAATTTGTATTTGTAAGGTATCTCTAAGATGTTGGACACGTCTCAATTAATACTCTGTTCATGAAAGGAGGCATCGGGCACAGGGACTAAAGCAAAGTTGCTGACTCCAAACACTAGAAGAAGTGACATGGAAACAAACCAACTAAATCCAGAAAATTTGATGTCTCTGTTGTTTGGCTGAAAAAATAAAGAAAACTGTCAATAAACAAAGAACTGCCTCTTTTTTTTCCAACTGATAATCCAGACTACAGGAAAACAACATGACTGACTCCGATCCACCCACCACCACATGCAGCTAGAACAATGAGCAGGTCAGTCAGCCACATTTACCTGACATTATTGTTGTGAACCCTGAATAATCCTGACAAATATTGGGACCAACACAAGAGGGTGAGCAGTGATGAGTGGCAGAAGGCATTATTCCTTTTCATGATAACAGCTTGTTAGAGCAAGTGAACGAGAATAGTGATGGGAGAAAGGCTATGACTCATACGGGAGTGGGTTATGTGAGGAGTTTTTCAACCAGATCAGATTTCAGTCTGCAAAATGTAACAGTATTTTTTTTTATTTTTATCTCTGTTATGTGCCCTAACTAGTAAAAGAACCCAAGTGACAAAAGTGAGGATGTACTTTTTTAGTAAGGTCACTGCACAGTTTGACATCCATTAAATTAAATTAAAACAGCTGTTTAATTTACCAAATAATGTCTTCTTTCATTTCATCTTCTGAAACACTCATCCCTGACGGGTTCACGGGATTAAGGGACTGTTTCTTTCACCGCGTAGAAAAAGTCTGACCTCACAGCAATGGGGTTCGTTCGGTTCACAGTGTGCGGGATACTTTTCTGACTTTACCAATGGCTGTTTTCTGGTTGCGCCCGTAATATGCGCACGTTTTAACGCATGTAATCTGCGTTAAAAGTCTGAGGAGTATAGAAACCACATTGTTAAAACAATTTTTTTTCCGTTAACGGCAAAGTAACCACAATTTTGTTCTGAATAAACTTTCTAAACAGTGTCTTTATTCCAGACTTAAATTTTCAACCTCAGAAATTGTTGCCAACACAGACAGCTTGGTTGACCTCCTTTCTTAGCTACCAAACTACACTAACGCTTGTGTTCATGTTATGGCGGCATCTCTGTTCGCTGATTTGCCTGACATTTTCCAATTACTGCAATCCGTGACGTAGTTGCCAGAACGAAATAAAACTGATTGCCAATATTATGTGGTGTCAGTATGGTTAGAAAAAGCTATTTCAAAGATTTATACTATAAATTCTTAGGGAAGAATGAACACATTCCAAATCTGGACTTTGACGGTTCCCATTTTAAGTGCAAGATGACTTGCCCGTCTGACAAAATCTGGCAAAAAACTGCCTCACTTTCTTTTCCACCACTTTCTAAATGTCAATTTGCCCTTTTACTGTGCCTGCATGCAACTTGTTCACAGTCAACCCAGACGTTTTTTTTTTTTTTTTTTTTTCTACATGAAAAAACCATTGACACTGGCAGGCGTCGAGGACACAAAAACACATTCCAGGAATTTGTGAGATGTTCCCTTCTTCACTTTTTTTTTCACCCATTTTGAACCATGTGCCCAGTGTAAACCAAATAGTAATATTAATGCCAAACGGCTCCATGTCTAATGCAATGTGAGTTTCTCAAAGGTCAGGCACGTCACACACACACATACACAAACGTATCTCCACTCTGTGTTTAACTTTGGATTTACCTTTGGATGCACACATAGGATTTTACTTTACGAACCGATATTTGATCAATCTTTACCGACTTCACGTGAGCCAGAAAGATGAAGAAGTTTGGTTCATTTATTTTTTTGTATTCAGACTAACCAGTTTATGATCTCAGGTTAAAAAAAGGGTTTAGATTATACATTTTGGCATCCATGTAGCACTGTTTTTTTTTCCAAGAGGAATATGGTATCTCATTCTCAAAATATTTTTCAATTAATCAAACCATTTAGGTGCTTATTTATAGTTATTTTCCTTTTTAATATTTTAACCAAATTTGTCTGAAAACCATGGTTTAAATATTTATTCTTGATCATATTTTGCTGGGGCAGGGAGAAGCGATAAGGAAGATATTAAGTACTTAGGATAAACAGTCCAGAGCAATGGAGAGTGTGGAAAAGAGGTGAAGAAGCATGTTCAGGCAGGCTGGAATGGGTGGAGAAAAGTATCGGGTCTGATGCAGGCCAGAAGAGTTTCAGCTAAGATGAAAGGGAAAGTGTACAAAACCGTGGTGAGACCGGCCATGCTGTTTGGTCTAGAGACAGTGGCACTGAGAAAAAGACAGGAAACAGAGATGGAGGTAGCAGAGATGAAGATGCTGAGGATGTCTCTGAGAGTGACCAGGATGGACAGGATTAGAAATGAGTACATCAGGGGAAAAGCACATGTTAGAGGTTTTGGAGATAAAGTCAGAGAGGCCAGACTGAGATGGTTTGGACATGTGCAGAGGAGAGAGAAAGCATACATTGAAAGACGGATGCTGGATTTGGAACCACCAGGAAAGAAACATAGAGGAAGACCAAAGAGGAGGTTCATGGATACAGTGAAGGAAGACATGAAGATAGTTGGCGTGACCGAAGAAGATGCAGCAGATAGGGTTAGATGAAAGAAACTGACTTGCTGTGGTGACCCGTTAAGGGAAATGAAGAGAGAAGATTAAGATTTTATGCTGGGAGCAGAGCGGTGGCGCAGTCATTAGCACAGTGGCCTTGCTTCAAAAAAGTTGAGGTTTCGAGTCCTGGTCGGGGATGAAGCTTAGACCACTGGCCTTTCTGTGTGGAGTTCGCATATTCTCCCTGTATATGCATAGGTTTCTTCCAGGTAACCTGGTTTACTCCCACCCTCCAAAAACATACATGTTAGATTGACTGACTGCTATGAAATTGCACCTAGAAATGAGTGTGTGTGGAAGGTTGGGTGTGTGGCCCTGGGACAGACTGGTGAGCTGTTCGGGCTGTACCCTGCCTCTCATTTTGAATCAGCCAAGATGGCTTCCAGCAACTCTTGCAACCTCGTTAGGAATGGACGGCTCAGAAGGTGAATACATTTTATGCTGAAAACACAAGTGTTTGTAGCAACGTCTGACTGAGTGTTTCATAAACCATACCCAGGAGTCGTGTAGTATAAAAGAATAAAGGAGAAAATAAACAAGTGGGGTCTTTACGTATTTGTTATTAATTAAAACAAAATGTAACTTGTGGTGTCCTTCAGATTTGTTGATCACATTTTAGTCCATTAAATCTTTGGAAGAAAATGAAAGATGGCAAATAAGATTGTTAATCAACTGCCAGAGATTGGTCACCTCAACAAATGTAGATTGGCGCCACCAAACCTCGGACATTTCTTTCTACACTTCCCTTATATCTTGTTTTCTCTCTCAAACACACAGCATGAACATCTCTTTAACATAAACTGTCAGAAGTTCCACAGGGCGAGTTATTTGTTGTCCACTGTGACACAGATGGGAATATCCACCGACATGACGGGCATTTTAATCGAAAAGCCAACACAATGCGCAGTTTACTGCAAATAGCTTCATGATGGGTGAGTGTGTTTGTCTGCCTGTGTTTGATCATCCACCACGTTCAGTGGCTGCTCGGCGAGATTGTGACCAGAATTCTGATCCATTTAATTGAAACCTGTTTTTATCCCCCATTTACCACATTCATCTACTAGGGATTACAGAGGAGAACCAGAGGGGAGCCAGATGAGAGTGAGGAAGGGCAGAAAAAGAGAGCAAAAAAGAAAGGGATGAAAAAGATGAAAAATAAAGAGGATAAGAACAGAAGGTCGATTATATACGAAGCAGTCACGGGCATTTATATTTCTAAGTACAATGGTATTGATGTTTTAGCTATGCCTGAAATGAATGTGCAGCATGTACACCTTTCATCCAACAGTGGTTAGCTAGAGCAACTTGTCTTTTCTGGCGGTGGAATCAATCTTTTTGTGTATTGTATGATTAATCTGAAAAACATCTCACCAAACAGTGCAGTATTACCACTGTAATTGCTTCTGAGACTCATGTCTGCTGGATGTATGAGTGCATGTGCCAGCCTGAAGTCCATCTTGTTCATAGCATAGGATATTTTATTTTTTATGAACTCTTTATCTCACTCACTCCGTTACACACCCTCTACACACAGTTATGTATTGATATGCACACTGTGTTGCTGTTAGCATTCACTCGCCTGCCCTGACTGTCACATGAACTGTAAGTAGCCAACCAACCATTATGTATAGGGTTTACCATTAAGCCAATCGACCTTGTGCAACTCTTCTTCTTCTTTTGGCATTTCCCTTCAGGGGTCGCCACAGCAAGTCAGTTTCTTCCATCTAACCATATTCTGCTGCAACTCTAAAAGCATAAAACTTTCTGGGACGGCCGTCCACAAGGATTAAAAAGTGTCTATGTGAATTTTTCAACATTCCCCAGAAAGTCCATTTGTCAGGTCCAGAGGTGTCAAGTAGCGAAGTAAGATTACTTCGTTACCTTACTCAAGTAGAAAATCTCGGTATCTTTACTTTAACGAAGTAATTATTTTTTTGTCTACTTTTTACTTTTACTCACTACTTTTTTATGCAATTATCTGTACTTTTACTTCGTTCACTTTTTAAAAAGTAGTCGCTACTTTCTCCATTTTGTCACCGTTAAAAAGCCGCGACTGTTTGTAGGAGTTTTTTTTTTTTTTTATCAACCCTGAATGCATCAAACAAAGGAACAGATGAATGATTGGCTCACAGCTCCAGTCAATCATTACTTTGGGCCAAGTAGCCCCGCCCACAAACTTTTAAAGAGCAGGAACGTTAGTTTGCGTGTTTAAGACTTGTTGCGGGCTCGGAAATCAAAGTGTTTCTGATGCTGCAACACTGAACTTTGATTGAATTATCAGTTTTTAAAAACAAACAACAGCAAAGAAATGTTTTATTATTATTATTATTATTTTCAGTCTGCAGTTATTGTAAACGTCTTTGCTGAAAATGTTGTAGATGGTATTTTTATAAAAATAATTTTGATCTGTGACGCACTATTTTATCTTTAGAAACAAAACTAATTGAACTGATTAATCCATAAATAGTAGTGGATGAAGTATTTGTGCTTAAAAGCATCCAAAATGTTATTGATTTGTTTATAAAGACTGACTGAGGAGATTAAAACTACACATCGCTTAGATTTTGTATAATGTAGATGTTTGGGTTAACATTAAAAAAAAAAAAAAAAAAAACCTTATATGTACACATATATATGTAGATATGTATATATATAAATTTATATATACCGTCTCCTAAGTCCCGCCCCTACTGGTTTCTTTCTGGGTTTCTTAAAATCTCATTTCCCTGGTTATTTTTTCATTTTTACAGTTCTTAACATTTTAGAAAAAGAATCCAAGGATTTTGCCTCCTGTGTGTTTCCTTCACTCCCACTGCCTTACGAGTGCATGTAAAGGGTGTTATTTTGTCAATGGGCGTGGTTTTACTGGGTGTACGATATTTTTTTGTAAAATACAATAATTTTACGTCATTAGTACGATAATCCAGCACCTCCCACCTGGCAACGCTGCCCAGGCTGTATGTGGCACTCCCATACTTACCAACTTGTTAAAGACTATTCATTATTGCCTCAAAGAACTTTGAAAACTAGCTGCCTTCAAGGCTTAAAAAAGCTTTTTGGTCATTTTTATTTTTTTTTTTATTTTTTTTTACATTGAGTGTGTTTGTGTCTGCTGAAGTTGGTTAAATTAGGTGATGCAGAGTGAAGCTTGGTAGCTGAAGGGACGTTACATAATGCCCTGTTTATGTTAATACATTTGATTGTGTTCATTAATTGATTTCCAATAAAGATTATTAAGAAATAAATGTTTCTGATTCATAAAGTTTCACCAAAACACTTTCATTTATTATCATATTTTCTGCTCCTTAAAGCATGTGATAATAGTTAAAAAATATGTTCATACGCTTTTGTTAACAATATTCCTTTTTTTCTGAAAATTACTTTTACTTTTTTTACTTTAAGTAGTTTTAAAATAGGTTACTTTTTACTTTTACTTAAGTAGAAAACTTGAGTTGATACTTCTACTTTTAATAAAGTAGTTTTTTAACTCGGTATTTATACTTCTACTTGAGTAGAAAATGTTGGTACTTTTGACACCTCTGGTCAGGTCACATACCGATGTTGGATGAGAAGGTCTGGCGCTCAGCGTAATCTCTGCTCAAATTCATTCCAAAGGCATTGTATCAGGCTACGTTTGGTACAGCACTTTGGAAGCCAGTCGAGCTCTGCCATTCATGGTTTTGTGGACCAGTTTTTGTGGTGTATAGCCATTTTGAAAGAGGACGCTTCATAACATTGGAAGCATGAAAAAAAAAATGGTATGCGGAAGCCTTCAAAGTTCTTGTTACTTGAATTGGGTGGGAACCCAAATAGTTAAAAGCAACCTGCCAGCGACTCCTCTGCCAAACTTTGCACTTGGCCACAATGCAATGAGACTGATGCTATTGTCTTCACAATTTCCGAACCCAAACTAATACTTCAAAGAAGTACGACTAGTTACTACAGAGAATGTCTCTGGTCTTACAGAGTTCACTGTACTTTGCTGGTACTTGTTCACTTTTACTTTTACTTGTTGGGAAATCATTTGAATTTTTTTGTAATCTTGAGCCAATTAAAAATCAAAAGTGTATGAGAGTATGTAATAAAAGATACTGCAGGTATTGTTCACCTCATGCCCTGCTCAGCTTGTTTCACGAGTTTGGAGGGTGAACCAGTTGATGCCTGAGCTGCTGTAATTTCTTGAACTTCCGCATTCTCAAGATACCTCAACAGAAACTCAACCTCAACTATTCCAACTATGGAGTATTTAAACGCAAGAAGTTTTTTATAATGATTTATGTCTTGTGATACTCATCACAGTCCCATCCAGGAATTCATTTCAGAATAGCCCACTTTTTCACATACGATGGTAGAAACAATTTGTAAGCCTACGTCCTTAATTTTCTATAGCTATGCCTTTGGGGACCATTTTTTCCATAATTTAAAGGGGTAAAGGAATACTTTTTAAAAAATCCACAAGCGTCGACACAAAAATATTAGACATAGCTAACTTTTCAAATCTACTGATACAGATTTTGACGATAGATACATTTCCAAAGGAATATTTACTTTCTTTTTAATAATCAGTACTCGATGTTATTTTTTTTACATGGTCAGGGTAAACAACAAACAACAGAACACATAAGAACTACTATGGTATGTACTCTATGTGGACGACTATTCCTACCAACGGTTACAATTTAGATTAGAATGCACATAAAAGCTAAACAAATCCCAAAACTTGTTTTTAATTATAAACTATCACAAAAAGAAAATGCGACATTTGTGAAAAGACTGAAACATTCTTTTCTGCGTACATGAGGACATGAATTTGAAATGGCAGAAATAATGTGATGTCTTGTTAACCTTTTCTATTTTGAACATTTTTATTCTAAATTTAGATGTGATGAACTTGATCAAACATATACCTAAGCTAACACTTTTTGCATGTACATCTGCTTCATTGAAATATTTTTGTACCCTATTCTCCCAAATTTACCGGAAAATTGCTAGCTTCCATTTTTATTACATTTCGTCATCAAGCTGTCCCACAAGCCTGTTTTCCCTCCTAATCTCTCCGAGAGCGGAGCAACAAATTCAGCCAAACAGTATTTTATTTCCTCTTTTAGGACTTTATTTTACTGGCAATGAAAAGATTTGCCAACAGCAGGAGGAAACTTAAAACATAAATGATCTGTCAAAGTTTATAGCGTCACAAATTGTTGACATGATAAATGTGTCGCAAAGGAAAAGAACCGCCATCAATCACCTGCTGCTTAACGCCCGGCCAGGAATGTGACATATACTGCAGATTCAGACTTTATGCATTCATTTAGGATTACATTGTTGCCTGGCATTTGAACAAGTCTGTTATGTTTGTATCGGCCATCTGGTGGAGGTGGGTGTTTGTAGAGCTACGGCTGTTAAATCTTCACCGTGCACAAGGTGAAGCTTGCCTCCTGCATGCAGACTGTTGCCCCCATGGCTTGAATTTGGATAAGCAGAAGACGACCTTACAGTAAGATAAGTTCCCTTTTTGATTAACATTGCATCGTACTTAAAAAAAAAAAAAGGACGTAGCATTTAAGCTAGTTTAGATTATGCAAATGACTCGCCAAAAATAAATTACCTTCATTAAATTGAAAATGACACCTCATGTTTATTTTTAGTTTACCCTCAAGGGGACGCGTTTGTTGCTGCTGGTTCTCCTCGAGAGTCCTTCACCTGTCATACAGCATGATGAAACTACCGGAGTTTTTTGGAGAAGAAACAGATGAAAATGAGCCAAGAAGACGTACACAGTGAGGTTAATGGACGTTGTCAGAGCAGATACTTCACATGCTTGGTTGAAGTAGAAGAAAATCAATCCCAAGAACATTCCTCTGAAACACTTGTAGACGTGTTTGCGAGCCAGCGCGTTCACATTACCTTCTGACTTTACAACGGATTGAAACTCGTATGAAAATCACAGAACGTGTGGTAGTGTGTCAGGATTATGGCGTCGACTAATTACATTTGTGTCAATTTGCAATGTGTGTAGCTGATAAACATCTTGCAAGCTGTATAAATGATCTCCACCTCTCGCTAATTGTAAATGATTAAGAGAACATGGAAGGCTGATTTGTATTCTAAATTAAGCTTTATGGAAGACTTGAATCCACTTTGGAAGACCGTTCAGATTGTCAACTCCAATCTGAATAATTATTCAAACTATGAAGTGGCGTTGGCAGGACTAGATTTATCCACACACACCTGTAATATATTTCTGTATTTTATTAATTAAATAAAACTATAAACATTAACTTTGTTGCTATTGATCAAATCTCAAGGTTTCACGTGTTTGAGGAGCAATTGCTTCAACTTAAACGTGGTTAATTGAAGATGAAAAATAACAGCTCTAAGGTAGGGTGGGGTGCCAGAGTGCTTTTGGCATTTGGCTGCAATTCTAGGGAGGCTTTGGGATCCTCCTAGGTAATTTGGAAGATTTGATTGGGTGTGAGGGAGTCTGGGCATCCCTGGCAATACAGCTGCACCTAGAAAATCAGAACCTAGATAATACAAAGAGGAAGTAGTTTTTCCATCACTGTAACTCCGTCCTCATAGGTTCGTCCAACAAATCCTTCCATAAACTGCAGCTCTTCCACAGCCCACATTACCACCACGACTCTGTTATACCTCCAAATGACTCATCTTCAAATTCCTTCTCACTGCCCTCTGTAGAAAACCATCCCTAAGTTCCCTCCCACTCTCTCCGCTCTTCCTCCTCTCTCCGGTTCTTTGTCCCGTCTGCCTGTCTCGTCACTATGGGGAGCAGAGCGACTGAAGACTCTGGAACTCCCTCCCTCCTGACTTACGCAATATAGATTCTCTTAATCTGTTCATATCCCAACTCAAATCTCATCTGGTCAGACAATCATGCGCCACATAACCACATTATTATCCGCCATTTTTTCTGTTTTTAGTCGGTGTATTCTTTTCATTTTTGTGGAGTGTCTTTAGGTGTCCATGAAGGTGCTCTTAAAAATTGGTATATATATATATATTTTTTTTTTGAGAAGATCAGTCCAAAATGGTGAAACTGATTTACCATTTCATGGTTCATAGACTAAGAAGAATACCTTTATTAGTCCCACAATGTGCAAATCACTTTGCTGCATTGCACCGCAGCAGGAAGCCACAACAGCACCAATGGTGGTAGCAATTCTGGAGTTAGGTGTCCACTCAAGGGACTCATTGGGATTTGAACCAGCTTCTTCTGGTCCAAGGACAATCACTCTTTCACTGAGCCAAGCCTCCTCAGGAGTCCTAACAAGCTTCCTCTGCTGAAGGGCTGAGCTTTGTCTAACAGAGTGGGGATCAAAATCCTACGAGAGAGATTGCGTAGAGGCACTGATCCTCCATATTGGAATGGCTTAGGCATGTTAGTAGGACGCCTTTTGGGAAAGCCTACCTGACACTTCCAGAAAAATCTGGGGATAAGCCAAATGAGCCAGGAAGTGCTTTGAGAAAAGGAAGTCTGTCTTTCGTTGGTTAGTCTGTTTCCCCTACAATAGGACTTGGGATAAGCAATGGACAGTTTGAATTGGGAGACAAATATGTTACGGGAACAAAAGATGGAAAAAAAAAATTACACTATTATCCTAACAGCCATGACAATTTTGAGGAACAAACAGACGTAGAACAGGAGGGATGTTTGACAAGATTTGACCGAGAGTTCAAGTGACCATAGGAATGAAGAAGGTGAAAGTAAGACAGAAAATTGGAACATCTCACCACAGAAAAATGAAGCAAATATCTAAAAACGAGGTGGCTCAGTGGTTAGATCGTTCGGCCACGGACAGAAAGTCTACCGAAAGTCCGCATCTCACTGAGAGAAGACACCTAACCCTCTGTTTCCCCCACCATTCAATTCAATTTTATTTGTATAACCCAAAAATCACAGAATTTTTGTCTCAATGGGCTTCACATGAAAGATGGACCATGAAAGATTCAGGAGGAAAAAAAACAAGAAAAAGAGGAATGTATAACCCCAAATTGGCGCCATTGGGGGCAGCCTGCTGCGGTGTAGGAGTGCAGCACACAAATTTCCCCGGTAAGGGATAAATAGAGTGCGTGAAAAAAATTAAAAAAAGACCTTCTTTAAACAGATCTTACAAACTCAATTTTTTTCCAAGTAAAAAAAATCCTATTTTAATTTTAATCCCACCTTTAATTTTGACTTTTTTTTTTTCGAAAAATTTTTGGCGACTTGGAACGCAAAAAGACCTCATTCCAAAAAATGGACAAATATACATTTGGCTATTTTATTAAGTGTGAATGAAATAGAATGCTCACCTCTCTCACAGTGAATCCAGAAATGTGTCAACCTTTTTTTTTGTTTATTCCTTTCACCATTTTAATTTTCGTACGACTGAGTCAACAATCTAAAAATGTAACTGTAATAAACAAAAACCTGGCTTCACCTCCAGGATGAATCAAATCTTATTTTCTCTATAGATTTTTTTGCTTTGAGCTGGACAGTCGGTGACTCATCAGTGATTGTTTCTGTGTGTCTTTTCTACACAATGATCCAGACCAATTCTCTTGTGATCCATAAGAAATGAGTCATTTGTAAGTGAATGGAATTTTTTAACCACGGTGCACCATGGTTTTTAATTTTCACAAAATATTAGATAAGTTTTTCATACTGTATTTTGAGATTTTGAATAAAAAATTGTGTCAGTCAATTGAAAAAAATATTCAAATTAATCACAAGATTTTGTAATTAAGTAATCGCTTTTTAATTTCTTCTCCTGATGAAGAATTTGAATTCTAGAATATTAAAAAATTATAAAAAAATATTTAAAAAAACTTCTAGGATCCTTGGAGAAGACACCTAACTCCCGCTTCTCCCACCATTGGTGCCGTTGAAGGGCAGCCTGCTGCGGTGTAAGGAGTGCAGCACACAAATTTCCACAGTGAGGGATGAATAGAGTAATTCATTTTTTTTTTTTCAAATCAATTGAGTACAGTAAGAAGAGAAGATTTTAAATCCAATTTATTATTGGTGAACTGTGCCTCATAAGGTCAGGTGCATCATTTAAAAAAGTAAAACAACGGTTAGGGTTGTTAGGGTTCGTTCTTATCTTCAACAATAGAAATTGGCCTGTAATTAGCCGCAACCCACTTTGCGATAGTATTTGTCAATTTCCTTGTTGTGGATTTGCTCATTCGCTTGCCAAATTCAGCTAGCTTGGTTTGGCAGAGCGAGCTCGCGGTAGCCACATTCGCAAAACGTTTTGAAAAATAAGTAATTTTCCTGCATTTTTGATCATATTTAACCCAAAGTTTAATCTTAAAGTAGTAAGAACACTTTTTTTGTGAACCAAAAGGGGTGGGGAATGTGCGCCCCCACGCTCCCCCTGGATCCACCCGTGCGACTGTCTCATCCTCCTGAGTCTTGTTCATGTCTGTTGTGTTTGACCACTGCTGCCTTGTTAATTTGCCAGCACAGGCAATGTAGGACGGCCGAGAAGACTACAGGTACTTCAATGGGTCAAAATTCAAATGTGCAATGACGCCACGACGTCACGCTATGACGTCATAAGTAATTGCGGTAATTTTTTTAACGCGTTAAAATGCGGCGTAATTAATTAATCGAATTAACGCGTTAAAATGACAACACTAATAAAAATACATTAGAAGATATTATTAAGATGCGACAGACTGGCAACCTGTCCAGAGTGAATCTGATTTTTTCTGACACCGACTGAGATTGGTTTCGACATTTCCCGCGGCTGAGTGTTACACAAGCCGTTAAAAAAATGCCGGAAAAGTTGGGTATGAAAATTGTGCTTTTTTTAAATGTTTCCTTTTCATTTTTTCTAGTGACTTGCCTGAGATTTAATCGGACCGGGGTATTTTTTAACATAGATAAGCTCTTTGTCAGCATCCAAGATATTTCTTAAATAAGAAACCGAACAGTTCATTATCAAATCAAATTTCCTGCTTCTGTGGGGTAACATAAAATTGAGACTGGTTCTTGATCTGACGTCAGGTTAATGATGTTCACTAGCTGGATTTTTCTCACTACAGGAGTCTACTTTTTCATATTTCCCCTGAGTGAATGTGTTTCTCAAGCGTGTTGAACCTCTACTTTACTAGGAAATAAGCTTTTCAGAATACCAAACATTGACACGTACAGTATATTTGTTTTCCTGGTAATGTTTCATTAATAATATGGCTCCCCATATTGGCTCAGTGGTAGAGTGTTTATCTTTGAACTGGGAGAAGCCGGTTCAAATCCCACTGAGTTGGCGAGGTGTCCTTAGAGTAGACACCTAATTCCCTAATTGCTCCCACCACTGGCATTGTCGTGGCTGCCTGCTGCGGTGCAATGCATTTTCCCCATTGTGGGACTAATAAAGGTTAGACTAATAATTAGAAAAAGTGCATCTTTTTTCATTTAATTTTGTGTTCCAAACCACTTATTCCTAAGGTGATTTCAGGCGAGAGGCAGGGCAAACCCCAAACAGGTCCCCAGTCTGTTGCGTGCCCATGTACACACAACCATATTTCTTGGGCAACTTCATAGTGGCCATGTTTTTGGAGTGCAGTAGGAAACCGGAGTACCCAGAGAAAACCCACACATACACAAGGAGAACATGCAAACTCCACAAAGAAAGGCCAGTGTTCCAAGCCTTGCCCAACCCGGGATGTGAACCCCAATCCTTCTTGGTGTGAGGTCACTGTGCTAACCACTACACCACTACCAATGCTATTTGCTTCTTGAAAAAATTGCATTGTTTTTTTACATAGCGGCATTGGCTGGTCAGGTTTAGACTATGTCAAAATTCACAAGTACTTGTGAATTATCGTTTTTATCTGGAAACAAATCTTTACAAGTAATTTTAGCAGCGGCTGTAGAACATAAATTAAATTAAACTTATGCTGGCTACCAGATAACTGACATCTGGTGATCAGTAAATATATATATATATATATATATATATATATATATGATTCGTAAAGAACCTAATTTGTTTTTGTTTTTTTATCTGTCTTTGCTGATTGGCCCTTGACAGAATTCCAAATGGATTACAAACATTACATAACTTGCGTCCAACAGGTGAATGTAACCAGTAACATCACAGTGACTACTCATTCAAAAAGCAAATCAAAGAAACAGTCAAAATTTTAATCTCTTGTTTGGTCTCAGTGTTGTTTTCGTCAACGATGACGAAAACAAAAGGATTTTGTTGACGAAGCATTTTTTCATGACGATGACGTAACGATAACGAAATAAATGCAACATTTTGGTGACGAAAATGTGACGAGGCGTTTGCAAGTTTCTGTTGACGAGACGAAAATGTAACAAAATAGGCGTCAGACTTTTATATTTCTGTCTGTGAAAAGAAAAAAACACAGCGGGTGCGTTCTGTCTCTCACGGTGGCATGCCCCCCACAATGCTGCACGTTCACACCGTCTACACAACACACCTGCAGCCACAAGAAGTCACACACCATGGTGAAAACAGCAGCAAAGGAGCTTGGTGGTCAGAAACTTAAAGTTTTCCACATATTTTACGTAAACAGCATGCTAACTTCAAGCTAATGCTAGCTTGTCGGCGCTGCTAACTTCTTTAGTTAGCTTGGTTGCGCTAACGACTGATTTAAAGACACAATGCAGTGTTTACTTTGTTTACAGGGTTGTTAAGAGGTGTTATTTTTAAATATACATAAGTTAAAACGTTCCTCACTCACTGAAGAATTTGTATTTATTTTACGTTGTTTTACGATGTTTGCTGTTTTGCGCAAGTTAAAGCTCGGCAGAGTTTTTTTTTTTTTTCAAACAAATAACCTGCGTCATTCTCAGTAATAAAGACACGATTGTTAAAGTAAGTTTTTTTTTTTTTTACACTAAAACTAGACTAAAAACGTTCTAAGTCTCCCTGACGTAAACTCTTTTGGTTTTTTGTGACTAAAACGTGACTAAAACAAAAAAATAAAGAGATGACGAAAACGCGACTAAAACTTAAATTAATATTTGTCCAAAAACGAAGACTAAAACAAAAACTTAGATGGCTGCCAAAAACAACAATGGACTGTTTTTTAATTTTCTATATTTTTTTTTCCTTTTTTGACTAAGTTTGCTTTTTGATTTTCAAATTAAAAGCATCTTGTAACAAAAATCCATTACAGCTCATTCCCAGCACAGCCGTACTGGGTTTCTACTGCTAAATTGAGTTTCTTCTGACTTGAGTAATGTCCTTGGTTTGTAAAAGTCATTTCTCTAGCCACAGGTTCTGCTGTAAGAAGGTTTTTAATTATTAGAGGTAAAACAAATCAGTCATTTTCACTCTGATTGAAACATTTGTGTGTGTGTGTGTGTGTGTGTGTGTGTGTGTGTGTGTGTGTGTGTGCGATAGAGAAAAAAAAAAACCAAATGATAGCTTTTATTTCATTTGAGCAAATGAAAACAGAGCATCAGTAATGTGCAATCGTTTGCCTGTCGTCATTCATTTTCATTTTGGATGTTCAATCATAAACAGGTTCTCATTACAAACCATGTTTATCTTCAATCAGGCATCCATTTTTATTTATTTATTTTTTCAAATCTTCATCCCATTTTCAAGCAAATTTATCGAATGACATTGATACCACTCGGCACTTCATCGATACCACTTCGCTTCATTTGTGAACAGAAAAAAATTCCCATAACATTTCGTTTCGTCTTCTGAACCGCTTTCCCTAACTTGGTCGCGGAAAGAGCCGGAGCCTATTCCGACCGATTCAAGGCGAGCCTGAAGAGGTCGCCAGTCTGTTGCAGGGATACACACACATAACCTCAAGTTCTTTGTAAAGAACCACCAAACAAACTCTTAATTAAATTTTTGCTGGAAAACACCTGTAAACCAAAAAGGTGATCCCCATGGTTTAGATTTGGGAACCCCTTAGTCTCCAACCAGTTGGTCTTAAAATTCCCCTCTGATTATGTCCTCTGAGATTGTCAGTCAGTCATCTTCTAATCCATCTGTCCCTTTCGGGGTTCCGGGGGGTGCCGGAACCCATCCCGGCTGATTTAAGGTGAATGGCAGGGTACACCCCGAACAGGGCGCCAGTCTGTCGCGGGGCCACACACACTCATTCCTAGGGGCAATTTTGGCACCAGCCAATCAACTTAGCATGCATGTCTTTGGATGGTGGGAGGAAACCGGAGTACCCGGAGGAAACCCAAGCAAACACGGGGAGAACATGCAAACTCCACACAGAAAGGACAGTTTTCCAAGCCTTGTCCCCATCCGGGACTCGAACCCACGACCTTCTTGCTGTGCGGCTACTGTACTACCCACTGCGCCACCATGCTCCTCTGAGATTGTTTTTGATTCAATTTGCATGAAATCTTTCTCAATTTTTTTGCTGGTTCACACATTTGGATTTTTTTTTTTTTTTTTTTACCTCTAATTAATTTTTAATGACTTTTTCAATGGTTTTGGCCCTTTCAATTAAACTATGAACAACGTACGTAAAAGTTGGGGTTTGAGTTCCAGTATTGAAACACTGGTCTTTCTGTGTGGAGTTTGCATATTCTCCCCGTGTTATGTATGGATTTTCTCCAAGTACTCCAATTTCTTCCCACCCTCCAAAAAGAAAAAAAACATGCATTTTTGGTTGATTGGTCCTGCGGCAGATTTGCGACTTGTTCGGGATGTACCCGTACCTTCTCGCACCTTCAACCAGCTGGGATAGGCTCTCGCGTGACCCTACTCGGGCTAAGTGGCTCAGATGACGAAACAAACAATTTAAGCAGTCACTGCTATTTTTTCTTTTTCCATTCCACATTGCTTTCCTCGTGCTGCACCAATCTTTTAAATATTTCTGTTTGGAATTTGTACCATTTGGTCCACAATTTCCTGTCTTACTTTTATAAGTTTTTGTGTCTAACGCCATAGCGTACATGTATGCTGGTGAAACAGATGTTTCTTTTTACCTTGGCAAATTCCAGTGGTGGAGGAAATACTCACTTTTTGTACTTAAGTAAAAGTACAGATAATTAGGCAAAAAAAAAATTACCAAATAAAAAATCTACTTAAGTAAAAGTACAAAAGTAATTGGTGTAAATTTTACTTTTTAAGTAAAAAGTAAAAGTATTCGATCATAATTCAAATGTTATTTTTTGTGCAATAGGGTGTCACCATGGTAACCAGGATAAATACTCTGCAGGGGTGTGACCCCACTCTCCTGCCTCTTTTGGTCCACAGAAAAAAAAAAAAAAAAAAAAAATGGAATGGCAAAGGGGGCTAGTCAAGCCATCCCCTGGAAGGGCCAGCAAATGGTCACAAAAATGCAGGATAATTACACTTATTTTTTAAAATGTTTTTGGGGGGGGAGGCCCCCAGTCACTCTATATTGGCTTTGTCAAAGACCTCACTCCACCCCGACCCCCTATCTTTAGAAAATCCTAGATCCGCCCCTGCTCTGTGTAATGATGGCTCAACTTTTTATTTAGAAGTGAACACAACGAACAACGATCTTCTGACTCTTTTTAAATTGTTCTATATTTGATGTTAGTTTTTTTGGCGCTGAATGAATGTGGAAAATCTTTACTCTCGATTCTGATTGGTCCTTTTTTCATTACTTCTCCCGATCAACTGCGTCTTTTGATTTTGGTGATGCAGCTTCAAGATGCACTTTAAAAAAAAAACAAAAAAAAAAAAAACAAACCTGTATTTTTCAAATTCCTGAACAAAAATGTAACAAAAAATGTAAAACACACTTTTAAAAAATAGCGAAGTAAAAGTACAGATATGTGCTCTAAAATATAGTGAAGTAAAAGTAAAAGTTCAGGTCTCAAAATTTAATTAAGTAAAGTACATATACACAATTTTTTTACTTAAGTACAGTAACGAAGTACATTTACTTAATTACATTGCACCACTGGCCAATTCCAGTCTTTCAAACTCTCAGTAAAAACCAAAATAATATAAAAAAAAAATGTGATGTGGAGATGTGGAAGACCCAAATACAGGAATTATTAACAGAAGTCAAGTGAGTTTGTAAGGCAAAGGGCACAGGATTAACTCAGGATCAAAAAGTTCAAATCATACAACAGAGTTCAAAGATAACTTATGGTCAGGCAGCCAGGAGGACCTGGCTGGGAAGGATGACAATGACCTGACGTAGAAGTCAGGGGTGAATGCCCTTAAATAGGCAGCAGGTAGAATGATCCACAGGTGAGTGTCATCCAACTAATCACTCTCAGGTGTTTCTATTCCGGGTGATGAGGAAGGTCCAGAGCTCCCTCTGGCAGCAGGAGAGGAGATCACGACAGAAATGCTCAAACCTCTTTAGATGTAGGAGTGTCATACATAACGGTGGTGAGGTGTGCTGTAGATGAGACAGAGGAGTTCAGCGTGGGGCTGGGACTGCATTAGGGATCTGCTCTGAGTCCTTTGCTGTTTGCTGTGGTGATGGACAGGCTGACAGATGAGGTCAGACAGGAATCTCCATGGACAATGATGTTTGCAGATGACATTGTGATCTGTAGTGAGACGAGGGAAGAGGTGGAGGAAAAGCTGGAGAGGTGGAGGTTTGCACTAGAAAGAAGAGGAATGAAGATTAGTCAGAGTAAGACAGAGTACATGTGTGTGAATGAGAGGGATCCAAATGGAAAAGTGAGGTTACAGGGAGAAGAGATAAAGAAGGTGGAAGATTTTAAGTATCTAGGATCAACAGTCCAGAGCAGTGTAGTGTGGAAAAGAGGTGAAGAAGCGTGTGCAGGCAGGCTGGAACGGGTGGAGGAAAGTATCAGGTGTGATGTGTGATAGAAGAGTTTCAGCTAGAATGAAAGGGTGAGTGTACAAAACCGTGGTGAGACCGGCCATGCTGTTTGGTCTAGAAACAGTAGCACTGAAGAAAAGACAGGAAACAGAGATGGAGGTAGCAGAGATGAAGATGCTGAGGATCTCTCTAAGAGTGACCAGGATGGACAGAATTAGAAATGAGTACATCAGGGGAACAGCGCATGTTAGAGGTTTTGGAGATAAAGTCAGAGAGGCAAGACTGAGATGGTTTGGACATGTGCAGAGGAGAGAGAGAGAGTACATCGGAAGAAAGATGCTGGATTTGGAACCACCAGGAAAGAGGACTAGAGGAAGGCCAAAGAGAAGGTTCATGGATGCAGTGAAGGAAGACATGAAGATAGTTGGTGTGATCAAAGAGGATGCAGCAGATAGGGTTAGATGGAAGGAACTGACTTACTGCCGCGACCCCTAAAGGGAAATGCCGAAAGAAGAAGATTTGTCATACTTAACGTACGGCCCAATAGTTTTCAACATTATGTGTGCAGTACATCCATTTCTTCCCAGTTTGAAAGTTAAAATTAAGCTACTAAAATAAATGGGTCAGGGACGGGGTTTGCCTCAAGTGGAGGAGTTTAAGTATCTCAGTTTCTTGTTCATGAGTGGGGGAAAGATGGAGCGGGATTTCGACAAGCGGATCGGTGCGGCGTGAGCAATAACCAGGACGCTGCATCGGTCCGTCGTGGTAAAGAAAGAGCTGAGCCAAAAAGCAAAGCTCTCGATTTACAAGTCGATCTATGTTCCAACCCTCACCTATGGTCACCAGCTGTGGGTGGTGACTGAAAGAATGAGATTGTGGATACTAGCGGCCAAAATGAGCTTCCGCTGTAGGTTGGCTGGCCTCTCACTCAGAGAATTTGTGAGGAGCTCTGCCATCCGGGAGGAGCTCGGTGTCGAGCCGCTCCTCCTCCTGGTCGAGAGGAGCCAGATGGGGTGGTTCGGGCATCTTGTCATAATGCCCCCGAGCACCTCGCTGGTGAGGTGTTTTAGGCATGTCCCACTGGTGAGGTGTTTTAGGAGACCAAGAGGCAGACCCGCTGGAGAGACTATGTCTCACAGCTGGCCGGGCAACGACTCAGGATCCTTCCGGGTGAGCTGGAGGATGAGAGAAGCCTGGACTTCCCATCTGAGGCCGTTGCCCCCACGACCCGGCCCTGGATGAGCGGAAGACGACGGAACGGAAAATAAACGGGTGCAAATGATATATTTGAGTCAACTCTCAACTTCTTAAAAAGGTGACGTTTTTGTTGGCTGGAGGGAAAGACTACTTTTCTAACACAAATATTGAAATTTGTCGGGACTGTTTATGAATATTTGAGTAAAATACCATATTTTTAAAACTGTTACTTTTGGAATGTTTATATCTTGCTTTTATTATTATTTTCTGTTTATGCCAAATTTTTGTTGCCTGAATAATTACACAATTATGAAAGTAAAACAATTCCAAATGCATTTTTTCAAATTTTCCAAAGTTTACTCAGACAATGGAACTGATTATTGCGATCTCTAATTTTTACATTCCAGTGTATTGTCAGGGAAAGAAGAGAACAGATGGTACCAAGCTGTGTCACAATAGACTTTTCAAAGATCAACCCTTGAATTTCTAGATTAAAATATCTAACGTTGTCCGGCTGCACTGGAGTTGGCCTTTAGAAATACGCTCAAAAGAATTCAAATGCGAAACAAAACAGCCAGACTAGTAAAAAAAAAAAAAAAAGAAAAAAAAAAAGACAGTATTATGAAGAAAGGTCTGAGTTGTGAAGCATATTCCGACTGTGACTGTAAAATTATTTTGGTTTTGTTCAAAGCGAATCTGAAACTTTTTACATTTTTACATCTTCATGTGATCTCGGGAGACATTGGCTAGCCATAAAACCCCAAAACAAAACACAACAAATAGAGATTAAACCCATATTTTGTTGGCAGTTGAATTTTTTTTGTCATATTGCAGAGATTTATTTATAAAAAGCCACGGAGAATGCATTCTAAAAAAAAAAAAGTGTTGCATTCTTTTTTTTTCTACTAAAATCTTGACGACGACTCATTCTGACCGGCATACAAAGCCTGTTACATCCCAAATAATTTGAAAGAAGTTAGTGTCTGGACTCTATGATGGTAAAATCCAAGTATAAACATTTCATTTTAATTTAGCAGATTTATTTGCTTTAAAGGGCAAAAGTGGAAAAAGAGGTGAAGAAGCGTGTGCAGGCAGGCTGGAAGGGGTGGAGAAAAGAATCAGGTGTGATGTGTGATAGAAGAGTTTCATCTAAAATGAAAAGGAAAGTATACAAAACCGTGGTGAGACCGGCCATGCTGTTTGGTCTAAAGACAGTAGCTCTGAGGAAAAGACAGGAAAAAGAGATGGAGGTAGCAGAGATGAAGATGCTGAGGATATCTCTGGGAGTGACCAGGATTGACAGGATCAGAGGAACAGCACATGTTAGAGGTTTTGAGGATAAAGTCCGAGAGGCCAGATTGAGATGGTTTGGACATGTGCAGAGGAGAGAGAGAGTAGGATGCTGGATTTGGATCCACCAAGAAAGAGGACTAGAGGAAGACCAAAGAGGAGGTTCATGGACGCAGTGAAGGAAGACATGAAGATAGTTGGTGTGACTGAAAAGGATTCAGCAGATAGGGTTAGATGGAAGAAGCCGACTTGCTGTGGCGACCCCTGAAGGGAAATGCTGAAAGAAGAAGAAGAATTTGCTTTAAAGAGCATTCAGACAAACAATCAAATTCAAACAGCAATGATCAGTTTGTTTTGAAGAACTTCACAACCTCACAGAAGCAGTTTGTGATTGAAGAAAAAGAAATATACTTTATTCGTCCCACAACGGGGAAACTTGCTGCAGGCTGCCACGATGGTGCCAATGGTGGGAGAAAAGGGGGATTAGGTGTCTTCTCCAAGAATCTAGGACATTTGGGCCATGGACATTGGGGTCACAAAACTGCAACCTAGGGAATTTGGGCCACGTGGGCCACTTGGGATGGACTTTTGGTTCCACAAACCATTTTTTTTCTGTTCTCTTTAAATATATCCCTAACCCTAACCCTATTTCTGTGATAATGTATCCTGTGAAATTGAATAAAACAGTTGCATTACACAAAAGAAAAAGCACAAATAAAACTCAGGAGTCCAACGTGGACCACGTTGGACCAACGTTGGGCCATGTTGGGCTATTGGGCCATGTTGACTATTCCAACGCAGCCCAAATATTCTAGGTTACAGTTTCTTGGCCCAAATCTCCGTGGACGAAATGTTCGTGGGCGGAATATCCGTTCACACTTCTCCAAGGACACTTAGACATTAGCTCAGTGGGATCCTGAAGCCACTGTTCAATCCCGCGAACTTCCGGTCCAGCTCAGTTCTACGATTGAGCTATCGCCTTAGTATTCGCCTCAGTATTCGTTAACAATCAAAGTTAAACGTCTAACTCCTGTACTTTTAAACACCCAATAAAGTATGCAATGTCATTGATGCAGAACATATTGCACGTGTTCTGTATCCCAAAAAACCCCCCAAAAAAACCATCTTTTACAAGGTTGTAAAATCTTGCAAATTTGTATCGGGGCAATACTATTGATTTTACAACAAATTGAAAATACTTTCAATCCCTGAAGAGTAATTCAATTTTCAGTACAACCAGATTCACAAAGTTAAGGAATACTGAGGGCACACAGTTCGTTTTGGCGCTCTCTCTTTTTGACACTTTTGACACTGGTTCGGTGTGAATGTACCTCCAGGCTTCCTGAACCACTCTTTCACAGTTTCAACATAATGGAACTTGGCAATGTCTTCTTGGAAAATACCCGTGCCATGAAGGAAGAGAGCAGGGGCATTGCAAAGCATGGTGTCTTGTAAAATAGCAAATATGTACAATAAATTCATCAGTTTATCTGCCTCTCTTCTTACTCATCTGGGCCTAAACCGTTAGAATAGGGAGGATCTTAACTTATCAAACCACTTGACCTTCTTCTGTTGCATCGAAGTTCAATGTTTATGCTCGCCAGTGTTGCTAAGTGTACGATAATTATCTATTCTATCAATGTGTGATAGTGATCAGCTTTTTACAACGATATATCAGAGTTTTTTTGGAACCCTGAAGGCTCAGTTTGTCAGGATGTGGAGATGTGGAAAGAGGAGGATCCGAATGCAGGACAACAAAACAGGATTTTTTAACCAAAAGTCTAGTAAGGCATAAAGTCGAGTAAAGCTGTAAGACAAAGGGGGCAGGATTAACTCAGGATCAAAAAGTTCAAATAATATAACAGCGTTCAAAGATTAAACTTATGGTCAGGCAGCCAAGAGGCCCTAGCTTGAAGGGATGATGATGATGACGACGACCTGCCAAAGAATTCTGTGGGATTGCCTTTAAATAGGCAGCAGGATCCACAGATGTGTGTTATCAGACCAACCACCCTCAGATGTCCCTAATCAGGGTGGTGAGGGAAAGTCCAGGGCTCCCTCTGGTAGCAGGGGAGGAGGTCATGACATAGTTTTTATGTTCGTTCGTTCGTCATCTTCCGCTTGTTCCGGGGTCGAGTCGCGGGGGCAACAGCCTCAAACGGGCAGCCCAGGCCTCTCTCTCCCCGGCTGCATCCTCTAGCTCACCTGGAAGGATCCAAAGTCGTTCCCCGGCCAGCTGTGAGACATAGTCTCTCCAGCGGCTCCGGGGTCTGCCCCTTTGTCTCCTCCCGGTGGGACGTGCCCGAAACACCTCGCCCGCGAGGCGCTCGGGGGCATTTTAGTTTTTATGTGTCATGTTTAATTTTTGGCAGGAATTTCAGCCGATAATGTTTTTCTCAATAACTGAGCTATTAGTGACTTGCTTTTCCCTCAAAACAACGGCAATGATTGGTTAAAAAGTCAACTGGAAAATGGAAATGAATAAGCCACACATGAGCATTGGTAGTTATTTTAGACACTGTTAAACACTAGAACAATTATAACACATGGAGAGTCATAATATTTAGTTATAAGGGTGTACACTAATTTTCCTCAGAATGCAATAACTTCGCTTGAAAGTTAAAGCTTCATTTTTTGTGTACCCTTACTGACACATGGGTTTGTTGAAGCTACCCAACTTCAAGAAAGGGACATCTTCCATGGGTAGCGTGCCATGGGAACACGCCCAACTGGACGACCTGCCCTGTAGTACAAAGATGCCTGCAAGAGGGCACTAAAGTCGTGCAACATTCACGCAGCAGATCTCGATTTAGCGCATTTTGACCGCTAAAGGTGGCGTGCAACTGTCAAAATCGTATCAAGCAAATCAAGGACAAAAGAGAGGTCTAGCGCAAGGCCACAAAGACCCAGTAACGGCAAAAAGTCAGTCTCCCATGAGTCATACCACCTATCACGTTTGCAGCAAGTGAACCAGCCAGGCAACCACGAGGCAAACAGCACGCTCAAAAAAGGGGCAGCCATGTGGGACACAGCCACCGAGGCAGTGTCCTCCGCCACACAAGAGCAGCAGGAGACCCCAGAGCCATCAGACACAACCTCCAACAGGCCCAAGGACCCGGGCCCATACCACCCTCCGAGGCACCCCGTCACCACACAGCCTTGTCTTACCTCTCCTTTCTTTCTGCTGCAATGTACTTCCTCCCCTAATCCCTTCCGCAACCCCTCCGTGCAGCAGGTGAGACGTGGATCCCCAGGTCGGGCACCAGCCGGTCCGATCGCAGTGACCACCGCAGGACAGCCTAGGGCCGCCTAGTACCCAGGCAAGAGCCCCAGCCCACAGAAGCAAGCCCCCAGTTCCCCAAGGATGACCCCCCAACCCAGCCCCCACCTCGACAACCAACCCCAACCAGAGTCCCACCAATGCCGTCTCAGGCCGGCAGCCACTGCCAGCCCCGCACCCAGCGGGAGCCGGCACAGGGATCCCGATCCCCTGGCTGGTCAAGCGAGCCGCCCCACGCCCCGGCCAATTGGAGCCCCAGGACCAGGACGACACCAGACCTTCTGGATGCATGGGGACCCAGACCGCCCCCCACTCCAGGCCCCTGGAACAAGTAGTTTCTATCAATGGTTTGGACAATTTTAATCCAAACCTTTATTTTTGCAATCTTCTTAAACGGGCAATGGGCACGGGTACGTATGTATCTATGGTCTAGTGATGTCTCTTTTAGTACTACCAGATATTTATGAGGTTGCTTTGTATGAATTTACTACAGCAATACAGACATTTATAATTTATTTTATTAACTCCATTGGGGGTAGATAGTGTTTTATTTTTTTTTAAAATAAAGCTCTTGATCATTAATAGAATGTTTTTCATCCCCTTTTTTTTAAAGTACATTGTCTTTTCAGGTGCAACTTCAGAGCTTCAGGTACTTAAAATTTTATTTTTCTTCCTACAAATATTAAATTCAAAATGAGGTGGAAAAGAATGATGAAAGTAGATACGTGTTTTATTTAGTTGGACGTTTGAGAGATGATTATATTCTTCGGCATCAAACAGACTTTCAAATCTTCCCGAAAACATCAGAATGTGTTTGCTCTTTAACAATGGATTTGTGAGATCATTATTCACGCTCACAAGCATACATGCATAACTAACACCAGAAAGGCTTATCAGCAAACGTCGGGAATCGAAAGTAATGACTTTTTTCCTCACTCGTGCTTGCTGTTTATTATATCACCTGCGCAAACTAATTGCGTGCTCCAGAACTATTTATCATACAGGTACTCTACGTGAAGCGTTTTATAATCATTATTACTGTATGTATTACAAATACAATGCTACACATTAATGATATTTCCTCCCGATAAGGGTGTTTGTACACCTGAGATAATAACATTCCATCTGATTTACAGGATATGAATAGATTTTAAGATGTAGGCTAAGGCTAGGTTTATGTGCCTAGCACGTGGAACATTACTCATATTGATTGCTGTTGTCAGCTTCCTTGAAAGTGATTGATAAACTGCTGATTTGACCAAAATGATTACAAACTGGTCTTTTAAAAAAAGGGAGTTTCTGGCAAAATCAACTTTTTGGAGGTTTTTACTATTTGGAGGTTGTTCTCACACCGAAAAATATACCAGAAGTGCTGTTTTTGTTCCATTCTTTCTTTAATGATTTGCTAGCTTTTCCGTCAAGTATTTGGATAGTGACAAACACCAGATTGTGGTTAGCCATGTATTTTGTTCTCACTACCCTACATGTCTACTCTAAGTCCCTCCCCTCAGATACTGCTTTCCCTCTCCTCACCTTATGTCATAATCATCCTCTCATTTGGAACATTTCCTCTGCTCTTATCCTGCCCTCTGCCCTCATTTTGCGCACGTGGTCCCAATTTCTAGGTGTGGCTTGTCCTTCTCCGGACTATATAAGCCCTAATGTCCCTCACTTTTTTTGTCAGATCATTCCCCTGCTGCACCCTGCTCCACTGGTCTGCTGTCATGCAGCTATGATGGTTTCCCTCTATGTCTGGTTCCTCACCCTGCTCCTGGTGCACCCTACTATCCTGGTCACTTCTCCTGCTGCTGATGCACCCTGCTGTTCTGGTTCCTAATCCTGCTGAGCTCATACATCTGGTCTCTCATCATGCTGAGCTCATACCTCTGGTCTCTCGTCCTGCTGAGCTCATACCTCTGGTCCCTCGTCCTGCTGAGCTCATACCTCTGGTCCCTTGTCCTGCTGAGCTCATACATCTGGTCTCTCGTCCTGCTGAGCTCATACCTCTGGTTCCTCGTCCTGCTGAGCTCATACCTCTGGTCCCTTGTCCTGCTGAGCTCATGCCTCTGGTTTCTCATCCTGCTGAGTTCATACCTCTGGTCCTTCATCCTTCTGAGCTCCCTGCTCTTGGTGCACCTTGCCATCCTGCTGAGCTTTCCCCCTGCCCCTCCCCGTCGGCCATCCTGCCGAGCTCTATATGGTCAGCCATTCTACTCAGCTCTATGTCTGGTTCTGCACTTCTGCAATAAACTGGTTAAAACTGGCTTTGCATTTGGATTCACCACCCTGAACACCATCATGACAACTTATCCCCAAAATGCTTGTGTTTTATTTTTTCTTCTTCATTGTCTTTGATCATCTTGATTCCTCGCTTGTGGATGTTCAAAGCAACAGCCACCATTTTGTAGCAGTGTAATAACTGTGAATAAAATGGACTCTTAGTGACCTGAACCTTTTATGTGGGTGTAATACGCACGGTGAGAAATTACCTGGAGTGACCATTGTGGAACAGAAAGATAGAGAAAAACAGCTACAGAATGTGTGGAGCCTGAAAGATTTGTGGTTAGTTTCTAATTGGAACTATGTCGGTTACAACCGAGGTGATACATTAAAAGCATGGTATTTTCTAGGATGTATTCAATACATCCGGCAAACTTTGAATTTGTAATGTAACCAAAAAACAACCACAAGAAGCTCTAGATACATTTAGAAGGCAATTAGGGTTCTACACCGTCGTGCGGTGACACCATCACAGGGGCCTGCCTAATTATCAGGAATCGTAGATGGCAAGAAATCGTGGATGACATAGATGATGCAATTATTACAACTTTTAAAAGATATCATACTTTCCTGATGTAGTACAACCTTACTTATATTTAACAAAATTGAAAACTATTTGTAAAGGCTTTTTTTGTTTTATTGTTAATCCGTAAAAACAAAAAAAAATGGTACAAACATTACCTTTATTTTGTGAAAATGTAAGTCTTTATTGGGAGTTACATTTCTAGCAGTTTTAGCAATCAATAGAGAATTTTTTTTTTTTTTACCGCAGTTGACATAAAAATTGCACCTTTCCATTTAACTGCCGGAGAAAGCAGCAGGGTACTCACTGGAGCTGTATTATTAAAATAATTGGTGCACAAAGGTAGAAACACAATGGCCTTTTTCAAAGAAATGTTTTTTCTCACTCGGCTCTCGGTACTCTGAGGCTTGATCTCTATTGTACTTTTGGAGTCTGTAAATAAACTGCTGTTTGTCTTAACCAAAAATGTCGAGCTATGGTTATTGAGAACCACAATTTGACAATTTTCTATTTGAATGCTAATTTTTTTGTTGTTATTGAAACCATTAAAGTCAATCCAGGCCTGCGAAGGAAGGCAATTGTTTGGATTTACCAAAAAACTGAAGTCTTTGGAAACCACAATTGCATTCTATTTAAACCAGTAGCATATATGAAACATGTTTTTTCCCCCACAAATTATTATCTTTATCAGCCTAAAAATCTGAACCTATTCATGTATCAAAAGTTGCGTAGGGCCAGTTACAGAGCCAGTTATATTACTCAAGTTAAATGGGCGACACAGTGGCGAAGTAGGTAGCACAGTAGCCTCACAGCAAGGAGGTCATGGGTTCGAGTCCCGGTTGGGGGCGAGTCTTGAAACACTGGCCTTTCTGTGTGGAGTTTGCACATTCTCCCTGTGTACGTATGGGTTTTCTCTGGGTAATCTGTTTTTTTCCCACCCTCCAAAAACATGCCTGCTACATTTATTGCCCACTTCATGATTGCCCCTAAGAATGAGTGTGTGTGTGGTTGTATGTTTGAGGCCCTGTGACAGACTAGCTGGAGTGTACCCAGCCTCATGCTGAAATCAGCCGAGAAAGGTCCCGACAACCCCCAAGTCCCTGAGAGGGATAGACGGTTAAGAAAGTGACTGACTTAAGTTAAATTGGTTCAAGAATACTGGCTTGGATTTAAATTCTTTTAAACAAATCCAGGGTGGCACAGTAGGTAGCACGCTGGCCTCATAGCAAGAAGATTGGGGTTCGAGTCCTGGTGTGGGGGTGAGGCTTGAGACACTGGTGTTTCTGTGAGGAGTTTGAATGTTCTCCCCATGTACACATACGTAGGTTTTCTCTGGACACTCTACTTTCCTTCCACCCTTTAACGACATGTTTATTAGGTTAATTGGCTGCTATGAAATTGCCCCTAGGAATGAATGTGTGTGTGGTCGTCTGTCTGTGTGTGTGGCCCTGCAACAGACTGGCAACTTGTTCGGTATGTATCCTACCTCTCAATTGTCTCACGGTCTCCTTCCCGCGGCACTGTAGGGCGCCCTGGATGTCCCCCATCACCTTGATTAGGGACACCTGAGATTGATTCCTGATGCTACACATCCGTGGACCCTGCCATCTATTTAAGGGGCAATCAACCCGGACTTCCCTGTCAGGTTGTACAACCCCTTCCACCCAGGTCTCCCTGTTTGCCTGACCATGAAACATTCTGAACAATAACCTTTTGCTATGCCACTGAAACTTTGTTTTTCTTTTCACAGAATCAATGGATTGCCAAATTTAAATAAACCATGTTTTCTGTCTGCAATTGGATCCTCCTCTTTCTACCTGCACATCATTTCATGACAAAGGGGAAGGGCCCCGGCATTCCCTGGAACTCAAATATGGACAAGCAGTTCAGAAGTAGAAATGAACCAAAAACAAATCCAAACCAATAAAAAAATATTGAATTTTAAATAATTTGTACTAATATTTTCAAACTAATAATAATTAACTTAATCAATACGCATGTAAAATAACCTTTTAAGACAAATAACCTGCCAACTAATCTAATGAGAAAGTCAATGTAATTAGTGAGGCAGATCTTGTTAAGACTGTCTATTTAAACTGTGCACGAAGGTGAGAAAACAATGGGATTTAGTGATGCTAGTTTTTCCCAGATGGGTTGGAATGATTGTCTCAGAAACAGCTGATTTTCAGGATTTTCCCGTTTAACTGTCTCCAGAGTTTATTGAAAATGGTCTTAAGCAGAGAAAATGTCCAGCGAGCAGCAGTTGTCGAGATGAAAAGCTCTTGTTTATTCCAGCAGGGGAGCAGTTGGAGATAATAAAGAAAAAGTAACGCGATTAGCTGAAATTTTCAGAATAGCGGCATTGAACACAAAATTTTGTACAACAGGCAAAAATTACATAGATTGTAAGTTAACTAGACAGTGAAACCATATTTCTTTAAAAAAAACGCTGCAATCTGGTTTATGCTAACTTGTTCAAAGGGTAAGGATAGTACTTATCTGAAATACCAAACAATTTCAATCGTATCTTAATTTATTTCCGCAAGTGGTGTGACAGTATGTGAAAGTATTAGTGGGCACAGATGGAATAAATTGTGCAGTATTAAAAACCATGGCAACCTACCTGTTGCGCTATCACTTCTGATGTAAATTGTTCAAAACAAGAATGTAAAATAATATGTGCTAGCTTTCTTAACTTGTTACACTTGATATGGTATTTGTGGCCTCAAAACAAATGCCCAGAATGTGAGACAAAGCGAGGAATGAGTAGAGCGGGAATTTAGTGTCAAAATCAAATGTAAAACTTCATTTCATCTTCTGAATGGTTTATTCCCTGACAAGGTCGTAGGGGGTGCCGGATTCTGTCTCGGCTGATTCAAGGCGAAAGGTAGGTTAGGCCCCGAACAAGTCACCAGTCTGTCGTGGGGCCACATACGCACTCATTTCTAGGGACAATTTCAAAGCAGCCAATAGATCTCACATGCATGTTTTTGAAGGGTGGGAGAAAACCGGAGTACCTGGAGAAAACTCACACTAATGGGAGTACATGCAAATCTCACAGCCCCTCCCTTGCCTGGCAGGGGTGGAGCCTCCTGCAGGCAGGGGGAGTGGAGTCAGCTGCTCATTTTGAAGGAGATGCCTTCACTAATTATTTTCTCTCTTTGTTTTTTTGTCTGCAGGTCAGGTATGCTTTTGGCTTTTCAGGTTTTTCAATGTTGAATTTGTATTTCTGTTGATTGTGTCTTTATTTTATAATAAACTTAATTTGATTTGACCCATATTTTGTCTCTGTGACAGTCTGTGACAAGTGGGGGCTTGTCTTACGTTAAAGTTTAAATTTGTGGTAGTACTAACTGACACAAACTCTACACAGAAAGAACCGTGTTTCAAGCCTTGGCCCACCTGGGATTCGAATCCTGACCTTCTTGTTGTGAGGCCACTATGCTAATCACTGCACCACCATGCTGCCAATGTCAAACTTTTTAAGTTACCATCTTTACCTATACGTATATGCTATGATATAAGAATTATTTCTCCACGCAAACACAATACCCCTCTCTTTAAATCTAGCAACAAATCACTAGTTCCTTTTACACTGATCAGGTCCCAAGAAATATGAAATCTACCCATTTCTATTTGTTAGTCTGATCAAATTTTGCTTTTAGTGAAGTTCTGTTTGGTGTAGATTAGAACATTAGGGAGTCCCAGCGGGCTCAGCTGCATTCATTCACACCTACCAGCTGTTGTGTACAAAGTGAGGCTTGAAGGTCAGACGTCACATTGAAAGGCACAGAGTTTTAGACAATGAACTTCATAAGAAACCAGATGCTTACTTTAAAGTAATTTCTAGCACTGAAATTGGTTTAATGGGAAACTTTTTCCATTTTCTAATCAATCATCATTGTTACAATACCTAATGACAAAGTTTCAACTTATTTTTACTCTAATCTTTGGCGTAATTTTCTTTTGATAAAATCCAAATTAATAAAATTTAAGATTAAAACCATCCCTGTAAACATACATACCATGATGAATAAGAGCTTTAACTGATACTTTAAATGGTACAACATCATGTAAGCAAAGTGAATAAAATGTTGAACATATTAAATTTATATTAAAAAAATCCCATCACGGGTTCCACTTTCAGAAGCAAGGCCCTTTCCTGTTTGATTTCTACTTAGTGCTAATCCGTCCAATGAATCGAAATGCACGTCAGATCCAGAGAAATGATTGCATTCAACAAAGATGGTATAATCCACTTCAATGATTGTTGAGAAATGACTGATTTGTCACAGCTAACATGTCTGTGACTGAACGTATACTAAAAAAGATTATTGTAACAGTAGTGCCAAGTCACAGCATGAATCTCGGGAAGCAACGTTTGTTTAGAAGTAATTTCATCTACATATCATCTTTATTTTTGCAAAACTTTCTGAAGTTGTGTAATGCTAGGGCTGGATAACTGAACAGAAAGTTCAAGTGAAAAGCAGATGAAACTAGAAAGAATGATATGCATTGTTTGTGACATGAGGATACTTAAATGTTCTTTAACGTCAGAATTGGTATACCTCGAACAGGTAACCAAACTGTCACATGGTAATCACGACAGACTTGTGACCTCTAGGAATTCCCCCTCATTCCTAGGGTCAATTTTATGGCAGCCAAATTTACCTAACATTCATGTTTTTGAAGGGTGGGAGGAACCCAGAGTACTTGGAGAAAGCCAATGTGTAGTGTGACACCATCTGGTGTCAATTTTAGTGTATTGTTTGTTGTTCAGTTTCTTAAATTAGTCTCAACTGCTGGACTTTGGTGGCTGCTGATTGAAAGACTGGCCTGATGAGGTTCACCTGCATCCACTTGCCACTTCATTATATAATACCAAATCTCAGCACAACACACTTAGGGTTATGGGTAAGCATTTGGATGGGAGCTGTGATTTATGTGGGGAGTGGAGGAAGTTGAACACTTGTTGAGTTGTGGCAAATATGAGGAGGAATGAGAGGTTATGCTGGGGGTGCTGCGGAGTGTTGGGAGAGTGGCGTTTCTGTTTGGTCGTCAGGGGTGGGTTTTGGAGCCTTGTACTCTTTCCTGAGCTGTACAGGGTTGTTGAGAAGAGTTTGTGCTACCTGGGAATCAGTAGACGGAGCTAAAGCATCTATAGAGGTGCTTCATGCCTTTAAAAAGAAAAAAAACCCCACTTTGTCAGGTCTTCAGCAATAGTCTTTGTGGTGATGCTGTCACTGATCCTACAAACTATCGCCTGTTATTTTCTAGAACTCTTAAGCCCCAGTGCTCCTGAGTTTGTTTGCCACCCAGTCCTACTTGATTCATGTCCAGGACAACCATGTGGACACCTTTAGTTATTTAACAAAATTCGTATTTTCGTGATAGTTGACCTGGATACTCCTCCTCTAATACATAATACCATGTTTACACAGGGAGAACATGTTAACTCCATTCAGAAAGCCCAGTGTTCCAAGCCTTGTCCTCACCCAGGACTTCAACCACCAACCTTCTTAATGTGAGGCCACTGTGCTAACAACTGCACCCCCATGCAACCCTTCATTTTAAAGCTATCACACTAAAAGCTGGAGATTATCAGTTTCTATTTTTGCACCTATAGAGTTCGTCTTCTTTCGGCATTTCCCTTCAGAGGTTAAGGGAAGGGGGAAACAGACCCTGGTTAGAATAGGGGATAAGGGCGGGGGGAAGGATACAGATCCTGGTTAGGGGGATACAGACCCTAAAACTAAATGAAAAGATATTAGAGAACAATGAATGAGATGGAAAGCCAGATATCTGCCAAGGGCGATGTGGATACGTCAAGCAACCAAGGTAGTCTAGCAAAGAATAGTAGAAAGAATTAGAGGACAGGATCCCGATGTACAATACTTTCTCCAGCCTCTAGTATCTAGCAGCCAACTAGTAATTACATCAGCTAAATGTCTCTGTTTCTAGTTGGCCTGGTGATAGACTTGTTCAAACAGGTATACTTTAAGCCTACCTTTAACTGTAGGAACACTGTCTGCCTCGCTCACTTGAGCTGGGAGCTTATTCCAGAAAACTAGAGCTTGGTGGCTAAAGGCTCTACCTCCAACTGTACTTTTAGAAACCCTAGAAATCACTAACAGCCCTGCATTTTGTGAGCGGAGTGTTCTGCTTGGTTGATAAAGTACTATAAGTTCACTAATGTAGGATGGAGCCACGCTGTTAAGGGCCTTAAAGGTTAGTAAGAGGAATTTGAATTTGATTCCAAACTCAATAGGAAGCCAATGGAGAGACGCTAGCACGGGAGTAATATGTTCTCTTCTATTAGTTCCTGCTAATAGTCTTGCTGCTGCATTTTGAACCAGCTGAAGACGTTTTGGGGAAGATTTAGCAAAGCGTTAAAATAATCCAATCTTGTAACGCTTTCCATGACTTGTAAATGCACGGATGCATTTGTTAAATCGAGATTAGTTTATTGTAATGCTTTGATGAACAATGCAGTGGGAAAGAGGTTGATTCGATCTTAAGTTCTGGAATGGCAATTACAAGATATGTCTCTTGTAATTTGCAAGAGACAGATCTTAGCACCTATAGACTATTCCTTTTAAAAAAAACAGCGACCTGTAGAAACACTGGTATAATGGTCATGGTCTTCTGAAGTGTTATTTTATGCTAATCAAATCAAGACTTTAACCAACCATCACTGTTGCTCTTCTTCTGTTTAAAATGAAATGTTTGACATCTTGATACAGTGATGATGAAACTATTCATAATTCTGTGGAAAATTCAACTCACAAATACGCCAGTCAAGAGAACAGATGCAATGATATAATACTTTACGAAATATTCGTAGCATTTTTCAGTATTAATCCAAACCCTAACTGTAGCTGAACAAGCTAAAAGTGGGCGGGGAAAAAAAGGATTTTGATTCTAAAGACGTGTCCCTTTTTCTTTTTTATTAATCCCATCCCTGTGAGGGCTTTGGACACACCTGGAGATAATTTACCTCATACAAATCCAAACACAGGCTTTCAGATGTTTAGAACCAATATTGATGCGGATGTTTGTTTAGACGGAACACCTGTGGGCCACAGCTGCATTCAGTTAATAATTTTCTGTCTTTCTGAAACAATCCTTTCTTCAAGGGAAAGAAAATAGCTTCAATTGTGTTGTTTGACACAAATCCTATCAATGATAAACAAAATGTTTTAGAAGTGATATTTGTTGCAATTGTTGAAATTTGCTCTGATGTTTGATAGAAGTCTTCGTTCTGTAAGGTTTTCAAGTGATGTCAAATGTGACTGGAAATATCAATTCTCTTGTTTTTAAATTAAACATTGGTCTACCTCTATCTTGTACTGGGTTGTCACGATCAGTCCGATTGAGAGAAAAAGCTGCATTACTACCACCTGCCAGCTATAATAAACAAAACTCAGCGTGAAAAATTATTCGAATTGCCTGAGAAAAAAAAAAGGTATCTTTAGGTTGTGTTGTGTCAAAATTTGACTGGAAAGAATTTGGACAAAATCCATAGTTGCTCATCAACATAATACTTATACTACCAGATCCATTTTTAACACTATCCTTATCTTTATTTCTCAGTAAAAAGGCTGAACTGTATGACAGATAACACTGACTGGGATTGTAATTTTTCTTGATACCTTTCTCTTTTCTTTTGCTGCAAGATCAAACGTCCTTTCTGACATTACATGCTAATGATGTACATAACTAATTACGCCACTGAATCGGACCAAACAACCAAAAATACCTTGTTGTTTGTACTACTTTCATTGTCTCTGCCTGATTGATACTGCCGAAATGAACGCCATACGGGTTGGTGGCGTAACGTGCAAGCACTCTATTTGAGCTTGGCTCAGTGGTAGCATTGGCAATTTGAACCGAGAGTTTCAGCTTTGATTGTCATGAGATTATGCCGAAGTGTCCTTTGACAAGACATCTATCCCCAAATAGAATAGACTAGAATGCCTTAATTGTCACGAGACATGTGTACACTCTGCATTACACACATAAAGTGAGATGGGAGCCAATCCCTGTTCAATCCCACCACTACCACTGCTGTTAGCAGACTGCCACTAAGTATAACTAAGCGGGATCAATAAAGTATGAGAATATATTACTATTGCGGTTTGAACGACATAGCTAAAAGGGCAACCTGTGAAAATAGATCTTATTTTAACGGGTAAAACTATTTCTAAAAAAGCAAAAGTGCCTCCATGGTCCAAAAAACTTTTGCATAAAATCCCACCACAAAATCAGAAGATAGTCTAGAATCTTTGAAACAAAACAAGAAATAGTTGTGCAAAAAACTTTTATGGAGTTTTGCATTTGACTCCAAAACTGTTGAAACCAATCACTTGCTAAAATTGTTATGGCAGACACATTGACAAGGGTTGCCACTCATATTTGTTAGTTAAGACGTATTTCCCACTGCTGCCACATTCACGGTTGGACTCCTGACTTCCCAGCATCCCTTTTGTATAAACTTATGTCAATCATTCTAAAATCTCCTGCAAGTCTTCTATCAAAAATGTCAAACCTCCTGTGACGTCTGTAGGTGTCATGCAGAACATTCAGTAATCTTAATAATTAAAATAGATTTTGTTTTTATCAAAAAAAGAAAACAGTTGAAAAGTAGACCCAATCCATCCCATGGCCTACGGAGTTCTTGTTGGGCGATTAAGGTTTTGATTTTTGAATATTTTGCTTGCATTCATCAATTTCAACTCAGCAACAATGTCAAAATGAAAATACGCGGTAATCTGTATCTAGTGTTTTTCTGAAGACTTTCAAGAGAAGATAAAATCTTCCTCCACTGCAGCTTAATTTAGGGTATGCAGATCTAGCAAACAAGTGTTTCTGAGAGACAGCACGATGGGTACAATGAGTGACGGTGGAAGAGAGAGATGTGAAGGGGATTCAGGTGTACAAATGCTTCAATCTGATCTCCAATTGTCTGTCTAGAACAAACAGACACTCAAACGTGGTGACCGTGCCAAGCTGCAGCAAAACAAAACGAAAATATCGTGTGATGAATTTGCAGTCGGTCTCTTTGACAGATAAGAAAAGAGGCTGATCACTCAGTGTCAAAATGTTCTCGACTTAATGGGATAGCAGCCAAGTGAGGCAACAAGTTGAAAGACAAATATAAATATATTTTTTTACTTGTTCCTAAAAAGCATAGTTGATTAATTTATTTCAAAACATTACTCAAGACTTTGGCTCTTATTTAAAAAACGTGTAGAAACTGTACCCTCTCTTTGGCTCTTTAGATGACTAGATGTCTCGGCAAATAAATTAGACTTTTTGTAGCTATCAAAAATGCAATGAGACGAATAAAGCTCGAACTTCACTCTTCGTAATATCACCGCGCAATTTCCTGGAGATGACCCTTCGAACGTTCACTCTTACTTACAGTACAGATATTTCACCTCCTATGAGGTTTGTTTGTGGAAATGTTTCTTTGGCAAGACTAGCTGTGACTGAGTACGCCATGTGTCCAAACTAAGCGTTGTAACTCTTCCTCATGTTTTTTTCTACAAAATACCTGCCGGATAGTTGCCTTTTCAGTCAAAGCATGGTATCCTTTGGGATTTTTGAGCATTTATACTTTGTAAATGTCACGAGTCATTCCTGCAACTATGAGAAAACTTTTCTACAAAGCTCTGCGAGCTAGTCGTGAATACTTTTTCCATTGGTAAAGCAAGACAAATCTCTGAGGAGCACAATGTTTATCTCAGACAATTCAAAGTTTGAGGGGACTATTCCTTTACAAAAGAATTTGTGCTTGTCTGTTTTCATCAAACAAAAAACTTCAAGACTGTTTGCATTGAATTGGTGTATCTTTAAATACCGTTCGAGTTGGGGCGAGGGATCGTCATTGCTTTTGGATTTCAGAAACCAACCAGGAATGGAACTACATCAGCTGGGTTAAAAGTATGTTTTAAATAGACTTCCTTTCTCCAAATATAGTCTGTATTTGAACTATCAATTTCTTACTTTTCCAATACTTGCTCTGCAAATCTGCAAAACAATCTCTTCAGATAATCGTTTTTATTTCACTCCCACTTTTTGGGTTTCAAATCCCATTAAGTCACACATTGATTTCCAGACTGCCCTGGAGACAGCCGGGAGTGATAAATCGGGTGTTTTAAAAATATTTTAGGATAATCCGAAGCTCGCTATATTGAGCTCAACTGTATTTGTACCCTCAATAGGGGTCTTTTAGTTCTTCTATACAGCTTAAGGCTCTGAACACATCAGAATGTCCCATTTATATCTGTGGTTGTCTTCCTTTAACTTTTTGTTCTGTATTTCACTTGTTTTTCTGGATCTTTTCAATTAGATCACGCAATTGTGGCTTTATAATATGAGGGCAACTGTGTGAAAGATTATTTTGGTCAAAAGGCTGTTAAATGATCTGCTTTGACTTTTTAATCAGGGTCAGGTGCAAAAAGATGAAAGGCACAGGTGCACATGCTGATTGAGACAGCTTGTCGGTGTAATGAAGATATCTTTGTGCTCTATTAGATATTAAAATTTCCCCGGATATACACAAGCCTCTTTTCTTCTGTATTCTTGCTTGCAGTAAATGCTTTGTCCCGATGATAGAAATAAATGTGAGCTTAGTTAACGTGATTGTTTTCCATGAACTTAATTTACTGAGTTTTTTTTTTTAAAGCCAAAGACTAAAAGGCATACTGCTGTTTTGTTCAAGATAATAACTCAAACTTGAAAATATAATTTCTCAATGCCTCAATAAGGGTAAATATGTGCTCAGCATCCCATACCTGGTGGGATTTGTGATAGGAAATAATAGGAAGAACACAATTTCTATAGCGTTATATAAAGAAGCAGGGTGTGCAACTGCAATGCACATCTGGAGTACCTTCTGTTCACCTGTTGTGCCAAATACCCTCATTACATGCAGGTCCAAATTGTCTATGCCCTATGTACGGAAACAGCCAAAGTGCACATCAAACGACAGACATTCACAGAGAGGTATCCTTATCCAGTATCCTATTTTTAGAAGACAAAAAAAATAACATTGTCTGCTTTCTTGAAGCTTCTCTTCTTTTTAGCTATCTTATATAAACTTTTCGACGTGAGTGCTTTTCGACTCTTGAGCTCTGTCTTCTTCTTTTAGGTTTTTCTCAAAAACAAATGCAAATTTAATAATACTTATCTGCACATGGCTGCACATGGACATTGTCTAATTGAATTAATGTGGCTACTTGTGAACAGATGACTTGATTTCATTTGTATTTTTTTAGAGGCTCGTTCACCAAGTTTGTGTTGTAATGATCTACCAGTTGTCTCGATCAACTTGCCACGGGTCTTCGTTTTCTTGTTGCATGCTGTTTCTTTGGTTGCCATGAAGTATTGGAGCAATTGCAATGTGGAACGTCAGTTGACTCTGGTGCTTCTGAGATTTTGATTATATTTGTGTTTGATCGTTTTTCAAGTGTAGAAATGACTGGCATGTTTTTGTCATGGAGATTTTTCGTTTAGCTTTTCTACCATACATTGCTGTCGAATCAGCTGCGTCTTTGCTGTAGTGCATCTCAAATATGTCAAATAGGGGCACATCGGGATTTGTGACTCATATTATTTTTCATATCAAAGCCATCACATTAGCAGTCGAAAATGGACGTCTGACTACCAAAAACCAACAGGGCATTTTCAGTTTGTTTTGTAGAGGAGGATAGGTGGATCAACATTTTTTATTCATCAGCTAAATTCAAAATCTATGAGGGAAGCCAAGGCGGTTTTGTATGTGGAGGGCAGCGCCCAACAGAGTACCACTGTGCTTCTGAGCAACTGTTTTCTGATTACCGACCTATGACAGCCAACTGTTTTCTTTCATATTTAGTGATGGAGGAAAATATAATGCCAAATTTGCCTGTCAAAAATAATTTTGACAGGCGCTTCAGATTTTTTTTTTAACAAGTAGGTGTGAGTGGAGGGAAAGGACTGAATTAAATTAATTAAATGTTTCTACAAATATCTGAGCTAATGTCATTACCAGTATGAATACAATTATTTTTATCGATGATTGTTCATATTTATTTTATCATGTGTACCAGACCACGTTTGTCCTCTTAACTAAGGTCGTGTTCCTGCAGCAGAAGATTAAGTAGGGAAGTTTAGACTTTCTACAGTCATTTTTGTTCTCCTTCTCATCATAAGGTGTTAAATATCACCTCTTCTGCAGGTTGTTGAACCCTCCAGGTACAATGAACCCCAAAACACCTCACCTGCAAGGCATTTGTGATGCGTCCCAACCAGATGTTTGATAGTCTGAACCGTCTTTGGTAAACGGCACAAGCACATTTTAAATAAAACACTTTTCAAAATGGAATAACGGTTGATACTTTTCAGTTATTGCTTTGCAAGAAAATTTCAACTTATTTTTATGTAGAACAAATCCTATTTAAACATATAACTTCATGGCTTCCCTGTTTGCCAGGCAACACACTTCTTCCACTGCCCTCAGTTTGCCTGTTGAACCTCCTCCTTACCAGACAAGATCAAGTGTGATTGTACTCATGCATAATTGTATTCCAAGATAATGGTGATCCAATTATATTTCTAAAATGAGCAATATGAACTGTCCCAGAGCTCCAGTTGTTCAATTTATTTCATCTTTATTTGAATAGGTGCAATTACCAACAATACCATCCCAAAGCTTTTACAAAGACTCATTCTCGTCAATGCTTGCTCATATTTATGCAATGTATCAAGTTGCTCATCTTTCACCGATAAATTACATTGCTCATTGACTCAAAGCCCCAATCTGAGCAACATCTTATTGGATGAAGAAACTCCCTTTTGACAAGAGGGACAAACAACACTAGTGGAACCATTCTAAGGGATGGTGGACATCTGCTTTGACTGACCAGAGGTTGGATAGATATAACAGAAAACAGACCAGCAGGCACAGCAAATTAACCCAAAAGGACCTGCTCAGAGATTAGATGGAAATCAAGAAAGCTTAAGCTGTCTGTAGTTTACACACAGCAAAGAAAAAGTAAAAGTCAAAAAAGGGAGGAATAGCTAAATGATTCATTCTTGTTGCTAAATGACCCACAGCAACAAGAACGAGTTCTTGAATAGTAAAACATAAACCTGCACATCACTGGGTTTAAAGTTAGAATTGTATTTCTGTAAAGTTAGGAGCACACATCTCAGAAAGGCACGTGACATAGCGCTAGCCCAGTATCCTTTGCTAGCATGTAGGATTGTGCAAATTGATTACTATAGAAAGTCATCAAGGCTAAAATCATTACTGTATGTAAACTAGTTACCATGACAATGTTTTGTCAACACAGTGGTCCCAATCAGTGGGAGAGACTAAGAAAACGGGAACCTTGTAGGACAAGGTCTTTGTGAATCTCAGGGTACAAGAACAATACCATTTGGACAATCTCCTTGGCTTAAAAATCTAGTCCAAAATAAATATTTTGGTGGAGGCAGTCTAAGTGATACTGAATAGGATTTATTGGAACACATGATGTCGCAAAGGTATAACATACAAACTGTTAGAATAGACATTGAACCGAAGTCTTTCTTTACTGTAACATGAATGGATTCCTATGTCGCAGTCATTCCCTCCAGACATGTTCACATTACACAAAACCAAATCAAAACAGCTCACATGGCAAAGATACGCCATATCTTAATTAGTGCTGTCATTTTAACGTGTTAATTCAATTAATTAATAAGGCCGCATTTTAACGCATTAAAAAAATTAATGCAACTAATTATGACCTAATAACGGTGGCGAGTCAATGCTTGCGCATTTGAATCTTGGCCCATTGAAGGACCCGTATGCTTCTCGACCGTGCTACACTGACAACATGGACAAGACTCAGGAGGATGAAACTGTTGAGCCACTGAACAGCAAGTTTTTATACAAAAAAGTAGAGACGGGACAATAAATAAAAATGTAGTAATTTGTATTTTTTTCAAAAAGGAGTTCTCCTACCACCGGAGCAACTCCCCAACATACCATCTCAACGCATAACATGTTCAGGCAAGTTCCTCTGTTGCGAGTGTGGGTACCGGGAGATGGCTCCACCAAACAAGCTAGCTGAATTTAGCAAGCGAATGCGCAAATCCACAACAGAGAAATTGACAAATATCGAAAAGTGGGTTGCTGCTGATTGCAGGCCAATTTCTATCATTGAAGATAAGAGCGAACTCTAACGAACTCTAACCCTTGTTTTACTGATGCACCTGGCCTCATAAGGCACAGTTCACCAATAATAAATTGGATTTAAAATCTTCTCTTCTTACTGTACTCAATTGATTAGTCATACAATACATTTTTTAATATCCTAGAATTCAAATTTTTTATCAGGGGACTTTTAGCAAATATGGCGTTAAAATGCAATTAATTCGATTAACTAATCACAAAATACTGTAATTAATTCAATTTATTTTTTTCATTAGACTGACAGCACTAATCATAACTAATAACAAATTGATCCATTAATTTTTTTGATTGATACAGTGCTGTCTGACAAAGATTTCAACCTGTCAAGATTTTTTCTTCAACTTTAGTTTACAGTGTACTTTTAAATGTAAAGAACTCTATTTCAAACACCAAATATTAAAACTGTCTCCAGTAAATTAAAAAAAAGCATTTTCTTGTTCAGATTGTGAGTCTTTAAAACGTACCACTAGTTCCTCCAATGTCCTGTCTTTGAAAGCCCAGCTTTGACCCAACAATAAAAATGTTGGAGTCGTGTTGGAGTCGTGTAGAGTTCAAGGGCAAGTAAACCGCTAAAAATGTTGGCCTCTGAACAACCTCACAAAACTGATACATTAGGCTCTACCGTTTTCCCTTGACTACAACCAGTTTCAAGCTTGATCTTTCATTTGTCAAAACTGTGAAGTGGAAATGGATGGCGCGAGCTGATGGTGCAAGCTTCTTAGCGTTTGGGATTTGTTATTCAGTGGATCAACTCGCTTCTGCTTTGATTTTGAAGTTGAATCTATTTTATGTCAACATTACTTCTGTCCTGAACGTAAATGATCTTGTGTGTCATTAAAATGTAATAAAACCAAAATATTCCTAGATTTTGCAATCCAACAAACTGGACAGAGCAAACTTTGATAAGTAAGCATTAATGATGATTTTGATTGTGGAGCATACAGAAAATAATTTTGAAAAATGTTTCTGTTTTCTTTTGGATTGAGAAGATTATGGAGGGAAAAAAATAATGACAAAGACTGATATCAGGGTTAAATAAGGTTTCTGAAATGAATTCCATTAGAAGCTAAGATGAGACGGAAAAAAATGCAAGCGTTGAAGAAAAACTGTTTCATATTCATAAATAGGGGCAGAAGTTGAAAGAGGAGGCAGAAGATGAAGGAAATACTGACACAAAGTCAATTAATTCCCTCAGACTCAGATGATATGTTTTATTTCTTTGACAGGATTTAGGAGTGCTAACACCAGATGCCGCTTATACCATATAATTACTAAAAATTCAAAGGTGTAGTTACTAATGAAAGATGTTATGTTTTAGTCATATGGATAGTATTTTTTTTCCTGAATTATCATCAAAACATTAGAAAATTGTGACTCATTTTAGGGATTGTAGTGGATTGTAGAATAGATTAGCCCCTCCTTAAGGGTTTGAATTCCGTTCCGTCATCTTCCGCTTGTTCCGGGGTCGGGTCGTGGGAGCCACAGTCTCAAACGGGCAGCCCTCCAGCTCACCCGGAAGGATCCCAAGTCTTTCCCCGGCCAGCTGTGAGACATAGTCTCTCCAGCAGGTCCGGGGTCTGTCCATTGGTCTCCTCCCGGTGGGACGTGCCCAAAACACCTCGCCTGCAAGGCGCTCGGGGGGCATCCTGACCAGATGCCTGAACCACCCCATCTGGCTCCTCTCGACCTGGAGGAGGAGCGGCTCGACACCGAGCTCCTCCCGGATGGCAGAGCTCCTCACCCGATCTCTGAGTGAGAGCCCAGCCACCCTGAGAAGGAAGCTCATTTCGGCCGCTTGTACCCGCGATCTCATTCTTTCAGTCACCACCCACAGCTGGTGACCATGGGTGAGGGTTGGAATGTAGATCGACTTGTAAATCGAGAGCTTTGCTTTTCGGCTCAGCTCTCTCTTTAGAGAGAGCTCTAAAGAGAGCTCTTTAGAGCATCGGTCCGTCGTTGCCACGACGGACCGATGCAGCGTCCTAGTTATTGCTGATGCCGCACCGATCCGCCTGTCGATCTCCCGCTCGATCTTTCCCCCATTCGTGAACAAGACCCCGAGATACTTAAACTCCTTCACTTGGGGCAGGACCCTGTCCCTCACCCCCAAGGGGGCATTCCACCATTTTCCGGGCGAGGACCATGGTCTCGGTTTTGAATTCAGGTTGATATACTTTGTATAAAGAACGAGTTCCAAGGTCATTTCATCAGATTGAAAATAATTTCCAGATGGAAGTCGAAACATCTCTTTGAGAAGAAAGACTATCCAGAAGAAAACTTTGAAGCCTTTTCTATTATGGCTTACACCTTGATGAATAAGGGATTAGCATTTTCAGCATTTGCGACAAATTCGCTTTGTGCAAGTAGTGATTTTTCTTCCTCGCCGCATTTTAGCTTTTTTATTTTTTAAAAAACTGATTATCATAATATTAATTCACTTAGTTTATATGCATGTACTTACATTTCTGAAGTTGTGACTTTTGTGAACTTTTTTCTCCTTAATGCTTAAATTACAGCGCCATTGAACAATGGATACATAACGGTAACTCCAAACTGAAAACCGAGTCCAAATCCTGAGCTTATGTCTGATTGTGTGAACATTTTTGTATGAAAATTCTATGAATAGAGTATGGGGTAGCTCGCACTGACCCAAATATGAGCTTTTACAAAACAAAATCCCAGTACAAGAAATAGAAATGGTGATGGCAGTGGGATACGGGAAGATGTCATGAACCTTTTCAATGGGATGAATAATGGCAGCTAGGCTTAGGAACAACTGATCAAAAATGGCCACCATAAATCAGAAATGAGGCAAAACCAGTTAGATGAAGTCATAATGTAAGGGGAAATGACTATAGAAAGAAGGATAAATGCCTGAAGTGATGAAGATGTGGCTGGAATATTTGAGTGAAGATGAAGTGGAACAGCCATGTTGTTCTTTCATTGCACGGATGCCGGTCACCCTCTGAGCTGTGATTTAAAAAAATGTAAAGTCTAATCCTGAAATCTCTAACACAAAAATTAACATAAACGTCAGACAAGCCCAAACATGTGCAAGCTTTATCTTTTCAAATTTCCTTGCAAGGTTGTTTAATAACACATCTAACACAATTTCGATGGAACACAACCGATCTGCATCAAGATGAACACACATTGATATTTACAGTAGTGGTAGACTGCTGATAGCTGTTCAAAATATTTAACTCAAAGTGCTTGTTTTTATGTATGTATATTATCCCTTGTTCAGTATTTGCAAAAAAGAAAACTACACTATCACACCAGATGGACAAGTAGAGCATGCTAAGCAGTGATGGGGTAATAGTAATATATACTATAATATACAAGAGAAAGCTTTGCTGTAACAGTTATATTTGGAACAAAAAAGTAATAGTAATATACGTCAAAGTACTCATCTATTACTGCCACCTGTTTTTGACTTGTTGAAAGGGCCACTGGTGCTAAGGGCCATTTACTAACAGGGGTGTGAATGCCTTTGGGCACTGTGATGATTAACTGTAAAGGATGCTGCTTGGGTAAAACAATGGCCTGATGGCATTTGCAATCCAGCTTGTGGACAGGTAAGTACCTTGTTTACAATTGAGTAGATCTAGCTAATGTCTAAAGTAGTCTACTTACCTTCCATTGTCCTATTATCGAAACCAAACAACCTGTATGACGCTCCCCTGGTGTTAACATGAAAATTATCCTGGGATCTGAAACTGCTACCCTAAAGAGATTAATAGATTCTCGTTAAGAAGCTTCTTTTTTGGACTTTGAAGGTTTTTCTATGATAGATCACTCATGGATAAATGAGAGACTCATTTTATGGATGATGCGGCTAATCCCGCTAAAAGCAAAGATAGCTAAATTTGAACAAAAATTACACGACAGTTTAAAAACAGAAATTGAGTCTGTTTGTTCAACCAAGTTTTTCATCAAAACCAGTATATCACCTCATTAAATAATTTAAATATTCACTCATTTAGCTTGAATTTTCATCTGTCTAATTCAATTTAAATAGAGCTAAAGTGTTGGTAGCACAAATCTGAAGCTAATCTTGGTTGGAAAACCTAATTGTGGTGTTTTTTTCACAATTTTTTTTTCAGGTCTTTCTTGGTTTTATAAAAATCTAGCCCCTACAAAATTAGCATCATAATTCAGTGAAATGAACTTATCACTGATCACCACAATGCTTTTTGTTTTTTTCAGTAGCATTCTTTTTCATCCAGCATTCAGGATGCTGGATGTTGGAGATAAAACCGCTTGCACACAAGCAAAATAACAACAGAAGGAATTGAATCCCATGTGGAGCAAGCAGCAGCATGAAGCAGAACAGGGAGGTGGAAATATTTATTGGCTATCGGAAGCATCTGGAAGCTGATGGGCCGAGGAAAGGTCAATTTGATTTAGTCTGGACATATACATTACTGGGAATCATAAAAAAGATTCATAACGATTTAGAATAACTTCTCTGCAGCTGGTTTATCATCATACTTTGTGTAGAATTGGAAAGCAAAGCATGGGAGCACAATAGAAAAAACTCAGCAAAGAAAAAGAAAAATAGTACACAGGAATTGAACAGAGGTTTAATAAATGTCATCACATAAAAAGTTTTATCACTTCAGACACTTGTCAAACATTCAATGACACAAGAAAATTAAGAACCGAAGCTAAACAGCTAATGTCATGTGGTTATATGTCTACCAACAATGTCAACCAATTTGCAGACACCTCCAGCCTTTATCCAATAAAACAAATAAAACAACCACTAGCACAACAATGTTCCCATTCCAACTTCTAACCCAGCTTTGGTTTTCTTTTTTTTTTTTTCTTTTTGTAAGGTTGTGGCTACATTTCATCTGCTATATCCGGTTTTCGTATCACAGCATTTTTAGGTTGTACATATCTTTGCATTCTTTTGTTTTTATATACTTTGTATATTGGCATACAGGGGTTACAGGGAGAAGAGATAAAGAAGGTGGAAGATTTTAAGTACTTAGGATCAAAAGTCCAGAGCAATGGAGAGTGTGGAAAAGAGGTGAAGAAGCGTGTGCAGGCAGGCTATAATGGGTGGAGAAAAGTATCAGATGTGATGTGTGATAGAAGAGTTTCAGCTAAAATAAAAAGGAAAGTGTACAAAACCATGGTGAGACCTGCCTTGCTGTTTGGTCTAGAGACAGTGGCACTGAGGAAAAGACAGGAAAAACAGAGATGGAGGTAGCAGAGATGAAGATTCTGAGGATCTCTCTCGGTGACCAGGATGGACAGGATCAGAGGAACAGCACATGTTAGAGGTTTTGGAGATAAAGTCAGAGAGGCCAGACCAAGATGGTTTGGACATGTGCAGAGGAATGAGAGAGAGTACATCGGCAAAAGGACGCTGGGTTTAGAACCACCAGGAAAGAGGACTAGAGGAAGACCAAAGAGGAGGTTCATGGATACAGTGAAGGAAGACATGAAGATAGTTGGTGTGACCGAAGAAGATGCAGCAGATAGGGTTAGATGGAAGAAACTGACTTACTGTGGCGACCCATGAAGGGAAATTCCGAAAGAAGAAGAAGAATTTTAGATGTATTCTAGGGAGGCTTTTTTTAAATTAATAATACTCAGTTAGCAAGAGTCAATTTAGGAAAATTTAGCCATTGTAACGTGAGAAACTGGCATTGACGTCTGATTCAGCTGACATTCTCCTTTGAGATGCAAGGGTAATGTCAGCTGAATACACCGACACACCGACCTTAAATTAGCAAGAGTGAACTCTATTATAAGGCAAATGGAGGGTTATAAGTGAAGTCACTGAAGCAAGCTGAAGGCATTAAATTTTTTCTTTTCCCATCTAGCGCTGAACTGGAATACTCCCTGCAATCTTGTTACATCATGGGCTTTTTCGTCATACACAATAGCCCTGCGAGGGAACTCTTAATCTTCCAAAGACATCTGTGTTAACCTCAATTGTCTTGTAAAATTTTGAAAACCAGAATAAACAAAAGACAGGTGTTAGTTTTGATCTTTATTTTTACTATGATTCCACTTGAGGTAATCTGTTTGGCTGTCACTGACAACATGTAATCCTGAAAATTTGGTTTGTACTCTAATCTCTGTAGTGTCAGATCTTCAAAATATTCATCTTCATTGTGTAAATCTTGTAAGTACATGGTTCTTTCAATCTTGTAACGTCAGATAAACACAATCTTTAAGTCAACCCGAGGATTATTCGTATTCCTTGTTCTTCTTGTGGTTCTTCAAACTTCCATGACTCTGTTTCAGCTTTACAATTCACATAATCAGTCAAGGCAAACATATTAAAATACTCAATTTCAGCCTCTTGTGAGATGTGAATATCTTTTGTCTTACATAAGAGGCCTTTGACCAATTTTAAAGGGCCCATCTCATGTAAAATAACTCTTTTCACATTGTATCCTATGCACATACACACGCAAAATGTGAGGTTTGCAACATGCATTACACGATAGTTATGAAAATATATTAATTTGGTGGAGCGCAGTCACAGACCCGGAACTAAGAAAGGCCGGGTATTGGTCATCCCCCCGCCCGACCTGAGAAAGTACAAGCTCCGCCCTCTGCTCTCAGTGAGACGCTATTCCTCCACCCATCTCTGAGCGGGAGGGGGAAGGCAGGCGTAAACCCATGCGTAGCAGTTTGGTAGCGTCTGACATAAGATTTTATCATGTTGATTCATCATGTTCAGCCCTACATTTTGGATCCAGAATCCGACGAGGATTTTGAGGTGCACGAAGCACCGCGGCGGCATGGGATGAATGTTACTGATTGGTAAAGTACTACAAAATGCTTGTAGATTAGTATAACATATGTTATAACTGTGTAGCAATTAGCTCAAGAAAGCGAGTTTGTGAGGGCGTAAGGCCGGAGTGGAGGCGGGTGAGGAGGGCGGGCGGGTGGTGAGGAGGTAGGGTTTGCTGCGGAGGGGGGCGTGTGCGAAGTCCGTCCTGGCTAGTCAAATGTGTCATACTTTAGACAGCCGCGTCACACTTTAGACATCTGCTCATTCGTTGTTTTGTCTGAGCGTACCAGAAATCCACAGCAATTTGTGAAAAACGGGCTAAATTAATCTAGATTCTAGATTAATTTAGCCTAGATTCTAGATTCTAGAAACCCCTTTGGTGACATATACAAGGCCCGGACATCACTCTTATAAGGTAGAAAACTCTGGAAACCATTTTGCATGAGATGGGCCCTTTAAGATTTCCAGCTCTGTTGGAATTTTGAATTTTGATGACCGAGGGATTAGTTTTTGATAAAGTCTGTTTTTACCACTGCTAAAATTTCACACCCGCCTCAAACACTCAATAAAACGCAGAGTAGAAGTTACGTAACTTGGTCAAAATTGACTAACGTGTCAATCCACGCTATAAATCTACTTAGACTTTAAAGTGTTTGTGACGCAATGTCATAGCAATATATAAAACAGATGGAGATATTTGATATTTAATAATGTCAAGATCAGTGTTCCCTCTAAGCAGCGCGCCTGCGCAATTGCGCACTGCTTGCAGATCAATAGCGCACAAGAAGACCTATGCAGCGCACAAAAAAGAAACTCAGTTTAAACTAAAGATGGTAAAACAAGACAGAGCTTCAGAAAATACCTCTTTCTTCTTTCTTTCTGAAACAAATTGCTTTGAACTACCGCTTCGGAATTTGGCGCGTCGTTACTGGTGACGTCACAAAAGAGTAAAAGTTTTTGCTCCGCCCCCTTCTGCTCAGGAAGCTTGTGTGTTTGCTCAGACACATAAAAAATTAGAGGGAATATTGGTCAAGATAAACACCACCATTACATGCCCATAAGAAGAGAAATAGTTCTCGCACTTGGCGCCATGCTACAGAAAAGTACATTATTCACAAGTTTTGAGGATTGGATTACAAGAGAAAAAAGAGACGATTTGGTGTTAACACAATTGGAAGGGATTAAATACCGGCTGTTGCAATAACATGGAGAAAAACTGTTGAAAATGTTGAAAATGTTTGCACTGGTTTGATCTGAACATAATTTTGGGGTCTTTGTTTTCTCTCTTTTTCATCAAATCTGCCAAAAACATTTTAGGACAAGGTATGGGCAATTGTCTTGATGCTTTCTAGTATGTGGTACGTTAACAGTAAACACCAATACATGATCAAATTGATAGTGATGTTTTGCTGCAAAACATTGTGGGTGCAAAAAAGTCACAGATATGTCTTTTTTGGCCAAAGCAATCTTTATTTTCATCTTTATGCATAAGTAACATTATCTTCAAATGCTAATGTTGTTCTATTGAAGTGTTTCAGTTTAGAGTTTGTGAATGTTAAACAAGACTGTTTGGTTTGAATTACGCCATTTGCATATTGGAATTTTTAGCTTTTTAATATTTTTATGATAAATTTGTCACCGATCCGTCACCAAAACAGAAAAAAAGCAAAATGTTGTTCCTTATATGTCCCTTTGCTGTATTCCAGAATCAGAATACTTTATTAATCCCAAAAGAAAATTCCGTTACGTCATATTCCGCTTGTTCCGGGGTCGGGTCGCGGGGGCAACAGAGAGTGGCCCAGGCCTCTCTCTCTCCCCGGCTGCATCCTCCAGCACACACGGAAGGATCCCAAGTCGTTCCCCAGCCAGCTGTGAGACATAGTCTCTCCAGCGAGTCCGGGGTCTGCCCTTTCGTCTCCTCCCAGTGAGACGTGCCCAAAACACCTCGCCCGCGAGGCGCTCGGGGGGCATCCTGACCAGATGCCAGAACCACCCCATCTGGCTCCTCCCATGCTGGAGTAGGAGCGGCTCAACACCGAGCTCCTCTCGGATGGCAGAGCTCCTCACCCGATCTCTGAGTGAGAGCCAAACCACCCTGCGGAGGAAGCTCATTTCGGCCGCTTGTACCCGTGATCTCATTCTTTCGGTAACCACCCACAGCTGGTGACCATAGGTAAGGGTGAGAACGTAGATCGACTTGTAAATCGAGACCTTTGCTTTTCGGCTCAGCTCTCTCTTTACCACGACGGACCGATGCAGCGTCCTAGTTATTGCTGATGCCGCACTGATCCGCCTGTCGATCTCCTGCTCCATCCTTCCCCCACTCGTGAACAAGACCCCGAGATACTCAAACTCCTCCACTTGGGGCAGGACCCTGTCCCTGACCCGCATTCTACCCTTTTCTGGGCGAGGACCATGGTCTCAGATTTGGAGGCGGTAATGCCTATCCTAGCTACTTCACACTCGGCAGCAAAGGAAAATTCAATATTTGGACTATTTGCGAATATTCCAATGGCTTTGGATTCTGAGTCCATTGCAAACTTTAATAAATCATCAACAGAATTTTTTCAATGTTATTTGAGGGATGACGAATTCTTATTGTGGGGAATGTTTTGTACGACATATTGCCCTTCCAAAAGTAGCACCTAACGTCAACAGACCAAGTCTATACAACTACAAGACATTGGTTAAACGTTATGGTTAGTTCAAAATTCTTCTGATCGCCTGATCATCTAATTGACAAACTTGTTTGTTATTTTCTTATTTCCCTTTTCAAATATTGCACATCCCCAGATTAGAAAAGTTCACAAAATTTCTGAGGGACTGTACCATATAATGGTTTGTGGTGATAAATTGGCAGAAAACCAAAGAAAATGGAGGCTGAATGTTTTTCCGCTTGGCTGGAATTTAATTAATGACCCATTTGCAGTTTTCTGTACACACCACAGGTTGTGGACTAATTGTCCTTGGAGGCTTTTTACCTCCAGTCTTTTTCAATCACATCTTGCACATCTCGTCCACTGACTACCGTTATCAGGATGCTAATTTTTAGAAAATAAATATAAATACATTTCAAAATGCTTATTGCTAATAAGTGCACCTTTTACAAATAAAAGAACATGTTGCATACAAATACGCAGAACATGGTCTTTTCTAAAATCAAAGTCTGAGCCGATACATCACACTTTTATCCAATTTGATTGGGCGATGTAAAGCATCTCGGGCATGTTAATGCTTAGTAAAGAATCTTCTGATGGGAAGGTGTTAAGCAAAATGATGGTAGTTATCAAGGCCAGTTCCAGGAAAGAGGAAAAATATTACAACACACATTGATTATGGGAGACGGTGGCCGCGTGGTTAGCGCGTTCGCCCGTGGACCGGAATGTCGCGGGTTCGCGTCACACGGAGAGCACGTCTAGGGTCCTTGGAGAAGACACCTAACCCCTGTTTCTCCCACCATTGGCGCCGTTGAAGGGCAGCCTGCTGTGGTGTAAGGAGTGCAGCAAACAAATTTCCCCGGTGAGGGATGAATAGAGTAATTCATTTCATGTGAGATAACAAAAGGCTGTATCTCTGTGTGGTCTAACTCTCATCTTAAGATTTCTACTTTCAACATTTTCCTTCTAACCTTTTTTCATTTACATTTTTCAATGCAGGGTAGAGAGCCAATCCGACAACAAGAAGAAAAAGACAGGGTGCACTAAGAATAGGTCACCAGGGAATTTGAAATGGAGGACATCATATAGATTTTTAGCAATATTTGATGTCAGCAAAGTATTTAGCATGTCGTATTTGTAACAACCCAAAGAAAATACAAGTTTTCAGCCAGCAAACCGAATTTTAAATGTGAAAGACTCACTTGACAAACTATATGCAAAATAAGTAACACATTCCTCTTGTCTCCATACCACTTTATGTGATTCTACACCTACCCTGAAACCAGACAAATATTTCTGACCAGCGACAATTTGTATTGAAACTCAGGTTTAAAAGAGAATGTGATAATTTTTCGTTCCTTTTAAAATTGGCGTATTTGGGTGCTCCCTGAACCCCAAGCTGTAGTGCCCATAGACAAGTAAGCAAATACGACCATTTCTCTAAAGATTTATTACTGATTTGTATAGACTCTATAAAAGAGCTTTTTTTTTTTTTTTTCTTTTGACTATTTTTGTTGGCAGCACGGTGGCAGTGTACCCACTGCGCCACCGTGCTGCCAACAGGCACAGTGGCCTCACAGCAAGAAAGTTGTGGGTTCAAGTCCCGGTGGGGACAACACTATGAACACTGTCCTTTCTGTGTGGAGTTTGCATGTTCTCCCTGTGTTTGCGTGGGTTTCCTCCCATCCTCCAAAGACATGCATGCTAGATTGATTGGCCGGTGCCAAATCTCCCCTAGGAATGAGTGTGTGAATGGATGGTTATACTGTATGTGTGTGGCCCCATGACAGACTGGCAACTTGTTCGGGGTGTACCCTACCCTTCGCCTTAAATCAGCCGGGATGGGCTTCAGCATCCCCCGCAACCCCGAAAGGGATAGACGGATAAGAAGATGACTGACTGACTGTATTTTTGTCATCAAATCATAAATACACATATATTCGAATTTGTATAGTTTTTGAGTTCATTCATGTATTTTCTTTGGTTCAATCTGGCTAATTGTAATGTGGAAGTTGGGGTTTTTTCCCGCCTAATTTCAACTGTTTAAGTCGGTCGGGAAAAGGTGGATTTACCAGTAAATCCTAACAAAATTGACAAATTTTTTTGCAATAGACAAACCATGCACAGGAAGAAAGTAAATTGGGATTTTTGATACAGATATGTAACATTGGTACCTACACACGGACACACACACACAAAACTACTCAAATGAAAATAGATTATATTTTCATTGGTGGTTTGTCATGCTTGGAATGGGGGAGGACCCAATTGCAGAACATAAATAACTTTTATTTTCTAACATTAGATTCTAGACCAACAGTCAAAACTTTTCTTAATCTAGCACAAGACAAGTGAAGACGCAGACTTTTATAACATGAGGAAGAGGAAAACACAGGAGGAAACAATCAGGGATGATTAGACAATCACACCTGAGGGAAACACACCAGGGCAGGAAGTAACATGGCCTGAAATGAGAGGAGAGTTAGTGTTTCAAAATAAAACAGGAAGCAACATAAGACAACACAAGCGAAATATGGACCATAAAACCATGCAACCATGCAAAAACAAAACAGAAGATTGATGAGACATGACATTATGGCCGTAGGTTAACCGGTAATCGAAAGATAAAAAAGTATTGAGGTAAACTTAAAATTTTAGAAAAAATATATTTATCACCAAAAATTAATGGCATGGTAAAGAGAGAGCTGAGCCGAAAAACAAAGCTCTCGATTTACAAGTCGATCTACGTTCCAACCCTCTCCTATGGTCACCAGCTGTGGGTGGTGACCGAAAGAATGAGATCGCGGGTACAAGCGGCCGAAATAAGCTTCCTCCGCAGGGTGGCTGGGCTCTCACTCAGAGACCGGGTGAGGAGCTCTGTCATCCGGGAGGAGCTCGGTGTCGAGCCGCTCCTCCTCCAAGTCGAGAGGAGCCAGATGGGGTGGTTCGACGCCCACCGAGCGCCTCGCGGTCGAGGTGTTTTGGGCACGTCCCACCGGGAGGAGACCAAGGGGCAGATCCCGGACCCGCTGGAGAGACTATGTCTAGTTCATGGAGAGACTATGTCTCTCCAGCTGGCTGGGGAACGACTCGTGATCCTTCCGGGTGAGCTGGAGGATGCAGCCAGGGTGAGAGAGGCCTGGGCTGCCCGTTTGAGGCTGTTGCCCCCCCGACACGACCCCAGAACAAGCGGAAGATGACGGAACGGCATCAAAAATTATAACAGCAACTTGGTAAGTCAACATGCAAATTGTGGGAGTCAGAGAAGAGTCACACCTATGAATGCGTGTTCATAATTTCTATGAGTTATGCAAAATAATTGTACCCCTTGAAATTGATTGGCTAACTTTTGATTTATTTGCATCTTTTGATTAACGTGGGACTATTTCAAAGATATTCCTCTGCAATAACATCTGGTCTTGCTAAACAGATTTTCTTGAGAACCTTTGTACTGTTCACTAGGATTAATGTACGTTTGATCTTAATCAATGCAAAAAATGATCTAAACTATCCAGATTCAATATTTAGAGGGTTTTCTATGGCGGGGACACATCTGCAGAGTAACAACAACGGAGTAAGATAAATGCATAGCCACAACTAGTAGTTTCACCACTTGAAGTTAGCCCATTCTACAAACAGAAATCCATTGATTTGTTTCCTATGGTTTACAGAAAATACCAATACGTCTCTTTAATCAGGAGTGATTCATGTCTCCATTTCTCAAAATCAAATGAAATGGTTTGATGAATGAATCACTGAACTAGCTGCGTATGATATTATTCTTATTATCCTTATATGGCTGGGTGAGTAAGGTGACCGACCTGTAATCGGAGGGTTGCCGGTTCAATCCCTCAGAGAAGTTCATGCCGAGGTATCCTTGAGCAAGACACTGAGACAATTGCTCCTGATGGTGGTTTGCACCTTGCATGGCAGCATCCCCATCAGGTGGGGAGATCCCTCCCCACGGGAGGGATCTGTCTTTCGTGTGGATCCCCGTGAGGTTTCTTATTTTTTTTTCCCACTGATTGTTTTTTTGAGTTTTTTTTTCTCAATTGAAGGAGAGTTTAAAGGAAGGAATGTGCTGAAATTCTTTAGCTAGCTTTTGTTAGTTAGCTTTTGGCTGTGTATTTGTGTTTATTCATTTTTCTTTTTTTTTCTTGTTTTTGTACTTTTTTTTTTTTCAAACTGCAATGTGAAGCTTGTTCAGACCTTTTTTTATTATCATTTTTTGGGTGTATAAATAGAAACTAGATTTTCTATTTTCTAACTTTTACCTAAAAAGTGACTGGTGACATTTGGACCTGATGAAAACATAAACATAAATAGTTGCAAGAGCGAGGTTAAATTTGGATATAAAAGAAAACATTTCAAGGAAAGTGGAGGGACTAAATTAAGATAAAATGGAAGAAAAAAAAATCAGCCAATATGAAAAAGAACCACAGATGGAAAGAATCAGAAATGGATGAGACAAGGGAATAGAAAGATGGTGGAAAAAATAAAGCCTGAAAGTGACTGGAGTCATTTCAGATATAAATAGGAGAGTAGCTAAGTGGTTAGAAGCAGTGCAGCGGTTTTATTATGGATACATGACACTGAGTGATGCAGCCCTAATGCTTCCAGCTCTGCTGCAAGCACAAAAGAAAGACAATAAGAAAAATCGAGATTTAGTTCACCTGATAGGACAGTGATGTATTAAAAAGCTTCCTTTTCATCCTTTCCTATTTTCTCATTTGGAACGACGGACAATCTGGTGAGAAAATTGTGTTGTATGTTGAAGAAAAGTAGTATTTCACCCAAGCAGTGGTGTAACGTAACAAAGTAAATGTACTTCGTTACTGTACTTAAGTAAAAAAATTGTGTATCTGTACTTTACTTAAGTAAAATTTAAGACCGGTACTTTTACTATTACTTCACTACATTTTCAGAGCAAATATCTGTACTTTTACTTCGCTACTTTTTAAAAGTGTGTTTTACATTTTTTGTTACATTTTCGTTCAGGAATTTGAAAAATACACAGGTGTTTTTTAGCGCATCTTGAATCCGCATCGCCAAAATCAAAAGAAGCAGTTGATCGGGAGAAGAAGTAATGAATCGAGAAACATTTTCCACATTCATTCAGCGCCAAAAACCTAACATCAAATATAGTACAAATTAAAAAGAGTCAGAAGATCGTTGTTCGTTGTGTTTACTTCTAAATAAAAAGTTGAGCCATCATTACACAGAGCAGGGGCGGATCTAGAATTTTCCAAAGGGGGTTGGGGCTTTGACAAAGCCAATAGATAGTGACTGCAGTGTTGTTTTCGTCAATGATGACGAAAACGAAATGATTTCGTTGACGAAGCATTTTTTTTATGACTATGACGTAACGATAACAAAATAAATGGGAAATTTTGGTGACGAAAACGTGACGAGACGTTTGCAAGTTTCTGCTGATGAGACGAAAACGTAACAAAATAGGCGTCAGACTTTCACATTTCTGTCTGTGAAAAGAAAAAAAACACAGCGGCTGCATCTGTCTCTAACGGCGGCACGCCCCCCACCATGCTGCACGTTCACACCGTCTACACAACACACCTCCAGCCATGAGGAAGTCACACACCATGGTGAAAACAGTAACTAAGAGGCTTGGTGGTCAGAAACTTAAAGTTTTCCACATATTTTGCTCAACCAGCATGCTAACTTCAAGCTAATGCTAGCTTGTCGGCGCTGCTAACTTCCTAGTTAGCTTGGTTGCGCTAAGGACTGCTTTAAATGCATTCCAATGGTTACTTTGTTTACAGGGTTATTAAGAGGTGTCATTTTTAAGTATTCATAAGTTACAACGTTCCTCACTCACTGAAAAAATTATATTTATTTACGTTGTTTTACAATGTTAGCTGTTTTGCGCAAGTTAAAGCTCGGCAGAGCTTATTTTTAAACAACCAACTTGCATCATTCTCAGTAATAAAGATGCGACTCTTAAAGTTTTTTTTGTTGGTGGTTTTTACACTAAAACTAGACTAAAAACGTTCTAAGTCTTCCCTGACGAAAACTCTTTTGGGTTTCTGTGACTAAAACGAAACTATAAAGAGATGACGAAAACGTGACTAAAACTTAAATCAAATTTCGTCAAAAGACGAAGACTAAAACGAAAAACTTAAATGGCTGCCAAAAACAACAATACAGTGATGGAAGGTTTTGTATTTTGGCTGTATGAAAAATTTGGTAATTTATTATTGAGTAATGATTTTTATCACAAAGTTTTTCCATTTTACATTAGGGAGCTATTTTACTCTGTATTAGTTCCGTAATCAAAGATGGTTTTCTAATCGTAAAAGAGTTACTTTTGGGGCCAATTGATGTAAAAGAGCAATATTGAAGGTTTTAATGTGAATTGCACGACCCACTAGACAGAAATCATTTTCTCATTATTACAGTTTTATTAGGAAATTCACATCATTATGGATTGATTGTTATTAACCAGATGTCGACCTCATAGAAAGAAGAAGGATGAAGATTAGTCAGAGTAAGTGTGAATGAGAGGGATCCAAATGGAAAAGTGAGGTTACAGGGAGAAGAGATAAAGAAGGTGGAAGATTTTTAAGTACTTAGGATCAACAGTCCAGAACAATGGAGAGTGTGGAAAAGAGGTGAAGAAGCGTGTTCAGGCAGGCTGGAACGGGTGGAGAAAAGTATCAGGTGTGATGTGTGATAGAAGAGTTTCAGCTAAAATGAAAGAGAAAGTGTACAAAACCGTGGTGAGACCCGCCATGCTGTTTGGTCTAGAGACAGTGGCACTGAGGAAAAGTCAGGAAACAGAGATGGAGGTAGCAGAGATGAAGATGCTGAGGATCTCTCTGGAAGTGACCAGGATGGACAGGATTAGAAATGAGTACTTTGTACATCAGGGGAACAGCACATGTTAGAGGTTTTGGAGATAAAGTCAGAGAGGCCAGACTGAGATGGTTTGGGCACGTACAGAGAAGAGAGAGAGAATACATCAGAAGCAAAGATGCTGGATTTGGAACCACTAGGAAAGAGGCCTAGAGGAAGACCAAAGAGGAGGTTCATGGATACAGTGAAGGAAGACATGAAGATAGTTGGCGGGACTGAAGAGGATGCAGCAGATAGGGTTAGATGATAGAAACTGATTTGCTGTGGCGACCCCTGAAGGAAAATGCTGAAAGAAGACCCTATCTTGAGTTTTTTTTTTTCCTCATTTGAATTTCTCAAAATGTTCATAAATTTTCCTTTTAGATTTTTTTTTAACTTCAATCAGTTTTTACCAAACATACTGTAGTTACCAATATTTACAATCAGCGCACATTTCAAATTCTATTTCCATTGTTTACTAACTCATTAGATAGCGTCACGAAATAATATTCATTCAACACGAGCAGCCTAAATTATGTTCCCTGATTAGCTGACTAAGAACTAACAATAAGAGGAAAATTGGACTCATTATAATTTTATGTTATTATTATGCATGTGAAATAAGCCGGTTTGGCTATTAAACAAAACGGACGATACAGTGTAAAAAAAAAAAAAAAAAAAAAAGGGGTTCTCTTTGTTAAATTTTCTTTAATGCTGTATTTAGAACTAAAGTCTCACTATAAATAGTCTGATTTTAGACTTTTATTTACCAACTTTTTTTGACAAGAATGCTTTAGAGCGCTACATGCATCTAACCGACGGCAGCTCAGTGGTTGGAGCGTTTGCACGCGGACCGGAAGTTCGCGGGTTCGAGTGGGACGCGAACCCGCGAACTTCGCGTCCCACAGAAAGCAAGTCTAGGGCCCTTGGAGAAGACACCTAACCCCCGCTTCTCCCACCATTGACGCCGTCAAAGGGCAGCCTGCTGCTTTATAAGGAGTGCAGCACACAAAGTTCCCCGGTGAGGGATGAATAGAGTAATTCATTTATTTTATTTTCATTTAACCCGGGGAAGGCAAATTTTTTGACTCGCGGGCCACATTGAGCTCCAACATTTGACCAGCGGGCCAGACCTGGAGCAGATGGATGGCATTCTTTGGTAACCGCTAGATTAGACCCATAGAATGGCGCGCTAAATGTTACATCAAGAGTGTTAAAATTCAAATCTAGCTGCGCCAGATCAGAAATCTATTGAGACAGCGCTTAAAAACGTGCATTTAGCAGTGCTAGGTTTAAAATCTAAACGCTTGATGTAACATTTTCCTTGTTTTAACATCTAACAGACTTGTTTACGTGCATGTTTTGGCCCCGGTTTTCCATATTTGTGCACACTGCTTATTTTGACAATGTGGGCATTACGGAAACACACTCATTTTAATGGGAGCAGTGTTGTTGTATATTTGGCACCATCTAGTGACAAAATATCAAAATTACAGAAAAAACAAAACATTAACAAGGTTTCTTTATTTAATTTTTTCAAGTTTGGCGGGCCGGGTTAAAACGTTTAACAGGCCGAATGTGGTCCGCGGGCTGTACTTTGCTCATGCCTGATCTGACCTGTCAAACTGCAATCGGTGAAGATGGAAAGCTCTCCTGAAAAAAGACATTTACATGCATTCATTATTCGGATTACTTTCTTTCATTGTGCACTGGGGCTTTGGATTTCCCGATCGTTCCATGCTTCCTTTTAAAGGAACATCAATTTGTTTGTCTTTGTCTTGTTTTTCTAACAGCAGAGACTTGATGCATTTCTCTAGGCTGAACAAAATGTATGCTTTGCGTGTACCGATCAGTCGTGAACGTTTAATTATTGTTTTCCCTCGGCCAGGCTAATATAATGACTATTATTTAGCTGGACATTGTTTCTATTACGTCATGCTGAAATGCATTCAGGGTTTGTTTTGCTTGTCTGTATTTTGTTGTGCACGTGCAAAAAATTATGTTGCACGTGTTGAGATTCATCAGTTGACAATTGTGAAGCTTGAAACAGAGCAAATCATGTAATTACTAATGTGTTCCAAACCGATATGCAGTGGTGGATGAAGTACTCACTTTTTGTACTTAAGTAAAAGTACAGATAATTAGGCAAAAAAAAAATACTTAAGTAAAAGTAAAAGTACCAATAAAAAAATCTACTTCAGTAAAAGTACAAAAGTAGTTGGTGTAAATTTTACTTTTTAAGTAAAAAGTAAAAGTATTTGATCATAATTCAAATGTCATTTTTTTGTGCTGTAGGGTCACAAATAAATACTCTGCAGGAGCGTGACCCCCCACTCCCGCCTTTTTTGGTCCACAGAAGAAAGGAAAGGGGACTGGTCAAGCTATACCCTAGCAGGGCCAGCAAATGGGCACCAAAATGCAGGAAAATTACACTTGTTTTTAAAATGTTAGGGGGTTGCCCTTCGGAAAATTCTAGATCCGCCCCTGCTTTGTGTAATGACGGCTGAACTTTTTATTTAGAAGTAAACACAACGAACAACAATCTTTTGACTCTTTTATTTGATGTTATTTTTTTTTTGGCGCTGAATGAATGCGGAAAATGTTTACTCTTGATTCTGATTGGTCCTTGATTCATTACTTCTTCTCCCGATCAACTGCTTCTTTTGATTGCGGCTTCAAGATACGCTTAAAAAAAAAAAAAAAAAACTTTTTTTTTTTTTTTCAAATTCCTGAACAAAAATGTAACAAAAATGTAAAACACGCTTTTAAAAAATAGCGAGTAAAAGTAAAGATATTTGCTCTAAAAATTTAGTGAAGTAAAAGTAAAAGTACCGGTCTCAAATTTTACTTAAGTAAAGTACAGATACACAATTTTTTAATTTAGGTACAGTAACGAAGTACATCTACTTTGTTACGTTCCACCATTGCCGATATGACAAGGTCAACAACAACCTGGAAAGTTAAATCCTGTTAAATGAAAGCTGTCAAATATTTTCTGCCAGTCCGACATGTAATTTTTCGGCAGTGACAGCAGTGTCATGACAAAGACCTGTTGATGATATGACTTCAGGGTGCGGACACACCATGCTAGTTGCATGACACAATTTGATACCACAAGTTAATGGTTCTGTCCTCAAGAAACAGAGCTATTGATATACCAAGTTATTGTTTATGGTCTTGATGGTTTTTTCTGAGCTAAGAGTCGTGTCTAATTAAATTAAATGTGCTCACAATAAAGGGTTCCGACCAATCCTGGGCATTGACATCTTTGGTTTATTCCTGCATAAACAAAACAAATGCCAACCCTCAAAAAACTTGACATTCAATTAATTCTTGTGTGTTAACGAGGCCATCCCAGTCGTCTGGGATTCATAAAGAAAAAAAAAAACTCATTTATACGTGTACTCTTTCGACTACAGGAACTCAGAACTTGTTGAATGACTCATATTGAGGTTGTTTTGGGGTCAATTAAAGCTGGAATCCATCAGCAGCAGTCAAGTTAAAAAGTATTCCAACTCAAATTGAAATTTGATTCAACTTTGTGTCCGTAAGCCCGTCGTTGAAGATTCAAACAAGTAAAGGAACTAATTTTAGTTCAATCCAATTATATTTGTATTGTCCAATATTACAAAATAATTGTCTCAATTAGCTTCACATTTTAGATTGAAAAAAAATACAAGACAAGTCTTCTTCTTTCGGCATTTCCCTTTAGGGGTCGCCACAGCAAGTCAGTTTCTTCCATCTAACCCTATCTGCTGTATCCTCTTTGGTCACACCAACTATCTTCATGTCTTCCTTCACTGTATCCATGAACCTCCTCTTTGGTCTTCCTCTAGTCCTCTTTCCTGGTGGTTCCAAATCCAGCATCCTTCTTCCGATGTACTCTCTCCCTCCTCTGTACGTGCCCAAACCATCCTTGCCTCTCGAACTTTATCCCCAAAACCTCTAACATGTGCTGTTCCCCTGATATACTCATTTCTAATCCTGTCCATCCTGGTCACTCCCAGAGAGATCCTCAGCATCTTCATCTCTGCTACCTCCATCTCTGCGTCCTGTCTTTTCTTCAGTGCTACTGTTTCTAGACCAAACAGCATGGCCGGTCTCACCACGGTTTTGTACACTTTCCCTTTCATTCTAGCTGAAACTCTTCCGTCGCACATCACACCTGATACTTTTCTCCACCCGTTCCAGTCTGCCTGAACATGCTTCTTCACCTCTTTCCCACACTCTCCATTGCTCTGGACTGTTGATTCTAGATACTTAAAATCTTCCACCTTCTTTATCTCTTCTCCCTGTAACTTTTCACTTTTCCCTGTAACTTTTCAACCTCACTTTTCCATTTGGATCCCTCTCATTCACACACGTACTCTGTTTTACTCTGACTAATCTTCATTCCTCTTCTTTCTAGTGCAAACCTCCACCTCTCCAGCTTTTCCTCCACCTCTTCCCTCCTCTCACTACAGATCACAATGTCATCTCCAAACATCATTGTCCATGGGGAGTACAAGACAAATACAGCATTTTTATGGGTGGTGACAGGTTTTATCTTGGCTTTCCATTTTCAGCACACCTGTGAAGATACACTTAGTGGATGCACCTGTTAGCCAATGGGCCACTGACGTACAAAAGGCTGGATGGGGCATTGAGTATTTTTAACCGTTAAATTGTCTATTCTCGTACTAAAATGTCAAGGTTTTTTTTAACAGCACAAATATGGTGATTAATGTTTAGTATCTTCTCTTGAAAGCAGTTGTAATCTGAGGAGTCTTATTCACAAATGTGAAACAATTATCACAAATGAGTTCCATATGCTTCCAATTCCAAATATATCCGCAAGTCTTTGGAAATATCCAAAAGCAGCACAAAAAAAGCACCAGTTTTCAACTCATTCTATTCAAACTCTAAATATATAACTTTTCCACACCAAAGTTTGCAGACATGGCACTGGCCTCTACTTTTGCAGAGAGAATAAGTGTGACGAATACTCGGCTGGTGGAATGAATCACAGTCTCTCCTGGAGATGGCTCACTGAATTTGACTCTGACAATTGCTGCTAGGGGCTGCTGAAATAAGCTGTAACAAGGTGTTTGCAGCATCAGTGATCAACTAAGAAGTTGGCTGGAAAGGAGAAGGGATGTGTGTTACCATCGGTTTAAATCCATTCAAAATATCTGGCACAGGGGGAAAACGTGACATTGGGGAATGGAGACAGAAAAGTGCAGACGTGATAAATGACGAAAATGCCCTGAGGTACATTTTGTTCGTTGGCTTAGCTGTGATAGTTACAAATTTGAAAATTCATGGGTTTCATTGCTTTGTTTAGAACTTATAAGAACACTTGGAATTTTTATAAATTCATAGTACGTAATTCATTGTACGTAAATCCGAGACCGTGGTCCTCGCCCGGAAAAGGGTGGAATACCCCCTGCGGGTCAGGGACAGGGTCTTGCCCCAAGTGGAGGAGTTTAAGTATCTCGGAGTCTTGTTCACGAGTGGGTGGAAGGATGGAGCGGGAGATCAACAGGTGGATCGGTGCGGCGTCAGCAATAACTAGGATGCTGCATAGGTCCGTCGTGGTAAAGAGAGAGCTGAGCCGAAAAGCAAAGCTCTCGATTCTACGTTCCAACCCTCACCTATGGTCACCAGCTGTTGGTGGTGACCGAAAGAATGAGATCGCGGGTACAAGCGGCCGAAATCAGCTTCCTCCGCAGGGTGGCTGGGCTCTCACTCAGAGACCGGGTGAGGAGCTCTGCCATCCGGGAGGAGCTCGGTGTCGAGCCACTCCTCCTCCAGGTCGAGAGGAGCCAGATGGGATGGTTCAAGCATCTGGTCAGGATGCCCCCCGTGCGCCTCGCGGGCGAGGTATTTTGGGCACGTCCCACCGGGAGGAGACCAAGGGGCAGACCCCGGACCCACTGGAGAGACTATGTCTCACAGCTGGCCGGGGAATGACTTGGGATCCTTCCGGGTGAGCTGGAGGATGCAGCTGGGGTGAGAGAGGCTTGGGCTACCCGTTTGAGGCTGTTGCCCCCGCGACCCGCCCCCGGAACAAGCGGAAGATGACGGAACGCAACATAGTACGTAATCTCTTCCTCTTAGAAAGAAATTGGTTCAAACGTAATGTATAGATTCACGATCCTTTGCTTTTTTTGTGGTTAGATGCTTGCGAGGGATTCAAAATCCACACTTTTCAAAATTTCTAAAGTCCTTTTGTTGAAATAAAACTTTTTTTCTAGTTTGACAGGAGAGTTTTCAATGTTTAAATGTTTTTTATTTTTCTCACTTGGCTAAAATTGATCAACCTTTCTTCAAGACTTTGTAACGAGGCCATCCCAGTCGTCTGGGATTCATAAAGATGACCCATAAAGTTTTGGTCTCTTCAATTTCATCCTTTTGATCGTTGGCCACAGCTTTCAACCGTAGAAGAAGAAGAAGAAAAGAGCAACAAAAGAGTCTCACAGTTTGCATCAGTGTCTTCCAATTAGAAATAAAGCTAATCAAAGTCCACACTTTTGAAGAACACGCACCAATCTTGAAAAAAAAATCAACCTTATCCCATTAAACTGGTGTTGAAAACCAGCACTGAACTAACTGTTCAGTCATTAGAAATAAAATGAACCTGCTGACAGCAATGAGAAGCAGACATACAGCCATCAGTTATCAGACTTTGACCCCATCATTCTTAAAGAAGAGGCTGTATTTCCATATTTGCAAATTACACCTTGCGACCTGAAAGTATGCATATTTTGGAAAACTGCCATGCCCCTTCCAAAACTTAGAAGGGGGTTAACTGCTGGTTCACTATTCCATAGGTGAAAGCCATGACACTGCTCATAAATCTTAAGTTTAGCAACATGACACACCGACTTAGAAAATGACCGTGCTATGAAGCTTGAAGAGTTGTGAATCTTTTGTATGGTTAGCATATGCCCTCTGATCATTTTCTGTAAAAGCATCATGAATTTGAAAAGAAGAGAGAAACTGAGGACAGTAATCGATGCTGCTGACTTGGCAACTTCTTCCCTAAACTTTACGACTTTCACATTCCGCATGGCAACTTTTTTCTTTAGTCAAAAGTGACTATTGACATACCCAGCAACTTTTCCTAATGTTAATGGAGACTTGTATGGTACTTTGAACACCTTTTTGGGGGGAGAAGAGAGACCCCTACTACACTGCGTCCAGACAACAAACGAATTGAAAAATCTCTTCAAATCTCTTCAGTAATTAATGAACCACCAGGTAACACAGAAAATGCTGAGGATCTCTCTGGGAGTGACCAGGATGGACAGGATTAGAAATGAGTACATCAGGGGAACAGCACATGTTAGAGGTTTTGGGGATAAAGTTCGAGAGGCAAGACTGAGATGGTTTGGGCACGTACAGAGGAGAGACAGAGAGTACATAGGAAGAAGGATGCTGGATTTGGAACCACTAGGAAAGTGGACTAGAGGAAGACCAAAGAGGAGGTTCATGGACACAGTGAGGGAAGACATGAAGATAGTTGGTGTGACCAAAGAGGATACAGCAGGTAGGATTAGATGGAAGAAACTGACTTGCTGTGGCGACACCTAAAGGGAAAAGCCGAAAGAAGAAGAAGGTAACACAGAAAATACATTGTTATGGGCAGTGCCTTTGCTTTGGTGTCTTCGCAAAGTGTCCGGTTAGCACTTTACCAGGACGCTCAAAGACGCTTCACATATTCATTATTCATTCACTCCATACCAGGTGATGATAAGCTACTGCTGTATCCACAGCTATTCTGGGGCAGACTGACAGAAGTGAAGCTGCCATTTTACGCCATCGGCCCCTCCAACCATCACCAACACACCAGATCCTGACTAGGCAATGTGGGTAAAGTGTCTTGCCCAGGGGCACGGCAACAATTTTATCTCAATGACCATCCCATTGTGGTACTTGGGGGTTTTAGCAGTGTTCCATCCAAGTACAGCCCAGGCCCTGCTTGCTTAGCTCATGAGATTTGACGAGATCAGGCATCGACAAGCTGGTATGGCCACCAAATGGTCTTTTTGAACTTTGAACACCTTCCGTTTATTTTTGCTCCATTCCCTGGTTAATTAACATCAGTGTGTGTGCCTGCCAATCCTCCTAGGCCTGGCACATATCATATATTATAGTAAAGTTGAGTTTCTAAAACATCCCTAGTGTATTTTTATTCAAGTTTTACTTTTCTTGCAGCTTGCACCACAATCACATGCAAATCATTGGTTATGGAAATTAGATGATGACATCAAGAGTGACTTTCAGAAGCTTTCAGGGCAGCTAATATTTGACTTTCCTTGCTGAGGTGTTGGGAACAATGAAAATAATTTATGGAAGAAAAAAAAATTCTACCGAGTTCATCAAAACACCTTTTTAATAAATCATTTTTTTAATAAATGGTTGTATCACAAACAGCAGGGTTTTATTTCGGCAAACAGCTGCACATGCTTATGAAAATGTCAACGAGTCTTTACAGCTGAATGAAAGATTAGTTTGAAGGTTTCCTTAATGTTTCCAAATTGCTTCGGTCTGTAGTTACAAAAGCTTGGAGTACTGACTGACTGAATACGGTATTTGTTTTAGGAGTAGTCAAGGGAAGAGCGTTTGAGAGCAAAGAACCAGATGTTACTCTTGACAACAGACCAATTGACTTTGTAAAGATAAAAGAACGCAACTACTACTGTTCCCAATAGAAGCACACTTTCTAAAAGAAGCACACCCCTGTTTTTTCTGAAAATTGAATACAGCAAAGCTTAGTCCGACAAAAATAAGTCATTCACATGCCAGCTAGCCCAAGTCTGACATGTCCTTGTTCTTTTAAATACAGCTAAATAGCGCTTTAAATAGTGCTACTGCACATGTGCAGCTTGTTCTGGTACGGTACTGAGTCAAATTTTTCAAATGATAGATGCGCACCCATCAGTTTAATCTTGCATCCGCAGGATTATTTGTCATCAAACTCAGGTTTAAACTAGTTAAAATTTTTTTTTTTTCCACTTGTTAGTTTGTCTAATATTGTTTGTACATTTTTTAATAGAAGTTTTGGGTTCAACACCGCATTTGGATGTTTGCCGTAAATTGTCACGTCAGTTAAAAAATTTCTATGAAAATATCATGTTATTTACAAAAGGCCCGGTGCTTGATCTATGTTACGACCCTGGGGTCGTGGCCCTTTAAATCTTTCTGCCTGTCTGTCCTCACAGTATCTAGAGCGGCGGTTGGCCCGCCCACTGCGATCCGGAAGGCTGCTGGCTGCTCTCTGCGCGACTGACGCGAGTTTGATCCTCTGACATTCTTTTGTTTTCATTGTATCTTTAGTAGTATCGTCTGTAATAAATCCCTTTAAACCTTTTACTTTGTGTGGCCTTCCCCTTATTGTTGCTGCTCTTGAGCCGGAGTAGTAACAAATGGGGGCTCGTCCTGAGACCAATTGGGTACGTTAAAGTCTGTATTATTTTTTTTGAAATTGAAAACTGTTTCTTTACTGAATTTGGTTAATTTGGCTTAATTTTTGTCCCATTTTGAGTTCAGTTTGGAGAAGTTTGGTTTTGTAATTGGTTGTTTGGCTACCTTGGCGGCTAATCAAATCTGGGGGGAGACCACACAGGTGTGCGTGATTTGTTTTGCTGACAGTTTGAGTTTCAGTTGGAGTTTTGAGTTAAATTGAGTTTGGAGTGGCAGTTGATCAGGGTTAACAGTTAACAGTTAACAGTTTGTGGCAAATCAGTTTTGTTTTAAAAATTTTTGGTTGAAGCCTACATTTTCTTTGTTAGTGTTTTTGAGCACCTGCTGGAAGTTGGGGTTTACCCTGTTAGGATTTAGAAGTGTTTTCTCCTTATGAGATTCGCTTGTTTTTGTTTTGCAATAGGCATTTAGAGTGGAGGTACGTGCGGGTTGCAGCATCCCACTACCCTTTTCCCTACGTCGGCTCGGGAGCGCACGCCGTGGTATTAGTACTTGTACTGTACCGCTGGTTTGTATGGGGCTGGTTAGCAGCCTCGAGCGCATAAATACCCACCGCCAGGCCTCCTGAAGACTAGGGGTGAGTTTAGTTAGATTCTGGTTAGGTAGTTAGTGGGGAAACCTCAACTCTGTGCTCTAGTTAGTTTTTTTTTTACATCAACCATGTCGTCTGTGGAGGATTTTACGGAGTCCCCTACTGAGGAGATGTTAAATGGTTTTACTAGAGAACAACTATTGCAGTTGGTTGATTATTATTCCGTTGATATTGGTGCTAGAAAACTGAAAGATGAGATAAAGTTGTGTTTGTGGTCTGCTTTGGTACGTGATGGGATTTTGCCAGGGAAAGTTGGTTTAACCAACCCTGAGGTTAAAGATATTTTGACATTTGAACAGAAGAGGGAGTTGCTTTTGTTAGAAACGGAGAAGGAGAAGGTGGCTTTGGAAAAGTGTGAGAGGCAGATGGCAATGGAGCAGATGAGAATAGCTTTGGAAAGGGACAAGATACAGTTTGAGAGGGAGAGGCTTAGTTCTACTTCCGTTCGGAGTGAGTCTGATGTGGTTTCTAATTTGCGTCTTGTCCCAAGGTTTGATGAAAAGGATCCGGATACATTCTTCGTACTTTTTGAACGTGTTGCTAATTCCAGAAATTGGCCGGATGATTTGAGGGTTGTAATGTTGCAGTCAGTTTTTACAGGGAAGGCCCAGGTAGCCTATTCTGCTTTGAGTGAACATGAGAGCCAGGACTATAAACTTGTTAAGGAAGCGGTGTTGAAAGCTTATGAGTTGGTTCCAGAAGTTTACAGGCAACGTTTTAGATCTTGGAGGAAGGGTGAAAACCAGTCTCATGTTGAGTTTGTCAAGGACTTAAGCAAGCATTTTCACAGGTGGTGTTCTTCTTTGGAGGTTTCTTCGCATGATAAGCTTTGTGATCTTATGGTTCTTGAACAATTTGTCAATTGTGTTCCGCCAGAAGTTGCCACTCATATTAGAGAACGTCGAGTAGTTACTGTTTCAGAAGCTGCTACTATAGCTGATGACTATGTTTTGGCTCACAAGGGTAAATTTAGGAAGAGTGTTTCTACTACTTTTTCTACTGGTACTTCTGTTACTTCTACCAGGAGTAACAACTTCGAGACTGTTAGCCCTAGTGCTTTTAGAAAGTCGGGTCAAAGTTGTAACTACTGTCGTGGGGAAGGTCATTGGAAGATTGATTGTCCCGTTTTGCAAAGGAAAAGTGGTCAAGTGAGAACTAAGACTGTTAAACCTGCGGTTTTCACTGTTCAGGCAAAATCTCAGTGCTTGGACCCAGTTGTGGAATCCAAATGTTTTTCTGGTCTTGACTCTTTTGTTTCTGATGGGTTTGTGTCACTTTGTGGTGATCATAGGAAAGTCCCAGTGAAAATTTTGAGGGATACAGGTGCTACAGACTCGTTTGTTCTTTCTTCAGTCTTGCCTTTTTCAGAAGAGACAAGTACAGGTGATTGTGTCTTGGTGAGAGGTGTTAGTTTGGTACCACTTAGTGCCCCGTTGCATAGGATCTTTCTGTCTAGTGGTTTTGTTGAAGGAAATGTGCACATTGCTGTTCGACCAGAATTGCCAGTAGAGGGCGTTGCTGTGATCTTGGGTAATGACTTAGCTGGTAACCAGGTGTGGCCTGTAGAGTGTCCTATCAAAGTTTCAGTTCCAGCAAAAGTTCCTGATTCCTGTGGGCAGAACTTTCCTGAGGTGTTCACTGCTTGTGCTGTCACCAGGGCCATGGCAAAGGCTAAGTCTGAAACTTCAGAAGAATGTTGCCCTAACTCAGATGTTCAGTTTGATTTACCCCAAATGTTTTCTATTTCCCAGCAGGAGTTAATTGCTGAACAGAAAGCGGATGTGTCACTGACTGCGCTGTTTGATAAAGTCCAACCTTCATCGGAACTTCGAAGCTCTGCATCTGGGTATTTTCTTCAGGGTGAGGTTTTGGTTAGGAAATGGCAGCCTCAGGGCTCTGATCTTTTGGGTAGTCCGTTTGTGCAGATAGTCGTTCCTACAAAATTTAGGGAAAGGGTGTTGTCTTGTTCACATGACCAAACAGGCCATTTAGGAGTAAAGAAAACCTATAGTCATGTGCTTAAGTATTTCTTTTGGCCCCTTCTCAAACGTGATGTTGCCAAATATATTAGGACCTGCCATACTTGTCAAATTTCTGGCAAACCGAATCAGGGAATTAGGCCTGCACCTCTTAAGCCGATACCTGCTGTTGAAAATCCGTTTGAACATTTGATTATTGATTGCATAGGACCTTTGCCAAAGTCTAAATCAGGCTCTCAGTATTTGCTGACAGTTATGTGTTTGGTCACTCGTTATCCAGCTGCGTATGCGCTTCGCAATATAACTGCTAAGGCGGTCGTAAAAGCTCTTACTCAGTTTATTTCCATTTTTGGCATCCCTAAAATCATTCAAAGTGACCAAGGCTCTAATTTTTCGTCTCACCTGTTTGCCCAAGTCTTGAAACAGCTTAATGTGAAACATAATCAGGCTTCAGCTTACCACGCACAGAGCCAAGGTGCTCTGGAGAGGTTCCATCAGACTCTTAAAACATTGTTTCGTTCTAATTGTACAGAGTTGCAGAAGGATTGGGAGGAGGGTTTGCCGTGGTTGCTGCTTGCAGCTAGAGAAGTCTGTCAGGAGAGTACGGGTTTTAGTCCAAATGATTTGGTGTTTGGACATAGAGTTCGGGGTCCATTAGCGGTATTTCACGACAACTGGGCTTCAAAACAACCCCCTGATAATTTGTTAGATTACGTGAATGGTTTTCGCCATCGTCTCTACGTGACGGGGCAGTTGGCGAAGCGAAATTTGGTCAAAGCTCAGACGAAGATGAAGTCTTTGTATGACAGACGATGTGAGAGTCGTGAATTTAGTCCAGGGGATCAAGTGTTGGTTTTGTTACCTATTGTAGGTTCACCGTTTCAGGCCAAATTTCATGGTCCCTATACTGTGGTAAGACGGCTTTCGGACTTGAATTATTTGGTTGCAACTCCAGACAGGAAGAAGAAGCAACAGCTTTGCCATGTTAATCTCCTTAAACCGTACTTTAGCCGTGAGTCTTTACAGAGCACGGCAGGGTCTCCTCGGTGTGGTGCGGTGTTGTCTACCTGTGCGGTAACAGGGTCGACAGCCTATGGGGGAGAGGACGTGGCTATGCGGGATGACGCTGTTCTTTCTGGTCGGTTGAAAAATTCGGAAACTCTGAATAACTTGGATTTGCTATTTTGTCATTTGTCAAAGGATAAAGCTGAACAGTTAGTTGCGTTGATTAACGAATATCACGTTTTATTCAGTGACACTCCTACTCGTACCAACTTGATATCACACGATATAGATGTTGGGGATGCAAAGCCAATCTGTCAAAGGTTCTATCGTGTCTCTGAGGAAAAACGTAAAATGATTGACAAAGAAGTACAGTATATGTTGGATAATGACCTGGCTGTTCATTCTGCTTCTAGTTGGGCCTCTCCTTGCTTGTTGGTGGAAAAATCAGATAAGTCTCCACGTATGTGCACTGATTTCCGTAAAGTGAATGCTGTAACAAAACCAGATTCGTATCCATTACCACGCATTGAGGATTGTGTCGACCAAGTAGGTAGTGCGAAGTTTGTGACGAAGCTTCACTTGCTCAAAGGGTATTGGCAAGTGCCTCTAACCACGAAAGCCCAAGAAATTGCAGCTTTTATAACACCATCTGGTTTGTTTTCCTACACAGTTATGGGGTTTGGACTAAGAAATGCGCCTGCGACTTTCCAACGTTTAATGAATAGAGTGGTTAACGGTTTGAAAGGTTGTGCAGTCTACTTGGATGATGTGGTCCTTTATAGTGACACGTGGGAAAACCATCTTGCACAAATTAAAGCATTGTTTGAGCGTTTGGTCCAGGGTAATCTGACCTTGAATTTAGCCAAGTGTGACTTTGCAAAAGCCACAGTAACTTACTTGGGTAAAGTTGTGGGGCAGGGTCAAGTTCGCCCTGTTATGGCAAAGGTGACCGCTGTTGCACAGTTTCCGGTTCCAGCTACTAAAAAGGAACTTATGAGATTTTTGGGTCTTGTAGGTTATTACCGCTCTTTTTGCAGAAACTTTTCAACTGTAGTTACACCACTTACAGACCTTCTGAAGAAAAAATCTACATTTATATGGACTGCCTCCTGTCAACATGCTTTTGAGGAAGTAAAATCATTGTTGTGTTCAGCACCTGTACTGCTGGCTCCCCGTTTTGATGTGCCTTTTAAATTGTACGTTGATGCAAGCCATGTTGGGGTAGGAGCTGTGTTGCTGCAAGAGGATGAGGATGGGGTTGAGCGTCCCGTCAGCTTCTTTTCCAAAAAATTCTTACAGTTTCAGTTAAACTATTCCGTCATAGAAAAGGAAGCTCTTGCTCTAATTCTGGCTTTGCGGCATTTTAGTGTCTATGTTGACTCTGGAATCAGTTTAACTGTATACTCGGATCACAATCCACTTACCTTTTTGAATTCTCTGCAGAACCCAAACCAGCGCCTTATGCGCTGGGCTCTTTTCCTTCAGCCCTACCACCTAGATATCAAACACGTCAAAGGCACAAATAATGTCCTCGCTGATGCTTTGTCTCGGGCTCCACTAAATTGACTTGGCCCGTTTAGCTCCAGGGGATTCCCACGAATGGCTTGAGATGTGGATCTGGAGGCTGCACTCTTCAACATTCTGTTAAGTATTGTGCACATTGTTTTAAGGGTAGAACCCTGTTTTTTAGGGGGGGAGTGTTACGACCCTGGGGTCGTGGCCCTTTAAATCTTTCTGCCTGTCTGTCCTCACAGTATCTAGAGCGGCGGTTGGCCCGCCCACTGCGATCCGGAAGGCTGCTGGCTGCTCTCTGCGCGACTGACGCGAGTTTGATCCTCTGACATTCTTTTGTTTTCATTGTATCTTTAGTAGTATCGTCTGTAATAAATCCCTTTAAACCTTTTACTTTGTGTGGCCTTCCCCTTATTGTTGCTGCTCTTGAGCCGGAGTAGTAACATCTACCATCCCGTCCTCATTAAGAGTAGCCCATCTACTCATCTTTCTTTCTTTCTTTTTATCTTTTATTTCGGTCATATTGTACATTCACAATAACTAAATTTACATTTTTTCTGAACTTATACCAAAAGGACCGAAAAGGTATCGGCTGAAGCAGATGCTTGTTTGCCGACCCTTTTGAAAACAAATCATCTCCGTCCACAGCGCCGCTTGATTGAGGAAGTCTCTGTGCTTGTTTAACCATACCGTTTCCTTCAGGATGAAGCCCAACTACTGATTTCTTTAGATATCAAGCTGCAGAGTAGAATAAGTAAAATAATTAATAGTTTTAGACACATTGGTTGCTCCTCCAAGGGGAGGGATCTATCTTTCATGTGGATCCACATGAGGTTTCTTCTTTTTTTCACTACTGCTGGAATTTTTTACGTTTTTCCTCTCCGTAAAGGAGAGTTGAAAAATTGTTTAGCTAGCTTTTTACAAGGACCATCATAATTTGCTTATAGTAATCAGATAATCAAATAATTTTCCTGAAAATGAAAAAGATTGAAATAAAAACCATCTCCTTTTCTCACAGGGTCAATGACCTTGTCTTTGGAGTCAACCAAATGCTAAATCAAACCTTAAACCAAATATCAAAGAAGTCAAATAGGGAAACATTTAGGTGTCAAAAGAGATGAAATAAAAAAGATCTGACACTTGTGACATGTTTGTTTTTCCATCAGGCATCTCCACCCCTAACAATGTTCTTTGTTTTACATCCGAGCAGTAAAAATATTCCCAAGTAAACTTTCTGTTCACTCATGGCCTCAAGTTTCAAAACTACCTCTTTTTTTCCAGCAAAGTAGCAAGACGGTTTCCTTTGGCAAGGTTCCAGTCGTTCTTTGAATTAACAGGGGGTGTAAAAGAAGATATTTCTCTAACACGCCAGTTCGCCCCTGAGAATGTACTATAGCTACCATGCCTGGATAAAATGTCAGAGAAGTCGCTCTATCCTTGTAAAATAGTCAAATTCTCATTAGGTTTCATCTATTCCAGCAGATAATAACCGTTGTAAAACAACCTCTAAAGCAAGATGCAGAACACATTCGCCCAAACTTTTCAGCTCATTGATTTAATTCCAAATCTAACTGACGCTAGACCGTTTCACTGCTGTGTGAAAAAAAAAAAGATCAATTACAATATCCCTGTGTGGGAAGACATTAGAATACTTCACAAATTTAGCATCGCAATTTTGGGAAAAGATGGGGGTTTTTTTTTACGACTGATTTATCACAACGTAACAAGGGTTCAGCCAACGGAAACAAAAAAGGCAACAAAATTATGAGTCATAGAAAAAACAGCAGGAATGAAAATAAATATCAAAGATACACAACAATCAGGCGCAATGGTTAGCACAATGGCCTCACCGCAAGAAGGTCATGGGTGCGAGTCCCAGGTGGGACGAGGCTTGAACACTGATCTTTCTGTGTGGAGTTTGCATGTTCGTTTTCTGTAGGTACTCTGTTTTCCCCCCACTCTCCAAAAACACAAGTGTTAGGTTGATTGGCCGCTATGAAATTGTCCCTAATGCACATGCATGTGAATGGTTGTGTGTTTTTGTCGCCCCGCAACAGACTGTCTCGCCATTTGGGGAGTACCCTGCCTCTAGCCTGAAATCTATGGGCTAGGCTCCGGATCCCCCCACAATCCCTGTAGGACTGAGCGGTTTAGAAAACGAACAAAACAATCAAAACGACACGATAAAAAGGGGAGGAATAACATTCTGAGCCTGACAACAAACAAATACATTGTAAATCTGTTTACAGATTTGGAGTTAAACCTGGGCTGCGATGGTCAGAATGTGTGTTTAACGTGAAGTATACTGTCCAGATTATTTATGATGTCCAAAAAAAATTACAATTATTACACACGCGCAGAACATAGACAGAAAATCAATCCATATACACTGGGACAGAGGGATGGGGGCATGTCATAAAATAGAAATGAATTCGTCCGACCGAGACAAACAACTTTTATTTTGAGGCGTAACGCTTATAAAAATGACACAAATAAAACTAGATTTTCGGGACAAAAAAATATGTCCTCGCTTTCAGGAGTAGTTAAACTTTTGTTGTGCATTGAATTTCTTTACCTTTTTAATTGAATAAACTGATTTATTGTTGAACGCGAGATAAAAGATTAAATCAGTGCTTCTCAATTATTTCCTGTTGTGTCCCTCCTCCTACGAGAAGAAAATATTTTGCGTCCCCCCACTCTCCGCCGTGACTATAATTAGTATCATTCGCCTTTGAAATTGTTATAAGTACACCTCTGCATAACATTGTATCCTCATTAACATTAAAGAAAAAAAAGAAAAAGAAAAAGTACAGCTTTATTCACATTGTTTTTTTGGTCTGTAACAGAAAAGATTTAAAGGAGGGGTCCCCAACCTTTTCTGCGCCACGGACCGCCCTTAAGGCGATGAGACCAGCCTGAAAAAAATGGCTTTTTAAAATCAATAATGATAAACTTAAATCCACTCTGTCTTCACGAAAATAAATTTTAGCAGCGTCTTTATAACGTGGAAACATTCTCTCTGCTCGAAAGCACTCTTGTTAACATGGTAACAGTAAATGTGTACCTTCAAAATAAAAGACATCACAAAAATAAAGTGAATAAAAATAACAGTTTCGTGTGGCCCAGTGCCCTGTACCAGTCGGCGGCCCGGGGTTTGGGACCACTGTTTTAAAGTGCATCAATTAACTTGAAATTAAAAAAAATAATAATTCTTAGTTAAACTGTAAACATTTTTGACTAATTGAACCATTTGATACTGAAAAATAAATGAAATAAAATCCATCAGTTTCAATTGATCAGCAACATTACCTCAGGAGCATAAAATATAAAACACTTTAATCTACAAAACAAAAATGAATCAAACAATCTGTGCTGTTTTTTATGAAAATAAGAAAGTCAGAATTAGTGTCTACAATGGCTACACAACTTTTCGAAGCGGGGTTTGAAGCATGATACTGCAACTCTCAGCTCCTGCTCAATGTTTAAATAGCAACCTGTAATTGGTCTTCAAGTACGGCAAAAAAAACAAAAAAAAAAAAACATGTTCCACAGGGTCACACGCGCCCCTCCTCCCCGGTATCGTGCAGGGGGGGCGTCTCACTATTTGAGAAGCACTGGATTAAAGAAACAACATCAAACAGCTATCCCTGCATCTGTTATTCTCCATGACCTTTCACTACCTCGTGGATCTCTTTGTTTTTTTTGTGTGCGTTACACGTATTTGGCTGAGCCGGTTTTATAAGTCACCTCATATTCTTTTTTTATCCCCCAGTGACTTTTGATTATATTTTGACTTTACTGTCTAATATTTACTGGTTGTTTCACGGACTCAACCTCACCTCAAATCGTCAGCCTGCTATTTTCCAGAGGATTAAGCAAGTTATCACCCTGTATTGCTAAGCCTCAACATCCCAGTCCATGAATAATGATTGACAGGGCGGTATTTAAGGTAAAGAAAAACCAGTTCGGGATAGGGGAGTGAATTTTAGGGCTTACAGCTGAGGAATTTTTTTGTGTGCTTCGATTGGGATTTTCATATGAAATGCTGATGAAACAATGAGAAACACTCGAACTTAGTATGGTGAGTAAGGTGTTCACCGGTTGTCCAGAGAGAACAATAAGTGAGTAGAATTTAATGAGTCTCTTTTTTATTATTTGATCAAAAGTAAAGAAAGTAGTCCGGTCAGGTGCTTTGCCTTCGTGGTGGTCATTAAAGGGCCCATCTCATGCAAAAGCAACTTTCCAGAGTTTTCTACCTTGTAAGAGTGATGTCCGGGCCTTGTATTTGTCACCAAAGGGGTTTCTAGATTGATTTAGCCCGTTTTTCACAAATTGCTGTGGATTTCTGGTACGCTCAGACAAAACAACCAATGAGCAGATGTCTAAAGTATGACGCGGCTGTCTAAAGAATGACTATTTGACGTAGCCAGGACGGACTTCGCACACGCCCCCCTCCGCAGCAAACCCTCCCTCCTCACCACCCGCCCGCCCTCCTCACCCGCCTCCACTCCGGCCTTACGCCCTCACAAACTCGCTTTCAACGTCCGATATACAGGCTGGTTCGCTGCTCTGCGTCTTTTTTATTTTCTCGCTTGAAACACGCTTTTTTGATGAATCGACATGATAAAATCTTATTTCAGACGCTACCAAACCGCTACGCACGGGTTTACGCCTGCCTTTCCCCTCCCGCTCAGAGATGGGCGGAGGAATAGCGGCTCAGTGCGAGCAGAGGGCGGAGCTTGTACTTTCTCAGGACGGGCGGGAGGATGAGAAATACCCGGCCTTTCTTAGTTCCGGGTCTGTGACTGCGCTCCATCAAATCAATATATTTTCTATCTATCTAACTATCGTGTAATGCATGTTGCAAATCCCACATTTTGCGTGTGTATGTGCATAGGATACAATGTGAAAAGAGTTATTTTGCATGAGATGGGCCCTTTAAATTAAACAACAAAAAAACACGTTAACACTCAAAACCCTCAAGTTGAACAGACTTTGTTCCAAAAAAAAGATAGCTTAGAACAGGGCTTGGCAAACTTTTTGAATCGCAAGCCAAATTGAGTTCTAACATTTGACAAGCAGGCCGGACCCGAAGGGAGGAGGCGCGGGGCGTGCCCCCCCCCCCCCCCCTTTCTAGGTTGACAAAAAAATTTGTTGTTACTACTTAAATTATTGTAAACTTTGGTTAAAATATGCATCAAAATGCAAAAGAATTACTCATTTTTCAAAACAGTTCTGAGGGGGAAGCCCCTAATTCAATTCAATTTTATCTGTATAGCCCAAAATCACAGAATTTCCGTCTCAATGGGCTTCACAAGAAAAAGAGGAATGTATTAACACGTATACACAGCAAGAAAAATAACTAACAAATGCTAACTAAACAAGACTAGCACATTTATGCCGTTAGACTCTCCTTCATGGTGAGGAAAAACTCCTGAAAAACCCATCAGTGGGGAAAAAAGTAAGAAACCTTGTGGGGATCCACATGAAAGAGAGATCCCTCCCCCGGGACGAGCAACCAATGTGTCAAAGGTTATTGTTTAAATATTAGCTTATTCTAATCTACAGCTGATATATGAAGAAGTCAATAGATGTTCTTCATCCTGATGGAAACACTGGGACTCCTCACCCCGGATATGTCCCCAGACCCTTCTCTACTGACGAGCCCCACAGATGCTCGTTTTGTGACCCCCCCCCCCCTGACACACACATTTTAATGGGAGCAGTGTTGTTGTATTTTTGGCGCCATCTAGTGACGAACATAAAAATTCAAGAAAATCAAGAAAAATTAAACTAATGTGGTTTGTTTTTTTATCATTTTTTCTAGTTCGGCGGACTGGATTAAAACGTTTAACAGGCCGCATGTGGCCCGCGGGCTGTAGTTTGCCCATGTCTGGCTTAGAAATTGAAAATGAACCAGTCATTTTCATTCCACTTTGTCTGTATATGTCAAAATATCTATTCCAAATCTTTGCCTTTCTTTTTTTCTGTCACAAAGTTTGACCAGAAAATTGGCATGACAAAGACAAGCTTAATAGATTGTGGGTTTATGTGGTATCAAATCCAGGTGGACTACCTTATACACATCATAGCCTGGGAAAATAACCTCTGGAACCATTCAGCTGCAAACGGGGTGATTTACTTTCTTACAGTGCCTGACCTATCTAAACCGGTGAATTCTCAATGCTGTGCTGCAGGCCATATGCAGGAAGCAAACACTGTTTCAGACCAAATGACCACACCAAACACACTGTTGTTACGTCAGATGTGTGTAACACACACACAAACCTCCATTTGGATTTTAGAGGGACTGGTTTTATGTCAATTTATTTCTAACTTTAATGCAAAAACACAATTGCAAAGTTATTTTGCTTTTCAGGTTAAACATATTTCCCCCCCCCACCCCCCCTTTTCCTATTTGGCGGCATGGTAGTGCGGTGGTTTGCATAGCGGCCTCACAGCCAGAAGGTCAGAGTTTGAGTCCGAAGTGGGATGAGGTTTGAAACACTGGCCATTCTGTGTGGAGTTTGCATGTTCTCCCTGTGAATGTGTGGGTTTTTTTTCTAGTAAACTGCGGTTTCGTCACACCATCCAAAAATATGCATGTTAGGTCACTATGAAATTGCCCCTACGAATGATTGTGTGGATGGCTTTTTGTGTGTGTAGCCCCAACACACTTGCCTCTCGCTTTGACTCAGCTGGTCTGGGCTCAGGAACACCCGCGGCCCCATCAGGGATTAAGTGGTTCAAAGGATGAAACAAGACTTTCTCTATTTGAAATGTCAAACCAAAACCATACAATATTACTCAAATCCAATAGATCAAGTAAATAATTTAAGATCATAATTTATTGGATCATAAATCTTTTCTGGTCTTCTCTGCAGGCCTAAAACAGATCTGAATCAGAAACTCTACAAAGACTCGGATAGTGCTCTCCTTTTGCTGCCATTTTTTAATTTTTTTTGCCAGCCAATCAATGCACATTAACAAACCAACAGAACCAATAGGAACCTGACACATCCTGAAGTTTCCATGAAGAGCAGAGTTACAATGTTCCCTGCTCCGCCTCTTAAAGTGCCAGCGTGTGACAAGACTTTAGACATTAAACAGAACCTTTAAAACACTCCTGGACCCAAACGGTGACCCAAATCACCCCCAAAATTAAATCCCTTCTTCATTTTTCAATTTTGGATACGCTGGTTACATTTGATGAAAATCCACACATCTTGTTATCCTGTTCACACTCTTTTACCACCAAAAAGTTAAGTGATGGGTGTATAAATAGTGGCGTACAGTATATGTACTTATACAGAAAAAATATTTCCATATGACCTGTCCATTTTCTATCATGTTTTTTTTTAGCGCATTTGAGCCAGCACTTGTTGCCAGGTTGGCTAAAATCAGCGAAACTTCTGCAAAGAACTTCCAATTTTTTTTCTGATGGCTGTCTCTACCCAAAGATGTTGCTTCAAACCAATCAGATTTTGAGCTGGTGTTAACAAAGACCTTCTAAACGACCAGCTAGTTCGACATTTGCAGAGCATTAGAGCTAAATTAGCAAACTCGACTTTGGTCGGATATGTGAATGGAAATATACAACCTTTTTAAAATCAGAGTACCACAAAAGTAGGTGGAGAACAAGTAGATTTAGTGGCTTATTAATCCGTTTATGCTCATTTTTGAGACTGACTTCTCAAAAGAAGTTGAACAAAGTAAAAATAATTCTTGAAAGTATAAGACAGGATTGTTCAAGTGTTCAAATCTGGACGTAACTTATGCATAAATATGAAAATTAATACAGAGAAAATGGTAATAAAATGGTATGGTTAGATGGGTTTTATAATCATAAAATTGATGCAAAATGCATGGTCCGCCACTGCTTGAATCAAAGACTCTTAAAATAAAGTCATATCACGAAGAGCAGACAGTGAAACGAGATAAGAGATTTGTTTCATTAAACATTGAGTCAGAGGTGTGACAGGAAACCCCTTGAAAGCAGTCGATGTGTCACTTTAATTATATCAAGCACACATATATACACACCTACACACACAATAAGAACAAGTGTTTGTCTTTGGATTGTGTGAAATGCTTTGAAACAGACATTTGATTTCACTTCAATTGTTCCAGTGTTTGAGTTCTTCACCAGGGGTTGTTTTATCTCACCTTAATTTGGCGTGGCAGTTTGCAGACTTGCTATGCTAACACGCTTCCAAACATAAAAACGAAATACATTTGCAGTCATATGCATGAACAGTGTATATTTTGGTTCTTATTATTCTTCGTAACATGCTTTAAGAAGTAATTAGAGTTCATAGCTTTGTGGTGCATGAACTCTAGTGTATGGACCTCTAAAAACGTGCACATTACAAACAGCAAAGTTAGATGTCCGTGGACCCAAAAATGACCAATTTGTTTGAATGCAGTTTTAGGATTCAGGATACTTTACTAATCACGTACGAGGGCAGCTGTGTGTCCGGTAGTGCTCTGGAGCCCAAGAGATAGCTCCAAAACAGCTTCAGAACAGCTGCTAATAGGTTGCAAATTGGGTGGGCTATAGCTGGAGCAGCCGCTTGGTAAAACAGCAGTTTGGTGGAATAGCCGCTTCACTTCAGCACGGAACAATACGACATGTCTACCCCAACTTGGCTTTTCTCTTGAAACTTCAATAAAAAAACTAAAAAAAATTAAAAATCCAACAAAAATGAGGAGTGCTACACAGATTTGCTGCCATCACGAGTAGCGCATTTCTAAATTTCAATTTTATGAATTGTTTATAGTTTCAAAATATTCATTGTGACTATAGTGTTTAAAATGTTCTTTGTTTTTTTTTTTACCACTGCAATTTTGCTTAGTTTTGTTGTCTGAGCCGCTTACCCTTAACTGGTACTCGGGGGGTCCCAGAGCCTATCCTGACCGATGTAAGGCGAGAGGCGGGGTCAACCTTTGAACAGGTTGCCAGTTTGTTATGGGGCCACACTCGCAACCATCCACACACACATATTCAGTCCTAGCAGCAATTTTATCATGGCCTATCAACCGAACAAGCATGTTTTTGGAGGGTGGGAGGAAATCGGAGTACCCGGAGAAAACCCATCCATACACGGGGAACACATGCCAACTCCAAAGAGGAAAGCCAATGTTTCAAGCCTCTCCTGCAGGTGGTGAGTCCACTGGAAGGGTCCCCTCTTGTCCCCCACCCTGGTGCCAGGCTCCAAATGGGAGGGGGGGGCGTTTTATCATTGGGGTTTTTGAGCCACGCTTTGTCTGGCCCCATCGAGGACCTGTTTGCCTTAGGTGACCCTAACAGGGACGTTAAGCCCCAGACAACATAGCTCTCCGAGGAGCTCCGCCATCCGGGAGGAGCTCGATGTTGAGCTGCTCCTCCTCCATGTCAAGAGGAACCAGATGAGGAGGTTCGGGCATCTGGTCAAGATGCCCCCGAGCACTTCGCGGGTGAGGTGTTTCGGGCACGTCCCACCGGGAGGAGACCAAGAGGCAGACCTCGGACCCGCTGGAGAGACTATGTCTCACAGCTGGCCGGGGAACGACTTGGGATCCGTCCGGGTGAACTGGAGGATGCAGCCAGGGTGAGAGACGCCTGGGCTTCCTGTCTGAGGCTGTTGCCCCCATGACCTGGCCCCGGTTGAGCGGAAGATGATGGAACAGAACGGAACATTTTGTATTTTATTTGCTGAACAAAAATGGTGTGTGTGCATTTTCATTTCTAAATGTTTCCACTTTTCCTTTGTAACTGTTTTAGATTTAAAGCAGTTTCTTTTGCATAAAGTGTGGAAAAAAAAAAAAGTCCAAAAAAAACTAAACCTTAATCATCTCCAACTTAGTATTAACTCTAAAACGGAATACATTACAAAGACACGTGCAGGATTAACATTTTTATGTTGCTGCTCAACCCATTTTGGCTTACATAAACATAAAGACAAAGTAATCTTATTTAGAGAATTATAGCAAAGTAATTACCAGTAGGGCTTTCAAGTGGACCATTATCCAAAACATTCATCCTCTCAACGCAGTCTCCAGAACAGACCAAATCAGACTTAAAGCACTCACATAAACCCTTAAACCATCAGAGGAAACACACACGCACAGTTAAAATAAAATCCCACACACTCATGACCATAAATATTCTTACTCTTTAAAGTGAGTAAAACTAAATGAAATAGTGAGCTTCTTGAAACAAGCACAAAGCACAAGACTCTACCTGAAATAAAAGCAAGGGTTTTTTTTTACATTAAAATAAAATGAGATTATGTCGTGCTGCGGAAGGACGGGGACCCAAATGCAGGACAAAACAAGGATTTGTTAAACCAAGGTATCAGCAGGGCTGTAAGCAAAGGAACAAGTGTCAAAAAAGGATCATTAAAGTTTTCAAGGAGATAATCTCAGTTTTCAAAAGGATATCCGTTGGGTCGGGAGTCAGCCAACGTAGGAAGGCATGAAGACCCGACAGGGAATGCTGGTGAGGCTGCCTTTAAATAGTCAGCAGAGGAATAAGGCGCAGGTGGTCCAGATTGGGTAGAATTGGGGGAAAGGAGATATGGTCCCTGGCTTTGTATTTGGTTCCAACATCTTCACCTCCATGGGGAGAAGGAGAGAAGGCGAAGGAGACTGTCTAGAGAAGCTGCTTCGGGCTCTGTGTTTTTGCGGTTTCCATGGAAACGTCCGGTTGCTCGCTTGAGTAACTGAAGGTGCACTCTTGAACCCAGTGAAATACAGATAACTACACTTCAAAAGGCTTTGATTGAATGAGTGTCAGAAATTGACTATTTTTGAGAGACGCCTGGAGTCCTTTTTCATTTCTTTTTGTTACTCATCATTGCTGTTACCCACTTCAAAAATGGTAAAAATATTCGTAATATTTCACTAGCATGTTTGCTAGTTCAACATGAATAAATGCGGCCAGGTTTTGCGACCCATTCTAGACTCCAGCTTTGAGGTTGCCAGGTTAGACATTGTGCGACCGGAGTGGGACGTCGGTGGATAGGGGCGAGAGGGCATCAAGGTGTTAAACACCTGATATTTGCACTGCACTACTCAAATTTCCCTTCGAGCATTAATAGAGTACGTATATTCAATTCAGTCAGTCAGTCATCTTCTAATCTGTCTGTCCCTTTCGTGGTTGCGGGGGTGCCGGATCCCATCCCAGCCAATTTAAGGCGAAGGGCAGAGTACACCCCGAACAGGTCGCCAGTTTGTCGCGGGGCCACACACACACAACCATACACACACACACTCATTCCTAGAGGCAATTTGGCACCGGTCAATCAACCTAGCATGCATGTCTTTGGAGGGTGGGAGGAAACCAAAGTACCCGAAGGAAACCCACGCAAACACGGGGAGAACATGCAAACTCCACACAGAAAGGACGGTGTTCCGAGCCTCGCCCCCACTCAGGACTCGAACCCATGACTTTCTTGCTGTGAGGCCACTGTGCTACCCACTGCGCCACCGTGCTGTCCATATTCAATTGTTTTTACCATTACGAATATTTTTACCATTTTTGAAGTGGGTAACAGCTATGATGAGTAACAAAAAGAAATGAAAAAGGACTCCAGGTATCTCTCAAAAATAGTCAATTTCTGACACTCATTCAATCAAAGCCTTTTGAAGTGCATTGTTTTGTATCCACTGATTTTGATTGAAATGGCAAAACATTTTTCATTTTCCGACAGTCTTTAAACAGTGGTTTTATTTAAGATGGATGGATGACAAAAAAAAATTCTTCATACCGTTCAATTATTTTTGTTCAAATTTATTCCATCTCCTGGATTCCCCTCCGGAGCCAGTTTGATCGTTGGGATTTAAAGACAAGCATCTGGTGGGCTCAATCTAAGAGACTGACCTGACCCTGCTCTCCCATGAGCTTAACACCCATGAGAAGGGACAAGCGGATCAGATGTGATTTAAGCTGATAGTTGAAGATCTAAACTAAACGGCTAAGCAATACCAGAAAAACGAAAAAAACAAAAACCACTTGCTGCGCTGTCCTGATTAATGATAAACATTATCTGATGATTACTTTACTTTACTTTATTTACTTTATTGATCCCACACTTGGGAAATTTGTGCGTTACGTTTTACGGATTACGTTTTATATGTAAAATGAATTTTAAAAAGTAATTTTCCACATAAAGTGGGAAACAACATTCCACTTGGGCAATCTCTATAATGGGCAGTGGTTCTCTAATCAGGGAGAGTGGGTGAGTAATGAGATTCTATTTACTTAAAAGAACAAGAGTACATGGGTGCCAAGGCGTGAAGCTATAGGCCTCTACCTGCCCTGTACCACTAATTTAATTAACTGTTAATCAAAAATTAAGACAGAAAAGAATAATTGGCCAATGTGTGGATGGGCTGAAAAGCAAAGCTCTCGATTTACCAGTCGATCTACGTTCGCACCTTCACCTACGGTCACCAGCCGTGGGTGGTGACCGAGAGAACAAGATCCCGGATTCAAGCGGTCAAAATGAATTTCTTTTGTAGGGTGGCTGGGCTCTCACTCAGAGATAGAGTCAGGAGCTCTGCCATATGGGAGGAACTCAGAGTAGAAACGTTGCTCCTTCAGGTCGAGAAAAGCCAGATGTGGTGTTTCGAGTATCTGGTTAGGATGGCTCCCAAGTACCTTGCTGGGTAGGTGTTTCGTGTACTTATCACCGGGAGGAGTTGCTGGATAGACCATATCTCAGAGCTGGCCGGGTAACACCTCGGGATCCTTCCGGGTAAGCTAGAGGATGCACCTGGGGTGAGGGAGGCTTGGGCTTCCCGTCTGAGGCTGTAGCCCCCGCAACCCGGCCCTGAATAAGCGGAAGACGACGGAACGGAACAGAGTTAACAAACCTTATTATTAGACCACATAAGAAATTTGCTGAAGTAAAAGAAATTCTCCTCTCCTAATGTTGGGCCCATTTACTGTAATTGTTTAATTTATCAGACTCTTTCACATTAATTTAATTGGAAATGGTCCAATTATTGATCAAGTCTCTCTAATGAGAAAGCTTCAGTGGTGTAATGAAATAGTAAAACTAATAACGTTTTCCATTAAAAAAATACTCTTACCTGATCTTTTCAAATATGTATTCAAAGTCTGTTCGACTCTCGCTCTGTGAAAGTTTTTTCTGGTTGTCTCCTCTGCTTTATTTCTACGTGTATAATTCCATTTCACCTGCAGTGAAAGATAACATCACAGCTTTACACTTTATTACATTTCATTTCATTTGAAAGACGGCGGCAGTAAGCAGATGAAAACGGTTCGAGCCAGCACAGCATCTTTTACGGAGGAGGAGATCATTATAGTCGGAGAGCTGAGCAACATGAAAACAGAATAAGTGAATAAATCTCCATCTGATGACAAGATGTTTTAGTGAATTCCTACTACAGCTCTTTATTGGGTAATAGATTTATCATCAAGTGACATCCGTGAGTTTTAGGAGCATCTTCCTTTCAAACATCACTACATCTAACGCAATTGAATTGTTCAGCCTTTAGCAGTGGAATTTATTGCTTTACTTTTTTTTTTTGGGGGGGTGACATCAATGAAATTCACGAGAAAGCTTGAAGGCGATTTAATTTATTTCTCAACCGAGACGCGCAATGTGGGTGAGAACTGCCGCGAGCTGTACAGTGTTTTATTAGAAGAACGAAATTTTGTTTAGTATGTAGTCTCAGTTTATCGGAGCCTCCAAGTGCGTCGTGTTGTCTGAACTGCTGTAAAAACAATTAAACAAATCTGATCAAAAACATTGAAAATATTATCTAAATTTAATCTAGTCTCTTTGTTTTTAGCTTTTCATTCATATTGAAGGAGTATTTGTGTACGCCCATTTTTTGGGACATTGAAGAACTTCAGAAACTTTTGCTTTTGGTTCCATTCCGTTGCCTTGCGCTAATCCGGGGCTGGGTTGCAAAGCAACAGCCACAGACGGGAAACCCAGGTTTCTATCACCTCGGCTGCATCCTATAGCTTACCCGGGAGGATCCCGAAGTGTTCCCCAACTAGGTATGAGACATAATCTCTCCAGTAGGTCCGGGTACTGCCTCTGGGTCTCTTCCCTTTGAGTCTTGCCCAAAACACCTCACCAGCAAGGCGCTCGGGAGGCATTCTGACCAAATGCTCAAATCACCCCATCTGGCTGACCTAAAGGAGCAACGGCTCTACTCCAAGCACCTCCTGGATGGCAGACTTCCTCACTCTATCTCTATGTGAGAACCCAGCCACTCTGCAGAAGAAGTTCAGTTTGTCTGCCTTTATCCGCACTCTTGTTCTTTCGGTCACCATCCACAGCTGGCGACCTGATCACTATCAGAGTGAGACACCTACCCCCAAAAGAAAAAAAAAAAGTATTTAGATTAAGTTGTTTCATAAAACTTGTCATTGAATTATTTTCCAAATTTCCTTCGGAAAACTTTTAGTCCAGTAGGTTCTTCATTAGTAATGGTAAATGGCGCTAATTTGGGTGGGGTGGAGCTGGACAGCCATAGGTGGAACGGCTGTTAATTTAATCCCTACATGTCAGAGAAATAGCAATTTTTAAATATTTATTATTGGATAAGTTAGTTAATATCACAATTTGTCTTATCGGGTAGGATCCCAAGGTTAAGAATCTCTCTGGGAGTGACCAGGATGGACAGTATCAGAGAAACTGCACATGCAAGAGATTTTTGGAGATAAAGTCAGAGAAGCCAGACTGAGATGGTTTGGACATGTGCAGAGGAGAGAGAAAGAGTACATCGGCAGAAGCATACTGGGTTTGGAACCACCAGAAAAGAGGCCTCGAGAAAGAGAAAAATGGAAGAAACTGACTCGCTGTGGCGAAGGGAAATGCCAAAATTAGAAGAAGATGGTTAGATCCCAAGGTGTTCTGGGCCAGCCGTGGGACGTGATAGCTCTAGTGAGTCTCAGGTCGACCCTATGTGTCTTTTTCTGGTTTGAGGTGTCGCAAACACTTGAAAGTGTACCCACACCACCCCAACCAACTGAGGTACCACTCGACTCTGCATCTTTTCTTCTAAATATAAAAATTCTAAAGGAAGAAGATGTTGTTTTTAAAAAAAAAAAAAAAAATCTAACATAAATTCTCAATAGCCTTTAAACAAAGGCAGCATAGCAACTTGAAAAGGCAGAAAGAAAAAGAGGCAACACTGGATTTTAATGATGGTCATAGAGCGTTACACAATCTGAAGCGACATTTCAGAGCAAACAAACTGATGGGCAGGTTGCACAGAGGGAGTGTGCAACATGGTGACAGATGTGATGTTCTCCCCAGGCACCATGTTGTGCCGTCTCACTGCCCAGCAACCTGCAAGTCACCACAGTAGAGGTATTCCAGTCACTCACATGTGAGTCACTTCTGCAGTCATGACCCTCAGGGCGTGCGTCTGTTTGTATGCTTGCGGGTCTGAATATGTGCTCATGTGGATGCGTCCTTCCCATACACTGATTTTAGATTAACTTATTCTGGGAAAGTGAGGCCACACACACTCTTAAAGAAGCTTTTTGCTGCATTATTGAACAGGAAACCAGATAGTTACACAAGCATTAAAATCAAGAGCAACTGTTTTTGTCGGGAAAGTGTCTCTGTCATCATTGCGATGCCTTCGAGGTGACCTTCTAGCGTGCACCCCAGGCTAATGTCACGATGACTTATTTCTAATTGCTCTTGAGCAGACATGTTAATATTTCATTAAAAAATCTTTAAAATAAATCCTACTTCATCCCGATATTGTTAACCTTTAATCTATAGAATGAAGATTAAATTTAAAACAAAGGATCTTCTCGTTTTGTATTATTTATGTCGTCTAGCGTACTCCGCGGGTAAAATATTGCATCAGGGCCACAATCAGACATTATCTCAAGGTTGTAGTCGTAACCACAACCACAGCTGAGGTCACAGCCGCTGGCAAGTTGACTACATCACCCTCAATCATACAGCTAAGCCTTATTACACGAATGAAATTATTAAAGAGCTTATAGAGCGAAAGACTCAGCGGCTGATGCATCAGGGTGGCTCGAAAGCTTCTGTTAGGAGAGATTATTGACATGAGTGTTAAGTAAAAAGCATCAGGGGAGGGGCATTAAGAAAAAAAAACATTTTTCCTTTTTTTTTTAAGAAAAAAATCCCCTCAACCTCAGGGCTGCTGCTTTAAAACAAGAGAAATATGATAATTTTGTAAAGAAATGGGAAAATAAATCCATAAAGTACAATTAATGGCTGCACGGTGGGACAGTGGTTAGCGCAAGTAGCCTCATGGCAAGATGGTCCGGGGTGAGACTAGAAACACTGGTCTCTTTGTGTGGAGTTTATATGTTCTCCTGGTATGCATGGGTTTTCTCCGGGTACTCCGATTTCCTCCCACCCTCCAAAAACAAGCCCGTTGGGTTAATTGGCTGCTATGAAATTGCCCTCAGGAATGAGTGTGTGGATAGTCGTTCGTGTAAATGCCTTGCAACAAACTGGCGACATGTTCGCGTTGTATCATTCCTTTGGCCAGAAATTAGCCGGGATAAGCTGCGACCCCATAAGTTCAGTTCAGTTTATATCAGTGACATTTAATATTTACATTTAACACCAACAAAAACAGCATTTTTCTTTTGGTGAGACTGAAAAAGGCTCAGGCAGAAGCAAAGCTTATTGATGCCCACCTACCCTCACTCTTACATAGTTTTTGGTTTTTTTTTTATATAGAGGAAAAAAAGAAGAAGAAAGAAAACATAAAATACTACCAACCAACAAGCAAACTGAACTAAGCTACAAAAAAACTTATTTACTGATAAATTTCATTTACAGCCATATTTCTCTATCAATAACTTAAATAACCTTTCTATAAATGGTGAAAGAACTGTATGCCTTCAATTCTGAGTTAGCACTGTTCCAAAGCTGAACTCCTGCAAAGGACATACATTTAGTCGTTATAGATTTTTTTGTTCTTGGTAAAGTAAATTTGCATTGGTCTCGGAGTTCAATTTATGCTGAGAAAAAAATCTTTGAATGCCTTCAGGGAGGGATAAGCAGTTCAGAAGACGAACCAACGTATTCATCACTGTTACTGTTACTGGATATTTTTGCTCATCAATGGTATATCTTTACCCTAGTGTTTGTCTCAAAACTATCTTTAACACTGCCAGGACTGCTACTGAGGATTTTGAGACATTGAACGAGAAGACCTAAAGCCACAAAATCTTTCGGCCACACACCCAGCATGAAGCCCCGCGAACCATTAGCGGCTAATCAACATGCATTTTAATGTGAATATCCGTCTGAGTACTCCATCCCCTTTCTCTTGAAAGTTTCAAGAACTTTAAAGACTGAAATTTCAGTAAAGCACAAGAGTGATAACATAGCAAAACCACAGTCCTAATAGAGGTACATTTTGGAAAGAAATTTACATACATAAGTTCAGACTTTTTCTTGTCCTTCTTCTTTAACTATAACACAATTTTGACAAAAAAAAAGGCCAAACTCTCTTGAAATTAGTCAATACAAAAAACAAAAAAATTCTTAGTTTAAACTTAATCTTGGCCAACTGATTGTGTTTGACTTTTAATTTACCAATCTAAGTTCATTTTCATTGACGCTAAAAAAAGAATACCCTGTGATGTGACTTTATTTGTCCTCAAATTTGAAGTTGTAGTAAACTTACGAATTAGCTATCCAATAATTTGTGCTGTAAACAGCATATAATTCATAAGCAGATGGTGTTTGATTTTTATGAGGAGAAGCACTCCGAGATGTTACGACCATAATGCTGGTTTAGGAAATACCTCCGACCAAGTTCCTACATCATCATGAGTGAACAGGATCATTACTGCTGCTTTCAATAATAATAATGCATTATACAGCACTTTTCAGGACACTCAAAGACACTTACATATGCATTATTCATTCACTTCATACCATATAATGGTAAGCTACTGTTGTAGCCACAGCTGCCCTGAGCCAAACTGACACACACACACCATTCAGACTAGGCAACGTGGGGGAAGTGTCTTGCCCAGGGATACAGCGAAAATTTGATCTCCACGGCCATCCCACTTTGGCACTGGGGTTCCGGCAGTCTCCCATCCAAGTACTGCCCAGGTCCAGCATGCTAGCTTCTGAGGTCTGACGGGATCAGGCATTAACAGGCTGGTATGGCTTTTTTGTGGTTCAAAATAAAGCAAAGGGACTTCCGTTTTTTGAATGCGACATTTGATGAGGTTTTATGTTGAAGAAAAAAAATTGTTACATGTATTTTTTAATGCATTTTTGTATTGAAACGTCACTTAAAAAAAAACAGCAATAACAACAATAATAAAACTACAGTTTTATCTCTTTTGTGCTAATGCGGAAGTTGGCTTGTCCAACTTGGCACTCCAACACCTTCAATGTGGTATGCAGCTTAAATTTTGTAACACTGTTATCCTGTCCTAACACCTTGCTAAAATCCACAATACCCCAGCGGAAAGTTGCACAGTGTTTGACCCTCTGAATATTCTCATATGGCCTGGGAAAGTCTTAAGCAGATCAGTTCAAAATTTGAATGGTTGAAACAAAAAGTCTGACATTATTTTGTGTTATGTGGTTTTCAAAATAGATCGTGAAGAAGGCATTCAGGCAGATTTTTTTTCAACTTTCATTTAGCCTAACTCTAGCTTAAATGTAATTAATCAAAAAGTTAAAAATACATACCTGGAAGCAAAACAGTCTGAAAAACCAATGAAAAGAAATGAGCAAAGCTTTGAAAATATATGATAAGTTTCAAATAACTTCAGAAAAGTTTAAGTTCAGCAGAAAAGGACTTGAAGGTCCTTGTGGTTTACTGCTGTTGGTGTAAATTTTTAAATGGTACTTAGATAAAAACTCTCATACGAACAGGTGACTTGAAAAAACTCCTTTGGTTGAATGTTTTTCATAAGTCATAAAAATGATGCAAAAAAAATGTTTGAGGTAGGCAACAGCAGAAAATTTGCCTGATAATAATCAAAATTTCACTGACATTTCTTTGATGGTAAGCAGAAGTATTGAACATCAAAATTGAAATAAAGTTTTTTATTTAAAATTTCAGTCGCACCGTTTTGCAGTGATGGCAAGATAAGGTTTAAAAAATAGGACATGGTGGCGGAGTGGTTAGAACAGTGGCCTCACAGCAAGAAGATTGGGGTTCAAGTTCCAGGTGGGACAAGATAAGAATGCTAGTCTTTCTGTGTGGAGTTTGCATGTTCTTCTTGTGTATGTGTGGGTTTTCTCCAGATATGCCCATTTCCTGCCTCCGTCCAAAAACATGCATGTTAGACTTTTTGGCTGCTGTAATACTGCCCCTAGGAATAAGTGTGTGTGGATGGTTGTGTGTGGCCCTGGTTGAGGTGTACCCTGCCTTTTACTGTTATAATCTCCTCCCCAGCCACAAGCAGAAGCCCTGGACCTTCCTTCATCACACTGATTAGGGACACCTGAGGGTGATTAGTCTCATGACACACACCTGTGGGTCCTGGTGCCTATTTAAAGGCAGTCACTTCAGACGTCTTTGGTGGGTCATCATCGGCACCACCATCCTCATACTTCCCAGCCAGGGTTTCCTGGCTGCCTAACCAAAAGTTACATCTTTGAACTGTTAAATTATTTGAAGTTTTGATCCTGAGTTAATCTTTTGCCTTACTGGACTTTTGGTTTATAAATCCTGTTTTGTTGTCCTGCATTTAGGTCCTCCTTCCTTCCACATGTCCACATCATGACAGTTGCCTTAAATAAGCCAGAATAGGCGCCGTCACCCACACAGCCTCGTTAGGGATGAGCAGTTCAGAAGACGAAACAAAAAGTTCTAACTTGTAAAACTTACAAGTACTTATGCAGTAAATTCAGTGCCTCAGGGATGTGAGATTAAATTAGAGGCGATAATGAGATTAAAAGCTTTGCAAAATTTTAAATGCATTTACAGTAAATTCAACTTTTTTTTTTCACCAAATTGACACAAATTAAGCATATGTAAGAAAATACATGTCTCAATATTTTTTTTACTTCTTTTTCAAGGGCAGTGTACAGTGGCTTTTATTTATTTATTTTTGCCACATTTTGTTTCAGTTGTGAATCAGTTGAAAATCGTCAGTTTACTCAAATTGAAATACATTTTAAGAACCACAATAACTTCTTGGCTTGCGGATGACGATTATTATGACGTGTTCAAATAATTATGTTGGTGACGGATCAAAGTATTTTTTTTTTCGGTAAAATGTTTTCAACAAATCTTTGTAAATGTTGTTTGAGTTTTGTTTGGACGATAATTATACAGAAAAAAATCTGCAAAATGGCCATTTGGACAACAATTCGGATTGACAGTGTGCATAAAAGCCAACACCACATCGAAATACAGAAAAGACAAGGACCATCATTACTGCCAACTGGTCGACAAACAGCTTGATAACTATTTGTTTTATTTTCATGCTGAAAGTGTATCCCATATTATTAGTAGTATATTGCATGAATAACAGAGCTGAATCATATTCTTTGGATCGGTGGGGGGAAAAAAAGACTTTTGCGGAACAGAAATTGGGCTAATCACCATTTAATGAAGGGCATTATGGTAAATTTGACATTAAACTTTAATGACTAAAAGCAGGATAATCAGATCCCTTAGCGGTGCTAAACCCAGGTGTGAATTAAACTAACGCTTGTAGAGACTCCGTTTTTTTTAAAACTAATTCTAGACCTATTCATTTGTATGTCAAATTAAGGACCGAGTACAAAAAAACGTGAGGGTTACTATTTCCTTTTCGAGCATTCATTTGTTAAAATTTATGAGGTTTTCACACTTTTTTTTTTATTTAATTGTATTCACCTTATTTGGTCTTACCAATGGAAGTTTAAGTTCATGCAGATCAATCATTGAAAGATTTGCGTTCATTTCAAAATGGAAGTTAACCAGAAGTTCGCGGGTTTGATTCCCACTGATTTCACATGTATTCACAGAGTACATGTGTGTGAATGAGAGGGATCCAAATGGAAAAGTGAGGTTACAGGGAGAAGAGATAAAGAAGAGATAAAGAAGGTTGCAGTTTTAATTCCTTAGGATCAACAGTCCAGACCAATGGAGAGTGTGGAAAAGAGGTGAAGAAGCGTGTTCAGGCAGGCTGGAACGGATGGAGGAGAGTATCAGGTGTGATGTGTGATAGAAGAGTTTCAGCCAGAATGAAAGGGAAAGTGTACAAAACCGTGGTGAGACCGGCCATGCTGTTTGGTCTAGAGACAGTAGCACTGAAGAAAAGACAGGTTGCAGAGATGAAGATGCTGATGATCTCTCTGGGAGTGACCAGGATGGAGAGGATCAGAAATGAGTACATCAGAGGAACAGCACATGTTAGAGGTTTTGGGGATAAAGTTCGAGAAGCAAGACTGAGATGGTTTGGACATGTACAAAGAAGAGAGAGAGAGAGAGTACATAGGAAGAAGCATGCTGGATTTGGAACCACCAGGAAAGAGGACTAGAGGAAGGCCAAAGAGGAGGTTCATGGATACAGTGAAGAAAGAAATGAAGATAGTTGGTGTGATCGAAGAGGATACAGCAGATAGGGATAGATGGAAGAAACTGACTTGCTGTGGCGACCCCTGAAGGTAAAATGCCGAAAGAAGAAGAAGATTTCACGTCTAGGGTCCTTGGAGAAAACAACTAACCCCACCTTTCTCCCACCATCTGCACCGTCATACTAGGTGTCAGTCTCCTGAGGTGCAATGCAACACACAAGAAGGTCATTGTTCGAATCCTGGGTGGGGGTTTGGAACACTGCCCATTCTGTGTGGAGTTTGCATGTTCTCCCCATGTATGTGTGGGTTTTCTCCGGGTACCCTGGTTCCCTCCCACCCTCCAACAAAATTGCCCTGAAGGAGTGTGTGTGTGCATCATTACATGTGTGGTCATGCAACAGACTGGCGACCCCTTTGGGATGTACCCTGCTTCTCGCCTTAAATCAGACGGTATAGCATTCGACACCCCGCAACTCTGTAAGGGGTAAGAAGTTTAGAAGATGAATGAATGAATGAATAAAGAACACAGTGAGTTTTTGCCGTCTTTGACTCTATATTCTGTTTTATAAAATTCTTCATTACATTTGACGTCTCGTTGGGCATTCTCGTTTGTTTACATGATGTTCCATCAGCTTCTTGGCTTGTTTGCCTGATTTCTTTGCATATTTGTTAGATAATGCTAAACAATTGACAAAAGAGGAATTTCTAAAACGGGCTGTTTTAGTTCCCATATGGCGCAGTAGAACCTATTTTGTGCTCTTACTGATAATATAAGCTCTGTAATTACAACTCTATATGCTGCTGGAATAGCCTCCAGTGATAAAGGAGACATCTAAATCAGAAAGATAGTCATACATGAATTTATTTAAAAATTCAAGAGGGAAAGGAAAAAATGAGAAAAGTGATCATTTGATAATGGTATTTTGGACAAGAGCTTCAGGGAAAGTTGTAAATTCTCTGCATTTGGTTTAATATGATGGTCCCAATGGTGTCAGGGTTTTTGTCTAGAAATAGCCTACAGGGTGTTTCAATGTTGGTAAGAATGCTTTTTTTCTTTTACACGCAAAAATTTTTTCAGCGAGAACTCTAAATTAGAAGTTTTTGTAATCTTTTGGAATGGTCAAGTTACTACTTGTCATGATGTGGAGCTGAGGCCAAAAATATACCCTTGACACAACAGACAGACTCAGATAAAAAAAATCACAAGCAGATTTAGTAGATTGATCAAAAGTCCAAATAAAGAAGACAAAAACTGATAAACTAGGCAGGTTCTGATGTAGGAGCTGGAGCCAAAAACTGGATAACAGGTCAAGCATGGTAAACAAATGATCTGGCAAAGAGTGTGTCAAAAATGATCTATTTATGCTCCAGCAGATGAGTAGATGAGTTTCAGGTGTGACTTGTGCACAAACACAGACAAGAGGGAGGGGGAAAAATGACACAGAGGTGGAACAGACTACACTCCGGACACTACTACTTTGTGGGTACTGTAAGTCGAACAACTAGAATACCTACAATGACATGTCAACAAAACATTCAAATGTTCAGAACCAACCATTCATTCTATTGAAACATTTTAATTAGTATTTTTAAATGAGCTGGATGATTCGACCCATTAAGGAAAATTGATGGAAATAGGCAAAGCTTTGTATTTAATTAAAAAATTGGATTGCTTCACATTTTGATTTGAATGGATTGCAATTTGTTATTGATTTCCGTTCCGTCGTCTTCCGCTTATCTGGGGCCAGCCATGGGCAACAGCCTCACCCTCTCTCCCCCCAGGTGATCTTTCGGCTCACCCGGATGGATCCCGAGTCGTTCCCCAGCCAGGTATGAGACATAGTCTCTCCAGCGGGTCCGGGATCTGCCTCTTCATCACCTCCCGGTGGAACATGCCCAAACACCATATCAGCAAGGTGCTCGAGGGGTATCCCAGCCCTTGTTGCCCGAACCACCCCATATTGCTTCTCTCAACTCGGAGCGGGAGCGCCTCCTGGATGGCAAAGCTATCACCTGATCGCTGAGAAAGAGCCTAGCCACTCTGCAGAGAAAATTAATTTCAGCCACTTGTATCTGCAATCTCATTCTTTCAGTCACCACCCACAGCTGGTGACCATAGGGGAGGGTGGAAATGTAGATCGGCTTGTTAAATCGAGAGCTTTGCTTTTCAGCTGAGCTCTTTTTTGTAATGACTAACTGATACAGCGTCCTAGTTATTGCTGATGCCGCATCATTCTGCCTGTCGATCTCCCGCTCCGTCCTTTCCACACTCGTGAACAGGACCCTGACCTGCAGGGACTGTTGTTGGTTTATAGTACATTTTCATGCAGTAAAAGTTTAATGTGTCAAGTTTCAAATTTGAGAAGCTTACGGTGCGAATCTGGGATGGAACAAGGCTTGAAAACTTGGCCTTACTGTGTGAAGTTTGCATGTTCTGCCTGTGTATGTGTAGGTTTTCTTTAAAAACATGCATATCAGGTTGATTAACTATTACAAAATTGTCCCTAGTAATGTGTGAGTGCGGCTCCGCTAAAGACTGGCGACCTGTTCGGGGAGGATGTACCCTTTCTTTTGCCTTAAATCAACTGGAATAGGCTCCGGATTTGGCTTTAAAAAAAAGAAGGAATAACACAGTTGTCTTATATTCTGTGGGTTCTAAATAAATGTGTAAAAAAAAAAAAAAATCCGTGAGGGACCAAGATATTTCCACCCTCGCTTCTTGTGTGATTGAAAACACCAAGATACTTACGCCTTCTCCTTCATTAAGTCCAAATGCAACATTAGTAAACAACCAAATCACAAGTCAAGCACGCAAACAAACCAGCAAATAAAAGAAAAACCATTTGACGGTTGAATAAAAAACAGCAGTATCCTCTCTTCCTCTGCATCAGCTAGAGTTTGTGTGGGTGGATGTGTTTCTGGCATTGAAAGAAAACATGATCAAACACATCAGAGCTAAGGTGTTTATTTGTGATGACAGATTGAAAGATGCTGCGGGTTATCTCATGCAGTTTTTACTTTTTGGTTGGTAACAGAGAGAATTGGCAAAACAAAGAGGGAATACATACATTCTGAGAAGGTTTTGGTGCTTTACGGTGATACACCATTGCAGTTAGCCAGATTTTAGCAATGCTTAGTTTATGGACCTTTTGACACAGCGATGGAATCTTAACCCCATGTTTACTGAGAAGGAGTGTTAAAACAACATGCATGGATGATTCGCCACTGGCTCATTTACAGACAAACTATCTGGTTTTCTGTAGTAGAGATATTTTGGAGAAAATGTACTGTTTAATTGTAGAAATCATGACAGGCTGGCAACCTTTTCAAGGTGTACCTTACCTGTTCTTGCCCGTAGTCTTATATTCTGTTTCCTTTGTTCAAGAAACCCGCCTGCCTTGGATAACTCGCCTGCCTCGGACAACACGCCTACCTCAGACAACCTGCCTGCCTCGAACGACCCGCCTGCTTTGAAGAATCTGTTTTTACCTTATTAGAAATCATTTTTTATGTTTTTCCTTTTCATCTTGTGTTCTGCGCTTGGATTCTACCACGCCTTGCCATAACAGTAATCAGCTGGGTTATGCTCTGGCCCAATAATGCGCATAAAGGGTTCAAACATGAGGGGTACAGATAATAAATGGATGGATGTTGTTGCGATGAATGTTGTGGACAGAAAGGGCCCATTTAATTCTGTATTGTTTATTATTATTAGTTTATCTACATGACAGCAAGGAAGAAAAATAGTTTAGAAGTGAGTGAAATCACCACACTATGGTATAGGACATGTAAAAGAAGCACTCTAAGGTCTGTCTGTTATTTTTGAAAACGTATATCTGCTGTCCTCCGTTTTAGAAAAATTCTCGCTTTTCCACGTAACTGTTTTCGATATACTATAACTGCATTCACACAAACCCTTCTTCTGAGTGCGGTTATAAGCATGCCAGACCAGAAGTTGGCAGTGTTTTTTTTTCAGTATATCCATGCTGCCCACTGTCTGCTATTAAAAACAAGAACGCACACGAATGACATTTATGCATTCATTGTCGCAGGTAGTGAATAAAAACGTAAAATGCCATTTATGCATGTCCACACGCAAACGCAAAACCGGAGTTTTCCCAAAATCTTCACTTTGGTCGAAGTTTTCAAAAATTTTGGTTTGTAGTGAAAAGAAAAAAACCGACAGGTTTGTGTGGGTGACAGGCCAAATCGGAGAAAAATATATTTGTTTTACCAGATGCCTGGTTACGTGTAAACACGGCCTAAAAATATCAAATCCAATTAAGGAGTGGCTGGTGACAATTCTACAGATCAAGAGCGGCCATGTTTAGTTCTTAAATTGATTATCTAAGACATGAAGGAGAGTGTGTAATATTTTAGCTCTAGTACTCAAAGTAGCATCTAGAGGTAATGTATTACAAAGTTAAAACATTTATTTAGTCAAAAGTGAGTTGAAATATCTCTTACAGTTATCATTGTTTTGGAACAAATTTATCTCCTTCCGTGGGAAGCTTAACCACATCAAATAGACTTTATGATTACGATTGGAGCTGTTTTCTTTTTAGCAAACTGGCTGTCAGAGAATCCTACTATTTGCAGCTTGTTATGTCAGCGTTCATCACACTACTTTTTACATTGGTCTTTTATGATAAACTGGCATTCACATGTTTTTTAAAACAATGGTGCTTCTTTGGCTCTTTTCTACTAATGTGCTACTTCAAGGATAAGTTCCTATTTCTTTCGTTTGCCAGGCTGCTTTAATTTGTTTCTATTCACAGTCTGCATGTAAATTAACAATGAAAGCACCAGAATGTGAATGAAAATGTGCAGCTAGTGGGAACACATACGTTCTTAGTTGATACCCTAGAGCTAAAAAAAAAACAAGTCATACTAATGCAATTGAATTACAACAAAGTTCAAGTACCTTTATTATTTTGCGAAAAAAATAGTTCCAACCAAGAGGACCTGAAATGAGATATCCCATAACCAGGCAGGCGAAGAAAAAGCTGAGCAATAAAGCTAAGCTTTTGATTTTACAAGTCAATCAACGTTCCTACCCTTACCTATGGTCACCAGCTGTGGATTGTGTCCGAAAGAACAAAATTGGAGATACTGAGCTTCCTCCGCAGGGTGGTTGAGCTCTCAGTATGACATGAGGGGAAGAGCTCTGCCTTCCGGGAGGAGCTCGGAGTAGAGCCGTGGCTTTCCCGGGTCGAGAGAAGCCAGATGGCATCGGTTTGGACATCTGGTTAAAATGCCTCCTGAACACATTGCTAGTGAGGTGCATTGGGGATGTCCCACCGGGAAGAGACTTAAGGACAGATCCCAGACCTGCTGGATTGACTATGTCTTACAGGTGGCCAGGGAACACCTCGCAATCTTACCGGTTGAGGCTGTTGCCCTGCAGAAGAAGAGCGGAATAGAAATGATACAGCATGCTTGCTTTTAGATGCGGTTTTAGCAATTGAAAAACTTTTCTGGAAATTATGTGAAGTATGCGAGACATACTAAAAGGATAGGAGTTTTTTTTACTTTGAAAGTTAATTGTTGGCACCATTCTTTTTTCAAAATGGTGGCAAATATAATTTCTTTTTTGAAGAATAAACCAAATTGAAGCAAACGGCATAGCATTGAAACCTAGTATAAACCACTACAATGGGGAACGGGGGGTGTGGGGGGATAGGGGACTCTCTGCCGTTCATATTAAGACACTTCAAAGCTGACTTCAGAGGATTGATGGGTAGGTATGAAGGGAGATAAGATCTTGGTACACTCTGCTAGACCTTTTAAATTCCTGTCAGGTTGTGGGATTTGTGTTGCAAAGCTATGGAGAAATCAAGAGGTGGACACCCTCTTTATCTTTAAGATCCGACCCAAAACTGTCCTTTTTGATCTTCGGTGTTTGAGGTGTTTCTTTTCTTTAAGTTATGAAGAAGGCTAAGACTGTTTGGGGGTTTCTCATGATGCATTGAGTTCTTCCCACCATTTTCCAATTTTTTTTCTTTTACCTCCATTTTTAACTTAATACCAGAGGAAACCATATCAGTTTGTGCTTCTTTTCTTTAAGATCACTTTTCTTTACTCGCTGGTGTCCTGTATGCCTATCAGTGCAAATGACCATGACTGCTCTTATCTAGAACGGTTCAAGTTTTATTGAATTGTTCGATGGAAAATGCTCTTGTTTGCTTTTTTGCTCCATTTAGAGAATTTGGTAGGTTTTGTTAAAATGTCCCAGCTTTCTTTGGCAAGCCATTACTAATTGGATTAATTGTTCTTCAGTGCATGAAAAGAACTTGTGAGGATGTGCCATCATACCGATAAGTATGGACCCACATGTACATCTCAGAAATATCTAAGGAACATCTAAAATGAGAATGCTAGACAATGGATTTATTGTCCAGAAAAATCTAATGAGAGAGGTAGTTTGAATAATTACATTTTTTAAGTCAGATAGGCAACACTGTTTGAACAAAATCGCTTAGAATGAGCAATTATTAGATCCTTCCATGGCTCATTTGACTTTAAAGCACGTCCCGTTAAGCTGCTAGTTTGACTTCTCGCCAAAATTTGTCCTGTTTTATTGTTGGGAAATGAATTCATTGTTTTCTTCTTCATGGCAGCAAGTTTTTTTCTATTCAGCCATGTATAAATGGTGTCCCATCTCAAACTGAAGGCACCTCCATCAGTGGACAAATGGTCTAAACTCCTCCCTACTTACGGTCAAACAGAGACACAAACTAAAGCAATCTTCGCTGTTCTTTGTATTCTGTTTGCAGAAGTAGTTTCACATCACTGTTTTGAACACCAATGATAAGGCCTTTCAAGTCTTCTTAGATCTCCACTGTGAGGATATTTTTAATCTGTTTTGCTCCAAAAGCCAAAGAAAAACCTAACACGAGGATAGGGGAGAGTCGCTCAAAATTTCCTTTGCTAACTGTGAGTCTCATAAAGTATTTCATATGTTCATATGTAATGTTATTTAACCTGTTAAAGACCAACTTGTCAAAATATATGATAAAGACGAGTTATTGTGCTTCCATTGGAAAAAAAAATCTAATATTTTAGCATAAATAGATAAGCATTCTACATTTTGTTATCTTAATATTTCAATACTTGGCTAAAACTTCTGTAACAAGCTTAGTGCATATTCATTTGAATTCCTATTATGGCTCCACCCCCTTTTGGACTGTAGTGCAGCACCCATGCAGCATGAAGGTTTCCCTCCATGTCTCGTCAGCCCCCCTACTCCTGTTGCATCCTACTATTCTGGTCCCTCATCCTGCTGAGCTCATTCCTCTGGTTCTTTATCCTGCTGAACTCCTACTTTCTGGATCCTCATTGTCCTGCTGAGCTCTTACCTTGGTCCCTCATCAGCCTGCTGAGCTCCTACTTGCTGGTCCCTCAGTGGCCTGCTAAGCACATAGCTTCTGGCCCTTCATCATCCTGCTTAGTTCCTACCTTCTTGTCACTCATCCTGCCGAGCTCTACCTCTGGTCACTCATCCTGCTGAGCGCCATATCTGGTTCTGAACTTCTACAAAAAAATGTTTAAAACTGGCTTTGCATTTGGGCCCTACTTACCACCCCTCATCATGATATTTTGGTGCATTTACAGTACAAAAAAGTCATGGCAGTCCTTTTCATTAAACCTCACACGTAACATAATCTGTGAACAGAGGGTGTGCACTACTGTTGCCACACTTTGTGCTATTGTTAGAGTGTAAGCATAAGAATAAAATCTGTGGCCAAAACTTTACGTTCGAGAAGTACTCAAATATTGGGCGGTAGAGCTTGTAAATAACTGAAGAATATATGACTGAAATAGGAGGTGTCATGATCCCATGCCCTGCCACCAGAGGGAGCCCAGTACCTTCCCTCATCACCCTGATTAGGGACACCTGAGGTGATTGGTCTGATATAACACACTGTGGATCCTACTGCCTATTTAAAGGCAATCACCTAGAATTCTTTGTCGTCATCACCATCCCTTCTAGCCAGGGCTTCATGGCTGCCTGACGACAAGTTCAATCTTTGAACTCTGTTATACCATTTGAACTTTTCGATCCTGAGTTAATCTTGTGCCCTTTGCCTTACAATTTTACTGAACTTTTTACTAAACTGGACTAGATATGTCCTGTTTTGTTGTCCAGCAATTGGGCCCTCCTTCCATCCATATCCCACATCCTGACATTAGGTATGTTTTAGAATGGGGAATCATATTCAAAATGATAGAAACCTCCAAAAAGTTAATTAAGCATAAAATTCCCTTTGTAGGATACAACATAGTATATAGGATGCAACATGGACGCTGCATCGGTCCGTCGTGGTAAAGAGAGAGCTGTGCCGAAAAGCAAAGCTCTCGATTTACAATTCGATCTACGTTCCTACCCTCACCTATGGTCACCAGCTGTGGGTGGTGACCGAAAGAATGAGATCGTGGGTACAAGCGGCCGAAATGAGCTTCCTCCGCAGGGTGGCTGGGCTCTCACTCAGAGATTGGGTGAGGAGCTCGTTGTCGAGCCGCTCCTCCTCCAGGTTGAGAGGAGCCAGGTGGGGTGGTTCGGGCATCTGGTCAGGATGCCCCCCGAGCGCCTTGCGGGCGAGGTGTTTTGGGCACGTCCCACAGGGAGGAGACCAAGGGGCAGACCCCGGACCCGCTGGAGAGACTATGTCTAACAGCTGGCCGGGAACGACTTGGGATCCTTCCGGGTGAGCTAGAGGATGCAGCCGGGGAGAGAGGGGCCTGGGCTACCCGTTTGAGGCTGTTGCCCCCGCGACCCTACCCCGGAACAAGCGGAAGATCACGGAATGGAACGGATACAAAATATGGACTTCTCCCAGATTAATCTGGGGGTTTATTGCGGGCTCAGATTTTACTGGACCTACTGGTCAGGGAAAGAGAACAAATGAAAAACATCAGCATCTCCCTAAAAACATTTTTTTCTTTTGAACAATTCAAAAAAAGAAGCACTAAACCGTTAGAGGAATTTTTTTCACACTCATGTGGAACTAATCCCTTTTTTGCTTTCCATCAAACCAAGGAGAAACAGAGGCTTTTCTGGCATCACTTCTAAAGGGACGTGTTGTCATAACAGATTACCTGAGGTCATTTGTGAATGCAAATGACCATGAAGTGGCACAATCAGGTAGCTTGAAGCATGTTGGATTATTAAACAGTTGATGACTTTCTAATCGGCGTGGGACTGGTCTCTAGATGGATTTTTGTTATTTAATTAGAAATACGTTTTTTCTCATGATAAAATTATGGAAGATTTCTCTGAGCAGTTAATAAAAATTCTTGGTCCGTGACTTTTATTGTTAAAAGCAAAACTAAATTTAAATTCTTTCGAAAACTACAGATTCTCACCAATTCATAAAACTGCTGGTAAATTTTGTTAATTTCAGAACCTTTTGTCAAGCACTGGGTTGCAATTTTGTACAAGTTTATTGATACAACATAAAATGTATAACATAAAGACTTTAAAGATCTAAATCTATATTTTCATGAACAGGTTGAGGGTGATTGTTGAAATCATAAGAAGATTGTGCTCGCGAGCAAATTATATGTATTTGTTAATTTATTTACATTCTGGACAATAGATAAGAATTTTGTTGGGGCGGCAAGTGGAAAACAGTTATAGCATAAACTGGTTTTTTAAATGTTTGGGAAGACAAGGACTTTTTACGTTGAAGAAAAAAGTCGAAAGCAAGAAAGTACAACCAAAATTGTCATGATCCCCCTGTCTGCTGCAGGAGGGAGCCCCGGACTTTCCTTTTCACCCCGATTAGGAACACCTGTGGATCCTGCTGCCTTTTTAAAGGCAATCACCTCGGACTTCCCGGTATGGTCATTGTCATCCTTCCCATCATTCCTGGCTGGGAAGGACCATAAGTTATCTTTGAACTATGTAATATCGTTTGAACGTTTGGATCCTGAGTTAATCCTAACCCCTTTGCCTTACAGACTTAGCTGACTTCTGTTAATAAATCTTGTTTTGTCCTTCATTTGGGTCCTCCTCCTTCCACATTACAACATAATCCACAAGACACTCTTTGTAATCCACAAGCCAAAAAAACAGGTAGAACCTGAGTAACTACGTAGGAATATACAGAGTGTTTATACTTTATTCTTTGAATGTATTACACGTTCCAGGGAATGCTTTTATTTTGTGACTCTTTGTGCCCAGATTTTTGTGGGGCATTGCTCAATCAGACCTCACAGCAATCACCTGGGTACATAAGGATACTCGGAAAGCTCCTCTGGGTTCTGCTTCTGAACTCCTTCCTGTTCCCCACCTGGGTTCTGGTCAACCGGGTTTTGCCTTTTAGTTTAGGTTGATTTCTCTATACATCTACACACACAACGCACTACAACACTACATCCACCTCTGACTAACACATTCACATTATTTTTGTGATAAAACTCTTTTAAATGTAAACTGTTGTGTGGTCTGCCTCTCTTTTTTGCCAGTAAGTGAGCCAAAGTGGTAACGTATGCTTTCCAAAAAGATGGTGCATGGCTTCCTTGATGCAACAGCTCATCAATCAGTGTCCAAATGTCTTGGGTATTGTTTTAAATCTTCTTCTTCTTTCGGCATTTACCTTTACGGGTCGCCACAGCAAGTCAGTTTCTTCCATCTAACCCTATCTGCTGTATCCTCTTTGGTCACACCAACTATCTTCATGTCTTCCTTCACTGTATCCATGAACCTCCTCTTTGGCCTTCCTCTAGCCCTCTTTCCTGGTGGTTCCAAATCCAGCATTCTTCTGCCGATGTATTCTCTCTCTCTCTCCTCTGTACATGCCCAAACCATCTCAGTCTTGCCTCTCGAACTTTATCTCCAAAACCTCTGACATGTGCTGTTCCCCTGATGTACTCATTTCTAATCCTGTTCATCCTGGTCACTCTCAGAGAGATCCTCAGCATCTTCATCTCTGCTACCTCCATCTCTGTTTCCTGTCTTTTCCTCGGTGCCACTGTTTCTAGACCAAACAGCATGGCCGGTCTCACCGTGGTTTTGTACACTTTCCTTAGTTTTTGTTAAAAGATTCATTTCATTTCCTTGGATCCCTCTCATTCACACACATGTACTCTGTCTTACTCTGACTAATCTTCATTCCTCTTCTTTCTAGTGCAAACCTCCACCTCTCCAGCTTTTCCTCCACCTCTTCCCTCCTGAGGGAAGGAATTGTTTTAAATCTAGATTTTTTTTCCACTTGAAGTCATTGTAAATGAAAAGTTTCGTTGGGAGAACACCCTAAAACTTGAATTACACCCAAAGACAAGCACATGCAGGGTCATTTTTATGACTAGTTCATGCCTTTGGACTTCAGGGTCTTTCAGAGCATTGAACCAGAACCTTCCTGCTGGGATTCATCTGTTCAAACTGCTTCACCAACGTGCTGCCTGGAAACGCAAAAAGAGACCAGGATGATGTGTGCGTCTGAGTCGATGCAAATGTGAATATATATATTTTTTCATTTTGCACAGACATCTGTTCTCTGTCCAACTCTTGCCCTATGCTGCCTTTCTGAATATTTTTCAGGCCACACAAACAGATGAGCTGTGTTAATATTCCCAACGTGACTCCTCTATTGTTTCATTCGCCCTGTAAATCACTTTGTGACAAAATACGCTCCACCATAATCTTTCCCTTCTTCTCCATTTGTCAGCCCGGTCTCTTTGGAAACCACAGGATGCGACGTGTGAATTCAAATGTTTTCAAGTAGATTATTTGTCATCCAGCTCAGGTTGGAAGCTGGAGTGAGAGATCAAAGCCTTCCTGAATAAATCCTGAAATGGCTGACCCTCCTCTCCTCGTTTTAATCTTCTACACTCATCCCCCTCTGATTTTCCTTCTTTGCACTCTTCAACTGGTCATCGTTAGCTGGGATTGCAGAAATTCAGAAGAAAATTTTTGGTATCCAGACAAGCTCTAACTCTAATTATAATTCATTATAATTACATAAATAATAACCTAATTAAATGGAAAATGAGTCAAATTTGTCTTTGCAATAGTTGGCAATTTATGACCTTTTGTAAAGAAAATTGAGGCAAATATTAAAATAAAACCATTTGCAGAAAGAAGTCAATGTTTTAAATTTTAAAGTAAGCCCTAACCTTGTATTTGAATGGATGGTTTAGAAACTGAATGGTGGAACAGAAACGAACGGCTGTCGTGTAGTCTGGCATTTCCACAGCCTAGACAGAAGTCTTCAATAAAAAATTCATGGTTAAAAAAACTCTTTAATAAGTCCACAATTTGAATAATTTATCAAAAGAGTCTTAAAGGTTTGAATAAAACCAAATAAAGTAAACTTTTTGACTATTGATCATTTTATTGACTATTTGTCAAAAAATAAAAAAAAAGGGCTGAATCCGCTAGCATTTGGGAAATTTGGCGATTGATCCGCTTAGAAAACTGAGCAGTTGGTGTTTAACAATCAATGGTGTTTTATTACTTTCTGTACAGAAAGTCTTAAGGCCACATAGAACATTCTTAGTAAGCTTTTATAGTTCCAGAAATGTCATATGCTACAGTATATTGACATCTTCTCAAATGGACCTTCGAGCTTACACAAGCCCATATTTTCACGTCCCACCTCCAGCTCAATCACGGACCATCTCCTTCCACATCCGAATGTAATAAAACCTTCTTTCCACCTTCCTCCGGCCTGTGTATCTTCGGCCGTTCAATGGAAAACATCTGGCTTTCATCCAGTTCTTACATCATCTTCTACATCTGAACAAAATATTTATAGGCAAACTACCCTATGATCCCTCATAACAAAGTTTATGAGGGAATGTTTGTAGGTCACGTCATGAATAAAAAAATCCCATTTAATGGAGTCGTTACCGTTTGTGGTCTGTAATAGGCTAAAGATTGAAGATGTTCTTTGGTATGAACTCTGCTCGCACAGAGTTCAATTCAATTCAATTCAATTTTATTTGTATAGCCCAAAATCACAGAATGTCCGTCTCAATGGGCTTCACAAGAAAAAGAGGAATGTATTAACACAAATACACAACAAGAAAAATAACTAACAAATGCTAACTAAACAAGACTAGCACATTAATGCACTTAGACTCTCCTTCTCGGTGAGGAAAAACTCCTAAAAAACCCATCAGTGGGGAAAAAATAAGAAACCTCATGGGGATCCACGTGAAAGAGAGATCCCGAGTCTTTGACAATGCCCTGGACTTGTAACTATCTAACAAACCTACCACACAGCTCTGAAGAAGATAGTCTGTAGTGCATTGACATCGCAATGAACTGTACTCACTCCGTTTTTCTTCTCATCTCAGACTTCTAATAAAACTCTTAGGCCAGTAACCTACAAATGTGATTAGCCAATTCTTGTCATGTAATAAAGAGGTAGGACCCAGATACTAAGTAGGAACAATTTGATCTAATTTAGAAAGGGGAGGAATGGGTAAGGAAGAAAGGCAGGGATCTCCTGGTGGCCAACCTGGCAATGTTGGGAATTCTGGGCAGGCGTAGCCAAACCAGACCAAGGGGTACCAGCCAAGAAGGGAACCAGACTTGTGAGGACCAAGCAGGTAGACGATAACCAACAACCTGACAGAGGAGGGAAGGACCAAGGTTGACATAGCATAGGGAAAACAAGATATGGCCGCAAATATTAGGGAGTGGAAATGAGACCATTTGTGAGGAATAAGGGGTAAAGGGTATAACAAGGGGGAAGGAGAGCCGACGAGATGTAGGAATCATGACAAATTCTATACCAATTGTTTGTAGCAAAGATGGACCAAAAGTTTATTTTGAAGAGCTTATTGATGCATTTGGGAAACGGTGTGAAACCAAACGCCTCATATTAAATAAAACTCCTTTTCTTCTTCTTTCGGCATTTCTCTTCAGGGGTCGCCACAGCAAGTCAGTTTCCTCCATCTAACCCTATCTGCTGAATCTTTTTTGGTCACAACAACTATCTTCATGTCTTCCTTCCCTGCATCCATGAACCTCCTCTTTGGTCTTCCTCTAGGCCTCTTTCCTGGTGATTCCAAATCAAGCATCCTTCTTCCGATATACTCTTTCTCTCTCCTCTGCACATGTCCAAATCGTCTCAGTCTGGCCTCTCTGACTTTATCTCCAAAACCTCCAACATATGCTGATTATCCGATCCTGTCCATCCTGGTCACTCCCAGAGAGATCCCCAGCATCTTCATCTCTGCTACCTCCATCTCTGACCAAACAGCATGGCCGGTCTCACCACGGTTTTGTACACTTTCACTTTCATTTTAGCTGAAACTCTTCTGTCACACAATACACCTGATACTTTTCTCCACCCGTTCCAGCCTGCCTGCACATGCTTCTACACCTCGTTTTCATACACAATTATTTAAAACACAATTTTAAATAAAATCATGGTTGGAATTTTGGAAGAACGTATTTCTCTCTGGGTCGAGAAAAGCCAGATGGTTTGGTTTGTGCATCTGGTTAGGATGCGTTCCGAATGCCTCGCTAGTGAGCACGTCCCACCGGGAGGAGACCCAGAGGAAGGCACTGGAGCTGCTGGAGAGACTACATCTCATAGCTGGCCAGGGAATGCCACGCAATCCTCCGAGACCATTCTGAAACTGGAAACATAGATAATTTGATCGTTTTTCTACATTATTACATTGGCTCGATGGTAGCACCCTGGTTAGCACTGTCGCTTCACAGCAAGAAGGTTGGGTACGCCGGTTTCCTCCCACTCTCCAAAAACATGCATGTTAGCTTGATTGGCCACTGCGAATATGTCCCTAGCCATGAGTGTGTGTGCGAGTGGTTGCCTGTCTGTATATGTGACTCTCTTTATGTAACCATTTGGGAAGGGTCCGGCCACCCGACCAGGATAAGTGGTTCAGATTATGAATGAATGCATTTCCTGTGATATAGTAATACTAGTCGCTAACAAATTAATCTTTTAATAAAACTGTAAACACAACCTCAGGTTGTTGATAGTTTTACCCCCTTTAGATCTTGTAATCTGGTCAGAAAATTAAGTCGGGGGGAAAAAAAAAACAGTTAGGTTCAACAAATAAAATGCAAATGCGTCTTTTTGAACACTGATTTAATGAAGCAGGTAATGGTTAACAGATGTTCATTTCCAAACAAAATTCGACTGTTCTTCGGGCAGATTTTTCTGGTTAAAGTCAGAGCTTTGGGCTCAATCCTACAACATAGGATTCGCACAATGGAAGTTAATCACTGCCTCATTAAATCACATCTGCACTAAGTTAAGTTTCACTAAATTACAGATATGATTCACAAGAATTTTTTTTTGTTTCACACAGATGTTTTATCTCTCTCTCTTTTTCTCTGCACAGGATTCACACACTGAGGAAAACGGACGTCTATAAATGCATGTCATCAGAAATTTGCTCTGGTCCACAAGGGAGATGAATACTGGAGGAGGAGCAGGAAGAGCACAGGTTGTTTACCAGCTGCAGTGGTGCAGAAGACACACAAACACAATCATTTCCTCCAGGATCATTTGCATCACTCAGCACATCCTATTTTCCCTCTTTGCACAGATTTCACTGACAGGAATCACAAACACGCTCGGTATTCTTCGTGCTCACTCATATTTAAGAAGGAAAGCCAATAAAGCTGCATGCCTGTACTCACACTCCCCCCACTACGCACACATACACACACAACAACCACAGGCAGACTGAATGGTGTGGGCAGTGACAGGCATGCTGTGGCACACTGGGAAGAAGAGATGAGGTGTATTCCAAAAGTCAATGAGATCTGACAACTTCCCCCACAGGCTTACTCCGGACCTAAACAACCAAGCTAACACGCAACTCCTCCAGTTTTGAACACACATACCACAAGCACTCATCATTCCTGGCATGGTCAAAGGGCACATAAACATTTTAGTGTGAGCTGTAGACTCTCATTGTGATATTATTACAATTTTTGGGGCATTTTCTGGGGGAAAAATTGGTCTGCAATCTTTGCGGAACGGTAAGGATAGCTAGCATAGAAATGGCCAAAAATGTAATTAGTTAACAGCATGTGCCAGGAACGCACACATTGAAGATTAATAGTATTTCTTACAGGATGACAGCATGTGATTTGCACCACTTTCACTGAAAAAATTGTCTGTAGTAAGTCAACAGGATTTTTCCACGTGGCTGTATGTCGTATATTTCTTGTCTCACCCATTTAGAAGTGTGAGTTTGCCTTGCTTTCCATTCACGAGCAGATTATTGTTCTTCAAAATGATCAAAAATTAAAGCATATTGTGCAGGTCAAAAGCAACAAAAAGATGGCGCCGTGGTTAGCACAGTGGCCTCACTGCAAGAAGGTTGGTGGTTCGACCCTGGGTTGGGGCAAGGCTTGGAACACTGGCCTTTCTGTATGGAGTTTGCATTTTCTCCCCGTTTATGCGTTTGTTTTCCCCGAGCACTCAAGTTTCCTCCCAACCTACAAAAACATGTCTGATACGTTAATTGGCCACAATAGAATTGACCCTAGGAATGATTGTGCGTGTCTGTGTGGCCCCTTGACAGACTGGCCACCTGTTTGGGCTGTACCCTGCCTCTCACCTTGAATCAGCTGGAATAGACTCCGGCATTCCCCGAACACCTAGCAGGGGTGTCAAACTTAGTTGTCCGGTGTCCCTGCAGGTTTTCCATGTATTCTTGCATCTACATGACTGATTCAAGTTAATGAGTCATTGTGCCAAATTTGATTGGCTGTTGATTTTACTGTATACGCATCAGCTGTATTGAATCAGGAACATATGGAAAACCTGCAGGGACACCAGCCATCCAGGAACTGAGTTTGACACAGGGATGGACGGTTCAGAAGATGAATGAATTTACGACACAAGATGTTAAAAGCACAGTCAAACTTGTCAATGATTATTCTCGTGAAATAGATCTCATCGGATATCATCAATGAGACAACCTTGATTTAGCTCCCAATCTCCTCAATCTCTTCGTTAATTTGTAGTTTTGTACTTCTGAAGTTCACGAGTATTGTTAATTAGTGTTTGAATACAAGGCTTCACTACTTTGCGTCATTGTATCAAATATAGTAGAGCAATCCTAAAAACATGTGTGCTATGTTTTAAAAGAACTGATTATGTGGGTGGTGTTTTTATGATCGGTAACCCGAGGCACTCAAAGGCATAACTTTGTTGGAAACAGGTTACCATGGTGAGTTACCCGATATAAAGTTGACCTTTGTTGCAAGAACAAGCTTTAGTCAAAGGTCAAAATTTTTATCAAGATATTTCTGAAACTAGATAAAGAATATCTTGTTGTTACAGGATCCTGAACTCTGTATCCCTTTCATTTGCTAGTAAAAAAAAATCTGATACCTCGGTCCTCGAGTGTTGTTCCAAGTTCAAAGCCAGTCAGCATGTTAGTAAGTAGTAAGATGTCAGGAAAAAAAAAAAACCCAAACATGTCACTTGTTTTCATAACCAAGATAAATGTGGTGCTTTGATTTGATCTACGTACATAGATCAAAACAAAGGATTTTCTCTTTTAATTTGGGTTTTAAAGATTAACTACCAACCTTCTCCTTCTTTCGGCATTTCCCTTCAGGGGTCGCCACAGCAACCCTATCTGCTGCATCGTCTTCGGTCACGTCAACTACAGTATCTTCATGTCTTCCTTCACTATATCCGTGAACCTCCTCTTTGGTCTTCCTCTAGTCCTCTTTCCTGGTGGTTCCAAACCCAGCATCTTTCTTCCTATGTACACTCTCTCTCCTCTGCACAGGTCCAAACCATCTCAGTCTGGCCTCTCTGACATTATCTCCAAAACCTCTAACACGTGCTGTTCCTCTGATGTACTCATTTCTAATCCTATCTATCCATCCTGGTCACTCCTAGAGAGATCCTCAGCATCTTCATCTCTGCCATCTCCATCTCTGTTTCCTGTCTTTTACTCAGTGCTACTGTTTCTAGACCAAACCTACTAACCTTGGCAAGATAATTCAAGAGGTTGTTCCCAAAGTTGTTCCCCAACATTTTTGGGGTAGCGTTTTAGCCTTTTTCGATCACAACAAAATTTAGCCATCATAGAAATATTACTAATGACCCAAAAATGAAAAATTTTGTTTGAGTGAATTTTTCTTCATTGAAGACTTAAGAAAGAAAGACGGTATCTCAGGGAATTGTCTGGCAAGAGGGTGACCATACCTTGCCAGTGGAGACGGTTGGAACGTCACAAATGCCATGGCCATTAATCAAATTCTCCCAGTCTTTGGGATAACTGTGTTGTTCAACCATGGCTGATCTTTGATATATTTCTCTACTGTCTTCAGAAATCCACTGTGGAGCTTTTACATGAGTGAAACGTTGCTGGCTTTGAGTGGAAACCCTTTTGATTGCAGACGTTTTTATCTGACTATTACAGAAACTCACAAGGGAACGAAAGTAGAGAAAGACACTCAACATGTTCCATCTTTGTAGTGCTGGTCTTTAACTTAGGATACAACAAAAATCTTGGCTGAAATTACTCTGGGTATTTGTCAAGAAATTATGTTGTCCAGATTTCTGTATGGCTGCTGTTCATTTTTGCTGACAATTTTATCATCTGTGGCTTTTAAGTTTCTCCTCGTCTTTTTGTAATGTCATTTTCCCCCCTTCAGTTTTCTAATTATCATCCTCGTCCATGGTTTTGTTGCCCATTATTTATGAGGATGTCTCTTCTTTCCCCGCTCTGTTTCACATAGATTCACATCTGTCTTAAAACCCTTGTTTGCTCTTTCCATCTGTTTCTGCCTCTGGCTTTGCTAGAGGCTTACACAATCACACAAAAGTACACACGAATTTTGCTGTTACATTTATGTCAATTGAGAAGTAATTTTGATTTGCATTGCATGAGCTTGATTTGAACTTAGCCGGTATCATTGGCATGGCATGGACTGTTGATTTATCATTATCTTCAGTTTCATTGACTCAAATAAATGTGCAAATGTATGGGCAATAGTCCCATATACCGTATTATTCCCAATAGAAGCACACCCCTGTTGTTTTTTTTTTAAACTTAAATACAGCATAGCTTAGTTTGACAAAAATAAGTGTTTCTTTTGCAGCTTTAGCTCAAGTCTGAGATGTTCTTGTCCTTTTAAATTGTGCTACCGCACATGTGCAGCTTCCACTGGTGCGAGTACCATTCTATCATGGATAGATACACTCCAAACAGTTGCCAGTGTCGCAGGGCCTCAAACACAACCATCCACATGCAATCACTGGATTCCCATCCGTTTCAGAATTAACTACGAAATCTGCCTCCTCACCTACCAATGTGTCCATGGGATTGCCCCAACTTACCTCACTGAGCTCCTCTCCCCATTTATCAATACAAGACACCGTCGCTCTAATTCCACCCACTGCCTCCACCAGCCCAGGACCAGGCTGACCACAATGGGGGACAGAGCCTTCCAGACCGTTGCCCCACGACTCTGGAATGAGCTCCCAGAAATCCTCAGGGCCCCATGAAGTGTGGACACTTTCAAAAAAGGCCAAAAGACATTCATTTTTAATAAGGCTTTGCTTTTTCTGAATGTGGATTTTAGTTTTTAAACTGTTTTTAAGACCAAAGAGGAGGTTCATGGATACAGTGAAGGAAAACATGAAGATAGTTGGTGTGACCAAAGAGGATACAGCAGATAGGGTTAGATGGAAGAAACTGACTTGCTGTGGCGACCCCCGAAGGTAACTGCCGAAAGAAGAAGAAGATTGTTTTTACCTTGCCTAGTTTGTATGTAGCGCTTTGGGATTTTTTTTAAATATAAGGCGCATTATAAATAAAATGTATTATTATTCCTCAGGGTAATTTCACTGAGGCTAATCAATCTACCATGCATGCTTTTGGAGAGTAGGAAGAAACCCACACATACAGAGAACATGTAAACTCCACACAGAAAGACCAGTGTTTCAAGTCTCGCCCCACCCAGGACTCAAACCCCCAACCTTCTCAATGGGAGACCACTGGACTAACAACTGTGCCACGAATCAGAATCCAAAACACTTTTATTGCCATGGTCAATGAAAAGGGTCAGAGACTAGGAACTTGCTATGGTTCTAGTTCCCAGTCATAAACTGCACGGTGACAGATGTTTTATTTTGCCACAAATTAAAAGCTTGCTAAGATGTTAAGAAAATCAAGAGATGGAAAAGAAGGACAGAAACAGTCGGGGAGGAATGCAAAGCCCTTGTTTTTTAAATTTTTTTTAGGATTTTCATTTTTTGTCTGTGTAAATTCCCCAGGTCTTTTTCTTGGCTTTGTAGACACCGGTAGACATTGAAGGAAGACAAAGCAGCATTGTATTCACTGCATCTGCCTGGACTAAATAGTCTAGTACTGTAGTGGTTTACACAGAAATATCCAAAAACAGGAGTGTCAGTTTGAATATTTCTAATGAGATTTTTACACGAGAAGCTTAAAAAACTCAAAGACGAGATACCAGATGAAATCTGAACATCTTAACATAAATAACTATGATTGCTTCTAAATTAAACTGCGTCTGTTTATTAGTGTTGCCAACCCTACCGCTGAGGTAAAGTGGGATTTTCACGTTTTCTTTCATGGTACATTGCTTATTACACTCATCATCATTATGTGATATGAAGAGCCATAAAGAAAATATGAAAGTTTTTAGTAAATACAATTTTTTAGTTGCCGCATTCTCATTCTGAAAACGTAACAAAATACCTCCACATAAACCCACATGATCAGTCTCTTCGGGAAAATACGTCTTACTGTTTTGGCCCTGTATCGGTACTCTTCCTGAATAATGACTCCTGTTTCACTCATAAACACTCTAATGAGGTGTGCGTAGGATTTTTCTCACGTGGTTGATTCACCACAGAATTTTTCACTTAGAGAAAACATAACAGTTTCCACCAGCATGGCACCCCAGCTAACAGAGTAAATCTGAATACAGCTTTCATTCATATTCTGAAAATGATTATGTCTGCTTATGAATCGTTCTGCGTCTCAGCCAGATAATCATGAAATGAAACGAGACCGCCTCGCCACGGAGAGGAGATTATGACTCATGTATTGATGACTGAAAGTCTGATTTTTGATTGCTTCCTGATTTTCTCCTTTCTCAAATGTGTGGGTTGCTGGCCACAGAAATTCTCTCCAAACACATTTTAGCCAAGGGTGTTATGCCCATGATTGCAGTGCATTTTTTTATTCAATTGGAAAAAATTATATATAAAAAGGGAAAATGGTGGATCATTTCATAGATAACACTGTACTAATTAACAAAGACCTTAAAATTTTAGATTACAGAATTGCCTTTTGAGCTTACCTGAAAAAAGACGAACATATACCATTTTTGATTGAGATATCCCTGGTCTAAATAAGAGCTTGATGAACTATCATCTGTAAATCTACAGTCATTTTTTATTCAACGGTTTGAAATGTGAAATAGACAATGTCAAAGAATTGTTTTTTAGTTACTATGACCAAACAACTACTATCTGTGGACAAGTTTGATGGCTTTGACAACGGGACACTCCGAACCATCAAAAACACCAAGTGGCCCAAGCAAGTATCTAACCAGGCACTCAGAGCCTGTATGGGAAAGCCCAAGCCAGTTTGCCTGGCTGCACAACACCGCAATCACAGTTCGGTCATGTCCACCGCCAGCCTCCTGACCATCCTAGGGGAGCAATCCTTCAATTCAACCCAAATGTGGCAGGCTAGAAAAGACTACGAGGTAAGCCCCATACCTGATGGCTCAACATAATTGCGGGCGACCTCCAATAACTCAGAGTCACTGTTGAGAAAGCAGAACAGCTGTCCCACAATCGCTGGCACTTGAAGAGCTTGGTTCGAGAGCTTGGTTCAGCGCACGGGGACGGGGTTCAACCCCTTTTGCAGCAACCCTGATTGATTGATTCTTTACTAATTAAACAAAATAAGCTGCACAGTGGCACAGTGGTTAACACAGTCACCTCCCAGAAAGAAGGTCTGGGTTCAAGTCCTAGAGTGTGGGTGAGGCTTGAATTACTCACCTATCTGTGTGGAGTTTGCACGTTCTCCTCGTGTATTTGTAGGATTTCTCCAGGTACTCCAATTTTCTTCCCACTCTCTTCAAAAGTATTTGTGTAAGGTTAATTGGCCATTATGAAATGAAACAGTGTGTGTGTCTGGATGGTTGTGTGCGTGTGGCCCACAGAAGACTGGCGGCCTGTTTTGGGGTGAATTCTGCCACTCGCCTGAAAGCAGCCGGGATAAGTTCCAGCACCCCTCGCAACAGCATCAGGGATGAGTGGTTCAGAATGTGAAACAATGAAAATACTGAAAAAGTAAACTGCTTCAAAAACCAAAGTTAAATGTGAAAAAATGTCCTAATTTGTTTTCCGCTCTGTTCCGTTCCGTCATCTTCCGCTTGTTCCGGGGTCGGGTCACGGGGGCAACAGCCTCAAACGGGTAGCCCAGGCCTCTCTCACCCCGGCTGCATCCTCCAGCTCACCTGGAAGGATCCCAAGTTGTTCCCCGGCCAGCTGTCAGACATAGTCTCTCCAGCGGGTCCGGGGTCTGCCCCTTGGTCTCCTCCCGGTGGGATGTGCCCAAAACCCCTCGTCCGCGAGGCGCTCAGGGGGGATTTTGACCAGATGCCCGAACCACCCCATCTGGCTCCTCTCGACCTGGAGGAGGAGCGGCTCGACACCGAGCTCCTCCCGGATGGCAGAGCTCCTCACCCGATCTCTGAGTGAGAGGCCAGCCACCCTGCGGAGGAAGCTCATTTCGGCCGATTGTACCCGGCCAAACTGATTTGTTTTGGTTATCAAAAAATAAAATTTAACATAGTTTTTAAAACATTTTTAATTAAACTTTCTGCATGACAACTATTTTGACAAAAGTATGGACGATTAAGTATGTAAACTTTTTATTTCTGCTAAAAAAAAAAAAAAAAAAAATTGAACTTCTTTGATAACGTCCTCCTTTTTAAATCCTTCCATCTTTCAAAGAACATTCATATAGTTTTCTCCTAATTTAATGTATTTACACTCTGGTACCACACCTGTGTGAATGGCTTCCCCATGCAGGTGCACTGCTAATTAGCCAGTCTGGTGAGCTGGAGAGAGGCCTCACAGAAAAGTTGGGGGATTGGTGCTTGGCAGGGTTTGCCTGATCCTTCTGACTGTATCTTTCACTCTCTGAATAAAATGAAATTGAGTAGAGGGACTATGATGTGCCAGCTTGGCTATTACAGGACAGAAGTTGGTTTGCAACAGTCCCAACTCTCCAAAAACCACTTATCTAAGAGATTTTCTTACTGCAAGCTATCAGAAAAACTAGAGGTAAATGAATAAATCATATTTTAAAACGACTGAAACTTGGGGTAACTTTATCTTTCTTTCATCAATTCTTTACCTAAAGGATAGAATAAACAGCAAGGACATAACACGAAGGAACAGGAGGCAAGTCTCCATCGTATCTCGGTGTTGCTAATTGTGCTACCTACCAATGTTGGAGTGCAAGAGGATACACTTCATTCGGGTCTTGCTACTTTCTTCTGGACTGGTGAGTAAAAGAACTTGGGCTGTCAAAATTGAGAAAATGGGAATAATGTCTAATTTACCGTACTTGCATTTATGCCCTGTGTCTATTAGATTTTTGTGTTTGAAAGATGCACCAATTATTGAATTGAATTGAAGATACTTTATTTATACCTGAAGGTAAATTTGAGTGTTTCAGTGCTACAATCATACAATATCATACAACATGGTTTTTCACTTTTTTTTAGCTGTGGTGAGTGAAAGTTTAAAGGTTTGAAAGTGGAAGGTTGAATATTTTGATGGAGGACAGCAGAATGATTGTTTGTACTGTTCCTTTGAGCAGTGGGGTTGCAGGAGTCTGTTGCTGAAGTTGGTCTTCAGGTGGTCCACAGATTATATATTGAAAGATGTGGTCACATTTTGGCAATTAAAAAAAAAGTAATACATTCATACTGTATATTAATGCTTCAATAGTCTATGTAGCATTACTTAAATTTATACTAAGACATATTAATTTCAAATAAAAGGGTTAAGTTATTGTCATGCATATTATGGCTTAACCCTTTAGAGGGCGTAGCGGCTGAACGTGGCCGCTCGTTATCTGGCAAAATGATCGAATATGTCCATGGCAAATAACGTTAGAAAACGAGATTAAATGAGAAGTTTGTTCAAAAGCGTGTGAGGCCGTTCAAAGTAAAAAAAAAAAATTTGCCCGCTTAAAGGTTAAACCAGTGTTTTTCAACCAATGTTCTGCGGCACACTCGTGTGCCATGAGAGATCGTCAGTTGTGCTGTAGAAAATTCTTATTTGACCTTATATGTTGATTGAGATGTACCAGCCGCTCCGTACAATTGTTTTGGTCAATCTCGTGGTGTTTGGGTTTAAATGTATTATTTAGACTGGCATAGGTTGTTTACTGTAAGCATAGAAACCCACTCCACTATCTGTGCAAGTAGTGTGCCTCTGGGTGTTTTTAGATTAAAAATTGTACCTTGGCCTAGAATAGGTTGAAAATACTGGGTTATACAACTACAGAACTCCTAAAGTCTTCTGTCAGAGTGAACCAATCCCAACAGCTACATTTCAGTAGAATACTGATTGCGAAATTTTAACGTCTAATTCAATTAAAAAGGCAAAACAGAGTGTGAAAGTTAACGCCACCTTAAAGAGCAAATCGACTTTTGAACAAGTCTTTGTTGTTTTTGCTGCAAAAATGAAGTAAATTATCTTGTGACCTGATCTCTTAAAGCTCGTAAGACGTTAATGGCAATGAGAAAGAACTCAGATCAGAGGGATTTTAAAAGAACCGTTCAATAATTGTTATAAAACTACTGACTGAGCTGTAGGAGGCTCTCAGTGTGTGATTGGTTCATCTCTGAACCGTGACACATTTGCTTTTACAAAGGTGTAAGTGGGTCACCCAAAACTACTCAATGTGCTTCAGTTTTTTTTGTTCTGCAGGTTGCAGCAAAACCTTGATAATTATACTGCAAAGAAGACCACACAGAAAGGGAAGTTATAAAAGGGATGTAGATGGAAATGTTGAACTCTGAAAGGATGGTATGGAAAAGAAGTGGCATGATGGGGGCTTTAGACAACTGTATTTTCTTTGTGTGTTGGCCTCTAAAAGTGGAGCTTTCCGAGATTTCACTTTTGATTTGGTATTGAAGAATTTTCTTTTATTCCTTCCCCACCCCTCTAAAGTTGTATCTCTCAACTGTTTTCTTTGCCTTCTGCTATTTTTGTTCTTCCCGTTTTGCTCTCTCCAGTCTGGCTGATGTTGGTGAATCAGACCGTGACCTGGTGCTATAAAAAGACTCTGGATCAAAACTTTGAATGAGGTCAAGCCAGAGCGCTTACAGATGGCCAAGTCATTTGTGAAACATGTTATGCACATAATCAGTAGCATTAATGTATGTTGGATCTTTATTCAGTACTGTTTTGGAATGTGGTCACGTTGGTGTGATCCAAACACATCTAGAAAAGTCTCAGGGCCTAATATTGATATGTGAAGTTGGTGGCTATTGGGAAAGCACACTTGTTTTCTTTCACAATAGAAGTCTCGGCTGTTTCTCATGAATATTTCAGCTGAGTAATGGTGGAGCTCACTGTATTGGCAACAGTAAAAATGATGACAATATTTACCGTAATCTATTTTTAAAAACTGAGGTAAGCAATTGAGACATTTGGCGGCAAGGTATCGTGGGTGCAAGCATTGTGCAGACATTTATACTGACAAATGTGCTAGTGTGTGGGTCTGAGTAATTTTTTCATTTAGTTTGTACCATTTTTTTTTTTTACCATCTACCTTTATTTATTTGATTGCCTTACTCAATGGTACATTGAGGCACCTGAGCCATCTTGAGTTCTGACGAGCGAAACGTGGCTGAGTTATGTCTAGTAAGGCTCCCTTTATTTGTTCCCACTCAGAAATATTGTACTCATTTTAGAAATCTTGCTCTTTTTGCAAACATAAGTATTTCAATTTTGCGCAAGCAGTTTTCAAAAAGCGTCAAGGACGTGAAATACGTGGCAAAACCAGGCATAGATTCAAGGGTTTGACAAGAAAATGTGGCGAAGATTCAATAAGAGGTGCGAATGGAATGAGAAATGGAGACACAGGGTTGTTTTCAGAAATCTTGCACGGAGAAGGGTTCGGGATAGGCCCTCCCCAATTTCAAACCTGCAGTAAAGAGAAACTACTACTCAAACATGATTTTGGAGTATACAGTTTCTAAAATGGCATCAGCCAACATGAGAGTGTAGACTAAAGGCCTCATATATTTTTGGTCCCATGGCAGTGGCAAGAGTGGGACCTTGCCACTGCCAGAGTGGGACCTTGCCACTGCCAGAGTGGGACCTTGCCACTGCCAGAGTGGGACCTTGCCACTGCCAGAGTGGGACCTTGCCACTGCAAGAGTGGGACCTTGCCACTGCCAGAGTGGGACCACTCCAAAGTCGCACTCTACAGATGCCTCCACAGATCAGGCATCTGTCAATTAAAAAAAAAAAACATGAAACACTTTTAAAAAAGAAATAGTGAGATCGTGAAAAACAGTGAAAGCTAGTTTTATGCCAAAGAAAGGAGTTCACAGTTACATTATTTAATCAACCAAGGTCACCTGTTGCCTAGGATGCAGCTACAAGTTTTCTAGAAATAAAAGGACAGATCAGGCATCTGTCAATGCCTGACCTGTCAATGCCTGACCCCGTCAGACCTCCGATGCTAAGCAGGGTGGGCCTGGACAGTTCTTGAATGGGAGACCACTGGAACCCCAGGTTCCACAGTGGGATGACTATTGAGATCAAATTGTTGCTGTGTCCCTGGGCAAGACACTTCACCCACATTGCCTAGTCTAGACAACGTATGTATAATTGGTTGGTGATGATCAGAGGGGCTAACAATGCAAAAATGATAGCCTCGCTTCTTTTGGTTAGCACCAGGGTAGCTGTGGCTACAACGGTAGCTTATTACAGAGTATGGAGTGAATGAATAATCGTTTGTGTGAAGCGTCTTTGAGCGTCCTGGAAAAGCGCTATATACTGTAAGTCCAATGCATTTTTATTATTACTTTTTTGGATCAACTCACTAGGACAATGTCGAGCAAGCATTTTAGTACATTAACTGATGATAGCACTTCTAAATAATAAGGTAGATCAGCCATTTTCCTTCCACACTGTAAATTGCAGAACCTCGCACAAACATGTCAATCTAATTGCTACAAATTGCCTCCCTTTGCGGTGTCCTCTACAAACCTCTTTATAATTTTCTACATGCTTTTTAAAACTGTGTCTGACTGGTTCAATGTCATGTCCATTTTAAAGGGTACGTTTAGATGTGCAAACTTGAAGACTTAGTGTTATCCTCTGATGATCCAATAATCAAGGGGCAATTTGGCACAGTCCTAAACCTCTACAAAAACGGATATAGGCAATGGGATTATGGTGAAGGTACAATGCGGTTGCATTGCACTGCTTTTTTTTTTATGTTATGGTTTTGTAAATATAAAACGTCTCAACTGATTTGATTGTAACTTAAAAAGAAGTGAGGCATTATCATACGTATATACACTTTCATATTTTCTTTCCAGTTTGTTGGAGTACCATTCGAAGAATCCTCCGTGGCCCCTATGCCCTTTGAGGGTTAATATTAAACTTTTTAAAAACCCTTTACTAATTTTAGGTTTCCGTCATAGTTATTTACATTTTTACATCTTTTACTGCACTTTCAATCAATATTTTTACTTTATGAAGTATTTTTGGCCTTTTATCCTTTTCCTTGCAGCATGAACTGTAGACTTTTTGTTTTCAGTCAAATATGGAAAAAAGTACAATATCATTTTTCTTTTTTCATACAATATAATTACAACAAATGACAAACTTCTGTCTTATTTTTACCACCTCAGGCCTGTTTTTTTATTTCTTCAATACAGAATTATTTTTTCTTCTGGCACGTCTTTAATTACTTTGTCTCCACTTCATTTGCTCCTAACACATTTGCAGGGTTTTTGTTCATTTAAAATGTCTCCGATGCAGTTTTAATTTTTTCTTGGATTTGACAAATTATTTTTCTCCATTCATCCACATCCCAGACTTGTCATTTTTTGGTAATTTTCGGTGACACCACTCTGTACTGTTAAAAATGTCCCAACAATTGAAAAGGTGGATAGTCGGATTAAAAAATACATGTAATCAGTGTACGAGCTTAGAAATGACTGCTATTGGCATTCTAAAAATAAAAGGCAACGTTCAAAAAAATTCTGTAATGCAAAAATAGTTTTAAAAGTAAATTTATTTGAAAAGTAACTCTTTTGACTTTACCACTCTTCCCTTTTAGCCTATTTGGCAGACTTCTGTAAACTTTTTTAAAGCTTCCAGTGTGACCAGGATAACTTCAGATAGCGCCAAGATGCAATGAATATTTATCAATCTTGTCATTTCAGAAATCTTTGATCAATGCGAAAGTAAAAGTATGCTTCAGAAAATCTCTTAAAGACATCTTTAAAATGTGCTGAACATGTCTCATTATCGGTTCAAAGCACCTTTCATTATTTTTGCACGTATAAAACGTCACATATAACAGCCAAAGATGGATTAAATTTCACATCACGATGCCAAGCAAAATTTAAAAATCTCGTTATTTTCCTTTGGTGGTTTTCAACATGTCCACTAGTAACTGCTGCTTGCAAAGAGAAACATACTTAAGTTTTGAAAATTAAAATTAAATTTTTTTGGTTGAGTAAAAAATTTCTTTAAAAAAAGTTTTATTTATAAACATTTTTATTCAACAAAAAGAAATTTGCTAAAGTTGTGAAGTTGACTTCGATAAATTCTATTAAGTCTGAATATTGGCTTTCTTTGTAAATTTAATCCCAGTTTTACTTTGTTTAGCATTAAAAAAAAACCACTTGATATAATAAATATAGATGCAGATATTTATTTCCGTTCCGTCATCTTCTGCTTGTTCCAGGGTCGGGTCGCGGGGGCAACAGCCTCAAACGGGCAGCCCAGGCCTCTCTCACCCCGGCTGCATCCTCCAGCTCACCCGGAAGGATCCCAAGTCTTTCCCCGGCCAGCTGTGAGACATAGTCTCTCCAGCGGGTCCGGGGTATGCCCCTTGGTCTCTTCCTGGTGGGATGTGCCCAAAACACCTCGCCCGCTAGGCGCTCGCGAACCACCCCATCTGGCTCCTCTCGACCTGGAGGAGGAGTGGCTCGACACCGAGCTCCTCCCGGATGGCAGAGCTCCTCACCCGATCTCTGAGTGAGAGCCCAGCCACCCTGTGGAGGAAGCTCATTTCGGCCGCTTGTACCCGAGATCTCATTCTTTCGGTCATCACCCACAGCTGGTGACCATAGGTGAGGGTTGGAACAAATATAAAATATTTATTTCCATATTTGTAATTTAATTATTTACAGGGCGTAGCGGTCGAAAGCGGCTGCACTAGTTATCGGATAAAACAGGCGTCCGTGAAAACTGGCATTAAAAACAAGATTATTTTCCAGTTTCCTGTTAGTTCGAAAGGGCGTGTGCCTGTTCGGAGTAGGAAAGGAGAAAAACTTTTGCCCGTTAGCGGGTTAAGTGTTGGACACCTAATATTTAGGATTGAAAAGTTTAGCCTCTAACAACGTAAAAGATACGTTTTCTTATTTTCTGTCACCTTGCAAATAATCCAAGGATGTTTTTCTCAACAAGCAAAATCTCGACTTTCGGGCTAGTGATGCTCACATTCTTGCAGACCCAAAATATTCTGTAAAATAATCAATTTATCAACAAAGAGCTATAAAATTATTTTGTCCCCATAGAGTTGAGTTCAAAATTTATTTATTCAAATTTTGGGGTAGAAACTGATGTTGGTGTAAAACACTGGCGTTCATTGCTTTAATTGAAAAGTTTACTGTTAAATACACTGTTAAATAATTTTTACATATGTTTGTGCGTGTATACACACAATATGTTCATAGATGTGTATCCATATAAAAAATAATAATTGTGTACAATGTATGCGTCATCTAAATATTCGGACGAAAAAAATTGCTTGATTAATCAGTCATTGAAATAATTGATAGTTGCAGCCCTTTCTTTACAACTCTGGATATTTTTATGCGTTTTATGTCTTCAGTCAGATTTCTTAAAAATGTGACCCTGAAGAATTGGTTTTTCACAGAGCCATTAGTCAAAGATCTAAATGTACCTTTCTGTCTCCAGTCGTTTGTACAAAATTGATTTTTAAAGCATGTTTGTTCGTGTATTCATTATTTCTTCCTCCTCCCTGACTTTTATTTTAAAGCTATTTAGATTGCTTAGAAAGCTGTTATAAAAACTTCTAAAAATAGAGCACGTAAAAAAATGAGGTCTTAGTCATATACGCCATATTATCATATGCATGCGTCGTATTGGAGTAATGATCATGGTAATACCGCATTTTGTAAACAGACAGTTAATTAGGAGTTTTAATAACCTAATTAGACAGTATTTTAGATGGGTTTGTTTTCACTTCACTTAGCCCAACTTTTATTTATGCACAATAACTTTAATACACGTACTGTATATGGAGAATATGGACCTTGTTGCTTGTCAGATGACATTGTTCGTGTTTTTTTTTTTCTTTTCATCTCAGGTCCTCATTGGATTTAAATATTGGGCTTGTATGATATAGAATTAGACAAAAGTGTTTACAAATTCCATTTTACACCAAGCCAAATGTGGAAATATGTCTGAGTAATGGTGGGATTTTTTTTTGTTTGTTTTTTTTCCTCTGAGCATCTCATTTTTACAAAGACTGGCTTTTAGAAAGCAAAACTGCACTAAAACTGAACTTATAATCAGTTAAGTTTCACAATTCAACCTGCACTTGTGCAATGGGACTTTGTTGCGCATTTGCCGTCTTTGTTTTTCTGGGCTTGTTAATGGGAATCTAGTTGACACCACACATTCAAACAGCTGCTGGCTTGAACTTCATCTTTAAGGTTAGAAAACGAATTGATCAGTGAGATATTAATACAGATTCAGTAATACAGATTCAACAATGTGGTGGATAATCATGCGTTTTTTGCAAGTGAAGGTACTTAAAAAACAAATCTGGATTTTCTTACCATATTGTTGTTCCAATTTCCATTGAGAATTAACTGTTTGCCAAACCTTCGAAGACATAACATGATTTATTTAACTAAACTACTGATAAGAAATGCTCTGTATTCAATAGCAGGACTTTTGAGGAATATACCAGGAATCGCAAAACTTGATGTAATAAAAAATTAGCTATAGCATCTGTGATTCCTGACTGACGCGTTGATTGAATGGGCTTGTCATTATTCTCTTCTGTGTAATGCCACTGCTTTTTTTTTTGTTGTTGATTTCGAGCTTTTTTCACCCTCAGAAATAACGTGCACACTCTGACAATGAGAGCGCCAACTACTGTTGTGGATGTGCAATTACACTTGGTTCTAGTACGGCCAAAATAAAAAAAAAACATGTTTCACAGGGTCACTTATTTGAAAAGCACTGCGTAGTGTGAATAGTTTGACAAACAGGCTTAAAGTTCATTGTCTAAGCTGCTGATATTTAGTTTTTTTTGGCATCCCCAGGGTTTGTACTTGGGTTATGATGTCACCGGATCATTTCGGTTTTCCTTGAACTTGCGAATGATAACAAAGTTTAAATGAGAGTGTGGATCTTTTCTTGAGGCAAAATGGTGGTTGGACTGCACTGCCGTTGTGCTGTTTATCCGGTATCAGCAGGGGCAACCATCTTTGCATGGAAGCCCAGACTTCTCATACCACATCCTAGAACTCATTCAGAAAGAAAATCGTTCTGTATTCTTTTACTTCATATCAAGAACAGGATATTCAAGTTTGCAACAAAGGTACCTCGCACTTAAAATTTAACAAGCCGTTTTTAGATGAATCTGTATTCTACAAAAAGAGATCATTAGGGGGAAAAAAAAAAAAAACTAATCCTGGAAATCATCACGAAATGGTCAGCATCCAAGAGCTTTCAGGCCTGGGTCAGTGTGTAAGATGTTTGACAGTAGAAAGCAAATTTGTATCCCAGCTGGGGATTTCAGTGTCAAACGGTATCAGAAGAAATCACAAGACTTTTGAAACTATTTTCTGGGACAGAAAAGATCTAAAATGATAAATTTGGTCTAAAATGAGGATTTTTTCCTTTGAGAAAACATATCAAAACACATCAGCCCAAACTTCTCATGGCGGTTGTAATCCACAGTGATAGAGGGAGGATTAAGGGTGAGTAACAGCATGTGGACAAGATCTGGCGGTTATCGAAACAACAATCAACTCCTTCGTATACCAAAGTAATTACCAGCTAAACCTGAACCAAAACCGTCTCAATAAGAAGGTAATGATTCTACGCAATAGAATGACAGAAGAGATTTTTATCAGGGAGGCAAGAGTCTAACGCTGTGCAGAAAATGATGGAATTGTTTATAAGCCGTGTTCTGAAATTTGTCATTAGTTTAAAGTTAGGCTTCAAAGAAAGGTGCACTGGAACAGTTCACCGTATTGCTAAAACCAATTTAAAAAGTTTTTGATCTACAGGTTAGAGAACAATTATTAAATAATTATTGCAACTTTTATAACTAACCACAAATGATGCGGAACAAAAACAATATTACCAAAGCTACACTAATGAATGAGAGCAACGGACATAGCAGACAATAAACAGTATGGCACAATGTGGACGTGAAAGTACACGTATACTGCCAATGTAAACCCATGCGCTCATTGCGATTAACGGATCTTTTCAGTCCCAAAAAACCAGACTGGGCAGGGAGAAACCCAAGTGACCTGGGCCCACATTCACCCAGGCACCAGGACCCCAAAGCCAAGTAGATGAGACAGGTCTACTGAACTCCCTCGGCACCTTTGATCACAAACAATGGACATCCCCGATGCCGGGATCTCCAGGTTAGGGGGCAGATATGCCATCTGGACCAGGCATCAGCAAGTCCAGAGGGCACCGGAAGCCAAGACAAGAGGAGACAAGAGCAAGCCAAGAGGTAAAAAAAAAACATCCCATGGAACCTGGAGCCCCCACCACTGCCCAGCTGGTGTGCCAGCCGGAGGCCCAATGGAACCAGGCCGCCCTAGACACAGCCACCACAAGTTAGAGCACAACCAGGAGTTCAGCCCAGATGGGAGGGTCCTCGCTTGGGGCTCACTTTTAACCAGAAAAGTGAGCGCCAACAAAGGTTGCAGGGGGATACCCTTTTTGAACCTCATCGATCGACGTAGCCCTGCCGACAAACCAAAGTTGGTGGCGGAAAAACCAAAATCCAGGGCCAATTCTATTAAAGTACCATTTGAACAGTTGTGTTCGAATAGTATTCAACTACTGGACAAGAGAGCTTGCAAATGACTCAAACATGCATGAATAACAACTGCAGGCGTATTTTCGATGTAGGAACATTGTCAAGATGTTGTAACTATGATTCTTTTGGGGTTTTTTTCTATACTGCAGGAAGTGTCGGATTTGTACGTGATTGGGACACATAGTAAGTGGTTTTCTTGTTTTCCGATTTAAATGTGGTTGTGCAAACAATTCACACTTTTATGTTTATGCTCATATTTAAGGCTGTTTAAGGACAGGTTTAGAGTCAAGATATATTTCTATGCAAATCCCATTTAAAGGCTATTGGGTTCCCCCCTACAACCGCCCCAAATCAATGTCGCTCTTCTGTTGGTGTTCTACAGCAATCCAAAGTCTCCGCACATAGCTACACATACACACGGCACCTGCAGCATTTATCTGAGTGGAGACTAGGGAGAGATTACTCAGAAGGAAATTAGGCCAGATGTGTCCAGTAAAGGATTGTCTGGCAGGAGGATCAGGGCTTCATTCTGAACTTCTGGGAAGACAAGTTGAAACCCAGGCTGACCTTTTGACTTTTCTCAAACTTGTGTTGCCTGTCGATTAGTAGCTGTGGCGTCCTTGTGGAGTAGAGTGAGGGAGGTGGAAGAGCGATAAGGATCCAAGGAAATTACATCCACAGCGCCTTACTTGGAGAAAGCAGAGAGAGGAACACAGCTGTGGTTTTTCCACTGTCGAACTAGGCTATTGTTTAATCCACTCAGCACAGGAGCGAGGTAGCAAAAACACACGCATTCAATCCAATGGAGCATAAAATGAGATGAAATCACACAGTCATTGAAATCACTTTCTCTTTTGACCTCGGTGCTTGATTACATACCACTACCCAGTCATACATCCCCCCCCCTTCTTTTTTTTTTTTTTGATCCAATCTGGTAGCATGGTCAGTATTTGTTTCATTTTGTCCCTGTCTCCTATTCAGCGTCCTTGAAAAAATAAGTCAAAAGGCTTTCATTACGCTCCTATATCCTGCCTTTGGTTGGTGTTGTAATATTGTCATGCAGTTACTAAATCAGCTGCCTTTGTCATCCTTCACTGCCTTTGATAAGTAAATAAGGAACTGCCGTGAGGACATTTCTTATCTGCTAAATACAAGATCCCAGAAGGTTATAAAAGTTTGTCATCGGAAAGAACTGAACCACACTGTTCTGTTTATGTGCCAAAGGCTCTATAAATTTATTTTAAATGTTGTTTTTTTTCTTGTTAATATACTTTATTAATCCCGTTCCGGTCCGTCATTTTCCGCTTGTTCCGGGGTCGGGTTGCGGGGGCAACAGCCTCAAACAGGTAGCTCAGGCCTCTCTCTCCCTGGCTGCATCCTCCAGCTCACCCGGAAGGATCCCAAGTCGTTCCCCGGCCAGCTGTGAGACATAGTCTCTCCAGCGGGTCCCTGACCGGGAAATCCGTGTGCTGCACTACACCGTAGGAGGCTGCCACGATGGCACCAATGCAGGGAGAAATGCGGGGTAGGGGGGCATTAGGTGTTTTCTCTAACTACCCTAGACATGAACTCAGTGGGTGTGAACCTGCGAACTTCCGGTTAACTTTTGGACCGTGGGCGAACGCTCTAACCACTGAGCCATCTTCTTTTCTGGGCCTAGTTTGCACAACTACAGCTAGAAGACTTATTTTTAATATTAAATTATTGAAAATGGCACAGCGAAAATTTGACCTCAATGTCCCTCCCACTACGGCACCTTGGGTTCCAGGAATCTCCCATCTAAGTGCTGCCCAAGCCTAGTCTGCTAAGCCTGTGAGGTCTGACGGGATCAGGCATTGACAGGCTGAGCCCCACTTTAAGACCCTGTCAAGAAAACGTTTCTGTAATGAATTATAAAGTACAGTAGTTTGCAGCTGGACAGAAATGCTTGGAATTGATGAGAATTTCCGAGAAATGGGAATGAGTCAGTTTTTACTTGAGTATTTTGTCCAGAACACTTGAAAATATATACCCCTCAATTCAACCAAAATTTATAAGAATGTTATTACTCGTAAGAATGCCAAAACCTGTTGTCCATTTTTTAGTTGTTTGTCCAGAAAACTTGACACTACTAGACAGAATTTTTTTTTAATTTTTTATAGTGACCCTTTAAGTGAAAACTTAGATCTTTGACTTCTAATACCGACCAATGATGAAAAATTCGGTCAGCACTTAGTTTCATTGTGCTGAAGATGCTTTGTAATACCACTTTCAGGCCACAGACTGGATCCCCTCTGAGTACCACATGGAGATAGCATCAATCCCATCACTGTGTGTGACAGGTCATATTAACTTTCAATGTGGACACAAGAACAACGGGGCACTTCCCCAATAACAAGCCCTGGATGTCTAGTCACTGAAAGAAAACACACACACACAAAGTCGTTATGTATGGACTTATGGAGTTTTTGAGTTAGATAACAGAAAAAGTCAAAAATAAAAAGTCCAATATAAGGCGAAAACAACTCTGAGTGGGCCAATGTGTGGGGGTAAAAAGGGTATTCGAATGATGACCTCCAAAGGACAACCTTTAACATTATTGACTTATCGGTTTATTTATCGGTCTGAGTGGTTCATAAAACGTATTAATTTGGCAGCCAAGATGACACATTTTTACACGCCACCTTTTTTACTCTGATTTCTGAGCGTCAGAAATTCACTAATCCAAATAGTTAGGCAAGAACTTTTTGCCTAATTAACCAAACCCTTTTTGCTTCAAATGTCAGTGTTGTTTAAAGATAAAGTCGAACCTAAAACAAAATGCAAACCTAAAAATAAATCCATTCAACACATTTTCCTGGAGTGGCAAATATATACTGTACCTTTTTGTGTGGAAAATCTTAGCCAGTTAGGCAATGCTAGTTGTCAGTGATTTTTTTGATGAAGCATCAATTGAAAATGTTTTTTTTAATATTATTATTATTTTAATCTCCCCTTGTCCCTAAATTAATCTGATGCTGCTTTGGCTTGTTCACCAGCCAACGGTACAGGCCAAAAAGCAGTACGTCTTCCAAACTCAAAGGCTTGGTCTCTTTTAGCCATTCATCGATAATAATGATGGATTCATACTTTGCATCATTTTGCTATTCGTCCTTGCCTAATTGTTTTATTGAACTCTTATAGGGAGTTGAAATACAGGTCTGTGTAGATACCATGCAGAAGGCATTCAGTTGACCACAATTCGGTTGATGTGTTCAGTCCTTGTATCTGGGAATCCAATCATTCAGGACCTAACGATATTCTTTCAAAAATCGTTTCAATCTTTTGTTTAAAGTGGGCAAGATAAAATCTACGGATAGGAAGGACACCATAAGAAAACACTTTCCTTATCCAGGAACATCATTCATCTGATCAATCGCTTGTTTTTGTCTGTTTTCGTGAATGTTTTTTTCCTGGATCAATTTGCTCCGAGATGAGATCATTTTCTATTAGTTGCACATGGTGAATTTCTTTGATTACGAGCAGCAAAGAGAATGCAGAACAACTTTAAGAACTATCTTCCAAAGACCCAACTAGTGGCACAGCTTTGGGTAACTAATGCTACCATCGAATTGTACCAGATTTAACCTCCGTTCCCTTTAGAACCTCAAGATGTCATTGAGTTTTTTTGTTCCTTGAACAGTCTTGGATTCATTGCTTTCCTAGTCTTTATGTTTAAACATAACTAGTGCTCGTAGAAATCCACAATGTTAAGACTATTTTCTGTACTCTGAGCAATCTCCAACAAACAAGAGCTTAACAATTGCATTAACATCTGAGACATTTCACAGGTGGCATACGTAGAAAGCATGAACAGGACGAACACCAGAGCTGTTCCCGGGGGACTCTGTGCTGCATATAACCATGTCTGGTACAATCATGTAGCTTGACAATCTGAACAATTGGCACAATAGTCCAGGTTTTGGATAGCTGTTGATGTGTCCCTGCAAAGACTTGTTTGTCCTTAGTGTTAGAGACTGAACAATATTAAAAGTTCTCGAGACTTCAAAGAGCATGGTACTTTTCTACAAGAGTGGCGATCATTTAACTTTTTGCTCAGAAACTTCTGGTTACTGGTTTCCAATAGAAGCACACTTTCTGATAGAAGCACACCCGTTTTATCCTGAAACTTAAATACAGCAAAGCTTAAGTACGACAAAAACAAGTCTTTCATTTGCAACTCTAGCTCAAGTCTGACATGTCCTTGTCCTTTCAAATAGCGCTTTCAATAGCGTCACTGCGCATGTGAAACTTGTGCTGCTACTTGTACCGTGCTGAGATCATTTTTTTTTTTTGCCCTGCAGATTTTTTTTTTTGCAAATAGTTCTTTTAGATGTGCACACCACCAGTGTGGCCATGCATATATTGGGAATAGTATGGTAACTGTCATTCAGTCATCTTCTTATCCGTCTGTCCCTTTTGGGGTCGTGGTGGGTGCCGGAGCCCATCCTGGCTAATTTGAGGCGAAGGGCAGGGTACACCCGAACAGGTCGCCAGTCTGTCGCGGGGCCACACACATACAACCATCCACACACACACACACTCATTCCTAGGGGCAATTTGGCACCGGCCAATCAACCTAGCATGCATGTCTTTGGAGGGTGGGAGGAAACCGGAGTACCCGGAGGAAACCCATGCAAACACGGGGAGAACATGCAAACTCCACACAGAAAGGACAGTGTTCCAAGCCTCGTCCCCACCCGGGACTCGAACCCATGACTAGTATGGTAACTGGCTGTAGTCAATGATTGGACATGATATGGTAAAAAAATTCCAAATTTTGTACTGCCAATGGACTATTTGAGGCGTCTGCAAAAAAACTTCTTCTTTCGGCATTTCCCTTCAGGGGTCGCCACAGCAAGTCAGTTTCTTCCATCTAACCCTATCTGCTGCATCCTCTTTGGTCACACCAACTATCTTCATGTCTTCCTTCACTGCGTCCATGAACCTCCTCTTTGGCCTTCCTCTAGTCCTCTTTCCTGGTGGTTCCAAATCCAGCATCCTTCTTCCTATGCACTCTCTCTCTCTCTTCTGCACATGTCCAAACCATCTCAGTCTTGCCTCTCAAACTTTGTCCCCAAAACCTCTAACATGTGCTGTTCCCCTGATGTACTCATTTCTAATCCATCCTGGTCACTCGCAGAGAGATTTTTTTGCATCTGCAAAAAAAACGCTGAAATGTTAAGGGTGTAAACTGCTTGAATGTGAAGTACACGTAGACATTTAAATCTAACAGTTCCAAACAATTGTCAAGGTGAATTTTACTTCAAATGTAATTTTTTTCAGTCATTTTTGACAGGAAAGACTTTCTTGTTTTTGTGCCCCTTTTTTGTCATAAGTTTTTGAATTGAAAATTTTTTTGTGTGCGTGTTTAGTATGCCCATTAAGGATTTTTTTTTATTTTGTAAATAACTCCTGTAACTCAAAGGTGTTAAATGATGTTTTAGGTTTATTTTCTTTTAAAACCACTTTCTGAAAACCTAAAGCCTTCTTACCCAAAACCTGTTTTTCAACCCCATGTAGACATAACAACCTGCCACAATGCATTTGGATTAACAGATGTCGGCATATTTGGGGAGGTTCATAAAGTAAATTCCAAAGTTTGTTTGGAGAACAGACTTAAACCTGCATGGGGAAAAGATGCAGGAAAAGCTGATTTTAGCAACATAAGAAGCCAAGCGGGATCACTAAAAGTGACTGATCAGGAAATTACAGTTTGGAGCAGAACCTAAAGCTAAACCTGGTGACTCAGCACTTACACTTGAACTGAACAGCTCTGTGTTAACTCAAAATGTTCTAGGCTTAAAAGAAACTGGCTAATCATGCGTAATATTACTTCAAATATATTACAAGTAATTAGTTTAAAGTGCAGCGCACTCGCAGCATGTGGATTGCAGGAAGCCAAAAGAATAAATTTACCAGTCAGTCACTGGTCTCAATCCTGAAACCAAACAGTAACTCACAAAGAAGTCATTTAGGGTTGGGGTGATGGAGCGTATAATACATGAGGAATAGTATTCCCTGCAACAGTGAGTAGTTCTTTGAATGGCTGACATCAGGACAGAAATAATCACAACATGTAGCTGTGAATAAGTCAGCGTACGTGTTGAGAACCTGTATGTCCATAGTAGTAACATACAAACTCCACTCTGATTCAGTGGGGGAACGTAACGAAGTAAATGTACTTCGTTATTGTACTTAAGTAAAAAATTTGTGTCTCTGTACTTTACTCAAGTAAAATTTGAGACCTGCACTTTTTACTTTTACTTCACTACATTTTTTGAGCAAATATCTGTACTTTTACTCCGCTATTCTTTAAAAGTGAGTTTGGATTTTTCCTTACATTTTTATTCAGGAATTTGAAAAATACACAGTTTTATTTTAGCGCATCTTGAAGCCGCACCGCCAAAATCAAAGGGAGCAGTTGATCGGGAGAAGAAGTAATTAATCGAGGACCAATCAAAATCAAGAGTAAACATTTTCTGCATTCATTCAGTGCCAAAAAACTAACATCAAATTTAGAACAAATTAAAAAGAGTCAGAAAATTGTTGTTCGTTGTAATTACTCCTAAATAAACAGTTGAGTCGTCATTACACAGAGCAGGGGCGGATCTAGGATTTTCTAACGAAGGGGGAGGGGTGTGAGGTCATTGACAAAGCCAATATAGGGTGACTGCCCCCCCAGAACATTTAAAAAAAAAACAGTCATTTTCCTGTATTTTGGTGCCCATTTGGTGACCATTTGCTGGCCCTAGCAGGGCCAGCAAATGTCTTGTCCCCTTTCCTTTCTCCTTTTTTTTTTTTTTTTTGGACAAAAGAGGCGGGAGAAGGGGGTCACCCCCAGCAGAGTACTTATTTGTGACACTAAAACACAAAAAAAAAAAATTTGAATTATGGTGGAATACTTTTACTTAAAAAAGTAAAATTTACACCAATTACTTTTGTACTTTTACTTAAATAGATTTTTTTTTATTGGTACTTTTACTTAAGTATTTTTTTTTTGCCTAATTATCTGTACTTTTACTTTAGTACTAAAGCTGAGTACTTCATCCACCACTGCTCTGATAGACCACTTTTTTGTGTCTAAGCAGCTCAAAATACAGGAACCAGAGACAAATTGATTCATTACCTTATAATTGTATTCAGATTATTTCCTTACTGTGTAAATCAACATATGCAAATCCTATTTATTCTATTCTTCATTCTGGCCATGCATAGTCAGAATGTTTGGATAGTGGAAACAGTGTTGATAAGAACTAGGACAAATACCTTTAGAGAGGCACCATCAGTGATTGTAAATCAACTACAATCAAGGTTTTAAAAATGGTCTTTTTCAACCACATTGTCCAAACACTACAAACTATGTATTGGGAAAAAAAACCAAGTGAGTTTGGGATATTTAACCCTTGACAAGTGCGTAGCGGCCGAAAGCGGCTGCACTAGTTCTAAGGCAAAATGTTCGAAAGCGTCCTTGGCAACTCACGTTTAGAAACCGAGATTATCCAAGAAGTAAATAACTTCCGGGAAGTTGGATTAACAGCAATCAACTGAAAGGAACTCATTTTAGCCAAAATGAATTTAACCAACTCCAGATAATAAACACAATGTTACTCTGGAAGTTGTTCACTTTCGGTTTCCTGTTAGTTCGAAAGCATGTGCGTCCGTTCAGAGTAAGAAAGGTGAAAAACTTTTGCCCGTTGGAGGGTTGAAGAAGAGGTATTTTTTGTGATGTGGAAGGATGGAGACCCAAATGCTGGACGAAACAAGATTTATTTTTAACACAATTCAGATAAGTCTGTAAAGCAAGAAGCACAGGATTAACTCGAGGTTTCAAAAGTTCAAATAATAACAAAGTTCAAACATGGTCAGGCAACCAAGTTGATCTATGACCCAACAGGAAAGTCCGGGGTGATTGCCCCTAAATAGATGGCAGGGTGCACAGATGTGTGGAATCAGGAATCATCCTGAGTTGACCCTAATCAGGTTGATTAGCAACATCTAGGGCTCCCTCTTGCAGCAGGCGGAGGGGATCACAACAGTATTACATGAAATCAAATTTTTGTAGGCTTTTCCAAAGTTTGAACATTGTTCCCACATCAAATACATACCTGATGTCTGTTGTACTTCACTTACACATGTTTGAGTATTTTGCAAGGTCCTGAGTTTTACTGGTCCTTGAACACCCAGTTTGTTTTATAATAATAATAGTAATGCATTGGACTTATATAGCGCTTTTCTAGACACTCAAAGACGCTTTACATATATATATATGCATTATTTATTCACTCCATACAATCATTCACACACACAACATTCATTCCTGATGATGGGAGCTACCATGCAAGGCGCAGACCACTATCATCAGAAGCAACTGGGGGTTCGGTGTCTTGCTCAAGGACACCTCGGCATGGACTCTGGGCGGGGGATCGAACCTGCGACCTTCCGGTTACGGAGCGGTCGCCCTACCCACCGAGCCATCGTTTTGACCGTGGATTTTAGTCTCCACCACCAGGTGCCTACTTTGCTAACGTGATTTGCTTTCCATGGAACATTCAGCATAAAAAGAAATACATTTTGTCTTGCATGTGGTCATGGGGTGGGGCTAAGCAAGGTAGAAAAACCAAAGTGAATCTAAATTAAGGTATTTGTAATTTTGTTTTACATCAAATATCCCATTTCTACGCTGATAAAAAGGTACCGTGTTTATCTACTCTGAGATAAGATTTATTATCTATGAAAGCACAAAACACCTCTCTAAATGAAAGACTTGACCAAGTAGACTGAGATTAGAGGAAGTGATTACCCCGCTTAACCATTAGGAGTGAAAGTAGAAACCAAAAGCATGGGTAAGCATAAAAAACTTTCAGACAAGACACCCTCTCTTGAGAAGGTAAAGGAAATCCAAGTGAACAACCACATAATGGAAATAACGTGTAAACAAAAAAAATGGAAGGGCAGTTAAGAAGAATAATTATTTGATCTTGAGCAGCTCAAAAATCTAGTTAGAGCCCTGGAACAAATGGAGTCAGTCTCCAGCTTTGCAGCTACAATCGATGATGCATTACTGACATGAGGGAGACAGTCTGTCTATAGAGCAGCGGAGGGAAGCGACCAAACTGCCAACTCTCTAGATAAGGTCAGTTTCCATCTAATCTTTAAACACACAAGGTAAAGCTAAATCTGCAAAACAAACGCTGCACGCGTCAAGATATCTATTAAATAGGTAAAAGTTATTAGAACAAAATTGTTATATATCAATGGCTAAGGCGCTGCCTACTGCAGTGCTCCCTGTTACTTAAGAGTTTAAAGCCAACTTTCGCTGAGTTTCTGTCCCTTCTTCTGACTGTGTTTTGTCTCTTTCTGAAGATTTTATTTTGAGCACACTTTGGTCGTCATTTTGGACTTTATTTGTGTCGGACAGCTGATTTTTCAGAAATGGTCCGGCTAGCTCCCAGCGGCTAGCTGGTTATGGAGTCAATCTGCCTTTCACATGTGCGACCAGCTGCTGGCTCTCGAGGGCACATCCGTGTGTGGCTGGAGGAGTTGGTTTGGTCCCGGGGGAGCAAAGAAGACTATCTGGAGGAGGAGTGGAGGAGACTGTTTCGAGGAGGTGCTTTGGGCCCAGTGTTTTTGCGGTTTCCATGGAAATGTCTGGTTGCTCGCTTGAGCAACTGGAGGCACGCACTCGGAGCCAGTGAAATACAGAGAGGCCAGTTTGGTGTTCATCACTACAGCGAGACTTTGTGACTTATTCTGGACCCCAGCTTTTGGGTTGCCAGGTTGGACACAGTGCAACCAGACTGGGACATCGGTGGATAGGGACGAGGGGGCACCAGGGTGTTAAACACCTGGTGTTTACACTGTAGGACTTAAATTTCCCTCCGGGAATTAATAAAGTATATTCAATAGGAGGCATGACTTCTTTTTACAATGAGATTGGTGGCCAGCGCAGGGTGTACCCTGTCTTTCAGCTTGTTTTTGTGAGAAAAGAAAGTCAAGGCAAACTCAAAATGGCATTTCATCAGCTGACAGTGGAGATTATCTATAAATGCACTCAACTGGCAAATTATTAAAGGGCTAATCAAGCTGCTTTGTCTAAGTCACTTTGCAGACCCAACCTGCTTTAATTAGTGTCATGTCTGTTGTATTTAACGACTACTTTGCTCCAAGGCCAGAGGGCCCATCTTTCTGTTCTACTTGCTTAAGAATTTCCACCCACATCTTTTCTATTTATGACTTGGAAATACTGTGATGTAGGAACATCGAAGCCAGGCAATAAAGGATTTACAACATAATTTATGTAATCTTTAAATTGAGAGGTGTTGACAAAACTGTGGACATGATTGTAAATAAGTTTCGATTTCCTGTATCTCGTACTGTCTGCCCATACCCTCACACGTGGATTTTCACAGAATGTGTAAGTAGTATGTGTAAGACGTGTGGGTTTGTTGTCACTTTAGTTTTTATTATTGATTGTACTGCGTGTGACTCAAGACTCGTATGTTGTTTTTGTGGAACTCTAAGTTATACTATAGTTTGGTGTTGTCATCCTTTACTGGTTCGTCAATGATTGGGTCACAGAAACGACAATCTCAGCATGGACGTCCAGACTTTCCTCTCCTTGGCCACAAAGTTCAGCTATTGAAATGTACAACCTGCCAGCAGATTGTGCCTCTGGGTTTTCTGTCAATAGTACGTGCCTGAATCACCTCACCAGCAAGACATCCTGAAGGCATCCAAGCCAGATTCATGAACCACCTCATCTGGCTTCTCTTGGCCCAGGGGAGTAAAGGCTCTTCTCCAAACCCTCCTGGATGGTCAAGCTTCTCACCCTTTCTTGAGTGAGAACCTTACTGACCTGGGGAAACTAATTTTGGCTGCTTCAATTCGGGATCTCGTTCTTTTGGTTACCACCCTCAACTGGTAGCCATTCACGAAGATAGGAACATAGATCATAGAACATATAACATAGATCTGGTAAATAGAGAGCTTCTTTTTTTAGCTCAGCTTTTTCTTCACCATCGAAGGCAACTCACAACCAGGTGGTGATCTGTTTACAACTCCGCCCCTCTCATTAACCCATGCATCCAAGACATGCAACCTCACTTATTGTCGCCTGCTGTGGGTGGTGACCAAAAGAACGAGATCGCAGACGTAAGCGGCCAAAATGAGCTTCCTCCGCTGGGTGGATGGGCTCTCACTCAGAGATCGGGTGAGAAGTTCTGCCATCCGGGAGAGCTTGGTGTCAAGCCGCTCCTCTCCAGGTCGAGAGAAGCCAGGTAGAGAGACGCCTCACTGGTGAGGTGTTTTGGGCACGTCCCACGGGTAGGAGACTAAGAGGCAGACCCCGGACCCGCTGGAGAGACTGTGTCTCACAACTGGCCGGGAATTGACTCGGGACGCTTCTGGGTGAGCTGGAGGATGCAGCTGGGGTGAGAGAGGCCTGGGCTTCCCGTCTGAGGCTGTTGACCCTGCAACCTGGCCCCGGATAAGCGGAAGACAATGGAACGGAGCTTTTTCTTCACCCTAATGGACCAATTCAGTGTTCTAATTACTGCAGCTACCGCACTAATCCTACTGTTGATCTCTTGCTTCATCCTTTCCTTACTAATGTATAAGACCCTTAGATACTCAAACTCCAGAGAACACCGTCTTTGATCTGTGGGGCCCACTCCAAGTTTTTAATATAGGACCATGGTTTTGAATTTAGAGGTGCAAGTTTGCATCCTGGCCTTATCACTGTCGGCTGTGGATTGGTCTAAGAGTTGAAGATCCTGACTCAAAGAAAACAGAAGAACCGATTTGAGGTACATTCAACTAATCTTGTTGACTATAAAGCTTATTCAAATCTTGTTTTCGAAAAGGATTGATACTCATTGAGAATTGTCACTAAATTGGTCTGGAAGTCTCAGACTAACATAAAACTTCATCCAATAAACATTGACACTGGTCTGCTATGAAGTCTATATTCCCATCACAGTTAACGACTTGAGAAGTAGTTAACAGTCTGTCGAAGAAGAAATAGATGGACCAAACTTGGTGAGAAGTAATACGACAATTTTATTTAGCTGCAGTGAGAGTTTCTACAAAGTACTTCTGTCAGTCACAAATACGGAAAGTCTGACCCTCGAGTAAAATTATGCTTTCTTATAACAAACACTCCCTCCCACCATTGTTGTTCACATTACATACACTAGTCTGAACTGAGTTCATGCATCTGGCTTCAACACCTTCATGAAAACATGTTCCACAGCCAACCAACTCCCTCCGCCGTCCCTCCGCTTCACTTAACGTTATCCGTTACTTTCCCAGAGTTCTTCTCTGGCCTCAAAGACTTCATAAGACAATTCACACAATTCTTTTGTTCTCAAGATGACTCCAGTTAGGAGAATTGGCGAGATTTTCCCAACATGTCGATTACCAACTTGCTTGTTCTTAAATTAACTTGTTTGGGATGCAAACTAATTTGACATGTAAACACAAACTCTCAATGGATTTGATGGGAATTATGTTCACACGTTTATTGATTCATGTCTGTTTGATCACTCACAAACTTCAGAGAAGTTTTTTTTCTCTGAAAGAACTTCTTTCATCTCGAGAGAACATCCCTCTACATCAGTAGCTGCATTGTCTGAAGATCCAACTTGAACAAGACACTGAATTTATTCTGCGCTGATCAAGTCATTTCTTATTCACTGTCTTGTCAGTCTTCCACCAGCTTCTGAAGAAATAGATGTGAAAGCCAATGTGAATGATGTCCTAATTGACAGCTAGATATGTATTTTGGGACCATTCAACTCAAATCAAAGTAACATGGCAGTGTACTAAAACTATGGGCCTCGGTACAAACTATAGTCATGCATGAGTTTACTTTTGTCAGCTTGTAACTTTGGAGTTCTGTCCGCCCAACTGGTGGGGATATCGTTTTTACAGATTTTCCTCCCTTGAGATGTGGTCATAAATTAGAAATTGTTAGAATTTTTCATTTTATTTTGCTCCATTTCACTGAACAAAAATGTTCATACGTATGTAGAAATTTTTAGAACAAGAGGTTGCTGATTTACAAGTGCTTATTATAAAAAAAAGTAATCTTATTTTATAAATGATAATGTTATTTTTTTTTTGCTCATAAATTTCTCTCTCGTTTCTCTTTTTCCCTGCTTAGCATCACATACAAAACACACTGTTAATCTCACTTGAGGCCACAAAAACATTGCATTGCAAATTTTTGTATTTCCAAATCTCTAAAATGCTGAAAAAAGACATGCTGGGAAATGTCTTTAGTTAGGTTCAGAAAATGCTTTGAAAAGAATTAAAAAATGATAGATCAAATTTTATCACAACACTTTGGCATGTTTAGCTAAATTGGAGAAATTCAGGAATATATGGCCAAATTTTTGATAAACGTAACAATCGCGGCACAATTAGTAGTATTAGCAGTAGCGGCACAGCAATAAGGTCGAGTTTGATTCCTGGAGTAGTTGTGAGGGTTGAAACACTGGCCTTTCTGTCTGAAGTTTGCATGTTCTCCTCGTGTATGTATGGGTTTTCTCCGGGTACTCCAGTTTCCTCCACCCTCCAAAAACATGCATGTTGGGTTGATTGGCTGCTACAAAATTGTCCCTAAAAATGAGTGCGTATGTGGCGGGTTGTTTGTGTGTGGTCTTGGAACAGACTGGTGACCTGTTTGGGGTGTGTCCAGTCTCTTGCCTGAAATCAGCTGGGATAGCGTCAAACACCCCCTGCGACCTCATTAGGGATAAGTGGTTCAGAAGACTAAACGAAAACGTCCCAATCAGAAAAATGGCCACTGTTTAGAAACTGTCATTAGCATTATGATAAACATTTTTAATAGACCATTTTCTGATTATTTTGAGTTTACTATCTGTTAAACATACCGTGCTACTCTGCTACAGTAAAACATTATACAAACACTTGGTTGAAAGCGACAGTTTTTTGTTGGTTGCATCGACTCCAAATCGACACTCAAAGTTTTACCTGGGGTAAACAGGAAATAGGAGGTCATACTTTCAATATTTTTGGAAAAAAAACAAGGATACAAAAGGGCCCAGATATGAAAATAAGTACAAAATCTAAGAGAAGAAGGGATAAAATGTCTTGTGAAGCTAACACATGTTGCCATTTCAAGAAAGTAATCATCCAAGTTTGGGGTGGTGAATCACCCCTGTAACCATGTTCCTGACATTTTTGTGTCCCACATATTCCATCATTCCAGTGTTCCAGTCTTCCCTCCTTTGTCAGGAAAACTGACCTCATGTGGTGAGAAGGAATTTACAAAATGACTGTGCATACATAAATATAAAGTTAATGATCCAGAAATGTTTATATGTCTGAACATGTGTGCGAGGCCCAAACATCTTGATGAAAATTGAGACAAATCCAAACCTAGAGGGGCTGGATGAACTGAATATTTAGATTATTAAATTACATTCAATACAAGAAGAAAACAAGCTTTTTGTTTGTGTTTAAACCTTTCTCTTGGTTTCAAAGGTAAATCCCTATAGATTGATACAACCCAAAACAGATTATGGGATCAAAAATTTGATTATAGCACTAAAAAATCTCTTCAAACACATAGGAATCCAAATATGGCTCGTACCACAAGAGAAATTCCCATAAGAACATTCTCTTTTAAAATTGGGTATGACTTATGTAGACATGAAAACAATGCAATAAACACTGGGTTTTATTGAAGCCCTGAAGCGATGCGTTAAATTAACCAGCAGTTTCTATGACAGCAAAATTTCTCAATTGCCATGACTATGTTGTGACAGAAAAATGATCTTTTACATCAATTGAATTTACAGAATGAGAATATGGGGAACTCTTTTACCCACTGATAACCAGAAATGAGCAACTGCTTAAGATTGTCTTTTCATCTTTAAAACAAACTACTGTCCCAAAAACAAAAGATTAAAAAAGAAACCTTGATCTATTGTCTTCTGCTTATCTGGGGCCGGGTGGCGCGGGTAACAGCTTCAAACCGGAAGCCCAGGCTTCTCTAACTCTGACTTTGTCCTCCTGCTCACCCGGGAGGATCCCAAGGTGTTCCCTGGGTAGCTGTGAGACATAGTCTCTCCAGCGGGTTCAAGGTCTGCTTCTGGGTCTCATCCCAGTGGTACATGCCCATAACACCTCACCAGCGAGGCGCTTAGGGCTGAAGGCATCCTAACCAGATGCCCGAATCAACCAATCGGGGTTTTCTTGACGTTGTAGAGCAACGACTCTTCTCAAAGCTCCTCCTGGATGGTAGAGCTCTCCGCTTAATCACTGAATGAGAGCCCAGCTACCCTGCGGAGAAGGCTCATTTTGACCGGTTTTATCCGGAATCTCGTTTTTTCAGTCATCACCAACAATATGATCTATGGTGATCATAGGTGAGGGAAAAAGAAAACCCATAAAATGCATTTTTGATGTTCCTCTATGAGACATTTTTGTTCTTTCATAGTCTCAATTTTCTTGAAATTGTAACCCAAAAGTTATTGGCAGAAAATATAGATGTTCAAAACTTTCACTTTGTTTTATCTTCTGACCAGCTCATCCCTAACGGGGTATCCTATCCTGGCTGATTACATGCGAAAGGCCGGATTCCCCCCGAATAGGTCACCAGCCAATGCCACTCTTCCCGAGTGGCAATTTCATAGCAGCCAATCAACCGGACATGCATGTTTCTAGAGGGTGGGAGGACATTGTTTTGTTTCCCCAACCATTGGAAAATTTTGCAAGAAACTGTATGGCTGGTTGGACTTTCCATCCTTAGACCTCATTTAAATTAATTTCCTAGTGGTCACCCCATTAGGAGTGATTCACTTCATTTATAAGTTATTAATATTACAATACCGTACTGTGATGTAGAGGGTAAATACTGTAACTCAAGTCACATTGCTGGCATAGAAGCTATAGAAACCTTCACTCATTCCTTTTAATCTATGATTTATTACAGCTTAATGTCTCTAACGTGTGTTCAAGTAATTTGTGGGAGTTTGAGTGGCCACACATTAAATGTAACCAGGTCTTCTGAGAACAAGCCTGCTTGTTAAAATGACAGACCTTATTTGATTTGTTGTTTATGTCTCTTACCTAGTGTGTGTGTTTGGACAGTTAACCTTGATTGGATGGGTAGATAGACTCAATTTTGGACTACTAAGCATTTAATTCGAGACCATTGAAAAATGTTCTGTATCCTCTTTCGGGATTCGTCACCTTGCAAACGGTAAGATTTCGGAATAGAACAGGGCATTTCAACTCATTTCCATAAGGACCTTGACCCGAGGAGGTTTATTCATCCACATTCAAACAAAAGTGATTTGATTAAGCCTTCTATGTCAGTTTAGTTTGATGAGTACTCATTAAGTGGGTACAAACAAACACACTAAAAGCCCTAACGTCCTCTCATTTTGAGGGATTGAGTTGAAAATCCTTGGACTAGGTGCTAGACTAGTAGCTATCAAGCAGTTAGCAAAGCCTGATAATGCAGTTACTCCACTTGACAAAGTAGTTTGATTTTCTTTTTTTGCAATTAGTGTACCGGATTTGGTGTTTGATAACTTTATGTTAAACTCTCCTGTAGAACTGTGAAAACATCTGAGTTTTTAGTCAAGCCGAATGGACCACCGCCATTTTTTTGCATTTTGTGGTGCAAATAGTCATTTCAAATGACCAGAGAATTATGATCCAGTCTCCAACAAGGATGTTGTATTCTTATTATGAAACAATTCCAGCCCCAGCTAGGGTGAGGTGTGTCCAAGAAAAATCTTTGTTTTGGTCGGAAGGAGTGACCATATAGAACACCTGCAATTTTTTTTAGAAAAATACTCTACTTGGTTAGATACAAAAAAAAGCTGAAATCTACAACCATCTTATTGAACATACCTGCTTCAAAATGCTCAGAGTAGATGAGGTATTGAATACTATTGATTGGCTGCCATTTTGGAGGTCCCCAGAGTCCTTCTAAGGTAAGCTTTAGCCCTACAAAATATTCTCTTTACACTTTGGATGAACACCTGGATAGTAGCCTATTGTTTTCATCCCTCATCAAGTAATGATTGTTGCATGAGCCAATACTGCATTATTTTGGCATTTTAGTTGTGTGCCTGTTGTCTGAAACAAAGAAAGAATACCAGATTTGGGTCTTTATATCTCCTGAACAAATAATGAATTGTCTTTGCTAATACAGTCGAAACATTCGCCGTTTTTGAACGATAAAAGTGTGTAAAAATCACAGTAAACAAGACTTCATACAGTAAGAGTCAATCTTACCATAAATGATCCATGTGGTACGTTTTGGTTGTTTGTTTGACTCTCAAAATGACCGTCGAATTCCGGCGCCAAACGGTTATGTACCTAGTGACGTGATTGTAAATTCCAGGTATTTGGTGAAATAAAACAGTGTACTTGGTACAATTGTTTACGCAATAAAGCAAAGGAGAAAACTCTTACAAGGTCAGCCCATGTCCCTGTAGAAAAAAAATAAAAGAAATATATTTTGAGTTGTCAAAATTTGTTTTTGTGGAGTTACATTTCTATTTTATGGTTTAACATTGATTGAATCTTAGTGATATTTAAAAGGTACACTTTTACATTATTTCTTTGTGGACACCATTGGTCAGATCTGAACTGAAACACTTTACTTAATAAATGTACATTTTTTTTCAATGATCATCAAAGTAGTGGGGCAGCCAGTCATGGCCCGCCCATCCTTTCTGAATTCCAGATACGAGATGGTGTATTGAAAATTTTAATAGAAACATATTATATGAACATGTGGCAACACATGGGGAGACCAACAGACCATTTTACCGCCTTAAATTATTTGTCGAAATGGATGTGTGGAAAACTCATCAGCATTTCTTGCTGAGGAATTACATTTCATTGCATCCCCATGGAAATTTATTTAGTCAGTGGTTTTGCCAGTTTGAAACTATGATATGATAGTGTTGCATGAAAATAGTCACTTGTTAGAAGCATATAGCCAACAATATGTTTTATGACTGTAATATTGTAACACAAATATTCAAACATTTGGATTCCAAGGCTTAGTTGAATTACACAATATTTCTTTAAATAGAACTTTTTTTGTGGATTTAACTTTTTGAGGTTTCAATCTTGTTTAAACATTATCCCCAAGAGAAAAAGATATTTGAAGTGGATGAAGTGGAATTTGCGGGCTGTACCATTCGGAAACAAGATAATATTCAAATTCTCAGTTGTTGTTCTTCACCACAACTTATGCTCTCCCCCTCACCCACATTCTAAAATAAGCAGGAAGAGTTTTAAAGCACTGGCTTTGTTCATGCTTGGTCCGTCCCCTCGAGTGCTACTTTCACTTTCCACTGCCTCAACACCAATTAGGAAAATAAATTAAGAAAACATGGTTTCCATAAAAGCTTTTCTGATAATTCTATAGATTGTCTTTTTCTGCTTTATTTTGTGATTGGGTTACAAGGGCAGCAACTTTAGCAATAAATCCCATACCCTGGCCATTTCTTCCAGCTCATTTGAAGGGATTTTGAGGCGTCCATTTACCAGCTGTGAGACGTAGTCCCTCCGTTGGTCTCCCCTCAATGTAGGCACTCAGAACACATCACCAACATGGCGTCCAAGGGGATGCGTGCTAACCAGGTGGCAAAACCACGTCATTCTTTTGATGTAGTGAAACATTGTGGAACATTTTATTTATTTATTTTGTCTTGTCAATTGTTTCAGATAAGAGGCCCAGAGTGGCAAATGTTTTTTTTCCATCTAATTTAAGAAAATATGAGTAACACCATTTTAAAGTTTAACTTATAAATTTGGTGACCTAAAATTTGTAGCACTTTTTTAAACACAATTTTATTAAGAACAATAAGAAATTTGATCAAACTTAAGTTAAATAATTATATAGCGAGTACAGAAATTCACTGACATGACTAATAAGAAATTAGTACCGACAAAATTACCATTTTGAATTATTTTAATTTGTGTCTCTTCAACCTTCAAGTTTTGTTTCGTTTTGTTACTTCAAGTTTGTCCAAAGTTTGATGAAGCAATAATCAAAAAGTTTCCTTTATTTTTTTTGGCCGCTAAAAGATTAAAGCCAAAAAACACAACAAAGTCTAGCCCAATTAACGATCGCTTTTAAAATTCACTGCATACCAAAAGAAAACTTTCAATTATAAAAACTAATGATAGACATGCTACCAATGGATGAAGTTGAGTTTTCCAATTAGAGGTCCATTTCATTTTTTTTATATAAGCTACCAAATAATTTTAGATTTCTGAAGAGATGATTAAAGATTTATTGAGTTTTGTTTATTTATTTGATGTTTTGATTTTGGGTACTTTTTTTAATTGGGCACCAAATAAACGAGGGGAAAATAAAACCTATTCATTAACACCTGCACAAAACAAAATCCAAACTTTGCTTGTTGAAAACAAGTTACACTTAAAGAACGAAAAAAATTGTTACGATTTAATTGGTGGACGAAGCAGGCAATTCAGTTAAAAAATATGAGTCACCTTTATCATTTTTACTGTCGCCTAATACAAACACAAGCAGGTCCTGATGACGTGAATGGACTAATTGTGAACTTTGAGATGACTAAAAACTTCATTTTTAAAAATCTAATGATGCATTTTTGAAAAACTGACATAAGTGAAGCATGTGACCTTATTTTTGAAGGAAAGACTGCAAAGTTGGAACAATGTGCTCATTAAAAACCATTCTGTCACGACATCTGGGACAGATGGTGGCATTATAAACAAGTTGAGAAAATAAATTTGACAAATTTGGGTGAGGGTTGGTTAGTTCCTCTGAACTATTATTTTCCTTTTCAAATACATACATTTTATTCAATTTTCCATTAACATTATATAACAGTAGGTTCGTTGTGCTCAAAGAGGCGAGGCCACCATAAAACGTCATGTCTCGGTGACCTTTACAGTGTTGCTAAAAATCTTTGAGACAGTGGTTTTATGGAAAGAGTATGAAAAGTGCATCAAAACATGAATGGATTTATTAAAAAAAACAATGAAGAAACCTTTCATTTGACAAAAAATAAAAAAATAATAAAAAGCTGTCTGCGCCCATCTTCTAACGTCTCAGCCCACCCTAAATCTCATGCCTTCATGCATTCACAAACCAAAGTGGGAAAATTAATCATTTTTGGTCCATGGTTTACTGCAACATTGATGTTTAATTGAGAAAAAAAAGTAATTCTTGACACTTTGGAAGTTTATGGAAAAGTTTGTTTTACAGGGAGAAGAGATAAAGAAGGTGGAAGATTTTAAGTATCTAGAATCAACAGTCCAGAGCAATGGAGAGTGTAGAAAAGAGGTGAAGAAGCGTGTTCAGGCAGGCAGGAACGGGTGGAGAAAAGTATCAGGCATGATGTGTGACAGAAGAGTTTCAGTTAGAATTAAAGGGAAAGTGTACAAAACCGTGGTGAGACCCGCCATGCTGTTTGGCCTAGAAACAGTAGCACTGCAGAAAAGACAGGAAGCAGAGATGGAGGTAGCAGAGATGAAGATGCTGAGGATCTCTCTGGGAGTGACCAGGATGGACAGGATTAGAAATGAGTACATCAGAGGAACAGCACATGTTAGAGGTTTTGGGGATAGAGTTCAAGAGGCAAGACTGAGATGGTTTGGGCACGTACAGAGGAGAGAAGAGAGTACATCGGAAGAAGGATGCTGGATTTGGAACCACCAGGAAAGAGGCCTAGACGAAGACCAAAGAGGAGGTTCATGGACGCAGTGAAGGAAGACATGAAGATAGTTGGTGTGACCAAAGAGGATACAGCAGATAGGGTTAGATGGAAGAAACTGACTTGCTCTGGTGACCCCTAAAGGGAAATGCCGAAAGAAGACGCCTAAGTTTCAAGGTATTCAATGAAGGGCATCGGTCTGATTGGTTATTGCTGTAAAACTACTCTTATTTTTTTTTATTGTGGCATTTTGTATTTTGAATTCAATTTTGTAAGAATTTGTTTAGTGACTTGTATGTGTTTTGGTGTAAATAAGAGTCAAAATGCAGTTAAAAATATGACTTGAAAACTGGTAACCGTGGACAAGACATGTTACAATACACCAAGACAGTGTAGTCAGTCTGGCTTCAAAGTTTTTACTCAAAAAAAGTCATGGAAATTTACGCATCAGTGCTTTTCTAATTTTTTTTTTTTTTGTTATGGAAAAAAGGATTTCAGATTACATCAAACGGCTGTTCTGGATGACCACTTGTAACGAGCTGATTCGGCAATCTTCTTGTTTTGTCAAATACGAGCATTGGTTATTTTGTGCAGGAGAATGGTCTACAAAAAGAAAGATTTGATAAAAAAAACCCAAAAAGACAGAAATGGACTTCTACTTTGGGAATCTTAAGTTGGGTACTTCCATGATGATGACTGTGGTTGATGAGACTTAAATGGATATCTAGGGAGCTAACCTTGACAAAAACAATTTAGATCATAGTTCGTCTAGTGTTTTTACAGGTTTACAGATGGCTTCCAAAGCTCCTACGGCTATTTCTATTTATAAATGAAAAGTATATTTTAATGATGTGCGGCCTTAAGGCTTTTAACTAAAACATACATGCAGAGTCATCGTAATGGTTGGCTGTACGTTACTCACCGGGAAACCATCCAAACAAAGACTTCACTTTTGTGTCGTGTCTAAAAAATCTGCTTATTTTATTTTGTAATTATTGAAGCAGGAAAATTGTTCTACCCTTGAAACATACAGTATATTGAATTCAGAGTAATTTAGTAATTGCATCCTAATCAGATGCTCAAAGTACCCCATCTGACTTCTCTTGACCAGAAGGAGCAACGGCTCTACTTCGAGCTGCTTCCGGATGGCAGAGCTCCTCACTCTATATCTGAGTGAGAGCCCAGTCACCTTGCAGAGGAAGTTCATTTACAAACAAAATTTTTCTAATATATTCTTAAGCATTCCTTTGAATTCTAAAATGCACATTGATGACAGTTAAACTGCTTTTTTGAACGTGTTTGACAATGTGCGGTTGAACTTCTTCTTCTTTCGGCATTTCCCTTTAGGGGTCGCCACAGCAAGTCAGTTTCTTCAATCTAATCCTATCTGCTGTATCCTCTATGGTCACACCAACTATCTTCATGTCTTCCTTCACTGTATCCATGAACCTCCTCTTTGGTCTTCCTCTAGGCCTCTTTCCTGGTGGTTCCAAATCCAGCATCCTTCTTCCTAAGTACTCTCACTCTCTCTCTCTCTCTCCTCTGTACATGTTCAAACCATCCACAAAACCTCTAACATGTGCTGTTCCCCTGATGTACTCATATCTGATCCTGTCCATCCAGGTCACTCCCAGAGAGATCCTCAGCATCTTCATCTCTGCTACCTCCATCTCTACTTCCTGTCTTTTCTTCGGTGCTACTGTTTCTAGACCAAACAGCATGGCTGGTCTCACCATGGTTTTCTACACTTTCCCTTTCATTCTAGCTGAAACTCTTCTGTCGCAAATCACACCTGATACTTTCCTCCACCCGTTCCAGCCTGCCTGAACACTCTTCTTCACCTCTTTTCCACACGCTCCATTGCTTTGGACTGTTGATCCTAGATACTTAAAATCTTCCGCCTTTTTTATCTCTTGTCCCTGTAACCTCACTTTTGGATCCCTCTCATTCAGACACATGTACTCTGTATGTATCGTTGAACAAGTGTTGAATGTTTGAAAATGTTGAATGCTGAAAATGTGTGGTTGAACAAAACATATAAATAACCGTTCCTCGGGAGAGCGGGGTGCAACTAAACCCACTCAAATTTCCAAAAAAAAGCCCTCTTAAAATAAAAAAGATAACGTTCTAAATATTTTATATAATGCTTTGCTTTGTTTTGACTGTTTTAACAATGGATTTCAGATTTATTATAATTATAAAACCAAAAACTAACAGTCTCATGGTACCTTTGTGAAAATTCCAATGTCTTTCTTTTTTAAAGATTCTATTTAAGGTGCTAACATATCTCCCCGATAGTTCGATCACAAGTGGAAAACTCTATTTGCTTAAGTTTGCACCTACTTTTTTCACCTTTTCAGTGGACATGACATTGAACCAGTCGGACACAGTTTTAAAAAGCACGAGGGAGATTATAAAGAGGTTTGCAGAGGACACCGCAAAGGGAGGCAATTTGTAGCAATTAGATTGACATGTTTGTGTAAGTAGCTGTAACCCACTATGTGGAAAAAAAAAATAGCTGATCTACCCTCTTATGTCGAGGAGCTGAAAGAAATGCTCTCTCAGCAATGTCTGAGTTACTCTACCAACTAACGTTTTAATTTACAGTTACGTATCGCTGTGGTACAAGCAAAAAGTAAGGTCTATGTTTTCGTTCATGATTACAGACCATCCATCTTCAAGACGCTTTTTTTTCCCAATTGGGGAATCTGAATCTGTCTAGTTATATGTGAGAAATAAAGTACATCCCTAACAAGTTGTTAGTCTGTTTTATGGGCCCAAATTCAAGACAGATGGACTCTCTCACTTACTCATTTTTAGGGGCAATTTCCCAGTGGCCAATGAACCTCAATACACATGTTTTTGGGGGGCAAAAAGAAGGAAGAGTATCTGGAGGGAACGTACGCATATACAGGGAAAACATACAAACTCTATAACGAAAAGCAAGCAGCGATGTTCGTATTGTGAGGCCGCGGTGCTAACACGCCACACCACAATGCAGCCCTACAATTTTTGATGATGATTTTGTTTTGATAATTTTTCCAGATTGTTTTTGCTGTGCACTAGTGTCTAATGTAGAGATGTTCACTATGCAAGTCCTGCCAAAAAGATTGATTGCACCTCTTGGGTTTTAGTGTAACAGTATATTAGGAGTACTTGTGCTTACAAATGTTCCGTTCCGGGGTTGGGTCGCGGGGGCAACAGCCTCAAACGGGCAGCCCCAGGCCTCTCTCACTCCGGCTGCATCCTCCAGCTCACCCGGAAGGATCCCAAGTCATTCTGTGGCCAGCTGTGAGACATAGTCTCTCCAGCGGATGCGGGGTCTGCCCCTTGGTCTCCTCCCGGTGGGACGTGCCTGAAACACCTCGCCTGCGAGGCGCTCGGGGGGCATCCTGACCAGATGCCCGAACCACGCCATCTGGCTTCTCTCGACCTGGAGGAGGAGTGGCTCGACACCGAGCTCCTCCCGGATGGCAGAGCTCCTCACCCGATCTCTGAGTGAGAGCCAAGCTACCCTGCGGAGGAAGCTCATTTCGGCCGCTTGTACCCGCGATCTCATTTTTTCGGTCACCACCCACAGCTGGTGACCATAGGTGAGGCTTGGAACGTAGATCGACTTGTAAATCGAGAGCTTTCCTTTTCGGCTCAGCTCACTCTTTACCACGACGGGCCGATGTAGCGTCCTAGTTATTGCTGATGCCACACCAATCCGCCTATCGATCTCCCGCTCCATCCTTTCCACACTCGTGAACAAGACCCCGAGATACTTAAACTCCTCCACTTGGGGCAGGACCCTGTCCCTGACCCACAGGGGGCATTCCACCCTTTTCTGGGCGAGGACCATGGTCTTGGATTTGGAGGCGCTAATTCCCATCCCGGCCGCTTCACACTCGGCAGCAAATCGAGAGCTGGAGATCACGGTCCGATGAAGCCATCAGGACCACATCACCCGCAAAAAGCAGAGATCCGATCCTGAGGTCACCAAACCGGATCCCTCCAACGCCTCGGCTGTGCCTAGATATTTTGTTCATAAAGGTGATGAACAGAATCTGTTACAAAGGGCAGCCTTGGCAGAGTCCAACTCTCACTGGAAATATCTTGCTTATAAATGTAAATACAAACATACACATTGATAAGACTGTTAAAATTCAGCCAATCATTTTCAAATGGTGTCCAAAAAAGTCAGGATGGAAATCAAACCAACTTCTCCCGGTCCAATGGCGGATATTGAACCGCTGAGCCAATCCTCAAGTGTTTGAAGAAAATAATGTCTATTGGTTGAACACACAAACCCAAAAGAAACCAGAAAAATCTTCAAGTTTGTCTTCTTCTTCTCCTTTCGGCATTTCCCTTCAGGGGTCGCCACCGCAAGTCAGTTTGTTCCATCTAACCCTATTTGCTGCATCCTCTTCGGTGACTTCGGTGTCAAGACTTCTAGCCTTGCTACCTTTCCATCTAGTTTCCTGGACACACAGGTGTCAACTTTTCTTCTCTCCATCATGTCAACTAACTCTCTACCTTAACCCGTCATAGTCCCAACATTCAAAGTTCCTACCCTAAGTCCTAGACTCTTGAGGTTTCTCTTCTCTCTCTTCCATTGTACGCATCTTCCTCCTCTTCTTCTTTGACCACCAGTAGTCCAATTTCCACCGGCACCCTGTTGGTCAACAGCACCGATGACGGTTGTTGTAAACCCGGGCCACGACCGATCCGGTATGGTATTTCTTCAAAATCTTCAAGTTTGTCTGGTATTCAAAAAATAATTTTTAACTGAAGTCTTTAAAATTTATTGTTCATACACATCTACTCACCAAATCTCAAAAGGCCCATTTTTTTATAGGTAAGAGTTTACTATCTCTTTATTACAAACTTACATTTTACAATTGGGTTTAACCCCCACTTGAGTTGTTAAATGCAGCATCACATTTGCAAGAAAAACATAAAAAACATAACGGCATGGAAAGCTACAGCTGCCTCTCTAGAATGCCCCCGCACCGGGCTACCACACACTGAGACAGATATGCTGACAACAAGAGAAGGGGTGAGGATGCCACTGTGACATTTTAACATCAGCAAAACTTGATGTGACATCTTCTGAATATTTCATCCAGTCCTTTCTTTGCTCACGCTAAAGTCTCGTAAAACCGGGGCAGTCGTGTCATCTTCCCCTAAGTTTATGTAGAAGTAAAGAAGGAGCTACAGTTTCAGGTCACAGCAGTGTCCGACATCAGCATTGGGGGAAGTTGTTTTGTTAATTAACCAGCTGGTGCACGATGGACACACTCGTAGTTTCCTCTGACATCTGCTGCCTTAGTGCCTTTGTGCACCTGCTCCACTTGTTTACTCAGGTGCGACACTGTCACCCCAGGTTGTGGCCTTTGAAGATCTCAATTATTTTTTGCAAGGCCAAATATTTTTCATCTGTTTGGATCATTCTAAACTGATTTGCTTTGAAAATATTCATCAGGACTCAATTAGGTAAATCAAAATGGAAAAAAAAAACTTTAAAGGATTATCTAGTTTTTTTTTAGAAAAACAAAAACTAAAATTTCACAAAAATTTGATGCCCATTTAATTTTGTTTGAGGTTACTTTTTACAACATAAAATTTGTTCTATAAGATTTTGAAATTTCCAATCTGTCAAAATCATGAGTAATAATTCATTTTTGTGAATTGCCAACTGAATAAATACCAAACTTTGCAAAGAAAATTCCATTGCGTTCCATTGTCTTCCGCTTATCAGGGGCCGGGTCGCAAGGGTAGCAGCCTTGGACGGGAAACCCAGGCATCTCCCACACCGGATGCAAACGAAGCATAATTTTTAAAAGTAAAACCTTATCCCAAAACAATTGCTTTATGTTAAGTATATTTCCACAAATTCAATTACCAAACAGCTTGGCTTATATTTAGTTAACTTTATTTAATTACATTTTTATATACCAGAAAAAAACCCAAGCAAACTGCTGCTGTAATCGAATTCCTTGCTTTAATTTGGAACACATGAACTCTGGAAGTACATAAACAATGAATGAAACAAGATCAAAGTCAAGAGCGTAGGGAAAAAAAACGAAAGGAATAATAAAAAGTATAACTTTGAAAATCTATTTGAATTTTTCTACAGTCAGAGGACCAATTAAAGATTGGGAAAGGTGCCAAAAATGGGCATAAAAGTAACCTGCTGCAAATGTTGGTAACTATTGAAGTAAGATGAATGAGTTCAGATATTTTTTGCAGATAATCATAACCATTTAAAAAAAAAAACAAAACATATTCTTCAATTGCCTGTGGGTTCTACAGTATGTGCTTTTTCACAAATGGAGAAAGAATGCATTTATAACACGGAGTAATCTTCAGAAATACAACTAAACTTCACAAACACGACCGTCTTGTTGATTTACTGTTTAGTTGTGTGTGAACTGTTTGATGTCTAGTAGAAAATATACAAAAAAAAAAAAAAAACCTAGCAAAACTAAAGATGGCTATTAGTATTCTTATTGACCTGCAAAGCAAGGTGTACTCTACAAATTTTACCACTCTGTCAGAAGCTGATTGGCTGACATGGTAGCCACACCCCAGTTTCCTGTCATCACGTACCACATTGTGGTTACATTTCTGGTCTACTCTAGTGAGTTCCCACCCTTAGCATGTTACAAATGATCAAGAACCAAATAGAATCCTGAACGGTTTAGTTTTTAAATGCGTCATTTTTACATTCATTAGTTTCGCTTCTAAATTATGCACACAAATTGTGCGCGTGAAAAATTAGAAAAACAAAACGCAAAATTAACAGTAAAAATTACTGAAATTTGCCCATTACCTTAATGTCAAGTATGAATTAATCCACGGGTGGGCAAACTTTTTGACTCGCGGGCCACATTAAGTTCTAACATTTTTCAAGCGGGGAGGGGCAAAGCGTGCCCCTCCCTAGGTCAACAACAAAAAAAAAGTTCTTACTACTTTAATTATTGTTAACTTTGGTTAAAATATGCACCAAAGTGCAGAAAAATTACTCATTTTTCAAAAAGGTTCTGGGGGGGATGCCCCCTTTAGAAAATCTTGTATTCGCCCCTGGGAACAGGAGCAGATGAATGGCATGCTTTGGTAACCGCTAGATTAGATCGATAAAATGGCGCGCTAGATTTTAAACAAGCACGTTAAAAGTTACATCAAGAGCGTTAAATGTCTAATTTTGCGGTGCAAGGTCTGAAATCTAGAGCGATAGCGCTTAAAAAATTGCATTTAGAGGCGCTAGGTTTGAAATCTAAGTGCTTGATATAAAATTTTGCTTGTTTTAACATCTAACACGCTTGTTTTGTGTGTGTATTAGGCCCGATGGCTTTCCATATCTGTGCACACTGTTTATTTTGAAAGTGTGCGCATCATGGAGAGACGCACATTTTAATGAGAGGAGCAGTATTGTATTTTTGGCGTCATCTAGTGATGAATATAAAAAAAGATCAAGAAAATAGAGAAAAATTAAACTAACATGGCTTATTTTTTTTTTATTCTTTTCTAATTTGGCGGGCCGGATTAAAACATTTAACGGGCCGCATGTGGCCCGCGGCCCGTAGTTTGCCCATGCCTGGATTAATCAGATGACACAGTCTTGTTGTCTCTACTATCAGGACCTGAAATTGAATATGTTCCTGGGCTCACACAATTTGTTGAAAGGTGTGAAGCAAACTATCTGCACTTAAATGTCTCCAAAAATAGGGACATGGAGATTAGACTTCAGACGAGCTCTTTCACACACTGTTGGTGTCATTCAAGTGCAGCGGGTGGAAACTGTGAAGTACTACAAATACCTGAATACGATTATACACAGTAAACACAGGTTCAACAAGAACGTGGAAAACATTGCCAAAAGAGCTCAGAGGAGAACGTACTTGCCAAGCAGGCTTTTACTGTGAACCAAATTATTTTAAACTACTTGTATAGCTCTTATCGAATGTCTTCTCACCTTCCACTTTATCTGAAACAACTCAAGAGGGATTAATATTTGTTCAAAAATAACAGGAATAAGGGTTGTTTGTCCAGAGTGTACCTGGCCACCCTTTACCAAATGTATACCAGAAATACCAGTAACATAACCAACAATACCAAATAACAGGAAGCAGAAATGGAAGTAACAGAGATGAAGATGCTGAGGATCTCTCTGGGAGTGAACAGGTTGGACAGGATTAGAAATGAGTACATCAGGGGAACAGCACAGGTTAGAGATTTTGGGGACAAAGTTCGAGAGGCAAGACTGAGATGGTCTGGACATGTGCAGAGAAGAGAGAGAGAGAGAGTACATCAGAAGAAGGATGCTGGATTTGGAACCACCAGGAAAGAGGACTAGAGCAAGACCAAAGAGGAGGTTCATGGATACAGTGAAGGAAGACATGAAGATAGTTGGTGTGACCAAAGAGGATGCAGCAGATAGGGTTAGATGGGAGAAACTGACTCGCTGTGGCGACCCCTGAAGGGAAATGCAGAAAGAAGAAGATACCAGAAATACCAGTGCACAGTAGGCTGTGGACATAGGGTTGGCTCAACAGGGAAAGGACAATGGATGTGTGAACTTTTGAGTTGTGTGTCTCCAGATGGTCCTGGGACACATTGCTGACCTGTCCAGGATGTGACACGTTTTCAACTGTAAATAACGAAGATAGATTTCATCCACCACCTCAGTCTGTCCGCTGTCAGCTCCCTTTTTTAAATGCATAAATGAATGGAACCTAATTATTATAATTCAATTTTAATCTTAACATTGCTTCTGAGTTTAGGACCCGAAAAGCATCTTTGAAACTTTGAAAAAACATTGCCTGAATACAAGTTAAAAAGACTGTTGACAGTTTCTAAGCGCACTTATTTTTTAGTGGTTTACATTGATATGGCAAGATCGCAAATGGCGTCTTTAATGTACCTACAAAGGTTTACTTTAACGCACCCTGTGTTTGAGTCAGGACTTCTGCCGTAGTGTCCAGAATAAGGCTGTCAAAACTTCATTCCCTGCGGACCAACAACCTGGAGGTTTTACATCTGTTTCAACAAACCTGACTCAAATAAAGGAAACTCATCAATCAATAAAATTCTGAACAATTATTCATTAAGCTGAGTCATGTATTTATGCAAAACATTTAGGACCTTGGCCCAAAATAAACAGAGTTTGACACGAGTGGTTCACACAGAAGCCATTCATCACTGAGAGGACAAATCGAACTTTAACGTGGAATTGCCAAAAATGACTCCTGAGACACTCAATAAAAACCACATTCTTCCAACTACTAAAGCCAAGATTGACCTCAAATGGAATTCTACATTTTAAAAAGGCAATGAAAGAAAACCTTCTAGCGAGGAAATGAAAAAAAGAAAAATAGATATGCGAGGTTTTGTATGTTTTTGTACGAACCAATTCAGACTGACCTAAAAAGGAATGACTGTCTACTGCTGTCGCTACAAGCTACATTTATCCACCAAAGGCAAATAGACAAATTTCCTCATAAAACCTTTTTTAAAGCACAGTGTTCAAACATTTTTAATCTTCACTGGGATGTTCTTTAAACAAATGAACCTCTAATTTTCTAGCGGTTGTCGCACGTAAAGCTAAAACTAACACATACAAAAAAAGTATAAAATAGGTGTAGTGTTGTTAAAATTGTACATTTTAAAGCCTCTTTAAACCCGTAAACAAAACTAAATCAATTTAGCCTAAAGTGACTAAGATTGAACCAAAGCATGGTTTTGCGTCAAACTCCGGTAATAGCCTGCCAGCTCCCCTAAAACGTAAGATTATGTATGAAAGAAAGCAAAACTTTATGAAGATTAATGTATTTTGTGTGTATATGTTGGAACAGCATCGTTCCACCATCTGTCAAAGATTTATACGACTTAAAAACGTATTTGCTTGTGGTTCTTTAAATTTACAGCCCTGACAACAAAAGATGTCATTTTTATCTGTTTTTTTGTGTTTTATTAGATTTTTTTTTTTACTGTGAATAAACAAGGTTAAGTAACTACTAGAGCTATTTTATAGCTCCTCGTGGCTGGAAAGTGTGGTTTTGCGACTTCCAGACTCGGCAACTTTTGATGTCGCAACCTCTAGAATACTAAATAAGGACATTTAAAATGTTTAGTGAGAAAGACGTCAAAATGAAACATTAAATGTTCTAATCACCAACCGTTAAACCTTGACACAAATGAAAAAAACCCTAAGAAGTTTGTTTTTTCTTCTTCTTTTTGTCTTGAGTTTTGTATAAGTACAGTTTAACTAGTTCCGCTATAGTGGTTTTGGGTTGGATTTTTGGGAATACAAATAAATAGAATGGGATTCATTGCTAATAATTAGAATGCCCCTTTTGAATAAAAACAAAAGGGAAACTTCATAAATGTACTTGTTAACTGCTCTCTTTTTTTTTTTTTTGGAACTGTGCATGCTTTTAATCTATAGAGAACTAAGCACCCCTCTCTTGCCAGGCCTGGCCCGCCAATTGCAGTCTTCACTAAATTTCCTGCAGCCTAGCCAGTAAATTACATTCCATATGTTTCTAATGGACAGTTTGGTCAAACGTTGCAGAATACAAGTCTATGAGGTGGGTAAAATATGTCCTATTTTCCGTTCCGTTCTGTCATCTTCCGCTTGTTCTGGGGTCGGGTCACGGGGGCAACAGCCTCAAGTGGGCAGCCCAGGCCTCTCTCTCCCCGGCTGCATCCTCTAACTCACCCAGAAGGATCCCAAGTCGTTCCCCGGCCAACTGTGAGACATAGTCTCTCCAGCGGGTCCGGGGTCTGCCCCTTGGTCTCCTCCCGGTGGGATGTGCCCGAAACACCTCGCCTGCGAGGCGCTCAGGGGGCATCCTGACCAGATGCCCGAGTTACCCCATCTGGCTCCTCTTGACCTGGAGGAGGAGTGGCTCGACACAGAGCGCCTCCCGGATGGCAGAGCTCCTCACCCGATCTCTGAGTGAGAGCCCAGCCACCCTGCGGAGGAAGCTCATTTCGGCCGCTTGTACCCGCGATCTTATTCTTTCGGTCACCACCCACAGCTGGTGACCATAGGTGAGGGCTGGAACGTAGATCAACTTGTAAATCGAGAGCTTTGCTTTTCGGCTCAGCTCTCTCTTTCTTACGACGGACCGATGCAGCGTCCTAGTTATTGCTGATGCTGCACCGATCTGCCTGTCCTATTTTCTTCATTTAAAAAATGTGACCGACAATGTTACGGAACGTTCTACAGGAACATTTTTCTTATCATATACTTTAGCCTTTTTACTTCCGGTAGCAGAGTAAGTCAGAAAAACATGGAATGTTTTTAGATAGCTCTGAATGCAATGAAGCAACTCTGGATGACACATGAACCTTTTGTTCTTTTTTTTTGGTTTGTTTACCTCCTTTTTTTTTTTTTTTTTACCAAGTCTTCGGTTTTAGCTTTAGAGAACACTCTGCGGCTGACCTTTATTCAAATACAATTATTATTTTGTCGACATTTCTTTGTTTTTTGATAACTGTGATGGACCAAGCAATGCAAACAGACAGGCACAAGGTTTTAAGTAAATAAAGGGTTCGTTTTACTTAACCCAAAAAAAAAATGTCAAAAATGTTTAACAATTATAAAATAGGTCAAAATAACTAACTCAACTCAAGATAAGGTTTAACAAAAGAGAATTAACTCAAACAAACAGACCTTCCTGACTGAGAAAAGCAAGACCTTAAATGAAAGAATACTAAACCATTGCCAACACAAAGAAGGGGTTATCAAAACAGGTTAACTAATTCTAAGCTAACAAAACCAACTTCACCCCTAAAGAAAATACATGGTTCAGTCCAATTAGGTAGCTCCAGCCCATGACAGCAGGTGATTCTTCAGCCCAGGAACTGGAGTACCTGCAAAAACTTAAGAAAATCAAATTAGTGTGAATCGACAATATAAATTAAACATCTGCACCAATCTAAACCTGTATTAAGCCCAAAGTAAAGAAGAGTGGTTTAACAAACAAAATATCTAAATTATATTCAATTCAATTGTATTTGTATAGCCCAAAATCACAGAATTTCCGTCTCAGTGGGCTTCACAAGAAAAAGAGGAATGTATTAACTCAAATACACAGCAAGAAAAATAACTAACAAATGCTAACTAAACAAGACTAGCACATTTATGCCCTTAGACTCTCCTTCTTGGTGAGGAAAAACTCCTAAAAAACCCATCAGTGGGGAAAAAATAAGAAACCCCGTGGGGATCCACGTGAAAGAGAGATCCCTCCCCCGGGACGAGCAACCAATGTGTCAAAGATTATTGTTTAGATATTAGCTTATTCTACTCTACAGTTAAATATCTAAAAAAGTCAATAGATGTTCTTCATCCTGATGGAAACACGGGGGGCTCCTCAGCCCGGAGATGTCCATACATTCATAAAGTGAATAAATTATAAAGTTTACAAACTAAATAGTTGTGTGGCCATTGCCATCACAATAACCTAAAAGTAAAAATTTGAAGTTCAAGTTCAAAACAAATTGACGAGACGGGCATAGTATCAGGTCTTCAATAGGGATCACATTGCCATGAGGTAGGTGGGCTAATATAAGAGACAGATTTAATATCTGAACTCTGCAGGAGCTGGAAATGACTCACATCAGGTGAACACTTTCTCAGTTCCTTTTTTTTTAATGTATTCAGTCCCTTTTTTCATTTTGTATAACTACAGGCAATTACTTGATAAGGTATCTTGTGAGAGCAAGGTTTTACCTGTTTCTAGACCTTTTAGTATAGAATAGAGTTAAAAGAAAATGTTTATTTCTTCCAGAAGGTATTAACTGCTTTCTGGTCTAACTACATTTGTGTGGCTTCTTCAAATTAACAAGAATAAATGTAAAGAAAGAAGTGGACAATCTTGGAAAGCAGAAGAAATGCCGAAGTACGGATTTGTTTTCATGTGTTTCCAATTCTATATGTGTTGAATTCTGGGCAAAATAGGTTGTCTTATTTAAGATTGAATCATGCCATCGTTTGCGTCCTTAGTTTATTAATCTTTGGCTACTGATGAGAAAGTCAATGAGTTTGGATGTAGATTTTGTTTTTCAGTTCTTCTCCATTCAGGTTCTGATACCGATGCAAAGAAACCTCGTACACGTGGTAATCGACCTAAAACAATGTTGCCTAATTGTCAAAGTTTTCGCTTTATCTTCTTTTTTATTTGGTCGAGCAAGCAGTTCCGTCATCTTCCGCTTCTCTAGGGCCGGGTCGCGGGGCAACAGCCTCAGACAGGAAGCCTGGGCTTCTCTTACCCCAGCTGCATCCTCCCGCTCACCCGGAAGGATCCAGAGTTGTTCCCCGGCCAGCTGTGAGACATAGTCTCTCCAGCTATTAAAAAAAAAAAAAAGTCAGTGACAGTCAAATTTATCGGAACTAATATGTCTTCGTAGTGTGGGAATGACTTGTAAAAATCTGTTGAAAATTGTCCTCTGGTGATACCAAAAAACCTCTTATTCTGAAGAAAACTTGTCGCTCTACAAAATACTGCTAATAATTTCAATAAAAAAAGACTTTTAAACAAAATTTCTAAACAGAATTGAAAATTGAAGCAATTTTAAGCAAAAATGACATTTTTAGCCGGTGATTTGAAACCTTACCATGAACGACACATTGAAATCAGGAATACTCTTCATTTATGGTTGTTTTCTGGCTTTGTATCAATTTAACGTTTAGGGAAGATGAAAATATTTTGCCCCTTAGGAATGAAAAAAATCTGCTAATTCCTCCGTTTCAGACCAAAAGAAATAAAGCGCCCTTTTCGAAGAAGTGAATGGTGGTGAGTCAATTTAAGCTCAACACATCATGCTCACTTCTACATGTATAATCTACACTCTTTATCTGTCATTCTTAAGTATGACTCTTTATTATACTTTGGTTTAGTCATTTTTATTGAATCCAACCTGCAAAGTTATGCAAACTTCTCTTTATTAATCAGATTTTCTGGAGAGAGATTTATGTATAACAAGTTTAAACCATCAACACCTCCTCGAAAAATACCAATGAATTTAAATAACTTGCCCAGAGAAAATGTTCCAAGTTAATCCCAAAAGGCGAGCCTCGGAAAAATAACTGTTCCATCTCAAACTTGCCATTTTTCTTGCCAATAATTAATGTACCGGCATCTACCTGCAGCTCTGCAGAAACGGCTCATGTGGCTTATCTCTTTTAAATTCAACAACCATTTGGAAATTTGGAATATTAAATAGGAAGAAAATGTGTTTAGTAGCTGGAATTTTTCTTTGGCACATCTCAAATATAATTGTGTTTCTGGATGGAATACGTTGTTAACAGCCAGACCAAACCTTTCCAGCACAATGATAATTCAAAAAGCAGCCAGGAAAATGTGATACTTCCACTTCTGGAAGTGGGCAGACAAAGAAGAGCTGGACAACATTGATCACCAAGCATGCAGAACTGAGAAAAGGGAATACCATTTTGTGTGACTATACTTGATATGCCAGTTACACATTTATAGATGAAAATGATAGCTTTTGTTAGCACGGGAAGGTGCTATTCACTGAAAAAAGCTTGTGGCCATACCAGATTGTCAATGCCTGATCCCGTCAGACCTTAGAAGCTAGGAAAGCTCAGCCTGGGCAGTACTTGGATGGCAGACTGGCAGAACACCAGGTGTCACAGTGGGACGGGCGTTGAGATTAAATTGTTGCTGTGTCTCTGGGCGAGACACTTCACCGTCATTGTCTAGTCTGGATCTGGTGTGTGATTGGTTGGTGATGGTCAGAGGGGCTGATGGTGCAAAATGGTAGCCTCGCTTCTGTCATTCTGCCTCAGGGCAGCTGTGGCTACAACAGTAGCTTACCATTACCTGGTATGGAATGAACGAATAATGCGCATGTGAAGCGTCTTTCAATGTCCTAAGTAAAGTGCTATTTGAGTGTAATCATTTTTTTTTTCTTTAATATAAGTACATTTATTCAGTTTCCTCTCCAGCTGCGCAGTAGCATAGTGGCTAGCACAGTAGCCTCACAGCAAGAAGGTTAGGGTTTGAGTCCTAGAGTCGGGGTGGGATTTGAAACATTGGCTTTTCTGCGTGGAGTTTGCATGTTCTCCCTGTGTACGTGCGGGCTTTATCCAAGTACCGAACGGTTTATTCCCATTCACTAAAAGCACACATGTTCGGTTATTGGCCACTAGAAAATTGCCCCTTGGAATGAGTGTGTGTGCGTATGAATGGTTGTTTTCTGTGTGTGGCCCCGCAAAAGACTGGCGACCCGTTTAGGGCGTACCCTGCCTCTCACCTGAAATTAGCCGGGATTGGCTCTAGCACCCCTGAAACCTCATTAGGAATAAGCAATTCAGAAGATGGTACCTTTCCTCTCTTTTCGCTCTCTACTTAGTACGCCCCCTGGGCAAGTGCACAACACAGCGTAAATCGAATTTGAGCCTGTGAGTGCAGTGTAAACGAATCACTTGTTTCTATTCTTGTTTTGGTTGTACAACCTTACGTTAATGAAAAAGAAAACATCTTCATTAATTGAACCTCCAAATAAAAATGCCCTTGTAAATTTTTTTAGGATTTTTTTTTCTTTTATTATTATTTTTTATCAAACTTCCCAACTTGTCACGGTGTGACTTAATTGAAAAGATTTATTGTGGAGGAGATGAACATGCCATGTGCCATGTGGTGTTCCACCCTGATCGGTGCGCGCTCTCTCTCTCTTTCTCTTTAACCACCTCCTCCACTGCTCCTTCTCTCTCTACTTTCCTCCCCAGTGTTTACACTTCAATAAATGAACAAAAAGGACAGGTTTTTTATCTGAACAAAATGTCCTGAGGAAGACTTTTACTTTCCGCCTGGATTTTTGGTGTTTGCGCGCCACAGCGGATGGAACGCGTCCACGTGGTGTGCGCTGATGTGTTTCAGCTCTGCGTGTCCGGGACGCGGTGATCGTGGAGCTTTTTTTGAAGACGCAGTCTGTGTGATCTGGAGTGGGACTATTCCACACGGACAGGTTGCTCATTTGTGAAGCGGAATGACAGAATAAGCATTAAAAAAAAGCGCAAAAAGGAACTCAGAAGACTTAAGATTTGATGTGTTTTCTGGTGAGTAGACCTGTTTGGTTCTTTTCAAACCGTCTCAAATCTGTCAAAACTGCTTTGGGAATTTTATATTTGAGATATATTTTATGTTTAAATGCAACTTTAAGGAGATTAAAAGGTTTTGTGAAGGAATCTGACATGCGGATTCTTGACGCACAGGAGCCTATCCAGCTGTGCGTCATCTCTGCAGATGGAGATGGTGTTAGGTTGGAGAAGTTCAGGTAGATGGAGCAGTGGAGTTTCTGCTACTGAGGGGAAAAGCTAGAGAAAGATGGATTTTTAAAAAGAATGAACCACTTTATTTTAGGTTTGTGGGATAAAAAAAATGTTCAACCTTCAAAATGGAACTCCTTCCATTTTCAAGGACTTTTTTGCGCTTTTAACACGTAAGAGGTTAATAATGGTTGTTAATGAGTGTGTGTGTGTATGTGTATATGCAGGTTTGGCTTTGTGTGTCCTCCTCCTGGAGGGTGTGGCTGACTCTCCATCTCTCCTCTCTCCATTCTGTTTCAGGAACAAATACCATCATCAGACTGGGAATTAAGTGTGCGCGTGAAAGAGAGAGGATTGTGCACGCGCTTATTCAATAAACGTCCGCTAATCTACTTGTCCCCAGGGAGGATTAGAGCAGCTAGGGACATTTTCGGGTCCAGAATATCTCTCTCTTTACTCTCCTCCGCATTACAAACACATAACCTGAGGAAAGGAAACCTGTTTTCTTCTCCATCTTGGAGATGAAGCCACAAGTGGTGTTTCATGTGCAGTTTTCAAATGCAGTACACCTTGTGTTTCTAGCACGTCTTTTCTTTCATTGTTTCAATTCTGCCTAAATGACGGCAAAATTGTTGGCTCTGAAAACTCGCTCATATGCCTGATAATGCGGTTGTCACAGTAAAACTAGCACCTTGCACCTCTCCCCAAAAACCTAGTTGAAATGGAACTGAGCATAAGATTCGGCAAAATTTTGAAAGATTTACACATCACCAAAAATATTAATCTACCTTGTATTTTTCACTAAATTTTCTGAACCGGGAAATATTTAATCTTTAAAGTAGCTCTCAAGCTGTTTCCTAGACTTTTTAGGGAGAGGGGTGTCAAACTCCGGTCCCAGAGGGTTGATATCCTCATGGTTTTCCATGTGTTCTTACATCTACACACCTGATTCAGGTTATTGAGTCATTGTTTCAAATTTTATCGAATGTAATTTCACTTTATGTGCATCAGTTGTATTAAACCAGGAACACAATGAAAACCATGAGGACACAAAGCCTCCAAGACTAGATCTTGACACCCTCTGCTTTAGGGCATCAGTGTGAAAATCTGGCCCGTGTGCCCAATTTCGCCTGCAATATAATTATATTTACAAACTTAGACCAAATGACAATTGGCGCTCCCTCACGGATTATTTTACTACACAGCAGTAATACTACTCCCGGAATGTTTTTGTTTTAGTACCTCAGTTGGCGTGACCGAGGAATGATCTTGTGTTTTTGACCGCTTACATGGAGATGCGATACGAGAACGAAACAGTTTTTTGTGTTTATGATGTTCTATATATTGAATCTGGTAATAGTTTTTTTTAGTTTTAAGCAGAAGTTGTCTTGGTTGAGACGAAAAAGATCAATCTATACGGTAAATAATAAAAAAAAAAAAATAAAAAAACACGGAAAACTTTCAGTTGGTTCGTGTCATACATATTTGTTGGCCCGCAACTTTGTCCCAATACTGACTTTTTGGCCACTAGAAATTTGAGATGGTCTGCACAGTTGCGTAGTGGGTAGCACAGTGGCCTCACAGCAAAAAGATTGTGGGTTCGAGTTCTGGGTGGAGAGTAGGCCTGAAACAATGCCCTATCTGTGTGGAGTTTGCATCTACTCCCCGTCTATGTATGGGTTTTCTCCGGATACTCTGGTTTCCTCCCACCCTCCAAAAACATGCATGCTACGTTGATTGGCCATTACATGATTGGCCCTGGGAATGAGTGTGTGTAGTTCTATGTTTGCGGCCCTGCAACAAATTGACAACCTATTCGAGGTATTCCCTGCCCCTCACCTCAGATCAGCCCGGATGGGCTCCGGCACGCCCCGTAACGCTGCAAGGGATAGACGGTTAAGAGGGTGACTGTGAGATATTTGAGGTTGACGCCCCTGCCTTAATCCTATAGTTTCCTGTCTCAGGGAATCTTGTTCAGTCATATTTTTGTGCGTTATACCAAAATCAACGACATTTTTAAATGAACAGTCTCTTTTTTTTCATTAATGTAAATGAATGAATCGATAACATTCCGTGCAATTGTGTCTTTCACTGGGTCAGACCCATTGAAGTGGGGACAGTGTAAATTTGTTAAGTTTTACTGTCCGCAATGAGTTGCTCAAAATCTCCATAAATGAGTTACTGTAGTATTCTGTAAAGGATTTTTCAATGTGGACTTAAAAAATTGTTTTTTTTCCCTTTTTATGCTTCTTCTTTTACAAAACCTCATCTATTTTTTTACAGTTTTCATTTCTAGAAATTGCTTCTAGCTAATGCAATGATTTGTTTTTTTTCCATTACTGAGAATTTAGTGAAGGAACATTTTAAATGTGATATTTAAGAATTTGAAACTAGCACTATCAAGGGACTCGTATGATTCCCATGAGTTTAGTTGTCCCATCAGAAATAGCATAAGTCATTTTCCCACCAAGAAATTTTCCAAAAAGCAATAGGTCAGAAATGTTTTGGCTCGTCACAATTTTTTTTTGACAGCAGTGTCAAACTTATTTAGTTTCGGGGTCAATACAAATTTCAGTTTGATCCTTAGCAGACAGAACTAAGAAAATAACATCGATAGAGCAAAAGACGGTAGAAATACTTTGGTTGGATTTTTTCATTGTTAATTATAAAAATTGACAATTTGTAAGAAGTATGGCTCAGTTGGTAGGGTGACGGCCCTGTAACTAGAGGGTTTTCGGTTTGATCCCCCGCCAGGAGTTCACACCAAAGTGTCCTTGAGCAAGACACCAAACTCCCAATTGCTTCTGATGGTGGCCTACACCTTGCATGGTAGAATCCCCATTAGGAATGAATGTGTATGTATGAATGGGTGAATTTGAGCTACACTAAAGCTCTTTGAGCTAGCTTTTGCAGCCGAGGATCTGACCGCCAGGGTCCCCGTCGTTGGCTGCCACCCATCTCCTCCTTCACCCGACGCCTATGGCCCCTCCTGCAGCTGGTGAGTCCGCTGGAAGGGCGGCCCATGTCCCCTGTTCGGGCTGAGCGCGGCTGGGCCCCAGGCGCTCGCTCTCGTGCCCCACCCTCGGGCCTGGCTCCAAGGGGGGGCCCCGGTGACCCGCGTCCGGGCAAGGGCAACTTAGCCATGTTTGGTAACTTCATAGGGGTTTTCGAGCCACGCTTTGTCTGGCCCCTCACCTAGGACCTGGTTCGGGCATCAGGTTCGGGCATCTGGTCGGGATGCCCCTGAGCGCCTCGCGGGCGAGGTGTTTTGGGCACATCTTACCGGGAGGAGACCAAGGGGCAGACCCCGGACCCGCTAGAGAGACTATGTCTCACAGCTGGCCGGGGAAAGACTTGGGATCCTTCCGGGTGAGCTGGAGGATGCAGCCGGGGTGAGAGAGGCCTGGGCTGCCCATTTAAGGCTGTTGCCCCCGCGACCCAACCCCGGAACAAGCGGAAGATGACGGAATGGAACTAAAGCGCTTTGAGTGTAGGAACAACACAGGTGGAGAAGCGCTATAAAAATCGAGTCCATTTACAATTGGTCACATTTTGTTCACATTTTACAAGTTGTTTAAGTTGAAATGAAGATATTAATGATTGGTTTACAAGTTAAAAATCTGGATGATCTCATTGAAGAATATATTTACATCCAACATTCCTTATTCATATTGTGATGGCCATTACTCCAAAAAACGTTGAGGTATTCTGAATTACTTCACGTTTTGTAATATTGATATCTACCTGAATTGACATGGATTTCAACGGGGTTATCAAGCCCTTTGGCACTTTGCATTTTTGCCCACATTCCTGCGATGAAATAAATACCATTTTCACTTGTTAACCCTCAGAAAAAAAGGCAATATTTCAGGAAAGAACTAAGATTGTATTTAAGAAACTGCCCATACTATCCACAGTCCACTGAAACCTCATTTTAAAGTTGTCTCCATGGGAAACAGGCGATCTTTAAGTCTGTCTTAGGGAAGATAGCAAAAAAGAAAAAGCTGAGGTAAGCAAAGTAACAAACTGAAAATCAGAAGAAAGACGTCTGATGGAGTCATTTGGACAGAGAATAAAAAGCCAAGGTATGTTTCAAAGATGAATCACAGATAATTGAATCCTTTTGGATGGACAATCCTTGCATTTCTTTACGTTGGTTTTAGAATTACTTCTCCAGCATTTTCAAGCAAGCTTTCCTTGACTTGAATTTTTACGGTGCTGAAAACTTTTGCAAATTTGCCATTAAGGTGTGCTGGAATCCAACACATCTCGTGTCTTCAGTCCAATTTACGTTATCTGTTTCTTCATATGTTTCTTTTTGACTCTCGTTTTAGATACATTTGTTTTCAGTATGCTTTATAGCCCTGAACCTCAGAAAAATATGGAAATTTAAGCAAAGCCTCTCTCTGTATGGAAGCTTGCGTCTTCACCACCATATCTACCTTTTCACATTTTCTCAGTTTTGCCTCATTTTGATTTGCTGTTTGCAAGGCTAAGAAAAAAAGATTTGATTGCTGCTTGTCATGAAGACCCTTCCAGTCTATTTTCATTTTTTTTAGAAACATGCTCTGATGCTCCATAATTGGTATTCCCAACATGAGTCCCCAACGCTTCTTTGAAGACATTTCTTTTCCTCATGCTTGCCGCACACTATCAGTTTGTTTTGTGCGGCCCACATTCCAGAAATATCAGGACTTTTTTTTTAAGTTTGAACAAAAATAAAACTCAAGTCAAGTTAATGTCATGCACAGCAAAACTTGACAAACACGACTCAATGTGAAAAGTAGCTTAAAGGGCCCATCTCATGCAAAATCGACTTTCCAGAGTTTTCTACCTTGTAAGAGTGATCTCCGGGCCTTGTATATGTCACCAAAGGGGTTTCTAGATTGCTTTAGCCCGTTTTTCACAAACTGCTGTGGATTTCTGGTACGCTCAGACAAAACAACCAATGAGCAGATGTCTAAAGTATGACGTGGCTGTCCAAAGTATGACGCATTTGACGTAGCCAGGACGCACTTCGCACACGCCCCCCTCCGCAGCAAACCCTCGCTCCTCACCACCCGCCCGCCCTCCTCATCCGCCTCCACTCCGGCCTTACGCCCTCACAAACTCGCTTTCAACGTCCGATATACAGGCTGGTTCGCTGCTCTGCGTCTTTTTTATTTTCTTGCTTGAAACACACTTTTTTGATGAATCGACATGATAAAATCTTATTTCAGACGCTACCAAACCGCTACGTACGGGTTTACGCCTGCCTTCCCTCTCCCGCTCAGAGATGGGCGGAGGAATAACGGCTTAGTGAGAGCAGAGAGCGGAGCTTGTACTTTCTCAGGACGGGCGGGGGGAAGAGCAATACCCCACCTTTCATAGTTCCGGGTCTGTGACTGTGCTCCACCAAATCAATATATTTTCATAACTATCGTGTAATGCATGTTGCAAACCCCACATTTTGCGTGTGTATGTGCATAATTGTGAAAAGAGTTATTTTGCATGAGATGGGCCCTTTGACTCTTTATATTCTAACGGGATACTTTCGACATGTCTCAAAATAACTGAAATAACAAAAGCAACAGATCTCAGAAAACATCTGTAGATTTAGAAACCTTATTTTCCAAATAATCTTGGAAAAGATTAGTTCTAACAAGGAACAGACATTTCTTGCTTCAGGTGTGTTCCTATGGTACAACTCCGGTATCTGTAGGACAAAAGGGAGCAAAGTTTCTGATCCTTTTCAGAATGAAATATGGGCAGAGACTCCCTGGCATTGTTAATCAACTCTTTCCTTCAAAGGCTGAACTCTTAAGATTTTTCACGTATGCTTGCTCCAACGTACCTATTATTGATCAATGGGTCAATGGCGTATTCGGTAAGGTCATCAGTCTGCTTGGTAAGTTTTAAGACCTCAATGAGCAGGTCTTAAACTTTAAATAAGTTTTGTATAATTTAATCTACAGTGTTATCAAAAAATCAAACTGGAAGTGTCCTTTTGCAAAATGAACAAGGCCAAAAGTGTTTATTGGTTATTGAATGATGATGACATGGAAATCCCAAATGGTTCTTGCAATACTTCGTTACAATCATTAGTTATGGTAAACACTTGTTCGCAGAAGATATTAAAAGCCAAAGATGTTAAAAGCTAAACATGAACATTGATAAAAGTGCTAGTGCGCCAGTGGACCATGTATGAGCGAAAAGTGTTTTGCGATTGAACAAGTTCCAATCTGGCAATTTAGTTGGTAATCATGAGCACCTTATTGTTGAGGCAAAGAAGGAGGTTGACTCTACCATGTCATCAGTGCTCATTTCAAGATCTCATATTACTTCAGTGTGTTGGGGGATAGATTTCTTATTTTGAAAGGAAATGGGGATTCTTGAAAGAGCCAAGTTTTAGGGAAATACAAGTTTCCATTCAAAGGGTGTTTATTTAAACTTCAGATGCTTCATCCATTTAAAAACCAAAAAACATTGAGCTAATCAAATAATGCAGTGAAGATTAGCACAACATATTCAAATGTTTCAAACTCTAAAACCCTTTTAAAATTTAAATAAAAAAAAAACTTGATCCAACAATTTGGACACCTTCCGTTCTGTCATCTTCCGCTTGCTCCGGGGTCGGGTTGCAGGGGCAACAGCCTCAAACGGGCAGCCCAGGTCTCTCTCACCCCAGCTGCATCCTCCAGCTCACCCGGAAGGATCCCAAGTCGCTCCCCGGCCAGCTGTGAGACATAGTCTCTCCAGCGGGTCCGGGGTCTGCCCCTTGGTCTCCTCCCGGTGGGACGTGCCCAAAACACCTCGCCCGCGAGGCGCTCGGGACATCTTGACCAGATGCCCAAACCCCCCCCATCTGGCTCTTCTTCTCGACCTGGAGGAGGAGCGGCTCGACACAGAGCTCCTCCTGGATGGCAGAGCTCCTCACCCGATCTCTGAGTGAGAGCCCAGCCACCCTGCGGAAGAAGCTCATTTCGGCCGCTTGTACCCGCGATCTCATTCTTTCGGTCACCACCCACAGCTGGTGACCATAGGTGAGGGTGGGAACGTAGATCGACTTGTAAATCGAGAGCTTTGCTTTTCAGCTCAGCTCTCTCTTTACCAAGACGGACCGATGCAGCGTCCTAGTTATTGCTGATGCCGCACCGATCCGCCTGTCGATCTCCCGCTCCATCCTTCCCCCACTCGTGAACAAGACCCCGAGATACTTAAACTCCTCCTCTTGGGACAGGACTCTGTCCCTGACCCGCAGGGGGCATTCCGCCCTTTTCCGGGCGAGGATTCCTGTAATAATGTATTTTAAGTAACAAAATTTGGTGGCTCCTACTCCTTCAATTTACATTTCTGTCACAATCAAGGTTATTTAAAGGTTAGAAAAACACGTTTTGATGGCTACAATTTTATTATTTTGATTAAAACTGTTAAATTAATGGAGTAATTGGTATATACCTCACCCTAGCCTAAAAATGTTTTCTTTACTCATTTGATTATTTATTAGATTTACGTATCAGCATGTTTTTTTCTGTTTGGGGGTGGGGGAAAAACAGGGAGAAATCTTTATAGGTGCGAAAATGACCGGTGCTGCACGCTTGCAAGCTAAAAGCCATAAGTATTATGATTGAAACCCTGAAAAACATATTTCAAGGTGGAGCTGCATTCTTCTGGGAATGAAATGAAAGGTAATTAGGTGGTTTGCTTGTTGGGCTTTGGAAGTGCATCATTGCCAACCTCCATTTTCAGCACGCCAGCATGTGCATTGTTTGTCTGAATGCAAATCCTTTTCTCTTTGTAAGTGTGCCGACTGGTCTGCAGGGATTTGGTCTAAAGGCTACTGCAATGGCCCTTTTCCCCAACAATTCAACTTCAATTTTCAAGTTGCATTCTCAGGTCTTTTTGTGTATTTACATTAAAAATTGCCTCTTGGGTAGGTGTTACAAGGATCTCAACCTTTGGAGTTAAAAAAAAAAGAAAACAAGAATAAAAAGAGGAAATGGCTATTTCATGAGTACTGCTGCTCCCTGTTATCTGCCCCTGGCTGAGCGGAATAAAAGCAAAGAGGTGTTCCTGCTGTGATGGAGCAAGACCTTATCTTTTCAAGTGGAGTAGGAGTTACTGTGTGTCCTAAAAGCAGATTGAATTGTTTTGTTGAGAGGGGAAAAAAAAAAAATGGAGAAAACTGAATAAAATTATACGAGACCCAGCAAAACCCAGGGACAGAAATTTGATTTATTTTATTTTTTTATTTTGAATTACTCTATTCATCCCTCACCGGGGAAATTTGTTTGCTGCACTCCTTACACCGCAGCAGGCTGCCCTTCAACGGCGCCAATGGTGGGAGAAGTGGGGGCTAGGTTTCTTCTCCAAGGACCCTAGACGTGCTCTCCGTGGGACGCGAACCCGCGACCTTCCGGTCCGCGGGCGAACGCGCTAACCACGCGGCCACCGTCTCCACCTTTGTAAACTAAAATTGAAGTAGATCCCCATATAGCTTTCAAAATTAAATTAAAGCAGAACCTAATGTCTAGTTAATTGTACAATGATATTGTTATATACTGTAGTTATTGCTTGATGCCTTGAAAAGGCAGCAAGTATTGTTTTCCTGTTTTTTTTTCGTAATAGGCCTTTTTTCATGTGAACAATGTCCCAGTTAGGGTTGACCAATTTTACCGATTTTGGTCGCTTTACAATGGACTTCAAAACATATTTTTGAATTTTTGCTTGGTTTTTGTAATATTTCAATTTTAATGTTATCCCTTCCTCCCCCTCCCATTGACTTGATTGGATTTTTTTGGTTTTGTTTTAATTTTTCCCTCAAAAGTTTATCCTTTACTAAAATCGATAACTCAGGAAATATTTACTCTAGAAAACATCATTTTATCTTTAAAATGCTCAGAAGGATTTCGTCTCTCTTCTGGTCCATCACAATTAAGATATATGTTAATACTTTTTGAGATATGACTGTTTAAAAAGCTAGAAGCTTGGGGGAAGGATGGGTCGGTGGGTAGGGCGACCACTCCGTAACCGGAAGGTCGCAGGTTTGATCCCGCGCCCAGAGTCCATGCCGAGGTGTCCTTGAGCAAGACACCGAACCCCCAGTTGCTTCTGATGATAGTGGTCTGCACCTTGCATGGTAGCTCCCATCATCACTTTTTGACAAAAACATACATAACCACACTCCAGTTATAAAAAATAGGAATGTAAAATTACAGGGTGTATGTCACTGTTCTCTTTATTATGGGCAATTTGACGTGAGTGTCCAGACTAAGAAGAGGCAGGGTTTAAATATTTTGGTTTCTGCCCAAAGTAACATATGTTACAGTTTAACAAATGATTGGAAAAGTTCAGGTTTCACTCATTTCAACACAGATGAAAATTTTGCTACGTAAATCTTACCGCAAATAAATATGAACTCCAAAAGAATCGCACCCATCCTTTAACCATTGTCAATGCTATCAGTCCTGAAAAACTTCACCCCACACTTTGAGATTGGTCTAGAACTATTCATTAATGCTGATTTTTAACTCTAAAAATGATCACATGGAAGTACAATGAAAATGTAAGCAGCCTCAATTAAAAACAATCTTCAATACATAATTGTGAGCAACATGTTCACTACATAGAAACTGAGTATCAAATTTGACTGTAAACAATGCCTACTATACAGACAAAAAGAGAGACACAACCTGGCACACACTCACATCCAGCAACGTACCTTAACGTATATACAAAAAAGAAATTACCTATTTTTAGGTCTAAATGTAAATATAGAGATTTGAATATGCAATTATGCTTTTTGCTATATCTACATTGTTCTGCTCATCAAAAAGTCTCTCCAGCTTACAGTGTGAGTAAATATATAAAATCCCGATTACATGGAGACTTACTGGCATTGTCCTCACTATGAATCGGCTTAAGCTCTCTCTCCGTATGTTTCCCTCCAATTATTTGTTCATGTAAGTTTACAGACACAACAGAGACATTTGGTTCAGTTGGCTAGAAGCATTTACCCAAATCCTTTAAGATGGAAGTTACTCATGTGGAACAACTTGTAGTTGTGAGGCCGAGTAATTTAGATTTAGAGTGGTGGCTATTAAAAGTGCATTGGTCATTGTCAAACATTTTGAATTGCTGGTACTTTAGTCGCCAAATGGAAAGCAACAAATATAGCCACTTTGTAATTTAAGTTTGATTACATCTTTGTGGCAATAAGTTAGCCTAAAGAGGGACTATTGTAATTTTGTGAGGTGATAATTCTTATTAGATAACTTATTTCGATACGCGTAGCACCTTTCGTTAGATCAAAAAAGTGGCATTTGCCAAAAATGGCTTATACGGCTAAATGCGTTATAATCCATTTTACTTATGCTTTTGAGACCATGAATACCTCCCACTCACCGCTTGGACTCACCCTATAGGTCTGTGTATGTCAGAATGTGGGTCTGACGAAAAACAAAAGATCACAATAAATAAAACAAAAAAAAAAAATACACTATTCATCCCTCACCGGGGAAATTTTTGTTTGCTGCACTCCTTACACCACAGCAGGCTGCCCTTCGACGGTGCCAATGGTGGGAGACGCGGGGGTTAGGTGTCTTCTCCAAGGATCCGAGACATGCTCTCTGTGGGACGCAAACCCGCAAACTTCCGGTCAGCGCGCGAACGTTCTAACCACTGAGCTGTCGTCTCCAGCCATAACAATTTGGCATTCAATAACATTCAAAAACTAGATGAAAGTCTGGGAAATCCTCAAATATTCACAAATAAACGTAAATACCACTTCTGGTATGCTCTTGATGTGGTCAAAAGGGTCAACCATATTGAATACCCCAAATAGTTGATTTTACACTATTATTTACTACTCTTTATTTTTTTTTTTTTTGATTATTTTGAATTACTCTATTCATCCCTCACCGGGGAAATTTGTTTGCTGCACTCCTTACACCGCAGCAGGCTGCCCTTCAACGGCGCCAATGGTGGGAGAAGCGGGGGTTAGGTGTCTTCTCCAAGGACCCTAGACGTGCTCTCCGTGGGACGCGAACCCGCGACCTTCCGGTCCGCGGGCGAACGCGCTAACCACGCGGCCACCGTCTCCAACCCTTTAAAATAAATATTTCCATGCATCGACCAATGAAAAGCTTCCATAAAAGTGAGGTTGAGGTAAGGGGAGGAGGACAGAAGCAGGCTGTAGGGGAAAAGGCGTTACCCCAGTGGTAGAACGTCCATCCATTGAAAATTGGCACCATCATGGCTGATTTGAGGCATCAATACAGTACGTTTAAAAAAAAAAAAAAAAAAAAAAAAAAAAAAAGCATCTGTACAGCTTCGATTCTTCTTTCTCTCTGTTTTGACTGGAGTTGTTAAACTAAAAGCCCAATTCAAGCCATATTCCTTTAAATGCTGTCCATTGGTGCTGTAACTGATGTTTCAAAGGGGATCTTGATGTTTTTTAAAACCATCTGCAACTGTTTTTGGGAAGACTAATTTCAGTGCCCGCGGCAAAGAGACGGAAAAAGTTTTACTGCTGTGAATATGTAATATATTTTGTTTTAAAATGAAAAGGAATCATTTTAATCATTCATTGGTTTCTCATGCAGCCTGAGATTTAAACTACTGGATATTTTTATGAATTCCATAGTTAAAATAATGGGTAATATTTTATATACAAACACTTTTGCCTAGATTTTTTTTTTTTAATCCGTGACTGAAAAAACTTTTTGATTATTTCGATTTAGTTTCAGTGTACTGTAATCATTCCTCAACGGGGAAATTTCTGTGCTGTATTGCACTGCAACAGGTTGCATCGATGGCGCCAATGGTGAGGAGCGGGGGGTTAAGTGTCTTCCCCAAGGACATGAGCTCATTGGGAATAGACCCATTTTTTCTTGGTCCAAAGGTGAACAATCTCCCATTAGGCTATCGCTTAATTTTGTTGGAGTGAAACTAAATAAAAATAAAACAATTGTTTCTTCCATTTTGAGTGTGGGGCCAAAAACTTAGAACGTTGTGACTTACAGTATCTGCACTGCGGGAAATAACTTTCAAAGCTTTCTTTAGATCAAATGGAAAATCAATTTAATATTTTCAGAAATCCTTGGCTTCACTCGGCCATATTGGATTAAAACATTGATTTATTTTTGAAGGTTAATGGAAGATTTATTAACCTACTCATCCCACATAATATTTAAATGCGTCATACCCAAATGAATGAAACCATTTTCATTTGGTTTCCTCCTTTTGTGGTCCTTCCAAGGGGATTGTATTCCTCCCCTAAACAACCCGTCTTTCACCTTCTGCCTCCTGTTAAATGTTTTATGTGACTTGCACACCTTAGAGGAATAATCCATCATAGATCCGCGAGTCTCTCCATGGCTGGACTACTGACGTAGTAGGAATTTGACATCATAAAAAAGCTATCCATTCCCTGCAGAAAAATAAGTACATATATCAGAAGAAAAACGTTAAATTATTCCTTTTATCCGCACTATTTTTATGCCGTTTCACCTGCTTTTTTTTTTTTTTTTTGCAAATATTGCCCATTAAATTTTTTGCTGTTTTTTGAAAACAACAAAAAAAAGAATTTAAGTGGCCACAAGGGCAGTGATCTTTTTTATTTTTATCTTGTTCTATTTATGCACCCTGACCTTTGAGCTTCTTCTGAGCGGATTAAATACAGCTGCTTCTCAATCTGGTATTTAAACCACAAAGTCAGGGCAGATGTAATCCACTCCAATCCCACTCGGTACAACTCAAAGTGTAATTGTAACTGTCCCATATTTTATTGGTTAATACCTAATCACAAGTTTTAAACCACCAAACAGCCCTCTAAGAATAGATCGGTTTATGTTAAATTGATGCTTGAAACCTCTGTAAAAACCTGTTTTTTATTCATATATTCAAGTATAAGTGGATTACGTGCATCCACTCATACTAAGTGGGGAAAAAAATAAATTCTATCTTTAAATCTAACATTTGTTTCAGGTCATGCTTAGTTTATTAAAGAGGGGGTATTACGCAAAATCAACTTGTTGGCGGTTTCTACCGTATTTAAAAAAATTGTAGGCTTTCCTGTCTAGTATTCGGAAAGTATTTGAGCATCTGGACGCCAAGCCAATATTCTAACATGATCAAGAAATAAGGAATAAAAAAATAGGAAATGGTGCTTGCTCAGTTGTAGAATGTCTGCCCTTGGACTGGGAGAAGCCCAGTCTCTTCTGGCAGTCCAAGGGCTCCCAGTCTCCCAGCCATTGGACTGGAAGAAGCCATTCCAAGGGCATGCCTAAGTGTCCCTGGTGAAGACATTTATTCCCTCAGTTGCTTCCATAATTGGTGCCATCATAGCTCCCTGCAATGGAGCAATGCAGCAAAAATAATTTCCCTATTTGATGAATACAGTATCTTAAAAGAAAATATTAATGGCTGCAGCAGTGCATGCTGTCTGCTGAGGCTAACCCAGGAGGCGAGAAGATGGGGGAATTTATTTTTCTGTTTCTGGGTCTTTGTGGCCTTGGACTGGATCTCCCTGTTCTCCTTTGGCCTTCTTGATTCCGATTTTGACAGTTGCACGCCACCTGTAGCGGTCAGAGATTACTGACCTAGTAGGACTTTGACATCATAAAAAAGCTATCCATTCCCTGCAGAAAAATAAGTACATATATCAGAAAAAAACGTTAAATTATTCCTTTAATCCGCACTATTTTTTATGCAGTTTCACCTGCTTTTTCCGCAAATATTGCCCATTAAAAGTTTTTTGCTGTTTTTTGAAAACGATAGACAAAAATGTAAGTAGCCAAAAGGGCCAACAGATCTTGATCTGTTGCATTGATGTTGCCAGACTTCATTATGCACATATCTGTAAATGGGCACGATGGTGCATTGAGCATAATATTGAAATTTTATCATTGATATTTACTATATTAAAACCATTTTTCTCATCATCGATGAACAATGGAGAAAAATGGACATAAAACAGAAATGACACTAGTGAGCTTTTATCTTATTCTTTAAATTGATGTCGATTTTGGTCTAAAAATCAGTTAACATTGTGGCCCTAGTTACAAACACAAATAACTTCCACTCAATGCCAAACTCTCCTTAACAAACTGGGTGAAGAGTTCAGTTATCTGGCTGAAACTCAGAGTGGGGTCCATGTCCTTTCAGTTTAAAATGAGCCAGATTCGATGGTTTGGGGGTTGAGTTTGGATACCTTCCGTACTTTTAGATGAATAGAAGAGTTGTCACACATGGTCCTTTTGAAAATCTGCTTTGAAAGCCAGTACCATTTGTGCTTAACGCATACATGCTTACCTACTCAAAAAGCTGATGTTCATTGGCATAATTGCTTGAATAAGCGTGAGTTCTACATTTACTTCAAAGTGAGACAGGATGTAAAGCACTACATTAGTATTCTTACTCTGAGGCATGATTGAACCGTAGACTAACTTCATTATGTGGAATGACTGAGTAAACAAAGTTGTTCAATTTAAGTTTCAGTCTGATCTTATAATTTTGTAGTTCTACATCCTCGGGTAATAACCAACTGTGACTGCACTCCAATTAAAATATGAAGATTTGATTTATAAAAAATAAAGTGAACATCTTTGGGAAACAAAAAAAGTGATGACGACGCAGGAAAGTTAAACTTGACGATGACTCTGTGAATGTGTATTAGTGAAATCTTTGATTCGGAATCCAAGACTAAACTGAAAAAGGACACTACTGGTGGTTAAACGGTGGAACTGCATCATAGTTCATACACAATTCACCGATTGTCCAATTTTATCTAAAAGTTAATTAACCAACCTGTCGACCTTTAGATTACTGTATTTTCCGCACTATAAGGCGCACCTAAAAACCTTAAATTTTCTCTAAAATACACGATGCACCTTTTAACCCAGAGCGCCTTATATATGGATTAATACTGAGCTACAACAGGTGTCGCAACTGCGGTAAGCAGCCGCCGACTCCATTTCCCCCGTAGAAGAAGTAGTGCACGGTGCATGCTGGGATATATGAAAGGGCGTCTCATTTCCATTTATTTGTTTGTGTAAAGACCCCGAAATGGCTCCTGCCAAGAGACACTGTTACACTGCAGAGTTTAAACTCAAGGCGATCGGTCACGCAGTAGAACACGGGAATAGAGTCACAGCGAGAGAGTTTAACATCAATGAATCAATGGTGAGGAAGTGGAGGAAGCAAGAGGATGTGCTGCGCCAAGTAAACAAGACTAAACAGAGTTTATCTCCAATGGAAGATAAACTGTGTCACAAAAATACTAATACCTTGTCTCGGAGAAAATAATAAAACAGCTGTTTATTCATTTTGGGAGTAAAAACAGAAAGCTGTTTTGTAATTGTTAATAAAGTTTGACTGACCTATCTGACCATTTGGTGAATGCATAACGTAACCCCAGCCTTTACTGTAGCGCCTTATAATGCGGTGCGCCCTATAGTGCGGAAAATACGGTATATTCATCTTCTTGTTTTGAAACTTTTTCTAAATTTGTCTCATAGTCTCATTGCATGTGTCCAATCTGCTTTGTCTGAATCAAGATTGGGTATGAAGATTATTATACTACAACAAATATCTTTTGCGGTTTTTCGAGTTGGCTTATCATTCATTCATCCATCTTCTGAACCGTTTATTCCTAACAGGGTTGCGGGGGTGCTGGAACCTATCCCAGATTATTCATGGCGAAAGGCAGGGTACCCAAACAGGTCGCCAGTATGTCGCATGGCCACATACATACTCATTCCCAGGGGCAATTTTGTAGTGGCCAATCAACCTAAAACGCATGTTTTTGGAGGGTGGGAGGAAACCGGAGTACCCAGAGAAAACCCACACATTCATAAGGAGAACATTCAAATTTGACACAAAAAGGCCAGTGTTCCAAATCTCTTCCCAACCAGAGACTCGAACCCCCAACCTAGACAAGCGGAAAGCAATGGATCAGACAGACTTTCAATGGTTGGAGGAGATTCAGAAAAGATTTTTTTTTTTTTATTTATTTATTTATTTCGGTCACAGTGTAATTTCACATTAATGAAAGAAAGAAAAATAATTATATTTTAGCAAAGGACCGTAAAGGTATCGGCTGAAGCAACCGCTTATTTCACCGACCCTTTTTTTTAAGTCATCATAAAAACAAAAAAATATATAAGTAAATACTTAGAAATCCATCATAAAACATATAAGTAAATATTCAGAAACCAATCATAATACATAAAATGAAAATTAGAACATAAAATGAAAAAGTAATACAAGTACAAAGTATGAAGTACAAAAGATCAAAATTATTAGACAAAGAATTGTAGCGCAAATATATAAGTCAAAATTACCAAAAAAAAAAAAAAACCCAAAATACGTCCAGTAATTTCATATTCAAGTTTGACTTGTTGTCGTGTCTTGTGTTTGGAATGGTTCTAAGATGTCCAGACATCACCATGTTTCCTCAAGCATCGAGCTCTGAATCACAAAATGTCTGCTAGACGTTGGCCGAGTAAAAATCTGTGGCGATACTCTCTCATCCCGCTGTGTTGCCACAGCTTTCCGGAGAATCCTTTGAAATCATATGTAAGTGTGAGGTAAAGTGTGAATTACATCCCACATGGCACCTCGTAGATTTCCTTTGCTGTATGCTGTGGCCACCAGTATCCCTTCTTATTCTGACAGCATTTATTTCACAATTTCCTTCCTGTTTGATCTCCTCTCGGCTCTCCACATTGGGACTGTCAGTTGAGAAAGATATGAAAGTGGAGAGGGACTTTGAAGGAGAGGACTCCGGTGAGTGAGTGTGTTGAATAAAGGAGGACATCGGAGAGCAGGGAGGGAATGGTGAGAAATGAAGTGAGGTCAGTCCGGCTCCTTCCTGGAGGTAAAAAAAAAAAGTGATATTAATTATTTATTCTTTATCAAAAGCTTCACTTCCTGTTTATGATTTTATACAGCGATGACATACAAATTGTTTTTAATGAATTGCATGAGTGAACTCTATTTTAAATTGGGGTAATCTTTGGATCTTTTAATGGATTAATTGAAACCGGTGGAAAAAAAATGGACTACAAATTAATTGGGCTTAATTAGATTGCATCTATTTTAGATGGATTTGTATGTTAGTAATAGAGCTGGAGTGGAATAAATGACTAAATTGAGCCAAATTAAAATGACAATAATGAGTGAAGTGGTTTTTAAGTCTTAAAAAGCTATAAAAATCCACTTTAGTGATGGTGATTTCTAAAAAAAAAAAGTTTTTGAAATGAGTTTTTAATTGGCAAGAACGAGAAAAAAAAAGACTATTCTTCCCTGAGTTAAAAAAAGAGGTTAATGCATATAGACAGTGTTTTTGGATTTTTAATGTAATTTTTACTGTAGATTTACACGGTGGGGCAATTGTTAGCACTGAGGCCTCACAGTAAAGAGTTGGTGGTTTGAGCACTGGCAAGGCTTAAATTACCAGCCCTACTGTGTAAATCCATGAAATGATGAAGGGGAAAGTGTACAGAACCGTGGTGAGACCGGCCATGTTGATTGGTCTAGAGACAGTAGCCCTGAAGAAAAGGCAGGAAACAGAGATGGAGGTAGCAGAGATGAAGATGCTGAGGATCTCTCTGGGATTGACCAGGATGGACAGGATTTGAGGAACAGCACACGTTAGAGGTTTGAGAGAAAGTCAGAGAGGCCAGACTGAGATGGTTTGGACATGTACAGAAGGGTGAGAGAGTACATAGGAAGAAGAATGCTGGATTTGGAACCACCAGGAAAGAGGACTAGAGGAAGACCAAAGAAGAGGTTCATGAATACAGTGAAGGAAGACATGAAGATAGTTGGCATGACCAAAGAAGATGCAGGAGATAGGGTTAGATGAAAGAAACTGACTAGCTGTGGCGACCCCTGAAGGGAAATGCCGAAAGAAGAAGATTGTGTAAATCCATACTGATGAACCTGAGCCGACAACTACTGTTGCTTAATTTGTTTCATTGTGCGGTGAGAAGCTAACTAGTATGTTAGTTGCCCCAAAAGATGAAAACGGCAACAAAATAAATAAATATGACTCTGTTGCAACTGGTCTGATAACAATGTTTAGTTGGTATTAATATTATCAACATTCAAACAGTCCAACTCTATCAACATTCAAACAGTCCAACTTTCCCGATTTTATGGTGACAACTCAATTCTCACAATCGAGAGAGGTAATCTCCCAACTAAGCAAAGAAGTAAATAAATATGCACATTTACACAAATTTAATTATGGAATTGTGGGCAATTTTACGATCTCTCAAGCACTTTTGCTGACTCGCTTATATTTGTTCAACTCTTACAACAGTTCTGATTGGCTGCACTGCTTCACGAGCCCGCTTGCGCTCCCATAAGTATTTTTGCTTTGATTGTTATGCAATAAATAAGTACAACATATTTTGGCCAAAATTGATTGAAGGTGCTAAATTTAAAAAAAAAAATACTTCCAGTGGGGCAGCTTGAAATGATGGACTGTATCGTTATTTGGATTGGTCTATCTAAAACTGTGAGTTCAGCCTTTTACCTGCTATCTAGCTGAGATACAGCTGGGACCTCCCACCACTCAGATTTGGACAAAATGATTTGGAAAATGAAATTAGGTGGAAAAGGGTGAAATCGGACAGACTTTAATTGTTGAGATGGGCTTAAGGGGGGGCAGGGACTGCTGGAGCCTATCTTGGCTGATTTAAGGTGAGAGGCAGGATACACCCCGAACAGGTCGCCATTCTATCGCAAGGCCACACACACACAACCAATGTTCCCTCTAATTATTTATGTGTCTGAGCAAACACACAAGCTTCCTGAGCAGAAGAGGGCGCTTCCTGAGCAGAAAGGGGCGGAGCAAAAACTTTTACTCTTTTGTGACGTCACCAGTAGTGACGCGCCAAATTCCGAAGCAGTAGTTTGAAGCTATTTGTTTCAGAAAGAAAGAAGAGGTATGTTCCGAAGCTCTGTCTTGTTTTACCATCTTTAGTTTAAACTGCGTTTCTTTTTTGTGCGCTGCATAGGTCTTCTTGTGCGCTATTGATCTGCAAGCAGTGCGCAATTGCGCAGGCGCGCAGCTTAGAGGGAACACTGCACACAACCACCCACACACACACTCAATTTTCTTGTGGCCAATTAATCCAATATGGATGTTTTTGGAGGGTGGGAGGAAACCGGACTAGGGTATCAAGGCTCGTTCCCTTCCAGCACTCAAACTCTGACCTTCTTACTATGTGGCCATTGCGCTAACCACCACGCCACCATGCAGCCTGAGATAGATTCGTTTAGAAGAAAGAAAAAAAAAAAAAAGAAAACCCAAAAATAAAGATTACCCTTCAAATCTCTGGCTACAAAGTCTTGTCCAATCATATTCATGCATTGTGGTATTTATTACTTCTGTTATGAATAAAACTCACAACCACATTTGCATTTCTAACAATTGTTGAACTGAAATTGTGTTTAATGATCCATGTTGTTTTGTAGCCATTAACGACTCATTATAAAAATGTTTAAAAATTCAAGGACCATCTCAGTTCCCTGCATAGCCAAACTTCTCGGTTACAGTGAGCCAAACACATCATATTTCTGATGTTATGAATAAATTTATTGTCCCGTAGCCATTTTTCCGTTCTGTTTTGCTGTCTTCCGCTTACATAGATTCCATTTTGGGAAAATTTGAATGGTATACTCAACTCTTCCCAATTACACGTTGTTTTGGTAATTCAATTGATCTTATATTTCCATTTCAATTCTTAGACATTTGTTTTGTCTAAAGATGAAATGAATGAATGAATTGAATTCTCGGTCTAAGCAAGCGGCTGATGCAGGAAGCTATGACAGCTCAGTAGTGCTTATTGCCATGCAGCTGCATAAAACCCAGGTGGCTCATGTTTATCTGCTGGTCATGACAGCAGCTCCGCCAAACAAACACGCAGCAACAACGTTCCCCTTAGACTTTCATTAATTTTCACTCACACAACTATCTGTCACTCCTTCGAGTGCAAATAAAAATACCAGTGTGTGTTCTGTGCACCGGCTGTAAACGCATACATGAAAGAAAGTTAAAATGCCGTCATTTGACCAGGCAGCCATGACAGAGGAATTTCTGCACCTGTGCGTTTGGCGACAAACACATGAATATTTGGCTAGCTGTCAGCCTCCGGGCAATGCTGACTAATGGCGGCACAGTTAACACAGTCGGGGATTCAAACGCATGCTTGCATGGATTTCTGCACTTCATGCTACCGTCTCTGTTTGTCTTGTGGGTGTTCATCTGGAGTTTGCATTATGGTATAGAACTTTTCGATGAATATTTGTTTGTGCGGCTCAGCCCTATTCACATACAGTATTGTTCTGACCAGGATGTGCAAGATTTACACATGCATGGGTTTGGTACATAAAAGTAAAGAGTACTTGCATCTATTTTTATGAATCTTTGTTTGGAATTTTTTGTTGGAAAAAAAAAAACACAGTTTTAAGCTTAGATGGTAGTTTAAAAACTGTGAATGATACACTAAAAAATTGTTTTAACTAATAATAATATCATAATCCCCTCACCTGCCACCAGAGGGAGCTCTGGACATTGCCTTGTTACCCTGATGATTAGAGACACCAGAGGGTGATTAATTTGATGACACACACCTGTGGATCTTGGTGCCTATTTAAAGGCAGTCTCCCCTGACTTCAATGTCGGGTTATTGTCATCTTTCCCAGCCATGTCCTCACACACCCATAAAACACACAACAAATTCAGCCTTTTATGAGTTAAGGGGAAAGTTGTTGGACTGAAGGAGAACTTTAATTGGAAAAAAGTGAGGCAAAGATTTTATTTTCTCAGGCTATGAATACACTTACTTGCCATTTGAAATGATGACTTGAATTTTTTATCTTTTCCGTTCTGCTTTCGCTTTTCCGGGGCTGGGTTGCAGGGGCAACAGCATCAGATGGGAAGATCAGACTTTTCTCACCCGAGCTGCATCCTCCAGCTCACCCAGAGGGATCCAGAGTCATTCCTCGGCCAGCTGTGAAACATAGTCTCTCCAGCGGGTCCGGGGTCTGCCGCTTTGTCTCCTCTCGGTGAGACGTGCCCAAAACACCTCACCAGTGAGGCGATCGGAATGCATCTCGACCAGATGCCCAATTTTTTTTTTAATTTGTTCAAAGCCTATTTGTGTAGCCGCATGATTTCAGAGCTTTATTGATGGATAAAAACAAACTTGGTCGCCTTTTCCAAATTGGCCACCAAGATCTTGGAGATACGTAGGTCAGATTTGTCTGAGTAAACTGGAAGTGGAGGGGTCTTTTTATCTTAAAGCGGTCCATCTACTGAATGACACTAAGTCCTTTCAATTACGGGTACAACTATTATTTATACATGAGGTAAGGCATTACCGTGGTTCATAGTCCGTATACGTTTTGTTGTGTGTCTTGCTGTGAATCAAATTCCCTGTTTTCGGACACTAAAGATACTTTATACTCGGAACGAATACCTAAATCTCTACGGTCCAAGTCGAATTGATTCCAAGGAAAAAGGAATGGGGGGGAAAAATGTCTTTTAGTGTACAACCTCGACACGGGCCAGTTGTAAGAGCAATGGCGGTATCTTGACAATGTTCAGCATCTCGAGTGTTATAATCTATTCAAGTGTAAAACATGCTTAAATCAACTTATTTTCTATAGTCTTCAAGGGTATTCCTTAAGCTGTGGCTTCTTTAAGTATGTAAAGATGGATTATTTTTTCTTTGAAAGCTTCTTTTTTTGACATTTTACTTCAGTCCTCTTCAACTTCCGTCCCAGCCTTCTCATGCTTTAGCTCCACTTCTTCAATAAGAATATAAGCTTCAAAGGTTTTATGATGGAAATTACAGCTTGTAATCCTAAAGAACACTCCATAGGATCCCAAAATCTGGATTTAGCTGGTAGATGCTACTTGTTACAACGGATTCGGAAATGCTCTTCTTGCTTAACCTTCCCAAGGACTCTAAACCAATCATAACTCAACATCAGTGTTGTCGATCTAATTCAATGTTTTTGACACGCGTTATGTGTCAGGTTCACCCTATTCATCAGAATGCTTTTATTGCCATGTCAATGAAGAATATCAGAGCCCAGGAACTTGCTTTGATACAGGTGTGTAAAAATATAAAATAAAAATGATAAAAAATAAAATAAATAAAATTATTTTAACAAAACTAAGAGTGCAATGTCATAGAAAATAATAGAAAATAATAAAGATAGTAAAGTGACAAGAGGGAAGTGATTAAGAGACGTGGGGATCCAGGTTATAAAGCATTCATTAGTCCAACGTCAGAAGGGAAGAAGCTGTTTTTGTGGCGGGACGTTCTGGTCTGAATGGACTGAAGCCTCCTGCCCAAGGGGAGTCACTCAAAAAGTCCATGTCCAGGGTGGGAGGGGTCAGCTGCTATCCGACCTGCCCGCCCCCGAGTCCTGGAGACGTACAGGTCTTCGAGAGATGGAAGGCTGCAGCCGATCACCTTCTCTGCGGAGCGCACGATGCGCTGCAGTTTGTGTTTGTTCCTGACTGTGGCTCCAGCGTACCACACGGTGATGGAGGAGGTGAGGACAGACTCGATGATGGCTGTGTAAAACTGCACCAACATCTGGGCGGGCAGCTTGGCTTTCTTCAACTGCCGCAGAAAGTACATCCTCTGCTGGGCCTTTTTGATCAGGGAGCTGATGGACGGCTCCCACTTTAGGTCCTGTGTGATGGTAGTGCCGAGGAAGCGAAAAGAGTCTACAGTGGTGATGGGGAAGTCTGTCAGTGCAAGGGGGGTAATGGGGACTGCGACTTTCCTAAAGTCCACGATCATCTCCACTGTCTTCTGAGCGTTGAGGTCCAGGTTGTTGTTGCTGCACCAGGACACCAGCCGGTCATGATACGTACTTAAAGCAATTTCTCGGGACTTTGCCATTAACAGTTGATTTTATATGATTTGCCTTTACTTCTTTGAAGTTTTCGTCATTTTTTTTAGCAATAAGAAGTTAAGATTTTATGGGGCAGCCTGCCGGTATCCTTAAGATGGTATTTCTTTGGTTGTTTTCACTGGAAGAATATTTCATGCAGATTTCTTTTTTTTCCTCCTTTCTATTTTTAAATGACAAGAATAACACGGTAAGCTCTGGAGGATGCCCGCCCCAAGAGTATTTACGGATCTTATCTTCTTTTCTTCATCTCTAAGGCGTCTTCATTTTTTAATCCCTTTTTTCCCGCCTTTGACAGATCATTTTCTTTCTTCCCTCCCAGTTTTACCTTCCCTTTCATCCACACGTCCACTCACACTTTAATTCGTTTCCCCTTTTACTTGCAACTCCCTTATTTGTGTTTTTGGCTTCCACTGCGATGTTGGAATTTATTTAGTCTCTAACCTGGTCCTCATCTTCTTTGTTTACGCTATCTCTCTGCTTCATCTTATTTTTCTTTCTTCCAGCTGCATGCTTGTTAGTCTCACTCATTCTCCACTCCAGTTTAAGTTTTTCGTATTGTACATTTTTTTATTCTACATTTAGGCTATCAAGAGTCCTCAAATTGAATCCATCAGCTCTCAAATAGTCCTTCGTAACTATTTAATAATGGTAGCCATCTTATACAACCTGAGTAAATTGTAAATACTTCGGGCATCATAGTTAAAAAAAACTCCACCATAAATATCTTTACTCGATAACCGGCGATGACCATTTTTTACTCACTCTATTCATCCCTCACCGGGAAAATTTGTGTGCTGCACTCCTACACCGGAGCAGGCTGCCCACGACGACGCCAATGGTGGGAGAAACAGAGGTTTAGGTGTCTTCTTCAATGAATCTTGTTAGAACGCTCTAACCACTGAGCCACCGTCTCCCTTGGTTCCTGACTGTTGCGACTTTGCCACACAAAATGATTCCCAGACAGTCATCTTCTAATCTGTCTGTCCATTTCGGCATTGCGGGGGGTGCCGGAGCCCATCCGGGGTGATTTAAGGTGAAGGGCAAGGCACACCCCGAACAGGTCGCCAGTCTGTCGCGGACACCAACACCAACAACCATCCACACACGCACTCATTCCTAGGGGCAATTTGGCACCGGCCAATCAACCGGACATGCATGTCTTTGGAGGGTGGGAGGAAACCCACGTAAACACGGGGAGAACATGCAAACTCCACATAGAAAGGACAGTGTTCCAAACCTTGTCTCCACCTGGGACTTGAACCCACGACCTTCTAGCTGTGAGGCCACTGTGCTACCCACTGTGCCACCATGTTGCCCAAATGATTCTCAACTACTCAAATTCATTTCTATTTCATTTCTGTTTCTAAGAAAATGTTGGCGTTTTCAATTTTGTAAATGAAACAATCTTTCTCATCTCTGTAATTCTTAGACTCAATGTGTCCTGTTATATTTTTACAGAAATTTTGCCTCTTTCAAAGCTGACTTCTTCACTTTGTTTAGCTTTTCTATAAAAGTCCATCTTAAAGTAAATCTTTTTTTTTTTTAAGTCTCCTCTTCCAGTTATCGTGGACAAATGGAGTATTTTTTACGCTGATGAAACAATACTTCACCAGCCCGCCTGCCACAGGCTATATAAACCGTGTAGCTATCCAATCGTCAAATCGAAACATAGGGTTGATGCTTGGTGGAAACTGAAATTTTGTTTTTAAGATTTTTTTTTTTACAAAAAGTTTTATAGGCATAACAGATTCACACAACATAAAAATCACAAATTTTCTAAACTGAAGGTACTTAAAAGAAAACAATCTATTGTAAATCAGGCGCTCAGTGTCTAGCCCTTGCCTTTTCCCTTAATTTTAAATACAGTTTTATATTTTGACCTTTTAGTTTTCTTTTATTTGTGTGTGCCCACCTACTCAAGACCTTTCTTCAACGCGTCCATTTACATTATTCACTTTATTTTCTCTTGGCTTTTTAAAGAAATTCTCACATGCAAAAACAACTTTAATCAGCTCCTCCTTCCTCTCTCTCAACGCTGCACCCCTTTGCTTACCCACTTTATCACATCCACTTCTTGATTCAGCCATAAGTTCTACATGTTTCTTATAGCGTCAGTATTTATACCACATTTTTGTTTTGTTTTTTAACCATTTTTTATTGAGCAAACTACAAGACATGCTAAGTGGTTGGGGTTTTCTCAGACCCAATGTCAAATTTTAGAGGCGGAGCCTGTGCTTTCCCAGGACAGCCAAGGGGTGGGCAATAAAATAGTCAGACCTGTTATAGGTCTGTCATTTTAGTACAGCATTTTGATACAATTTGAAAATTGAGTGGAGGACGTGATGTACAGTACGCAGTAAAACGCGGCAAGGATTCAGCAAGAGACGAGAAGTGTTGGGGCTTGGGTAACCCTAATTCCTCAGGAGTTGGGGCTAGCGAGGACGAGCGGAACGAGACACAGGGTTTTTTTTTGTTGTTTGTTTTAGCAATTTTGCATGGAGAAATATTAGGGTCAGAGGTTCAGGGTCAGACGTTCGTGGTCAGAGTGAGGTGTTAAGTGTATCACAATTACGGTACTTTGTAAAAAAAAGAGCTGACTATTTAATTTCACACCCCTTGCCTGTCCTGGGAAATTTCAAATTGCGTAGATTTCTAAAATGAGTACAACATTAGTGAGGACGGAATGAGAAATGGACATAGGGTTGTTTTCAGCAATTTTGCATGGAGAAGTTTTAGGATTAGAGGACAGGGTTAGAGGATCAAAGTATCACAGTTACTTTGGGGAAAAAAGGAGCTTGGAAAATTTGCAAATGGTTTGATTTCTAAAATGAGTACAATAGAGGTAACATGTTATTGTTTTCAAACCCCAAATTGTGGTTGTGAGAAACAAACAAACAGTCTCTGTTTGTTTGTGTTCTTTGTTCTTTGTTAAACATGTAAAAAACACTGAAAAAAAAAAAAAAAACTCAAACTCAAACTCAAGTGACATTAGTATGAGAGGATCGTTATCCAACATAGTTTTCTTCCTTTTTTTTTTTTTTAACTCGTCCCTCCTGGTAGTTCTTTCCCATTCTATTTCTTGCCTTTTAATTGTTCTCTGGATTCAGTTCGTTCATCTTTACTACCTTTCAAACTAGTGTCAATAATACTTTTTCTTCCCTACTTCCCATCCAGCTTCTCTTTTCTCACTTTATTAACTCATTTTTCTTTCTGCCTTTGTGTCTTCGTTGAACTCCTGGAAAAATTGGTCTTCCGGTGTGACCGAGTGGGATTCTCTGGCCAAACAGACTCACCTCTTTTTCCATCGCTCACACAGCCATTTCCCGCTCACGTACGCACCGTCTCCGAGTAGTCTTTCTTTTGCTGGTGATGTGCTGAGGGGATTTGTCTGTTCCACTTCTGCTTGACAGTTTGACACACACGTACACACTTTGGCTGCTATTTATGCGCCCAAGCGCAGTTTACCAAATAAAATAGGCTTTATCTTGTCAGTTTGGCAACTTCACAATTTCCCTCGTTTTCTCTTTGGCTGTATTTTTTTTCTCACATTTTCATTAAAGTGTGTTTGCTTAATGTGTGAAGAACAACACCAAGTGTAGAAGTTTAGAGGTTCTTGCTTCCCTTCTCATTGGCCTGTCAGACGGAATGTCGGTTAACACCATTTTCTCCAATATTAAACTGTGAAATTAAAAGTCCACTAGGCCAGCCCGGGTGAAGCCATTAATCACAGATAATTAACCTTTGATGATGTCACTCACTCACATTGTAATACACAGATTTATCGGCCTGGTCCACCTCCATCTCCGAACACACAAGAACGTAATTAGCTTTTGTATTGATTTTCTTGTCACAGCCGAGCGTGCTCGTCCTCAGTCGAAGGAGGGGGAAAAAAACATGTTTTTGTCTTAAAGCTGTTGAAATAATAAATGATAAAAAAAAAAAACACTGTAAAATGAATAAATGTGCCAAAAGAAAGTGCTGATGAAGTGCTTTTAAAGGACCTACGTTAGAACTTATTCATGCAGAGTAGGGATTTCAAGTGATTTGTCGCTTGTCGGGTGATGGCAGGTTATTGATTATGATATGCACATTTTAAGTTTTTTGGCAGGCAGTATTTTGCTCTTTAAATGAAGTTTTTATAAAGCAGACAAACCAGAAATTCTCAGTAAATTGTCTTAAGTTACTGATCCCTTCTGTAATAATGGATTTTTAACTAGCGTCCATGGACAAAAAGAGAAATCTAATTATTATTTATTGATAACTCTCTTATATAGTTTAAGTTTTGACATGATCATTTGTGAGTGTTATACATAATTAATAAAAAGCTTAAAGGAATCTAATAAAACTTTGGATAAAAAGAAGTTTTAAGAACAATCCATACCAGATTAGACTCTTGACAGAATCAGCTTTAGATATTTATGTTGAGAATCAATTTAAATCAGTTCAAATCATTCTTGCTGCTGGCTTTATTGGATATGTTTATACTTTTTTTTAAGAAAACACATCTTGTAGAGACCTATCTAGAACAGTATTGAGTATTGTCTCGATATGAAGACACTGTAATCGTCCTCGCCATTAGAGGGCTGATACTTCTAGCCCATTTTTGAAAAGTCTAGACGTATGCAAGGCTCATTCTCATGGGCGATTCCCAGTCACCTGAGTCCACCAATGTGCCTTTGGTTTCAAAGCCAATTCTTTGAGATGCCTCAGTTTTATACAAGTTTATTCTTAACTACCCAACTTAGATAGTTAAGCGTTAACTGGCTAGCTAGCCGACATCTTTTGGAGAGGCATTGGGTCAGTGTTACTGTTTTTCCTCGGACCGGAGGAAACTGGTTCAAATCCCGCTGAGCAGCCTAGAGCCTACTGGAGCACATATGTCTGTTTTTTTGTTAAAAGATAAATATGTTGGAGGCTTTGGCACAGTGGTAGAATGTCACATCTCACATCGTTAGACTGAGAGAAGCTAGTTTGATTCCCACTGGGCCCGTGTCAAGGTGTCCCTAGAGCAGACGCGTAAGTCCCTAGTTGCTCACACCATTGGCGCTGTCGTGGCTCCCTGTTGAATTCAATATATTTTACTCAGCCCCGAAGGAAAATTTGAGTGGTGCAGTGCAAACACCTCATTGATGCCCCTTGCCCCATCCACTGTTGCGAGGGGCAACTGTGTGTAGGGTTGCATTGCGTTGCTGTGCAATGCAGCACATAAATTTTCCCATTGATGGATCAATATAGTCCAGTTGAAGTCAAGATGATTCATTTGACATTGACTTCTGTGTTACGAAAGTCAATTTATTTGATACACTAGTCAATGTATTAGAGTCAAAGTTTTCAGTTGATATGCTCAGTTAACCAATTCAAGATGGTGTCACCTTCTTTGCCTGACAGTTGCTAAGATTGTCCACTACTTTAGGCTTCCATTTAAATAAGCCACCACAGATACCGATGAATGGATATTGATGCCATCGGTTTCTTTCGTCTATTGATATAAATATATTTTTTACTACTTTTAGTTCTAACATCTACATTTAGTCAATATGAAGTCTAGCTGCCTCTGTGTCCAAAATCTTCTGTCCATACTCTTCGGCGCTCAGGGATAGATTTGTGATTGTTGTCCTATTGAATGAATCAACTGATGACCCAACATTCTATTCACGGTCTGAAGATCTTGTGATCAATTAAACTTACCTTCCAGTTTATTTGATCATGCTTGATGATTAGCATGAGTAATCTTCTCGTGGTGAATCTTTAGCAACACATTTGGATTGATCTAATTATTGTCATCAAACATGGCTACTCTGCATTTGGTTATATATGCAAGGACATTCAGGTTTTGTGGATTTTTAGTTGGACTTTATAAGGTTATATCTGTTGAGTCTTTTTTCTACGTATCAATAATAGATTTAAAAATTTCAGAGAACAGGAAAAGTTGTTTTTTGCTAGAGTTTTTGTTGACCCGGTATGTAACCGCTGTCCGATGTTGAATAAATTGAAGGTTTTAGTCTGTTTTTTACTCTTCTATTTTTCTCGCCAAAAAAGATGAATGGGGGTGACAAAAAGTGTTTCAAAATGGCTCCAATAAATAGTGTTGTGACAGAAGGAACCAATTACAGTTGTAGAAGGATCAGGGGCCCTGATGGGGATTGCAATGGATCTGTTTAATCCCTATCAGCGTGGGATATCTAAAATTAACTGGCAAGCTGACAGCGGGGCTCTAACATGGGACGAACAATCTGCTAAATAAGATGAGTCAGGTGATAAAATCTTTATCAATCTGGAAATGAAAATTAAGTCTTTAAAAATGCATCACGTTTGTCATAAAAAGCGAAAACTCATTAATTTTACGACATGAACCATAGCCTGGTATTAAAAATACCTTCTAGCTAGATTAGATGTAGTAGAACTTGCGTCATTTTCAGTCAATTTTGCATTTTTTGGCCATAAATTACAATATGGCTGTTCTGTTACTCTACAACAGCTTAGCAACGATAAAACGAGTTGTTCGAATAAAAGCCTTCCGTTCATTATTTGAACGAATTGCATTTTAAAGAAGGTTGGCCAATGTGTTAACATGAGGTTGGATTAAGGGTTTTTGCTATCTGTACTTTGTGATGCTTTTTAAACTTCTGACAAACAGCTTGACATTGTACCAAACGTTCCTTTTTTTATTTGACTGCGTTTGCAGAGGAAAGCTGTGCAGTATAATATTCCCACAAGTCAAATCCCTGTCTCTTCTGCACCCAAGACAGTCTAAATGCTCGCAGAATATCTGTCAGGGCTTATGGAGAGCTTAGCTTTCACTTTAGGCAGCTCTAAGCAGATTGATGTCCTTTGGTTTGTGCTGTTTTACGACAAAAGACAAAGATTTTCTGCACTACATCATTTGAGCTTCTCAAGCACAAGTTTGGCAATTAAGAGCCCAGAGGCATTTTTATTTTGTAGGTTTCGATCTGGAAACAAAGAGCGGATGTGGCTTTGTGATGCTATCAAAACACAAGTAACTATTTCTATTTTTAAGTGAACGGTCTACGTTACCTATAAAAACAAATCGAGGAATATGGTCTGATCAAATTTCGTCCACAATACCTAGTTTGGACTAAAGCGCCATATTTAAATATTATAAACCCTCCACAATGGGAAAACAAAAATATAAATTTAGGGACAAAAACAACCTTTCTATAAATTCAAGTGTCGGAGATTATGCTATTTGGGTTTACCAAAATAAACTAATGCAATCATGCAGAAAGAGAACAACAACAGATGGCAAGAAAAGAAAGTGACCGCAAGAGTGCCAGGGGCAATAAATCAAACATGCAGGCAATAAATAAGAGAAAATGAAAAGGAAATTGAAACGGATGACACTAAACATTTCTCAAGGTCTTCCCAAAGTAGAATCCCTTTAGCAGTGCCTTAAAGATATAACTTCGAAGGGTATTGTCTCATTCAGCAGAAAGAACCAAAAGACTTTAAAGAGTAAGGCATTATGTTGAAGGCTGGGAAGAGTATATTTTGGACCTTATATGGGGGCGGATCAAGGCAGAGGCGCGTGGGGTGTGCGGCCCCACTTTTGGTCCACAACAAAAAATAATAGAAGAGGAAAGAAAGAGGGCTAGTCAAGCTATTCCCTTGCAGGGCCAGTGAATAGGCCACCAAAATGCAGGAAAATGGCTCTTATTTTTCAAAATGTTCTGGGATACCAGCCCCCATTTACTGACTTTGTCAATGACCTCACGCCCTGGATCCTCCCCTGATATAACATACGTACGTATACTATAGAACTGAAACTGTGAATTCTCTGACACCTATACCATTGATTGCAATTGGTTGGTAGCTCTCAAGGATGGTTTTGGTCAATCTTTTTATGCTCTGTATGAAATCTTGTCAGTTTTTGAACAGACCGGGTATGTTGTCCAGTTGGAAAGTAGACCGATAATTGTAACCGTAGCAACCGTCTCTTCTTTTCCGCTGCCTCTTCACAGTGTACACAAACGTTTTATTTGTGGTCAAACATAATTTGTCACTGCTGATATACTGTTCATAAGATATTTTATATTTGGTGATTCCGACTTGCTGCCGGACTGGCCATCTGGTTGTTAAGCTATGCAGCTTTAAAGGTTTGCTGCATAGCTCTGGGAATGACACCCTGGGCATCATCGAACTCCTCTCCCTCCATAGTGTGGGTCTTCCCAATACCTGTCTGACTATAGGCAAAGCATAGAGACGCTGGTAGAGAAACAACTTGGGCTCCTCCTGGGTGAGCTGGATGATGCAGCTGGGGTGAGAGAAGCCTGGGCTTCCTGTCTGAGGCTGTTGCCCCCGCAAACCAGCCCCGATTAAGTGGAAGAAAACAAAACCGACCCTTAGAGAATTTTTTTCTGAAACACAAAAAGGAACACATGTTTTGTGGTGTTTCTAATGAGGTAGGTTATCAATCTGAAAGCTTAATTAAACTGCGCTCTGATTCTTTCAGGAACGATGGAACAGAAAAGTTAGTATTTCTTTTAGGAAACAAATTTACCTTGATTGGGAACTGATTGGATTCACAAGAAAAATCAATTCTCAAGTTTGTTCTTGAATAATTTTGCTTGTTTGTTGTTGTTGAGGGGATGAATGCAACACTTCCTCCCTATGCTTTAACAAGACATGATGTCTTTATGAATGGATTCAGGATGAATGAAATTGAAGCTACCACCACAATAATGGTGGATTTTGATTTTCTGGCATCTTTTTTTGTTTGTTTTTATTAATTTAATCAGCCATCTTGAACTCTTTTTGTGTACTTAGAGATATGGGAACACAAATGTCTCCTTCTACTATGGGAAAGGGGTCTGTATTTTTTTTAGCAGCACTTACAGAAAAGTGGAGGAGTGGAGGTGTTTAAGTATCTCGGGGTCTTGTTCACGAGAGGGAGAAGGGAGCGGGAGAACGATTGGTGCACCATCAGCAAAAAATAGGACACTGCATTGATCCGTCGTGGTAAAGAAAGAGCTGAACCGAAAGGCAAAAGTCTCGATTTACAAGTCGATCCACGTTCCCACCCTCACCTATTGTCACCAGTTGTCGGTGGTTCGATCGCAGATACCAGTGACTGAAATGAGCTTCCTCGCCAGGGTGGGTGGCCTCTCACTCAGGGATCGGGTGAGTAGTTCTGCCAACTGGGAGGAGCTTGGACTAGAGCCGACCTGGGGAAACTTCTCTGGGGCGAGAGAAGCAAGATGAGGTGGTTCAAGCATCTGGTCAGGATGCCTCCCGAGCGCCTCACTGGTGAGGTGTTTTGGGCACGTCCCACCGGGAGGAGACCAAGAGACTTACCCCAGACCCACTGGAGAGACTGTCTCACTGCTGGCCTGGGGTATGACTCAGGATCCTCCCGGTGAGCTGAAGTATGCAGCCGGGGTGAGAAAAGCCTGAATATCCTGTCTTAGGCTGTTGCCCCCGCGAACTGGCCCCAGATAAGTGGAAGACGACAAAACGGAACTTACACAAACCAAACTTTCCACTTACACTTCTCTAACGATCCTTCCCCCAAATTTAACAATTTCAAGGACATTAGCGTGTGAGAGTCTAGCAGGGTAGGGTTTTTTTTTTTTTCGGCTTCAGTCTCAGATAATCATAAAAGTACGAGAACATCTTTTATTGACTCAGTGAGTGTAATTTCTGACAGTAATTATTTTTACTCCGATTCATGGTCGTAAAGCTGTGATGACAGTGTTTAGTGTAAAAGAGCTCAGGCATAAAGATTTATCGATTCAAAACGGCTCAGTACTTACCTTCAGGCATCATCTTTCTTTGCTTCTCATCGATTTTTTTTTCCTCACTCTTTTTTTTTTAACTCTAAGTCCTTCTAAAAGTCTCTTCTCTTTCTGTTTTTTATTTCTCTAGTATCCCTTGGGGGAGTCTTTCTGTCCCTTTCTTGCCCTGTCCTTGCCAGTCTATAAATCCCAATGCCTGTGAGGGACTAAGACACCGGGTGTCAGAACCAAGCCGCTTGAATCATTCGCTTTGTTATTGTCATCCTGGAAATGTCTACTTTTGCTCGCCTGGAGACAAAGACAGAGTAGTAAGAAGGACAAGAGAGAGGATAAGAAAATAATCAGTTCTTTGTCGGCTTCTCTTCCATGTTGTTTTGCCAACGTACGTATTCATCTGGTCCCATCAAGTTTATCACTGCCATCCAATTTCATTCCATGTAAAAGAGATTTAAAAATGCAGTTGGATTTTCTTTAATATTAAATCTGCAGTGTTATTATAAAATGACTCTTTTTTTTTTTTTTTTTTTTTTTTTTTTTTTTTTTTTTTTTTTTTTTTTGTGATTTAGCCTAACGTAACTAATCCCTTCTTGTAGCTTAGGTTATGCTCTGTCGTGTCAACACAAATGTTGTAAAACTCAATTTCCTCGGAAATACAGACAAATGCTACAAATGTGTGTTGTTATAATTCTGGATTTTGAGGACTAGGATTTTTCTACACTCCCTTATAACTGGAAAAAACTTTATCAGACTCCAGCGGGATTGAGTTTTATTGGTTCGACTCAAGATACTGTCTTTCAACAAGTCTTATTTCTGAATATTAAAACAATTCTAACACGTTTTTTTTTTTCATTACTAAATTTGATAACTGTGGGTAAATAGTCCAAGTGTTTGTAATAATAAGTAATGCCAAATAAGTGCTAGACTTTCATTCGTAGTAATGGCTAAACAGAAAAAAAAATAAAAAATACTAATGAGACCGGTGGCAATTCAGGTAAGACAAATTTGGGATTTACGACCAGATTGTTTTACATCAGAACCACGGCAGTGACCTTTTTCTTCTTCTTTCGGCATTTCCCTTCAGGGGTTGCCACAGCAAGTCAGTTTCTTTCATCTAACCCTATCTGCTACATCTTCTTCGGTCACGCCAACTATCTTCATGTCTTCCTTCACTGTATCCATGAACCTCCTCTTTGGTCTTCCTCTAGGCGTCTTTCCTGGTGGTTCCAAATCCAGCATCCTTTTGCCAATGTACTCTCTCTCCTCTGCCATTGTCCAAACCATAAGACATAAGAAGAAAAACAAAAAAGAAGACTTTATGCCAATAGGTAAACTTGTGAATACTTTGCCTTGTCAACTTTAAGTCCCAATTGCAATCGTTGCAAATATTCAAGACATAAAATTAGCCATACCCCTCATAAACCAATGCAGCCATAGTTTCACATCAATTGGAAATTCAACTGGACAAATTCTTCGTGGAAGGTTATCAAAAGCGAATCAGTAGTTTAATTTGATTGCAATTTCCATTTTTAGACATATTTAGTTTGGTCTCTTCAGACCTCTTTAGGTACTTTGTAGTAGATTGAAACCTTTAAATATCTGGAATATGCTATTATACATTCTCTTTTTGTTTAGTGTTATCTTGTGTCAGCGAAGTTCTTCTCAACCTTCTTTCCTGGCAGGTATCTCTGAGCAGCAGCACATTTGTTTGACATGTCACTTAATTTAGATTCAACACCTCATTCAGTAAAACGTCAAGGCCAATGTCACCATGTATCCTTACCTAAGGATGGAGTTAATGGATGTATAATACACCGTGGGATGATGTTCAAGGGAAATGTAGTAGTAGGTCAAATAACCAGAAGGATTCAGGCCATTAAGCCCACCAAAATAAATCACATCCTTCTTTGGAAAGGTTTGTAAGGGTGGATTTAGAACCCTGTTTATTATAACACCCGATAAGCTCAAAGACTTAAGGCTGCTTCAACCTTTTGCACTTCAAATAAGGACATGTTCTTTTAGTGGTGTCTTTGGATTTTACAAGAGAATACTCCCCAAATCCCAATTGGAACCAAAACCATGGTTTATAGGACGCAAAGGAAATCAAAGAATGTAGTATTTTTATGAGCATACTTGGCAACTTTTATGTGGGGACAAAACTTTAAAGACACTGATTGTCAGACGGGGAGACGTTCAGAATTTAAAAATGCTTAACTTTTTGTTTTGCCAATGTAATGTTCTTCGACAAAATCAAAATTGTATTGTTGCATTAACTTAAATTCAAACAATAATTGAAAACAGGGCAATTCCAAAGTTTCTTATTCATGTAAAACTTTATTCACTTAAATTATGAAAACAAACAATGATGAAGTTGTTAGCAAATGTGCTACATCCCTCGGAAACACTAGTTTGCTGGCATAGGAGGCAAAATTAAGCTCATGAGAACGGACTGAAGTGAAGAACAGTTTATCTCATTTATAGTTCATTAGCTTAGTTGCTTACTTACCGGTGACCTCACGAAAGGAATCAGTGAGGCAAAAAAGACTTTTGCTAGGGGCAAAGCGTGCAGAGTTGGCTGATGTGATCTCCCTTTACACACAAAGGGGCTAATAAGCTCAATTTGAAAGCCAAGAGGTAAAATAGTGCATTGAGTCAGACAAATAGCAAAAACACATATTAGTATATGGATGGGTGGCCCTACAACAAACTGGCAACCTGTTTGAGATGTATCCTGCCTCTCGCCAGAAATCAGCCGGAATAGAATCCGGCGCCCCCAGTGACTCCATTAGGGACAAGTGGTTTAGAAGATGTAGCAACACGTTTTAGTGTGCATTGCAAAGTTAAAACCCTCATAGCTTACCTAACATTTATCAGTGCCAATTTCCATCACAATGACTAGACCATATGGGTGGCGAGTCACATTTCAATTTTTGATCTGAATTCCAGTTGATATTTCTAAGTGGTCAAAACGTCATTGGTTTTCAGTTTTAACCATTCATGAGATTGAATTTGACCTTGTCACACCTCTTTAGCCACTTCTTCAATTTTTCCAAGTTTAAATTAAAGTTGTTTTTTTATTTGCCATGCATGTATTTGTTTCACCTGCATGTTTGCTCTCGGTTCAAGTCGGGGTTAGCTATCTCCATGTCTTCGGCTTTTCTTTTAAAAAATGCGTGCCTCCCATTTCTCTTGGGAACTTTTCTGTAGTTCCCTGTGGTTTTGCATGTCTCTAAGAGCAAAAACAGACAGGTGCAGAAATCTCAAAATACACTTTGAAAAATAGGGGTAGCAACAAAACCGAAATTTGTCACTTCTATGCCGTTAGTATCCCAGCTCAAAGAAGAAAGACATTCCCATATGAAGAATTCAATGTCTTTTAGGCATTCACCCGATTAAATAACTCATTGGCACTCGTTGATCACTAACACAACACTTTATTCATAGTGTTAATAGAAAACCTCACTTTTAAAACAAATAAATTTCATGTTAAGGTTTTTAAATCGATATGTTCAGAAAATTTATGAAAAAAAAAGTAGTTAGTTTAGATTTCAGATTGAAAATGATTTCCGGATGGAAGTCGAAACGTCTCGTTGAAGAATTAAACTGTCCAGAAGACTTTTTTGAAACTTTTTCTACTATGGATCACTCCTGGATGAATGAGGGACTACACGGATTAGTTAGTTTAGAAGTAAAATATTAGTAATTAACTCTTCTTTTTGGTAGTTATTATGTTGAGATTATTAAAAACTATCATTTCTATTCTGTAACTCCATTTTTCTCTGGTGTTAAAGTTTCAGGTTTAATTCTTGGCAAGAAATACATCCAATCACCATGGTAACTATTCTCGGAGTTCATGCTCAGCAATCTGGCCTGACAAGGCATTGCTGGCTGTGCATGAAATTAATCCATGGTGTGTAACTTTACATGCACCTGAACATACAGCAACAATTTCCAGAGGATTGTTGACTTAGCAATTCAGTTCACTGAACACAAATGTAATTCTTTGACCCAAATAGACCCCAATACAATATCTGCAAGCAGTGGTGTCTGGGAAAGACTGTCATGGTTGTCATGGTAAGAGTTAGCGTTTGGGTTCCTAATGGCTTAGCTAAGACATTTCAGTACATGCAGAACACTAACCAAATCAAGATGAGCCAGTGTTAGAGATCAATTCTTTTAATCCTGACATTTCAAACAATCTATCTCCGCAATCAAATTGACAATATCCAACTTTTATTTTTCTCTCACTACAGATGTTATGTCTAAACAGGTATTACCAAAGAATGATACATTATCGGTATGACTTTCTTAAAAATCCATCACAGCCCCATCCCGTTGCCTCTTAGTGATACTTTGTCATTAACAAATGGCCCAATCCCAGATGTACTTTTTTTTTTGGCATTCATATTGCAGTTAGATTCTCTGACTTTTCGTTACAAATACTGCTGCTTCTTCTTGCTTTTATTTGTTCCTCCATTGGTCCAGAGACAGAGCAAAGCTGAAAGGCCGGGTTGTATGTGTGCACAGAATTGGAAAAGGACACGTCTGTTCATATTACCAGCAATTTGATTTTATCTTGTTGTTTTCTTATTCACTGGGGTCTCATGGGTAAAATGTTTGCCTTATTGTATCTTTAATATCAGTTTATGTGTGTATTTGCTGTCTGGACAATCCGTCAGTGAGTTTTACGAGTGCATATTGCTGATTAATGCTGAGTAAGGGTAAAAGACAATTTAAGTGTAAGGAAAATGGAGGCCCAATGGTTTTATCTCCAGTCAGACCGTATGGGGTACAGAAACAAAAGATGGACATTAGGAGCTTTTTACGATTAAGTCAGTCTAAATGGGACCCATAAAAAAGTTATTTTCAAATTACCAATAATGAAAAATATGATCACTGAGTGAAGCAATAAAAAATAAAGCTGAGTGCCAGGTGTTTTGGCAAAAAGAAATGCTACGAAAGCAAGGGATGGAAATGGTCTTCTTAGTATCTGTCTCGTCCTTTCAGAGTTTTGATTTATTCGAACTAATTAAAGTTTAATCCGTTATCATAACACAATGTTTGCCAAACCTTCACGAGATATTATTCTGACTCAGAATGAAAGTGTTGTTCAATAAAGATGGCCACAAAAATAAACAATACTTTAAAAAGTTGGCTAACCTCCTGAAGCAAAATCAACTTTTCAGAGCTTTTGACCTTCTAATAGTGATTTTTTGGGCGTGGTATTTGTCATTGAAATAATGTATCAAATGATTCAGCAGGTTCTTCAATCCCTGAAACCCACCATTCCTGGATAAATTGGGCAGAGAATTGGCAGTTTACTGTGGACCAATGTCAAATTTTGGAGGGCGGACATTGTACCACTGAACTATCACCTCCCCAAGAACATACTAACAGGAACTTCCATCAAGTATTTTTGTATTCCTAGTAATACAAAATCCGTTCCGTCATCTTCCGCTTGTTCCAGGGTCGGGTCGCGGAGGCAACAGCCCCAAACGGGCAGCCCAGGCTTTCTCCCCAGCTGCATACTCCAGCCCACCGGGAAGGATCCCAAGTCGTTCCCCGGCCAGCTGTGAGACAGTCTTTCCAGCGGGTCCAGGATCTGCCCCTTGGTCTCCTCCCGGTGGAATGTGCCAGAAACACCTCGCTCGCGAGGCGCTCAGGGGGCATCCTGACCAGATGCCCGAACCAACCATCTGGCATACTAAATACAAATAATACAAAATCCATCCTTTTAAAATAAAACATTTGCATAAAATACTTCAGTGACGTTGCAGCTGCAATAAGGTCGTAATGTGTTGTGAATGTCATATATCCAAAAATATATACTTCAGATTTGGTGCACAACACAAAGTGCAGCCTACGGAATAAACTGCAAATAGTCTCCGCTTATCAGATAAGTGCTTTATGCTAATGACTAATATGATGACTTACTGTACACAATCTATTTTTACTTTGACATGTAAAACTTTACGTAACAGACAGCCAGATTAGTCATCCACAGAATAATGAGACACTGTCAACATTTCCCTCCTCCAACTTCGACTTAATGAAAGACAAGTTTCCAAACATGACGCTGCACTCAAAGTTTACAATTTGTCTCTCTTCCCTCCGAGTCGCAAAGTAATCAGCCCTGATTGTTCCCTCTCCGACACATCCTTCACATCAATGCTTGAAGAAAACTCCTTGTCACTTTACAACCAACGACCCCACATAATTACTTGCCTCCCTGAAATAGTTATAAATATTGGAATCGTGGAGAGCGGAAAAGTTTGTTTCTATTTGTTTGGACATCAAGTAAATCACTGATTGTACCATCAGAACGGGGACAACTTTGTAATTGTGCTTTACACCACTCATAAACATTGTTGCACAGGGAAAGACTGATCATATGGTACATTAATTTCTAGCCCCGTACAAGAACTGTTTGGTCTAGAAACAGTAGCACTGAAGAAAAGACAGGAAACAGAGATGGAGGTAGCAGAGATGAAGATGCTGAGGATCTCTCTAGGAGTGAACAGGATGGACAGGATTAGAAATGAGTACATCAGGGGAACAGCACAGGTTTGGGGGATAAAGTTCGAGAGGCAAGACTGAGATGGTTTGGACATGTACAGAGGAGAGAGAGTACATAGGAGGAGGGATGCTGGATTTGGAACCACCAGGAAAGAGACCTAGTGAAAGACCAAAGAGGAGGTTCATGGATACAGTGAAGGAAGACATGAAGATAGTTGGTGTGACCAAAGGGGATACAGCAGATAGGGTTAGATGGAAGAAACTGACTTGCTGTGGCGACCCCTAAAGGGAAATGCCGAAAGAAGAAGAAGTGGTACATTAATTTCCACTCCTATCTTTAAAATGTTGTGTATCGAAATTCTTGTTTACCAGGTTAGAGATGGAGTTTAACTTGGGCAATAGCGTTGCTCAGCAATAGAATAGAATGCCCATCAGTTAATTTCTGTCCACCAATCCCAGTCTTGTTCCTCCTACACCTTTACAACAAAGCAACATGACAAAACTTGTTTTCATTTGCGGTAGTAAATGGAGTTTTCTTGCCCCGTACAAGAACTTTAAAGCAAAAAATTTGAGCCATGCGATGGTTCAATCTACGTAAAACTTTCGGTGAACCAAATTCTCTGAAGAATGAGAAGCCTAAAACATTGATGCAGTCAAGACTAACATTACCACAGCGGGGGATAATTTACTTATTTAACATGTTCCTTAAGCACTGCAACAAGTACAGTCACCTGCCCTTCACATGGATAATAAAGCCTACATATTAACTTTGCAAAATGTTGCAAGCTCAGATTTAGAACTGCCAGGTAGGAGGTCTAGACTAGGGGTGGGCAAACTTTTTGATTCGCGGGCTACATTGAGTTCTAATATTTGACAAAGGGGCCGGAACAGGATCAGATGGATGGCATACTTTGGTAACCTCACCTCATTGGCATCTGGAAAAATTATGTGCTTTTATTGCCAACAAGAATGAAGAAAATCATTAAAACAAAATCTATGATTTTGAAATGAGTCTTTAAACACTGAAAATCAAATGAACAGCTATTTTATTTTGAAGGTCTCTGATCCTTCAGGAAGTCACCATCACTCTCCACCTGACTGCCATTTTTTTTTTCAAACATCACGCGTGTTAAATTTTATATCTAGCGTGCTAGCGCTTAAAAAACGTACATCTAGTTCGCTAGATTCAACATTTAGTGCTAGATTACGCAATGTAGTGACCCCAATGGCTTTCCATAGTAGCGCACAAGGTTTGAAATTTAACACACTTGTTTACATGCGTGTATTTGCACCTATGGCTATCTATATGTACCGGCACTGTTTATTTTGACAGCGTGCGCATCACGGATATACACACATTTTAATGGGAGCAGTATTGTTGTATCTTTGGTGCCATCTAGTGAGGAAACATTTGAATTGTAGGGAAATAAAACATTAACATGGTTTGTTTACTTAATTTTTTAAAGTCCCGACGGGCCTGATTAAAACGTTTAACGGGCCGCATGTGGCCCGGTGGCCGTAGTTTGCCCATGCCTGGTCTAGACCAATAAGGACGTTCGAGGATGGCGAGAAAGACGTATGAAGGTAGTTGATGCGAGATGCCGGAGACAGAATTTGATGGAGGAAGCAGATTTGCTGTGACACTCCCTTTAAGAAGTTCCATAGTACGCTGTATTTGTATTTTTTGATAAAGTTATTTCTGTTCAGGAATTATTAGTTAAATAGTAATTAAATCTCAGCCTAACGACGTTCAAAACGTCCTGGCTGTGTAACAAAGCTTGCCAACTGTCATGATGTGGAGCTGAGGCCAAAAATATACCCTCGACACAACAGACAGGTTCAGATGAAAAATCACAAGCAGATTTATTAGATTGATAAAAAGTCCAAATAAAGAAGACAAAACAGATAAACTAGGCAGGTTCTGATGTAGGAGCTGGAGCCAAAAACTGGATAACAAGTCAAGCATGATAAACAAACGTTTTGGCGAAGAGTGTGTCAAAAACTGTTACATTTATGCTCCAGCAGATGAGTAGATTTATTTCAGGTGTGACTAGTGCACACACAAAGACAAGAGGAAGGGAGGAAACAGGACACAGACGGGGAACAGACTACTCTCCTGACACCAACAAACAACCGTGAGCATTGTCAAAGCCTCGTTCACACCTTTTCAACGGTTTTTCTAACGTTCAACTGGCTTCATGTTTCATAGTGCGAGCATGTTTGCTGGACATTCGTTGAAGAATTACACCAGCAAATTCCAAGAACAGAAGTGTTTAGAATTTTTACATAAATGTCCATCACTGATTGGCCAAGGAATTCATTAGATTGACTGGTGCCACTTACCTTATGCGCACACAAAAGGTTCTTTGCTACACCGTATGAAACTGTCAAATATTCAAAGGATTTTCAGTTGAAATTTGTTGCAAAGTGGATGCCTTGCTTGGCTGTCAAAGTCTTGTAATCATCACCTTGATGTGTGAGGCTGTTAAGTCTCCAGTCGACAGTGTTTCCACGGAAGCATCAGCATGTCTGACTGATTTACTGCTGGGTCTCTAAGTGACTGACTAGTTAAATCATCATCATCGGCTACATTTCAGTAGCTCATGTGTCCTTCTGTCCAGCAAAGGCACACCCTTTCTTTTCTCCACCTTGTTTCTGATGAGCGAAAGTCACTTTGGATTCGTTAAAGACGCATAGAAATAAGAGTGTTTGGCTTTTTTTCTGGAAAAAAGAAATAAACCCACAAATAAAACCACTTTGAATGAAAGGACAAACAATTTGTTGTACCATCAATTCTTCTTCTTCTTTCGGCATTTCCCTTCAGGGGTCGCCACAGCAAGTCGGTTTCTTCCATCTAACCCTATCTGCTGTATCCTCTTCGGTCACGCCAACTATCTTCATATCTTTTTTTTTTTTTTTGATTATTTTGAATTACTCTATTCATCCCTCACCGGGGAAATTTGTTTGCTGCACTCCTTACACCGCAGCAGGCTGCCCTTCAACGGCGCCAATGGTGGGAGAAGTGGGGGCTAGGTGTCTTCTCCAAGGACCCTAGACGTGCTCTCCGTGGGACGCGAACCCGCGACCTTCCGGTCCGCGGGCGAACGCGCTAACCACGCGGCCACCGTCTCCACGTCTTCCTTCACTGTATCCATGAACCTTCTCTTTGGCCTTCTTCTAGTCCTCTTTCCTGGTGGTTCCAAATCCAGCATCCTTCTTCCGATGTACTCTATCTCCTCTGCATATGTCCAAACCATCTCAGTGTGGCCTCTTGGACTTTATCTCTAAAACCTCTAACATGTGCTGTTCCTCTGATGTACTCATTTCTAATCCTGTCCATCCTAGTCACTCCCAGGGAGATCCTCAGCATCTTCATCTCTGCTACCTCCATCTCTGTTTCCTGTCTTTTCCTCGATGCTACTGTTTTTAGACCAAACAGCATGGCCGGTCTCACCATGATTTTGTACACTTTCCCTTTCATTCGAGCTGAAACTCTTCTGTCGCACATCACACCTGATACTTTTCTCCACCCGGTCCAGCCTGCCTGCACACGCTTCTTCACCTCTCTTTCACACTCTCCATTGCTCAGGACTGTTGATCCTAGATACTTAAAATCTTCCACTTTCTTTATATCTTCTCCCTATTACCTCACTTTTCCATTTGGATCCCTCTCATTCACACACATGTACTCTGTTTTACTCTGACTAATCTTAATTCTTCTTCTTTCTAGTGCAAAACTCCACCTCTCCAGCAATCCTTTTCTAAAAAACTAAGTGTTCCATTGTTCTGTTCTGTCGTCTTCCGGTTGTCAAGGGCCAGGTCGCAGGGGCAATGGCCTAAGATTGGAAACCCAGGCTTTTCTCCCACCACAGCTGCATCCACCAGCTCACCCGGGAAAATCCCGAGGCATTCTCCAGCCAGCTGTGAGACACAGTCTCTCCAGCGAGTAAGGGGCCTGCCTCTTGGTTTCCTCCCGATGTGGCATGCCTGAAACACCTCATCAGTGAGGTGTTCGGGCATCCAAACCAGATACAAAAAACCGCGCCAACTGACTTCTCTCGACCTGGATGAGCAACGTCTCTACTAAGAGCTTTTCCCGGATTGCAGAACTATTCATCCCATCTCTGGTTTTCTCTAAACTTTTGAATAAACATTTTAAATAAACCAAACTAGTAGCTGAAACTTGTAATGGCAAAACAAAAAGCCAAAATGAAATTAGTTATTAAAAAAAATGTACTGTTTGTAATGTTTTATTTTTTTTTGTGATCTCTTTTTAATGTAAAACTACAAAGCGCAAATGTCTACAGATTTTAAATTTATATAGTAATGCCCTAAATCACAAAAAAGCAAGTTATTTATTCATTTGTTTTTGCAGTGATGACTTAATTTCTTTGTTCCATTCTCGCACCTGCTCTCCTTTGATCTCCTAAGATCTGATATTTACCATAGCAACGTGAAGCTTTGATAGTTTTAAAAATTCAAGCAGAAAATTAGGATGAAAGTGCGTGCTGAGATAAAAACAAAACTGTTTTGGGAAAAAACGGACTCACTTCAAAGTTATTTGTGGTTTGAGATTTTTTGTCTTTCCTTTTATAATATTTTATCAAAGTACTTGTGGTGTTGACATCTGCACCCCTCGGTTAACAACATTCGGCTTTAGTGTACCTCACCACAGGTTGTTTTTTCAATAATTCATGCCGACATTTGCTCTCATATGGTTAACAATAATTTTCAAAAGGACACCTTTGATTTTGTTTTGTTGTTTCAGAAGATTTTTTTTTTTTGTAATCTAATATTCTTCAGAACAAACATTTAAAGCAATACGTTTCAGGTGCTACTGATAGTTATTAACTTTCGCAATCCCTGTAGTTCAACGTGTCAAACGCCGTTCTGGGAGGGTCAGTGTCATGTAGGTTCTCCAGGTGTTTTTTGTGTCAATGCACTTGATGCAAGTTATTGAGTCAATGTGCCAAATTTTATTGACCATAGATTCCATATTATCTGCATCACCCTACCTCGGCCCTCCAGGACCAGTTCTTGACACCACTGCTGTACATGTCGCCAGTAGGGATTTTTGTGTCCTTTTAGGTGCAATAATATTTTCTTTTTTTAATATATTTTTTGGTCTTTTTATGTATTTTTCTTTTATTTTGTTTCCAATTCTATAACATTTCTTGAAGAAAGCAATGGTCGGTAATAAAGAAATTTAGCTTGAATACGATAAATTTTATTTCTTAACTTTAACATGGGGCTATAAAGTGGTGCATGGTTAGTGGTCACAGCAGGAAGGTTGGGGTTACAGTCTATGAGTGGTGGCGAGGCTAGACACACTGGTCTTTCTGTGTGAAGTTTGCATTTCTTCCCTCGTACGCATGGGTTTTGTCCAGGTACTTCAGTTTTCTCCCACCCTCCAAAAACATTCATATTAGGCCAATTGGCCACTGTGAAATTGCCCCGAGTAATGTCTGTGTGTGGATGAATGTCTGTGTGTGCGGCCATGGAACAGAAGGGCAACCTGTTTGGGTATACCCTGCCTCTCTCCTTGAATAAGCTGGGCTAGGTTCTGGCACCCTCTGCGACCCGGTCAGGAAGAAGCGGTTTAGAAGACCAAACAAATTTTAACATGCATATAGTTAAGTTTGCATCCACGACACCGAACATAATGACTAAAAGGAAAAGTCCAAATTTCGTGACACATTTTTAACAAATTTTTGTCACCTTTTACCCAAAAGAATAGCTCTATCTGATGTCCATCAGTATCAGCCACCTTCACTCTGAAAAGAAGAATGACCCTCTTAGCCATAATACACAGGTCTCAGCTGTTCCCATTTTTGCTTGACACAAGAAATCTGTCCCCGGATGAGTTTAAGATAACTTTAGGACAGCGCCTGAATACGAGATGGATGTCTGTTTTGTTAAAGGGCACCTTAGGGAGCAGAGAGTGCTGTGAAGAACAAAATGGCAGAGACATGAAAGGCAAAGTAATCAAATCGCCATGTGTGGTTTGTCATTTAATTTTGTGTGTGCATCAAGCCATGTAGCTGAGAAGATGTTAAACTATGAATTATACTCGATTAGTTTTTAGTCTTTTAACTACTGCATGAAAACAGCTTGTTTAGCTACTTCGAAAACGTTAGTCGCCAGTCTGTTATAGATTATTCAAGCGTAGCATTTCTAAGTTCAGAGAAAGATTAAAATTAGCTCTAAAATAATTATCAGGTATATATGATCTACATTGGGGATATTTGTTGCTACAAGGTAGCTTTTCTTTGCTATTGTCGTTTCCGCCTCTAGATATTATGTACCTCTGTATCATGGTCTTCTGCTTCGTCTGGGTAGGGGTGAGGGCAAAGCAGTCCCGCGTTCGAAGAGCTCTTCACCTTATCTCGGAGTGGAAGCCCAGATATTCAGCAAAAAAAAAACCCAGACTAATTTACTTGTATTTGGGATCTTGTTTTTATGGTGACCAACCACAGCTGGTGATCAAAGGAGAGGGTTCAGTTGTCTGGTATGCGGAATTTTTTTGGCTCAGCTCTCTTTTCACCATATAAGAGTACTAATTATTGCAGCTGCTGTATCATTCCCCCTGTTGATTTCCCGCTCCATTCTTCCCTTACTTGTGAACAAGACGCTGACTGAAATCTTTGAACAACATATTCAATTGTCTTACAAACTTCAAATTGAACTGAAAATACTTTATTAAACCCCGAAGGGGAATTTGATGCTGCGGTGCTAACACCTCGTTGCCTTCCCGGTCCGCTTACATGGTGTAAAAGTTGGCAACTGAACAGTTAAAAAACAGTCCATAATGAGTCCACGAAGTCAGGCTTCAATGAAGCACACCAAAGTGGCCCCTCCACATTCCTGCTGGGTCAGAACGAGCGTCCCCAGTTCGTCCATCTTGCCAGCGAGTGTCCAGATGTTACCCATGACAACCACAGGGACGCTGGGCTCAAAGCGCCTCCTTTCTGATCATCTCCTTCTCAGTTCTGTCGGGACTGTATAGATTTGTCCAGCCAAGGTGGATCTTGTTCCGAGAGCTAGCTGCTGGTTGAGTCCATGCTAACAAAGCGAAACGACCCTATGACCAGCAAAGCGGAGAACTAGCCATTGAAACCAAAAATCGGCTAGTCTAAAAACAGCCCTCTGAAGCAAAACAGTACAGTCCAAAACGACCCCCAAAGAGCGCACAAAGTCACATCTCCAGAATGGGACCAAACACAGATTGGTGTGTGGTCTTAACTTAAACAGAGGTTTAAGTTAAGTTTGTCTGGTCATACTTAAACACAAATAGTTTAAGTTTTTAAACTGTTTTATAACTTAAACTGTGTAAACCCCCGCAACTCCATTGGGGATGGGTGGTTCAGAAGACAACAAGTCTTTGTATCTTTATTTAATTTAAAATATGACTGTGTGAACATTTATGTGTGGTATGAATGGAGTATGGGGTAGCTCGCACTGACCCAAATATGAGCTTTTACAAACCTAAACCCCAGTACAAGAAATAGAAAAAGTGATGGCAGGGGAATATGGGAAGATGTCATGAACCTTTTCAATGGGATGAATAATGGTAGCTGGGCTAGGGAACAACTGATCAAAAATGGCCACCATAAATCAAGAATGAGGCAAAACCAGTTAGATGAAGTCATAATGTAAGGGGAAATGACTGTAGAAAGAAGAATAAATGCCTGAAGTGATGAAGATGTGGCTGGAATATTTGAGTAAAGATGAGGTGGAACGGCTGTGTTGTTCTTTCGTTGCACGGATGCCGGTCACCCTCTGAGCTGTGATTTAAAAGATGGAAAGTCTAATCTTAAAATTGCTAATACAAAAAAATCAACATAAACCTTAGACAAGCCCAAACACATGCAAGCTTTATCTTTTTAAATTTCTTGTAAGGTTGTTTAATAACACATCTAAAGCAATTTCGAAGGAACACAACCGATCTGCATAAAGATGAACACACATTGATACTGTATTTACAGTAGTGATAGGACTCTGATAGCTGTTCAAAATATGTATAACTCAATATGCTTGGCTTTTTTATGTCTTTAACATATCTCTTGTATACATATCCCTGATTTTTTTATGTTGAAAGCACCCTGTTGTCTGCTCATGAGCCAGTCATGCATCTTTTTTTTTTTTTCACCATCTTGTACAATTTAAATGGTAATATTTTTCACAGGAATGTTGTCCGTGCTCTGCATTCTTCATGCAAAATTCTGCATAAACTGTAGTGAAAAGCAAAATTACAGATGAAAAACTAAACAAGGAGTTTCAAAGCAGTCAGAAAGCAAAAGTTTTGTCATTGCATGTGAAAAAATCTTAACTTTACTAATTTTGTACAGTTCACTGCATAACTTTGACATTTACTTAAATTTTTTATTTCTACATAGTCTAATCTAATTTAACAGATCTCAATTTGTATTGAACTTTAGTTTGACATATTATGGTCACCTAGGGTCACCAGCTGTGGGTGGTGACCAAAAGAACGAGATCGCAGGTACAAGCGGCCGAAATGAGATTGCTCCAGGGCTCTTATTCAGAGCTAGGGTGCTCTGCTATCCAGGAGGAGCTCAGAGTAGAGACGTTGCTCATTTGGGTCAAGAGAAGGAGTGGTCAGCGCAACTGGTTAGGATGCCACTCAAGCACCTCGCTGGTGAGGTGTTTCTGGCACGTCCCACCAGGAGCAGACCCAGAGGCAGGCCCCAAATCCGTTGGAGAGACTGACTCACAGCTGGACAGGGAACACCTCTGGGTCCTGCCTGGTGAGCTTGAGGATGCAGCCGGGTTGAGAGAAGCATGGGCTTCCCATCTGAGGCTGTTTCCCCCGCACCTTGGCCCCATCATATTTATTACAATTCATTTGATAGAATTGTAATAAATATGAACCTGTAGAAACTATTCCACACCGTAGGAAGAGTAAAAAGGAGGTTCATGGACACAGTGAAGGAAAACATGAAGATAGTTGGCGTGACGGAAGAGGATGCAGGAAATAGGGTTAGATGGAAGAAACTGACAGGCCTTCCTCTAGGCTTCTTGCCTGGTAGTTTCAAATCCAGCATCCTTCTGCCACTGTACTCTCTCTCTGCTCCACAGATATACAAACCATCTCAGTCGGGGCTCTCTGACTTTATCTCCAAAACCTCTAACATGTGCTGTTCCTCTGATTCTGTCCATCCTGGTCCCTCCCAGAGAGATCCTCAGCATCTTCATCTCTGTTACCTCCATCTCTGTTTCCTGTCATTTTCTCAGTGCCACTGTCTCCAGAGCAAACAGCATGGCGGGTCTCACCACGGTTTTGTACACTTTCCCTTTCATTTTAGCTGAAACTCTTCAATCAAACGTCACACCTGATACTTCTCTACATCCTTTCCAGCCTGCCTGCACAAGCATCTTCACCTCTTTTCCACACTCTCCTTTGCTCTGATCTGTTGATCCTAAGTACTTAAAATCTTCCACCTTCTTTATCTCTTCTCGCAGTAACCTCATATTTGGGGCTTTTCATTCACACACATGCACTCTGTGTACTCTAATTTGCAACTACAATAAGTGTTAAATAAATCAAACATTTATTTATTTTGTCATTTATTATTGAGCTATTCAGAAAAACAAATGCATTTATGTGAAAAGCAACGTAAACCACAAATATGTAATCAGACCACTGATATTTGTGTATTTTTTCTCAATTGTTATGGCTACAAATACTCTATATTTTATCCATATACTTGTAATTGCTTTTTCTTTGGTGTGGTATGATGTTATTCAAAAAAAAAAATAAATGTAGTAAATTATTTTGAACATAAACATACATATTTTGGTAAATTAATAAAAAAAAAAAAATAACATTTCATGGCTGGAAATGAAAAGAAGTTGTCATACTTGTTGTAAAAAAAGGCATTTAAAATATCTGTTCAAATTGAAATTGTAACAAATACACAGATTGAGATTCAGTGCCGTATCATCAAAGCCAAATTGAAAATAATTAAAGTAGAAATATGCAACGCTCTTTTATTTGCCTTGCACAACTTTTTTTTTTACTTTTCAAGTTATTTTTGTGACTTATACAATGAACTAATCCATGTTATCCAGTCTTTATTTCTTGAAACATATGCTCATCATCCAAAAGGTGTAGTAAATAGTTTTGGTTCCAATGTTCCTCTTGCTTTCTCCCATATATAAACTATGTTTAGCTTTAGGCTGTGGCAAATCTGTCATTCATTCCTCTTCTGTTGATTTTTGACTGAGCTCTGCTTCGAATTTTTGGACTGAATGCTCCTTTCAACTGAATTCTGCACCAAGAAAAAACTTCAACCGCCTTTAGTCAAGCTTTTAGTACTAATCTTCAGTAGTTCATATGGAAAAGCTTGAACTGGCCCAGATTCTTTTTTAAAAGTTGACAGCAACCCCCCCGATAAGAGGCTTAGACAAAGAAGAAAAAAAAGGCAAGTTGGCTTATCTAAGAACCTTGGAATCAGCATCTGACACTGATTATCCATCAAGTAAGAAACTAGTCTCATCTATTTCACACCGTATTTTTACTGTAGTCATGAGGAGTTTTTACAATCAGTCACTTATCGACCTTTGTCATCTTTTTAATCAAACATATAGGCCTTAAAACAGTGGTCTTTGGGAAAACAATATGGCTGGTTTCACTTAACAATACAGAAAATAGTGAACATACAAGTATATCACAAAATTCTTACGAGTTTGCTACAGCCCAGACCACATCGAACATTCAAAAAGGTGGTGAGAAAAAACCCAAAAGAAACTCGTTACATATGGAAAACAAGCCTAAAAGTTAAAGACTTGAACCAAAATTCTGTGATCAACTCAACAATATTAAAAAAAAAAATCTATTTTTAATAATAAGACTATCCAAAGCTTATTGTACGGGATACCTAGACTTAGTAGCTTACGTACTAATTTGGAAAGGCCGGCGCAGACTAATGAAAACATATTAGCTGCTTTCATTATGCTGTTGGGCAGTAAATATGCTGGGCGTTCCAATGAGTTGTTTTTCCAACAGAAACAGGGTCAGTGATCACAGCTCTGATTACTGCTAATGCCAAGTTTTAAACTCTTTCTGAAAAGAAAAGGGTGTGAATAAGTGTTTACAAGTGTTTCTTCAAATTTAATGAATCAGTAAATGGCTTTCTTTGCCCCCAAATGAAGTGCCCGATGACCCCTATTACTCTATTCCCAAAAGTAAAGTGGTACTTTCTTACTAATAAATAGATGGAACTAAGTGGTTGTGTTGAAGCTGAAAATTGGTAATTAGCCAAAGTCTTTTGATTTTAAACTTGAGTCTATTTGGAGGACAATTTATTGAGGATGAGTTAATAAATCCGATCCTTTTAGGAAACAGTTAATCCCACAAAAATTTTTAAATTAAATGGAAAGGGGTGAGGGCGGCATGGTAACACAGTGGTTAGCACAGTGGCCTCACAGCAAGAAGGTCAAGGGTTTGAGTCCTGGGTGAGGACAAGGCTCGGAACACTGGCCTTTTAGTGCGAAGTTTGGACGTTCGCCCCGTGTATGCATGGGTTTCCTCTGCGTACTCCGGTTTCCCACCATCCTTCAAAACGCAGCCCCTCTCCTCAAAACAGCCAGGATGGGCTCCAGCACCTCCTGCGACCCGTAAAGGATGGATGGTTAAGAAGATGAATGAACAAATGAATGAATGGAAGGTGTGACGTTTGTTTGAATCTGGAGTCTTTAACCATTGGATTGTTGCCTATAGTTTCGGTTTTTCTTTTAAATCGGCCATCTATATTAGACGTAGATTTATTGAAACTTTGTCTTAATATAATATCTCATGAAGATAACGTGTCATACAGCAGACCTCAATATATAAGGGTAGACATGGCAAATTCCTCATGTTCCACAGAATCCATTGACCTGTGTGGCAGAGGGTCTTTGTGAAAGGGAAGGGTTTTGATAGTCAGTCATCTTCTGTACTGCTTATCCCAAATTTGGCGCAAGGGTTCAGATGGTAACACTGAGAAAAAGTAAATAGGAAGAAGTAACAGACAGACTTTGACAGTGTGAATGAAACATCTTAGGCGAATAGTTGCCTTGCTACAAAGCAATGTGGCACGGATTCCATAATGAGGAATCTTTTGGTTTCAAGTTATTTAGTGTTCAATTTGTAAATATTTCATCCACTTGTTGTAGATTGCTGTGAATAAATTGTTATAGGACATGTCTTAAGACACTGGTTTGACTGAGTGATACTGTACGTCTTGACTTATTGAAGATCAAGTCCGAAAAAGAGTACAAATTTCCATTCCATTGTCTTCCCCTTTATCTGGGACTGGGTTGTGATGGCAACAGAATCAGATGGGAAGCACAAGGTTCTCCCACTCCGGCTGAATCCCGCTCACCCGGGGGGATTCCAAGGTGTTCCCCGGCAAGCTGTGAGACGTTGTCTCTCCAGCAGTTCCGTGGTAAGTTTTACAGATGCCTTTGTGTTCCTAATTCTAAACCCTTTCAGGATTGACATGATTGGAGTTCATATTGAAGAGGGTAGAGCAACTTATCAAGACAGTGGAGACCAGAAACCTTATTTTGTCAAAACACTTGCAAAAGTTGTACTTTTATCCACTAAATCAGTCCAATTCTGACATTTCTCAAGCTCTCTAAAACATTTAATAGCTATTCCACTGTAGTTTAAACCTCTAAATCCTCCCCTCCATGGTCAATTATCCTCCTGTCTGATTGTATCTTAAAGGTGTTGTGTTAGGATATTTAAGTTATGGCGACTTTTAAGAGTTCTTTCTTTTCATTGTATAGAAAATACTGTAAAACATTAGGGGTTGGGTCTATTATAAAGATGGATTCTAATGTGTTGGAAAAGGACTAAGATTTATTTTGATGTTATGAAATCCAGAGGACAAAGAAAAATTAATCACAAGGTTATTTGAGGATTTGAGACACTGAGTCATGGTTTGGTTAAACATCGTGCTGACTCATCTGAGAATCCCAGGGTTTATCCTATATTTGTAGGCACTGTTTGTCAGACGTATTGCAGCAGCAGGAGAGGGATTTCTGCAAATGATAAGCTTCTGTTGGGAATCAATAGAGAAGAAGACTGACCTTTCATTATGCATGTCAGTGCAGAGCCCACGCCAACCTCTCTGACTAACGGAGTGTAAAGTCTTCATTCAGCTCTTTGACCTCAAATACTTCCATGGTTTTGTGACGCGGTCTTTTGTGCATTTGCAGATAAGGGCAAATTCAGCTTAATGTTCTCAATTTGTTTATCTTTTCTTTCAATACGGCCATCACCCCTTTGTGTTATTTTCCCTCTCTAATTCAAAGAGGGATTAGCAGGCTGGTGCCGGGCAATGAGGGGATGTGTTAACTCTTTTGGTTTTTTTTTTCTAAAAGGCTGAATCCAAGCTTGTTAGAAATCTATAATTGTTTCAGGCTTCAGTTAAAGTGCCGTTGCGCCTGATTTTCTTTGCCTCCGCTAATAAGACAAACGATTTCTACTACAAAAATCCAGAAATGCACAAACAAAACCTTTCTTTTAATGTCAGGTTTAAAAGAAACCAATCATTTGTTCAATGCAACATGAGTGATTGGGTGATGTACTTAATACGTCCAAAAACGATTTTATTCTAAATTGGTGTGTCAATATCTCTAAACCTTTGTTCATGTGCACCATTTAAAGTACCTGGTTAAACTCAATAAATTCATTTTGGTAGATGTTCAAAATATTCAGAAGCCAGTAAAAAAGGATTAAACTTAAAAGCTTAGCTGTGCAAAATTTCAGAGATGTTGACAATTTGACAAAATCCCAGCACGTATTGAGGTTTCAAAAACAATAGTGAATATAGATTCATAGGAATCTATAGAGTTACAACAGATGGGAGAGGCTATGACTGAACATAAATGTTTAAATAAACCTTACTTTTGTCAATCAGAATAAAACAAATGTGAGCCCTGGTGAAATAAAAAAAGAAGGGATGAACCAAGCTGCTTCCTTAGCTTTCAAAATTCAGGGTGTTGAATAAAAAGCCTGTTGCTTCCACAACCTGAACCCTTCATATGCTGAGAACACATTCATTCATCTACTGAAATGCTTCCCGGCTAACGATTTAACGTTCCCAGAACATTCTGGGAAGGTTTTTAAAAGGTTAGCAGAACGTTTTTGGTTTTCAGAATGTTCCTCGAACCTCAGGTTTAACCATAACATTTGAAATGTGGCTCTCTCAACATTCTGGGAAGCTTTAGCTCTGACATAACCACCACCTAACATTTAAGGAACGTTAGTTTTTGGTTAGGTAAAAACAAACATTTAGAGAAATACAGGCTAATGTTCCCTGGAGGTTCTCTGTTTGCTGGGTAAGTGCCATAGCCTATCTTGGCTGATACGGGTGAGAGGCGGGGTATGCCACGAACTGGTTGCCAGTCTGTTGCGGGGCCATCATAATACAATTTATTTGAAAAGAGCTTCACATTTAAAACCATCTCACAGTGCTACATTAAAAAGTATTCATTCTGTTGGCATCCTTCTGTCTCTAAAGACAATGGAGTCTGCCCCTTTCCGTTGCGCAATTCCACAATTCCATTGCGGGAGCCGCAGCTGCTAACGCACTTGCTGCAAACGTGAATCATAGGACTCCTCCTATCGTCCAGAGCACCCCTTAGCCTCAGCTTTACTCCAATTGTCCCTGGGCTTATAACTGGTAACTGTTACTCCCCGTGTTGAGTCTGCACTGAGATTGCGAAGGAGGGGTGACCTCCCCAGGTGCAAGCCTGGGCAATTGGTATGAAGATCCAGGAGTGCCCAGTGCCAGGATCCCCCTCTCAGCATTGCTGACAAAGTCTGACTGAAAGGCATGCCGATACAGCCGGTGTAAGCGCTGGAGGTGCCAGAAAGCCTCACAGAGCTCAGCCAACTGCCTACGAGACCCCATATCGGATTTTCTGTCTGGGTTTACTCCCATAGCCTTTGGCCAGCCAAGGCCAAACTGCAAGGCAACAGGTACCCTAACCCTGCATTCACTGAACTGAAACTATACAAATCAACCAAGCCCATATACATGGTATTTTAAAATCCTTTCGTGAGTTATAAACCTTCTTTTTCTGCAATATCTTAAAGGGTAGAAGCATTACTTGCTCTATCAGAGGCAATTTCTGTGGTTAGATTGTAGCGGAGGTTTTCATTTGAATTTGCACTGTACACAAAGGCTATTTCTATTTATTAAAACACATTTTATGGAAGTTTCCGTGACCTTGTCTTGTTGCAAGCTGTACAATAGCGAAGAAAAAATCTTTTTTTCTGTCCATACTGAAGTGGAGCATGTCGTCCTAGCCTTGATGCTTTTCTTAATGGTCTGAGGTATTTCATTCTCTAACTAGATTGTGTGAAATAAATGTGATGAACTTTGATTTTCAACTTTCTGTACAAAGAAAAAAAATACTTTTTGCATAAAACAAAACATCACTTTATAAGGTTTTTTTTTTTTTTTTTAGTTTTACCTAAAATGATCCACGTTTAGTGATTACCTCTGGACAGGTTTATAAAAAGTCGTAAGTTCTTAATGCTTTCTTCTGCAATCTGTGGAAGAGATTTAACAACGTCGAAAAATCACTCAATGAGTACCAGTCACTGGTTTTTATTTTCTTCGGAAAACTTTCTAAGTCTTCAAACATTTCGTTTTTGGAGTCCCAACTATATTCTTCTGCATCCTCATGAGCTCAGTTATTGATTTAGGTGGGAAAAAAGATCATTTTTTTTTTAGCCCAAAATAGTTGAAGATCGTTTTCAACTCGAAAGAACGCAATTGCACAGTGTTTGTCAATAACTTATTATGACTGTTAGAACTTTCTTATCAAATAATGGCCGCGTAGTAGAGTCATCCGATAAAAAATGAATACCCTACAAGGACTTTTAAAGTAATATTGTTTGCTCACTTAAATAAAGTTCAAAAAGTTTACAGAAGCGAGTTTGCCGGAGGCAAAATCTCACATTTATTAAGCATCAAGGATAGTCTTGTAAAACCAAATTTTTTACTTTGTTAAATTAAACATTGAATTGAATTTACCATATTGTCTTGTTGACAGTTATCTGAAGTCTAATTATGGAGTGCAGTGTCCCAATTCAAATAAAAAATAATTACGGTTGGGGGTGATTAAGGCAATCAAACAAGATGAGATCAAAGGCCTATGTGTTAGAAAGCAACACAAGTGGGTTCAGCTAAAGTCCAGGCATCAGTGGAAGAATCACCAGAATTCTAATAACGCAGCAAAAAATCAATTACGAGGTTTTTGTGAACCTAAAAGAAAATAAATGCAAACAAAAACACATTTTCCAGAGAATGGCAAGCATTTTGATGATAGTGAAACTAAAATCTGTTGTTTAACTACAATTAATTAGTAACAATCAGACCCAATAAAGCTAGCTGTGAAATTACTGAAATTTTATGGTATTCAGAAAAATCTCTAGGTGGTCATCGAAAGCAAAACACAAGAAACTGACTTTAGGCTATATCAAGTCTAGTTAACCCTGTAATGGGTAAAAGTTTTTCACGTTTTTTTGCTCTGAACGGGCACAAACACTTTCGAACTAACAGGAAACTGAAAGTAGTTCACCACCAGAAGTTGTTCACTTCTCGAATAATCTCGTTTTCTAACGTGAGTTGCCATGAACGCTTTAGGCCATTTTGTAAAGGGCTAAACAAAATCTCTCCAGATGATACTTTTGATTTTGTGTCCTAAAATTTGTAGAATTTTTTTTGAAGTTAAAAAAACAAAACAAAAAACAGAATATATTGTAAATTGTTGTAGTAGAAATGCTTCGAATTTTGAACTCAAAATAAAACCAAAACCTGTTTTTTTTTAAAAGTTATGTCTAATTTATTTATAAGTCAGATTATTTTTCTTGATCATAATTTAAGAAATTATTTATTTTTTATTTTGTTTGTTTAAATAATTTTGGAGGTATACTTAGAGGTAAATGTTTGAGCAAATTGGAAACAAAAACTCAAACCAAAAGCTTTGGCTCGGTTTCGTTCATTGCTTTGGAAACCAAAATATGTGGCTAAAGAAATTTAGCTTTGCTCTTATGCTCTTAATAAAAAAAAAAACTCTATTTCAAGAAAAAATGCAGCCTTTTAAATTTCTAGCATGGATGAAAGACATTTTTGAACTTGTGACCCCAAAACACTCAATCCTGAGGTCAAACTGGTTGCTGGGAAAAATGAGAAAAAGTCCAATTTTCTCTGGTGAATTCAAAAGATACTGCGGCGCAGAGAGTCAGAATTTTTTATCTAGACTCGTTGTAACTACGCATTCCAACTCGTCTCAATCTTCAATATCTTAAAGTATATGCATTACGTAGATTATTGTTTACATGAAATAGAACCAGACAAAATTTGTCCATTTAAAGCTTTGTTATAGTTTCCAGAAAAACATTTCAAATGCCAAGTTATTCATACATTTTTTCTCTTGGATTTCATTTAGTACAATGATAGTAGTTTTCATGTGAACAAAAATAAGAAAAATCCATGAAACTGTGTGTACTTGCAAATTGCAAATCAGGACTACCCAGTCTTTTGGGGTAACAAAAAAATACGCATTGACTCTTCAAGAGAATAAAAAATATTTCAAGATACCGCACAGAGTGCCTACACATTGTTCCTTTCAGTTAAATGAACTCTAGTTGTGTCTATCTTTTCAACTGCTTTGGAAACGAAGCGCTTTACTAGCTTATATTCGCCCATTCACAACTGACGGTGGAAGCTGCCGTGCTAGGTGCAAACCGCCAACAGGAGTGCCAACAGGAGCAATTGATGGTTTGGTCTCTTGATCAAGGACAACTCAGCTTGAACTCTGGGCAGGGGAATTGAACCGGCAATCCTCCACTTGCTGGTTCGATTCTGTCGGGGAATCAACCAAGGTTGCCTAGAATCAGGATGTTCTGGGCAGCTTAAACATCTTGTTTGCCCAGGATGTTAAATGTTTTTGTTAAGGAACATATAATGTTAAGGGTTTTTTTTTTTTTTTGGGTCTGTCCCTTATCAAACTCTTTCATTTTGTCATCTTTCTTTGTTTGTCTTTTGCACCAAATACTGACATCTTGTTTTTTGTCAAACTGTCTTCAACAGACCCAGACTTGAAGGTATCAAAAAGAAGACTGAGAATTTCCACCTGTTGACACATCAGACGGAGAAGCCGTGTTGGAGAGTCACAACCAGAGGTGCAGTAAACACACTTGAAGGGCCTTTTAAAAACCCAGAGTACTGTAGATGGCTCAACTTCTGCTGTGATTGATATACCGTAGGCTATGAGCTGTATGACTAAAGGTGTCCAAGTGAGAGATTTATCCAACATGTTTTTTTTTTTTTGTTTTTCCGGAGGCTTTAATGAATGCTATTTTTCACAAGCCTTAGAGGTTTTCTTGCTCATTTCATGGCTCAGCAGAAGAGCCAAGTTGAAAGTCTGGCAATCTTGTCTACGGTGTATGTTCAGAAGTGTGTGTATCCCTGTGGGGGTGGGATGTGTATCACCATGACTGAACCTGCTATGTCTGTCAAGACCCGAAGGATAACCCATCTCGCAAGATCCTTGACAATTTTCAGCTGTAGCTGTGGGAAATCAAGTGTGTGAGTGACTTGTTATTAATCCATATGGACTGTAAGTCAGACCGGGAAGTGTTTTCCGTTTTCTCGCTGAAAACTTTTATTTTGGAGTCAATAATAAAAGAAGATGATGAAGATTCAATAAAACTTAGATGACCCTTTTTGTTAACTTCAACTTCATACCAATGAAGTCAGTTCAACTCTTCGAGATCTAAAGCTTTTTCTTCTTTTGGCATTTCCCTTCAGGGGTCGCCACAGCAAGTCAGTTTCTTTCATCTAACCCTATATGCTGCATCTTTTTCGGTCACACCAACTATCTTCATGTCTTCCTTCACTGTATCCATGAACCCCCTCTTTGGTCTTCCTCTAGTCCTCTCTCCTGGTGGTTCCAAACCTAGCAATCTTCTTCCGAAGATTCTCTCTCTCCTCTGCACATGTCCAAACTATTTCAGTCTGGCCTCTCTGACTTTATCTCCAAAACCTCTAACATGTGCGGTTCCCCTGATGTACTCACTTCTAATCCTGTCCATCCTGGTCACTCCCAGAGAGATCCTCAGCATCTTCATTTCTGCTACCTCCATCTCTGTTTCCTGTCTTTTGCTCAGTGCCACAGTCTCTGACCAGGCACAGGCAAACCAGGGCCCGCGGGGCACTTGCGGACTATTAAACGTTTTAATCCGGCCTGCCGAACTTGAAATAATTGATAAATAAATCTTGTTAGTGTTTTATTGTCCCTGCAGTTCTGATGTTTCCTCACTAGATGGCACACCATATGATATGGAAAGCCACCGGGCCCAATTCACGCACGTAAACAAGCGTGTTAGATGTTAAAACAAGCAAAATGTTACATCAATCGCTTAAATTTCCAACCTAGCGCCACTAAATGCTCGTTTTTAAGCACTATCGCATTAGATAGTATAGACCTAGCGCCACTAGATTAGAAAATTACCGTTCTTGATGTAACATTTAGCGCGCTTGTTTAAAATCTAGCACACCATTCTATCGGCCTAATCTAGCGGTTACCAAATCCTGCCATCCATCTGGTAGTGTTCTGGCCCGCATGTCAAATGTTAGAACTCAATGTGGCCTGTGAACCAAAAATTTAGCCCACCCTTGCTCTAGACCAAACAGTATGGCCGGTCTCACCACCGTTTTTGTACACTTTCCCTTTCATTTCAGCTGAAACTCTTCTATCAGACATCACACCTGACATTTTACACATTCAAAGCTACTGTGGACATTCACATTACTTTAAATTTGACCAAAGAGGAGGTTCATGGATGTGGTAAAGGTTGACGTGTAGGTAGTTGGTGTGCAACAAGAGGAGGGAGACGGTGAGATTAAAGAACATAATTTGCTGTGTTGAACGCTGAAGGGAAAATAAAAATGGAATATATCAGTCACTAAAAAAAACTTTAAAAAAGCAACTAAAATTCCAATGAGCAGTCCTTTTTCTTTTTTCTCTCTCATACATTTCACAAAATTACGCAAACAAAAACTGGTAAAGTGTTCTATTTTCACACAAATAGAATTAATGATCAATTGAATATATTTTCAAACGTCAGAATGTTTTAGCCTAGATCTGTGATACAGTTTGAAAAAAAGTGGGAAACTTTCGGATGTTCGGTGTGTCAGACATTGATTTCACATGCAAAACAAGTCAAAGTGCATCCGCACGGAATCACTAAAAAGTACTTTTCCCTAGATTTTTCTCCAGTTTATTCCTCAGCGCTACATTGCTAAGACTTGAGACCCTGTTGCTATGGAGTCCCATTGAATACCCAGCTACTAACGGTGTCTTATGACAGAAAACAAGTCACTCACAATTCTGTATTCCTGGTGGTACCTGTATTAACAAACTCTGTTGTTTCCGAAAGAATAAGACAGTGAATACAAAATAAGTTTCTTCCAACTGGTTGCTGACCCTTCGCTCTTGGATTGGACAAGGGTATCAGTCATTTGGGAATAACTCCGAGTTGGGTTGTTGCACTTTCCCTTGGAAACTAATCCAGCATGGTGGTCCAAGCCCCTAGTCATGGGTCCAAAATTATTTAAAAATGGGTGTACAGCAGAGGTAAGAACTTAAGCCCGAGCCCGACCCGAGCCCGACCCGAGCCCGACCCGAGCCCGACCCGAGCCCGACCCGAGCCCGACCCGAGCCCGACTTTCGGGTCGGGTCGGGCCTAAAAATGTCAATCATTACTTTGGGTCGGGTCGTGTTCGGGCTTCTCTCTCACTGGCTCTTTTTTTTTTTTTAAATAGATATATGTTTATAAAATGTAAACTAAAATGATGTGTGGGTACTAAACTAATAAATACTTGTTATAAAATTAAAACAGAGAAGTACTGTTTAACTACTAGACAGGATCTGCAGAGCCAGCTCATCGTCTGTGCACGTGAACGCCTCCTCTTAATTTGGTAATCCTGCCCTGCGCACGTCTTTATTTTATTTATTTTGAACTGGTATCCCCGATGTGAAGGAGTAAGAAGTTAAGGATAAACTAAAGGCAGGAGAACTGAAAAGACAAACACGCACCGGTAAGAGTGAGGTGTAGAAAACTTCAAATTTATTGTTCAAAATGCTACAGAAACTTGCGTTGGCTTCGCTGAATGTAGTCAACGTGGCGCTTTGATTTCATACGACACCAAATAGACTGGCACCTCGATGCTGAGCGGGCATTTAAACAGCTGGACTGGTAAAGGGATGATCGTTAAAGATCTATTTTATAATTTGTTTCAAAGACTGTTGCTCCTCTTCGCGCTGAGCAGGCCATCACAGACAAGCGCGTTAGGGGTCCTATTGTGTGATTTTTTTTTTTTTTTTTCATTAAAAAACGTGTTCTTGAAAATGTTCCCATTTATAAATAACCCTTCCCCTCCCGAGTCCTCACAAATAAAATATGACATTTCAGGCTTGTTTCGGGCTCCGGCCCGCAAATCACGTTGATTGGTCGGGCCTGGTCGGGTTTTAATATCCGCGGGCTCGGGTCGGGCTGGAATTTTTAGGCCCGATCTCACCTCTGGTGTACAGTGGCGTTATGAATTTGTTTGTGACCAATGGAGGCTGTCTGAGTTGTCAGTGAAAGGTCAGTGGAATAGCTGAACCAAGCTGAACCAATTTTATGGTCTCTTGCTGGTAGAGAACCAAAGAGATACAACAGAGCAGAAAGAAACTGCTTGATTAGAAATAAAAGACAAAAAAAAAAAAATCACTGCCATATGTCCAGAAATGATTGACATGCTTGCCACAGCAGGGCCTTCATCTGCTGTCGGGGCTGACTGTGATGATGGTTGAAGCCGCACTGATTTTACTCCCTAGAGGTTCTATTTTGATAAAAGAAACCCATTTAGACTTTAGACTTCTTCAGGCCTGAAGGGGAAATTGTTTTTCACAGACTGAACCCCCCTTTTTCCACATCGCCACATAGACAAAACCTCCCCCAGTTAATCCAAGTTAAACCTGAGCCATACGTAAGATTCTGCCGTAGACACACAAACTCCTAAAATATTGTTGCGTTGTTGATTGTACTAGGTTGATGAAAATATCCTTTTTTTTAATACCAAAATTGTTAGTTTCGGTACAATAATTGATGAGGTCCACTTTCCAACAAGACACTACAGTAAATCCCACATTAATTTTGATAGAGCAAATGTGTTTTTAACCATTTTTGATCAACATCGGAAGTGACTTAGAGACCTTCAGATATTTTGGTATTCTATTTAATAGCTGAAAGCCACAGCGGGATTCTTAAACTTAAAAAAAAGTATTGTCTCTGTGTGCTTCTCTATATGTGTAGCGAAGTGCTTCTCAAATAGCGTGTGTGACCCTGTGGAACATGTTTTTTTTTTTTTTTTTCCGAACTAGAGTAAAGTGTAATTCCACATCCACTACAATAGTTGTAGTCTATAGTTTAAATAAGAATTTAATTTTTTTTAATTCCAAGTTAATTGATGCACTTTATTTTTTTTTCTGTTACAGACTAAAAAACAATGTTAATAAAGCTGTTCTTTGGGGGGGCGCGACAGAAAATAATTGAGAAGCACTGGTGTAGCGGGACAGGAGTCCAAAAATATCCATTTAAATGCTATACACATTAGCCCATTTGTCAACATTAGTACATCAGTGTTCGTTCTCATCAGATCATCTTCTAACATAAAATAAATTGTAAAGTAAGATAAATGCTGGCTGTACGTTAAAAACTTTTTACGCTATAATGGAGTTATGGCAAGCTGTGCATTTAATATTAAACCCATCGATCGGGCTTGATCGGGAGAAATTCACCCTCAAAAATGATTGTCTAGTTATAAAACCATTGTATTATGCTTAAAGTAAAGGTAGCTGATCAATCAAACATAACTTCACAAGTAATATCATCACTAAATAAACACGTGAATAGATCTCATTCTACAGTGGCCACACCTACTAAACTCAAAACCATTCCTGATCACATGCATATATTTAAATCGTAAGTGGACCCTACTTATATAGCACTTTTCTACCTGTTTTGGCACTCAAAGCGCTTTTCAGTGTTGCTCACATACACATTCATACCTGATGGGGATGCTGCCATGCAAGGTGCAAACCACCATCTGGAGCAATTGGGGGTTCGGTGTCTTGCTCAAGGACACCTCGGCATGATCTCCTGGAAGGGGATCAAACCAGCAACCCTCCAGTTACAGGACAGTCGCCCCTACTCACTGAGCCATCCTTCCCCCAGGACTCTATATTTAGGACTACACCAACTTTGTAGAGACAAAAATATGATTAGTGTATGATAAAACCTTTCTTTTTCTCTTTCATTAATGCCAAAAGTTGAGCTTGTCTCTTTATATTTAAAAATATGAACAACTAATTTACGCCACTCAGATTTTGTTTCCTGTATTCCACGTTTAAAAAAAATCCAACTTAAAAGTACACTTGAAAAAATCTGCCTCTAAATCTCGTTATTCTGTTCCTTCAATGTGAGCTGTTTTTTTTTTTTTTTTTTTGTTTTGTTTTGGTTTTTTTTACCAACAGAACAAAATGTTTTTACTAGTGCCACTTGTTACAAATATGGCTTAGAAGAATTATAGAGTAGGGTGTATTTAAAAAATTCTGAACACACGGTAGCGTGAGCTGAAAGGTCCAGAAAAGTAAGCTCAAAATTTGATTTGGTGAACCAAGTTTTCCCGCCATTTTTTTTGGGCTACGGATAACTTGCAAAATGGATTCTCAGTCTTCAAGAAAACTGACATGTTATTATTTTTTTAAAGATTTGCACTTTTAAAAGGACTTTACTGTCTATTCAATTTTATTTATAATATTTTGCTGCATTGCTTGTGTTACAGTAGAAATTTTTCTTGACATATTGACATTTTACCCCCAGTCTATTCTGAATTTAATCTTTTTCTTTTGGGTGAATTCAAACAAGAATAGATCTTTTGGAAAATTCCTCAAACCACTAGACAGTTGGTTTCTGGACACAATAGGGAATGCCTGATTATCTAAAAAGAAGAACTAAGAAAGACAGCTAGAGACAAAAATGTCTTACAAGATGTCCGTAACAAGGATGCCAAACTCTGTTCTTTGACTGAACCAACCTGTAGTTTCTAAAGATTCTTCTGCTTCAAGACATTTGATTTCTTTCTTTGAGATGCTAAGCTCCCCGAGTTCAAAAGATTCTTCTGCCATTCGAAGAAGACTTTGTTCTTTCCAATACTGGTTCTTCACGTGCATTGACAATGGAAGCACACTATAATGAATATTGGTTCACTGCGAAGTACGTATCAATCACTGAAAACCTTCCCGCATAGGAGCCTGAGTTCCTTTACCTCATTTCTATAAGGTCCATTTTGAGATGGGCTTGTTATCCAGTTTTTGTCAGAATACATTTTTTTCCAGTTTTCTAAAATACAAGATATTTCGTTCCCATCCACAGCCATGTAAGCAGGAAGTACATTGGTAGGGACGGTAGGGATTGGTAGGGATTTGGGTAAACTGAGGATTTTTCAACAAGTTTTCTGCAATCTTCCTTGATGACAAAGCTTTTTACGTAACCATAAATTAATTGACTCATATTTGTCTTTTTATCAGTTTGTGTGTGCTAGGTCACGTTAAAACCCATTTTTTGTGTACCTACGAACTTCCCTCAACAACATGTGTGTTGTATTGCTCAACACTTTGTGTTTAATTTGTAAACCTAACCCGAACATGTTCATACAAAGTCGAACACTGAAATAACCGTAAAGATTATAACGAAAGTGGGCGGTTCTTCAAAAGTCTCAAATTCTTGGCAGATAACATATGGAAAATATGAGTTGGCAAAATTATTAAAAGCTGTGCTGACCGGAAAACAAACAAGAGACTCTTTGTTTTACTTGTCATTACAGACTGGAGTGTCTACAAAAAAATTTATCCCTGTCTGCTTTATTAATCCAGTTGTGAAAAACAAAAAGAGGCGTGTTCTTACAGACTAATGAGGGTAAAGGAAAGTTACAGACCAGGGGTGGGCAAACTTTTTTATTTGCTATAACAGAAGCAGAGGGATGGCATGCTTTGGTATACAACCGCGCTAGGTATGGAAAGTCATTGGAGCCGCTACATGCACGTAATTTAGCGTGCTAATGTTAAAATTGAGGGCCCTAGCCCTTAAAAAATGTGCATCTAATGCGCTAGGTTTAAAATGTAGGTTTGAAATCTCCTGACAATCTATTTTGATAACGTGTGCATGAGGGAAGCACACACATTTTAATGGGAGCAGTGTTGTTGTTTTTGCAACAAAGCCAAGATATCTATAGTGCACCATCTAGTGAGGAAACATCAGAATTGCAGGAGAAATAAATCATTAACATGGTTTATTTATTTAACTTCTTTCAGGCCTGATTAAAACGTTTAACAGGCCGCAAGTGGCCAGCAGATGGATAGTTTGCCCATGTCTGTTCCGAACCCTATTTACAGATAGTAAAGATGGGCAGTGGTGGAACGTAACGAAGTAAATATACTTCGTTACTTTACTTAAGTAAAATTTGAGACCTGTACTTTTACTTCACTACATTTTAGAGCAAATATCTGTACTTTTACTTCGCTACTTTTTAAAAGTGTGTTAAAAGTGTTGGGGAAGGATGGCTCAGTGAGTAGGGTGACCGCCCTATAACCGGAGGGTTGCCGGTTCGATCCCCCGCCATGAGATCATGCCGAGGTGTCCTTGAGCAAGACACTGAACCCCCAATTGCTCCTGATGGTGGTTTGCACCTTGCAAGGCAGCATCCCCATCAGGTATGAATGTGTGTGTGAATGGGTGAATGTGAGCTACACTGTAAAGCGCTTTGAGTACCGATGCAGGTAGAAAAGCGCTATATAAGTAGAGTCCATTTACCATTTGTTTTACATTTTTCGTTACATCATCGTTCAGGAATTTAAAAAATATAAAAAATTCTTTTAGCGCATCTTGAAGCCGCATCGCCAAAATTTAAAGGAGCAGTTGATCGGGAGAAGAAATTATGAATCAAGGCTCAATCAGAGTCTAGAGTAAACATTTTCCGCATTCATTCAGCGCCAAGAGCAGGGGTGGTTCAAAGATTTTCTGAAGATGGGGTGTGGGGGGCGGGATCGTGAGGTCATTGACAAAGCCAATATAGGGTGACTGGGGGCCTCCCCTCCCCCCCAGAACATTTTAAAAAATAAGTGTCATTTTGCTGCATTTTGGTGCACATTTGCTTGCCCTGGTAGGGGATAGCTTGACTAGTCCCCTTTCCTTTCTTCTTCTTTTTTTGTGGACCAAAAGAGGCAGGAGAGGGGGTTGGGGGATGATGCCCCTACAGAGTATTTATTTGTGACCCTACAGCACAAAAAAAAATGTTTGAACTATCGTCGAATACTTTTACTTTTTACTTAAAAAGTCAAATTTGCACCAATTACTTTTGTACTTTTACTTTAAGTAGATTTTTTTATTGGTACTTTTGTTTTACTTAAGTATTTTTTTTGCCTAATTATCTTTACTTTTACTTAAGTACAAAAAATTAGTACTTCATCCACCACTGAAGATGGGGGTCGCTCCGCAAACGGTATGAACAAATTCCTTATTTAACATAACACTGTGTCATACAGCTGGTCAAGAACTGCCTGCAGCTGGGGGATTATAAAAAACTAAAGACACTTTTGAATGATAAAATAAAAGAAGTAACAAAAAAAAGTATTTACATTTGTTACCTAACAGAATATGCCAAAGGGCAATGCGAAATTAATCTTTAAGTCTCATTAAACTGATTGAACGAGTTCTTGTTCAACACTGTTCTATGAGGCTAAAATCGGTCAATGTGGGGTTTCCAATCAGCTATGGCCACATCAGGTGAGACTCTTGTTACGATCTCATCACAGGCGTTTATAACTACCATTTAAAATAGTAGAAATGAATAAATTCATGGTTGACGTGGCTGTTTTAAATTAAAGAAGCTGCTTCTTCCCACCGAAGCAGCATCTGCTGCATAATTAAATCCCAGCAGTGACAGATCCACCTACAGGGCTTCTCGTGCCGCACTTCTGCACTCATCATCTACCTTCATCTACACGTGGAGAAATAACACATTCAAATATCCATAAGTGGAAATGAAATGGTAGTAAACTATATTTTTACAGTTTGTCAAACAAGTTTGTGGTTAATGCGGTGATGGAGGTAATTTTCTCGTTTGAAATGATTTGTAACGGTTGAGTTTTGCTAAAAGGAAAGCGACTGTGGCAAAATTTTCACATTTAATTATGGTTAAACATTGTCGGAGGAAAGTAATGGGCAATAAGAAAGACAAAAAAAATCCAATTTAAAGATGTAGAGTCTGTTTCCTCTTAGAAGCCATGGGGGCGTTCATACTCGTAAGCCACCTTGGACATTTAGATCCAGTACCTATTTTTATAGTAAAGGTGCGGAACTATATCCTATTCGGGTGGTGACCGAGATGAACGAGATTGTGGATACAAGCGGATGAAATGAGCTCCCTCCGCACGATGGCTGAGCTCTCACTTAGAGTTAAAGGGAGGAGCTCTGCCATCTGGGAGGAGCTTGGAGTAGGGCCGTCGCTCTTCTGCCAGATAGGGTCGTTTGGGCATCTGGTTTGGATGCCTCCCGAATGCCTTGCTTGTGAGGTATTCTGGGCATGTCCCACCGATAGGAGACCCTAGACTCTGGAGAGACTATACTGTATCTCACACTTAGACGGGAAACGCTTTGAGATCCTCTCGGGTAAGGTGGAGGATACAGCCGGGGTAAGAGAAGCTTGGGCTTCTAGTCTGAGGCCGTTCTCCCCCGCAACCTGGCCCAGGATAGGCAGAAGACAACGGAATGGCACAGCACAACTCATTGTTTTGAAAGAAAAAAATAAGTATGAGATTATTTTGTGCATTAACTTAATATTGATTTTGATCTGTAGCCAGAATTCTCAGCTCCTAAAGAATGGACATTGTCAAAAGTCGCCCACAAGTAGGCGGTGGAAATTTAATGATCCTTATTAAGTAAAGTGCCAAAGTGTACCAAAAACAAACCCCCTACTCATCCATTCACCTATCGTTCTAAAATAGTAACACAAAAGAAAATGAGTCCATGCTTTTTTTCCAACTGAAATCTTGAAAGTATCAAATTTTTTAAAAAATGAATTTATGGCATGTTAAACAATACATTTTTGCAATAGCACCTCTTTTCCATACTGAATATGGCTATGGTGGTTTAGTAGAGAAATAATTCTTATAAGTTATACATATCGATAAATAAGTCAAGATGGTAGATAGAGGGATACATGGATAGATATACAAACATGGTATCCATTGTAAGCTCCAGAATGCAATATTAGCCGAAAAAAATTCCTATAAATGCATTTATTCAGTTTCACTTCTATTTTTGACAATGTGAATCCACCCCCTGCTTGCTTAATCCCGACCCCTGGGTGCATCCACAGCACAGCTTGAATCTTGTTTGAGGCCTCAAATATAGTGTAAAATGCATCGAATTTGCGAAGCTTGCACATATTCTGTTAAATTCTTTTTTTGTTGTGTTTACATAAAAATATCCTGAAAGGGAGGCCAGGTTCACAGGGGAAGGACCTACCAGGGTTAGGGTTGGAAACCACTTCATAGTTAAGTTAGGATGTGGCGGAGAGAAAAATCTGTATTGAATAACAAGCTGGCATTGAGATAATGTCTGAATACTGGTCGGGAAAGGTTAGAAATTTCTCAAATATGCATAAACAAAATGTAAATGAACTTGTAGTATGTTTTAAGTGTGAGAATACGATTCAAACGTGGTAGCAACATCCAAAAAGTAGATATTGCTTAATACCCTGGCTCCTAATACACCTAACCTGCTAGACCTTTGAGAGCCATCATTTTACCAGGTGCCCAACGGTGCCCAAACCATTTGGCTCCCCACACAGAAAGCAAATGCCCACCTTTGAGCCCCTCCTGGATGGCAGACCTCCTTGCGCCATCCCCGAGCAAGGGCACCGCTGTCCTGCGGAAGAAATTTATTTTGGCCGCTTGTAGCTGCAATGTTGTATTTCAATCACAATCAATGTTCCCTCTAATTTTTTATGTGTCTGAGCAAACACACAAGCTTCCTGAGCAGAAGGGGGCGGAGCAAAAACGTTTACTCTTTTGTGACGTCAGCAGCAGTGACGAGCCAAACTCCAAAGCAAAGTTTTTAAGCTATTTGTTTCAGAAAGAAAGAAGAAAGAGATATGTTCCAGAGCTTTGTCTCATTTTACCATCTTTAGTCTAAATTGATTTTTATTTTGTGCGCTGCATAGGTTTTCTTTTGCGCTATCAATCTGCGAGCAGTGCGCAATTGCGCAGGCTCGCAGTTTAGAGGGAACATTGGTCACAATCATCACCAACTGGTTGGTGTTGAAGGTATTGCTTGAAAATTTAAAAATTTCTGTTAGACTTCATCCACTTGGTCTAAAAACTTAGATGAAGATTGGAAGTCTGTTTTGTTAAAGGACAGGGAAAAATAAAACTCTCAACTCAGAAAAGAATGACTTTTTTATTAATAAACAATCATTGAAAGAGGATTTACTGCCGCTGGGATTATTTTATTTGTGCACGAATGCTTTGGTGTAAATTCTTTTCTGAGCTCGAAAAAAATTTTCACTTTGCATGGTCAGGAATGCATTTTCATTACTTTGCCGGTACAGATGATTCCCTCAGAAACATGGCTACACTTCATAATTGTAATTTATGTCAGCTAAGTTGATTTCAAAAGGTCCACTGGGTATCCACTGTTGCTTGGTTTTTCTCTGCGGCTCTTACCACTGCTTTAGTTTTTATCTTCTCCGTGTTCTGCTTGTCTAGTTTCAAATATTTCTTTTTTTTTTTCCTGCCTTTTTTTTGTTCCCACCGCTTCTGTTTGTGGTTTTTGGTGTTTTCACTAGGTTCATATTTTAATTCACAAAAAGCCTCCTTTGGGGTTGTCCCTAAATCTTTAAAACTACATTTAATTTACAAATTGCGGAGGAGACAGCAGCTCAGTGGTTAGAGCGTCCACAGGTTTGCGTCCCACAGAGAGCACGTCTAGGGTCCTTGGAGAAGACACCTAACCCCCGCTTCTCCCACCATTGGCGCCGTCAAAGGGCAGCCTGCTGCGGTAAAAGGAGTGCCGCACACAAATTTCCCAGTGAGGGATGAATAGAGTAATTCATTTAATCTAAGTTCCGTTCCGTCATCTTCCGCTTGTTCCGGGGTCGGGTCGTGGGGACAACAGCCTCAAAGGGGCAGCCGAGGCCTCTCTCACCCCGGCTGCATCCTCCAGCTCACCCGGAAGGATCCCAAGTCGTTCCCCAGCCAGCTGTGAGATATAGTCTATCCAGCGGGTCGGGGGTCTGCCTCTTGCTCTCCTCCCAGTGGGACGTGCCCAAAACACCTCGCCCACGAGGCGCTCGGGGGGCATCCTGACCAGATGCCCAAACCACCCCATATGGCTCCTCTCGACCTGGAGGAGGAGCGGCTCGACACCGAGCTCCTCCTCGGATGGCAGAGCTCCTCACCCGATCTCTGAGTGAGAGCCCAGCCACCCTGTGGAGGAAGCTCATTTCGGACGCTTGTACCCGTGATCTCTTTCTTTCGGTCACCACCCACAGCTGGTGACCATAGGTGAGGGTAGGAACGTAGATCGACTTGTAAATCGAGGCTTTACTTTTCGGCTCAGCTCTCTCTTTACTACGACGGACCGATGCAGCATCCTAGTTATTGCTGATGCCGCACAGATCCACACCGATTAATTTAATTTTAATTTAAATAATTAGAGGGTGTAATATTCCTCATATTGATCCGGCTTTTTTAATAAAAGCTAAGTTTACGTCTTCAACGTTGTTTTCAAACTGCTTTTAAAAGAACGTTGTGAATACTTTTAAGCCTTTTCATTGGTTCATTTACAGATAGCAATGGAAAGGTGTTGCAGATTTTTTTTATTCTTCTGAAATTAACTAAGTTTATTCGGTTGACATTTTTTTGTATGATGGATCCACATTGTCATCACATTAGCGGGTGATGGCGGTGCAGGTGTATCTAGAGGTGGATGGGTTATACGTTTCGTTTAATTATATTTTTAAATAGGTGATTTATGTTGATTTTAGTCAGAACGGCCTGACCTTTGTTTTAAAAACAGAAAATAGAGAACATCAAAGGTTTTAGTCCAATTAGTCCTAAAGTGTTTCTCCTCAGCTCGAGAAAGAGGAGGGAATTAATCTCCCACCTGTCAGTGTACTTGGCTGTAAGCGGAAAATGGGCACGTCAGTGGTTTCCATTGCAGATGGATAAAAGTGCTTGTTTATAAAAAATCTAAAAGTCGGACATTGAAATGTTTTACATTTATCCTTTGTTTTTAGGAATAGTTTAAAACTAATAATTGGTTTGCCTTTTGATGGAAAAAAAAAACCCTAAATTATTTTGATTAACTTTCAAATTTTTTGTGATCTACTGGATCAAATAAGCCTTACACCATTGGTGCTTGTTCGCCACTCGGTCTGTATTTTTTTTTGTTTTAACCAATTGCTTCATTCTGGTTATTGTCACGGCTCCTCTCTTGTCTGGGGTGGAGTCACCTGCAGGCAGGGGGAGGGCCGTCTAAGTGGAGCCAGATGGGCTCATTTTTGAAGGAGATGCCTTCATTAATTATTTTCTCTCTCTGTTTTGTCATCTGCAGGTCAGGTAGGCTTTTGGTTTGTCAGTTTCTTCAATGTTGAATTTGTTTTTATGTTGATTGTGTCTTTATTTTAAAATTAACTTACCGTAATTTCACGACCATTAGTCGCACCGTACGAAAAGGCGCAGTCTCAGTTTTGTGTGTCATTGCTGTATTTAACACACACATAAGATGCACCGTACGAAAAGGCGCAGTCTCAGTTTTGTGTGTCATTGCTGTATTTAACACACACATAAGGCGCACCATACGAAAAAGCGCAGTCTCAGTCACACACCGCCTTACAACAACACACATGCAAGCATGCAAATGTGCGTATTAAAAAATAGATCGGGAGCAAAACTGAGTTTGGTTGTACTTTATTTAAGTAGTATAAACAAGCACATTACCGGTAATAGTCTTTATTCAAATCCGTCAAAGTCCTCATCCTCTGTTTCGGAATCGAACAGTTGCGCAAAATCCAACAGAGCAGGTCCACTTCACTCCTCACTGTCAAAGTCACTGTCTGTACTGTGCGGCTCCTCAGAAAGGATACCAGCTTTTGCGAAAGCTCGGATAACAGTACCAGCAGACACGTCAGTCCAAGCATCTACAATCCATTGGCAAACTGTAGCGTAACTTGCCCGGCGCTGCCTTCCACCCTTCGTGAAACTGTGGTCTCCTTCGGTCATCCATCGCTCCCACGCCGCTCACACTTCACTCTTTAACGTTCTCATGCCTTTTCTTTTAGGTCCGCCCCGCGGGCACCGCGTTTTCTTTTAGGTCCAACTTTTCTCACGAGCACCGCGTTTTCTTTTAGGTCCAACTTTTCTCACGAGCACCGCGTTTTCTTTTAGGTCCACCTTTTCTCACACACAAGGCGCACCGCACGAAAAGGCGCACCGCTCATTTTGAAGAAAATCTAAGACTTTTATATGCGCCTTATAGCCGTGAAATTACGGTAATTTGATTTGGCCCATACTTTGTCTCGGTTTCCTCATTTTTTGTCCCAGAGCCAGTTTGTGATCTTAGGAACAGATTTGATGTGTATAATGTGCCCGAACAGTTTGTGTTGTCTGGAAAACAGAACCTAAACTTTTATGTCGGTGATTGTTGCCATGGCCGAAAAAGTAACCGACCCAGATGGATGATTGCTTTTGATGTCATGGTGCCATCTATATTCGTTCATTGGCAAGCTTATTCTGGGATTTCACAAACAGTCCCTGGGCCGTTGGTACCTGACCTTGTAGCTTTAACTGAGCTCAGCAATGGCTGAAATGACAAAGAGAAGGAACTCGGTGGCACCAACCTGGTATATGATCTACCAAAGTTTTGAAAAGTCAAACCCGCAAACATATCAAAAGGCCACCAATCAGTATGTAATCGTATTGTTTCCTCGGAGTGGTCACAAAACAGAGGTCAGGCCTACTATCGGACATTCAGTGATCAGCAAAGAAAATCTCAGTTGTACATCTGGTTTGAGCAGATGGCTGGTCTCTGCAGAGATCATCATGTATAAGTGATGGATAGCTCTGAGTGGACTTAATCTCCTGCATTACACCACATGGTTTCTGTTGGATTCTCAGTGTTGATGGACCAGTCATAATAGATAATGTCTGTACCAGTGGTGGAACGTAACAAAGTAAATGTACTTTGTTACTGTACTTAAGTAAAAAATTGTGTATCTGTACTTTACTTAAGTAAAATTTAAGACCGGTACTTTTACTTTTACTTCACTACATTTTTAGAGCAAATATCTGTACTTTTACTTCGCTACTTTTTAAAGGTGTGTTTTACATTTTTCGTTACATTTTCGTTCAGGAATTTGAAAAATACACAGGTTTGTTAGCGCATCTTGAAGCCACATCGCCAAAATCAAAAGAAGTAATGAATCGAGAAACATTTTCCGCATTCATTCAGCGCCAAAAACCCAACATCAAAAATAGCACAAATTAAAAAGAGTCAGAAGATCGTTGTTCGTTGTGTTTACTTCTAAATAAAAAGCTGAGCCATCATTACACAGAGCAGGGGCGGATCTAGAATTTTCCAAAGGGGGTTGGGGCTTTGGCAAAGCCAATATATAGTGACTGTGGGCGTCCCCCCAAAACATTTTAAAAAATAAGTGTCATTTTCCTCCATTTTGGCGGCCCATTCACTGGCCCTTCTAGGGGATAGCTTGACTTGTCCCCTTTCCTTTTATTTTATTTTTTGTTTTTTTTTGTGGACCAAAAGAGGCGGGAGAGGGGGGTCACACCCCTGCAGAGAATATATCCTGGTTACCATGGTTGACACCCTATAGCACAAAAAATAACATTTGAATTATGATCGAATACTTTTACTTTTTACTTAAAAAGTACAATTTACACCAACTACTTTTGTACTTTTACTTAAATAAAAGTACCAATAAAAAAAAATCTACTTAAGTAAATTTTTTGCCTAATTATCTGTACTTTTACTTAAGTACAAAAAGTGAGTACTTCATCCACCACTGGTCTTTAATTTGCGATTTGCTTTGAACTTTTTGTATGAAAGGTGCATTATGAATTAAATTTGATTAAATTTTTTTTCACCAGTTTTTATTTTGGCTAATTCCCTGATGTCAACCAAATAACTGGTAGAAAAACTGCAAAAATGATTAAGCTATCATTCAGCTGTATTTATTTGTTTCTGAATGGGACTCTTTAGTTTGCTTACTTCCTCACTGAGGATGGAAACCGTGAGTGTGACTCTTCCACTGCCTTGCTTGTTAAAACGCCAACAGACAGACCCTCTAATCGGGAACTGAAGTCATTACAGTCATCGCATTGCAGCTTACTCTGACAACACTGGCTCAATTGCAGGATTACTTCTGCTTCAGTTGTTTAAATCATGTCACTGACTGACTATCTTTTCTCAAGTATATTTTAAAACAACAAAGAACGTAAAAATCCAAAATGTCCAGAAGCAAAGTGTAACAAAGAAGGCTTGTGTCTTCATATAGCCCACTTTATTTCAGCTTTGTTTCTGAGTCAACGTATTTACCAGACAATCCAGCAAGTTGGAGTTTGTATAATTGTGGATTATATGGTTTGCTAAGCAAACGTCATACAATCAAGTCATTTTCCAAGCTTCAAAAGACTACTGAAATTCCGATTTTCGTAATACCAGTTGTAATGTTTTGCCTGAAAATTAGCCTGAGCTATACTAGCAGATGAGTTTGGTTGCTGCCCAGCTAATAATTTAACGTTCCCAGAACGCCCTGGGAAGGTTTTTCAAAGGTTAGTAGAACGTTCCTTAAAGGTTATTTATTGTTCTCTAAAAGTTCAAACGAAAGTTTTATAACGGTTGTGAAACATTATTTTTTTGGTTTTTAGAACATTCCTTTTACCTTGATTTTAACCATAACGTTGGGAATTTGGTTATCTCAACGTTCTGGAAAGGTTAGGTTCAAAGATAACCACCAACTAACGTTTAGGGAACGTTATTTGTTTATGTTAAAAACAAACCTTTAGAGAACTTCCGCCTAATGTCCCCTGGAGGTTCCCTATTTGCAGGGTATAAGTTAGCTCCATATCGAGGATGAGGCACGACACACCTACGCTAACAGACAACCGAGTAAACCAATCAGAGAAGGGAAAATGGTACCTCAAGAAAGTGACTCGAATGTGTGGAAGTAAATAAGCCTCACTTGTGAACACAAAAAAAAAACAATTTGAATGTGGTGAGTAAAGTTTCAGAGATTTGTGTTTTTCATCTTTTGATAGGAAGTTCACGCTAAATGTAACACACTTTCGGTTAGTCACCGGAGGGTGTTGCTTTTAGTAATTGGCTCCCAAATAAGTCATGTCAGAAATAAGGGAAGAGACCTTTGCTCAGTGGTAGAATGTCAGTCCTTGAACCGGGAGAAGCCTGTTCAATTACCTTTTTGGGCCGTACCTAGGTATTCCTGGAGCTGGCACTTGACCCCTAGTTACTCCCATCGGCGCCGTCATGGCTGCCTTCCTGCAATGCAATGTAGCAAAAGCAATTTCCCCATTGAGGGATAAATATAGTAAGTTTAACAAATAAAGATAGTCAAATGTCATTGAATGTTTTTGGCTGCAATTGAATTGGACTGCTTTTAAAGGTGATGGTGACCAGACTTATATCTATATCAGTGACAAGTGATATATATTGTATTTTCATGACCAAAAGGCGCACTGTATTAAAAGGTGCCGTCCCAGTTTTGTGTGCTCTGTATTTAACACGCATATATAAGGCACACCTGATGATAGGGCGTGGGTTTTGTATTCATATCCTCTACTACGTACGTCCGCCTCACAACAACACACACAAGCAGACAAGTGTGTGTATTTAAAAATGGATCGGGAGTAAAACTGAGTTTGGTTGGCTTTATTTACATATTAGTTACAGTCGTCATAAAGTCCTTTATCAAGTCAATCCAAGTCCTCATCCTCTGTTTCAGAATCTAACAGCTGCGCTAAATCCAACATAGCAGGGTCACTTTCCTCGCTGTCAGAGTCACTTTCTGTACCAGGCAGCTCCTCGGAAATGATGCCGGCTTTTGCAAAAGCTCGGACAACAGTGCCAGCAGACCCGTTGGCCCAAGCATCTACAATCCACTGGCAAACTGTGGTGTAACTCGCCCGGCGCTGCCTTCCACCCTTTGTAAAGCTGTGGACTCCTTCGGTCATCCATCGCTCCCACGCCGCTCGCAGCCTTACTTTGAACCGCCGTTTCACGCCGATGTCCAGTGGTTGGAGTTCCTTTGTCAGACCTCCCCAAATCACAGCAAGCGTAGTGTTTATCTGCGTTACTTGTTTTTTTACAACAAAAATAGGGCGCACTGCATTATAGGGCACACCGCTCATTTTGAAGAAAATCTAAGACTTATATGGTCGTGAAAATACGGCATATACATGTAATAATAAAATTATCGTAGTTTCTCAAGGGATCATACCGATGTCATCTTGGTTTTTTGAAAACAGTGGGAATTTAAATCAAAACAATCAATGCCTATGTAAAACTATCGATAAAGATATACCGTCACCACAAATAAACTTGTCAAAAAATATGCTGAGAGCTTTTGCACAGTCGCATTCAAACCAAGTAGCATCACCTATCAATCGCTTGTGATGTCAAAAATGAATCCAGTGATTTCACGGTTGAAAACTGAGTCAACGCCAACTGAAAGGCTTTTGAAAACAGAGTCGGCGCCAACAAATCAGCCATATTGCATCAGTGCTCTGGTGATACGTTTTATTGGGATTTACACCCATGAAAACCATCCCACACAAGGCATTATGGATATCCTGTGTGGAGAGAAGTAAGTAACAGTGTCATGAAGCCAACACATCTCCTGTAGCATGCCTGTCATGTTGGTAAGCCAATTGAGTTTTTAGGAAGAAAACTTTTAAAAGTCAAATCTTCACAAGAGATGATGCAAAAATCTTCCAGTGCATCATCAAAAGGTCTCGAGGCTTTTTTGGGTGACATTTGATGGTTATGTCCAAAAAAAGAACTTGATACCTGTCAGTGGTGTGCCGGATAGGACAATACAAGACCAGAACACAATGGTGAAACTAAAATTTGTGTGGTTAGACAGCCGTGAAAGAGATTTTTTTAAGTGAGAAGTTATTGGATTTGGGACTGTTTTTTTTTGTTGGTTTGAAGATAGAAAGACTTAGAGTTCCAAAAAAACCTTTGAGAACATATTTTCCACATATCCAACTGTAAATTGCTTAATTACTTCAATTGATTGTACATAATTTCAATCTTTTTTTTTTTCTCTGCACAGTAAAATAGAAGTACTACCAAGTGTTTCATTGAAGTTTTTACTCGAGTCGGAACTCTTACAATTATTTACTTTAAAATAAGAGTGGGTTTTGAAGTGGAGTAGTTTAAATCCATGAGACATCTTAGACTAAAAAAAATTTTAGTCTTTCCAAAATATTTTCTTTAAATGTCAAGCCTGTTTCAATGATGTCTGAAGCTTAGCAGGATCCCTGTATGTGTTCTAAACCATACCTATCCCCAACATCTATTCAAATTAAATCTATCTGCAACATTCCACAAACACGATCGACGTTATCATATATTTAGAGCAGGGGTGGCCAAACTTTTTCACTCGCGGGCCACATTGAGTTCTAACATTTGACATGCGGGCCAGATCCGAGGGGGGGCAGCGGGGCGCGTGAGGTCATAAACAAAAAAACCCTTTAGAAAATCCTGGAGTCGCCCCTGAGAACAAGATCAGATGGATGGCATGCTTTGGTAACCACTAGTTTAGACTGGTTAAATGGCGTGCTAGATTCTTTTTTTCCTCCTTTTATTAATTGCCGCCATTTTAGAAAATTGGGGGGCTCACATACTAATTTGCTGTTCCTATTTTGGCCTCTAGATGGCAGCACTTAGAACACGCAGGTAACAGCGCTGCTGCCCAATGTATTGCGTAATTCTACACGCAGGCCGGGCGCTTTGATTTTATGACGGAGGCTGCGGGCCGGATGATAATTGACAAAGGGCCGCATTAGGTCCCTGGGCCGGACTTTGGACATGTCTGATTTAGAGGAACTAAACAGTCTATTTATATTCTCTGTTCTGAGGATCTCTCAAAATATGTCCAATGAGATTGATATTTTCCCCCCATAACTAAAGAGTTTTACATCTAAGAAACCCTTAAATTTCTACATTACAGATCACATTCTGGGTAAATGTAGAATTGTAAGATTAGAAATTTACCCAGAATGTTATCTGTAATGAGAGGAGGGAACAGGTGGAGGGAAGCTGGAGAGGTGGAGGTTTGCACTAGAAAGAAGAGGAATGAAGATTAGTCAGAGTAAGACAGAGTACATGTGTGTGAATGAAAGGGATCCAAATGGAAAAGTGAGGTTACAGGGAGAAGAGATAAAGAAGGTGGAAGATTTTAAGTACTTAGGATCAACAGTCCAGAGCAATGGAGAGTGTGGAAAAGAGGTGAAGAAGCGTGTGCAGCCAGGCTGGAACAAGTGGAGAAAAGTATCAGGTGTGACGTGTGATAGAAGAATTTCAGCTAAAATGAAAGGGAACGTGTACAAAACCGTGGTGAGACCGGCCATGCTGTTTGGTCTTAACTGTTTGGTCTTGGTAGTTTGACTTAACTAAGCCAAACTACCAATTTGGCTTAGTTAAACCAATATGGAGAATGGAGTGTAACCGGGAGGATGGTCACCGGGAGGAAACCAAGAGGCAGACCCCAGACCCGCTGGGGGGACTACGTCTCACAGCTGGATGGGGAACGACTCGGGATCCTTCTGGGTGAGCTGGAGAATGCAGCTGGGGTGAGAAAAGCCAGGGCTTTCCGTCTGAGGCTGTTACCCCTCCGACCCGGCTCCGGATAAGCTAAAGATGACAGAACGAAACAGAGTGTAACACAAATGGGAACCAGAAGGATTTTCTTGACAACAATGATTGAGTTTTGCTGATTTTTTTTTCAACAGAAGTCTTTAAACGCTGAAGTTTTTGGAGTCAGAAGTTGATTTGAATGCAGGTGGAAGTGACTTCCCATGTTCAATTCCTATGAAAAGTCTTCGGGTAGACCTAGAGACTATCCCCAGAGACTATGTCCCATAGCTAGCCAGGGAACACCTCAAAAAGCACCCAGACGAGTTAGACCCAGACCTTGACTGACGAAGGTCTGGGTTTCCCTGCAACCCGACCCCAAATGAAGCAGCAGAAAACCGTAAAGTACAATAGAAGTTAAACAATCTTTTTTCAGGGTTTGTTTTTGTCGGCTTCGGAATTATGTTTTTTCCCAATGAATGATAGAAAAGAATCTCTATATGACGGGACATCTGCTTATTCTGTCTCTGGCTTCAGCACGTCGGTCTAATCAGCTACTCCATCCTTCTACTGATTAGCCTTCTAAGCAGTGTGTCCCGGTCTCCTCATTGTGCATGCTGTGTGTATTTCTATAATTACCACACAGCGCCTGCAATGTGGAGGCTGAGACACGCCGAGGCATCTGACACACATTCACTCTGCGCATTTTCAATTTTATAGCATAGGTCTTAGAGAGAAAATGAGATTTTTTTTTTTTTTTTTATGTTCACACTTTATTACCTCAAACCCAGAGAGCGAGGCTAGTCCCCGAGGGTACAGAGCAGTTGTACATCCAAACCCTGTGGGAGCGTATTATTTAAATACTATATTTAGATGCATGACCGCATATTCATGGTGCTATAAAATGTTTTTTTTTTTATTAGTATAGTTTAAATTAATTTTTTGTTGACCAGCTACGAATGATACTGCTTCTCGTTTCCACTTGCCTTCGCTCTTGTTTTTACTCTACCAAGCTTTACCACTGAGTTCCTTTTCACCTGCAATTTATTTACTGGTGGGTGATCTCAGTAACAGGGCCCATTCTTCTGCAGCAGTACAGAAAACCGAAACTATCTTTGGTGGAGTCGCTCATTACCTGCTGCAGCTGTGTGCTCTAGCGTGGTACTCCCAGAGAATCATAACCTATTTATGTCTTCAATTCGGCAATACACAGGTGTTCTTAAAGGCTATGCCAAGAATTTGTGCTTGTTCCAACAAAATCCCTGTTGGTATTATTACTAAATGTTTCTAGGTAAAATATTTAAGGCTTAGATTTGCATAAAGTAGCTGCGTATTACAATATTATAATTACTCATATAAAAAAAATGAAATGAAGAAATATTATTTTATATAAATATACATATTATATAAAGAACACATTGCTGAAAAGTAGATTTTATTCATTCATCTTCTGAACCACCCGTCCCTAACCGAGGTAGCAGGGGGTGCCGGGGCCCATCCCGGCTGATTTAAGGCCAGAGGCAAGGTACACCCCGAGCAGATCGGCAGTCTGTTGCGAGCCGCAGTTACTTTAGTCAAGAAAAAAAAAAAACCTCCTAAATTGGCTTACTTAGTTTACGTTGAAGACTGATCTAACGCAAGGCTACGAAAACCCGAAAACAACAAAAAATTCAGTCATGCCTCTGCTACCCCATGACTCATACCGCCTATCACATTTGCGCTGCCCAAATAGATAAGTATTCTGGTGCAGATTCCTTTGTCTCTCGAGAAAGAAGGACGCCAATATAGCATGACTAAGTTGCTGGTGTTATATGCAGGTTAACGTTTATTCAAAACATTGTTGTTTTTGGCAGCCATCTAAGTTTTCGTTTTAGTCTTTGTCTTTGGACGAATTTTAATTTAAGTTTTAGTCACGTTTTTGTCATCTCTTTATAGTTTCGTTTTAGTCACATTTTAGTCAACGAAAACCCAAAAGAGTTTTCGCCTAGTTTTCGTCAGGGAAGTCTTAGAAAGTTTTTATTCTAGTTTTAGTGTAAAAAAACCCCAAAAAAAACCAAAACTTTAACAGTCGTGTCTTTAGTACTAAGAACAATGCAGGTTGTTTTTTTGTTGTTTTTTTTTTAAACTCTGCTGAGCTTTAAGTTGCCCAAAGCAGCGAACATTGTAAAACAACGAAAATAAATATAATTTTTTCAGTGAGTGAGGAACGTTGTAACTTATGCATACTTAAAAATGACACCTCTTAATAACCCTGTAAACAAGGTAAACATTGGAATGCATTTAAAGCAGTCCTTAGCACGACCAAGCTAACTAGGAAGTTAGCAGCGCCGACAAGCTAGCATTAGCTTGAAGTTAGCATGCTGTTTGCGCAAAATATGTGGAAAATTTTAAGTTTCTGACCACCAAGCTCCTTTGCTGCTGTTTTCACCATGGTTTGTAACTTCTTCGTGGCTGCAGGTGTGTTGTGTGAACGTGCAGCATTGTGGGGGGCGTGCCGCCGTGAGAGACAGATTATCGTCACCAAAATTTCGCATTTATTTCGTTATCGTTACGTCATCGTCATAAAAAAAAAATGCTTCGTCAACAAAATCATTTCATTTTCATCATCGTTGACGAAAACAACACTGATTCAAAATAGCTTCAAGTATGCTTTACAGCTGAAGGAAAGACCACACACGTTAATGTTTTTCCTGGTCTTACTTCTCATATTTCAGATTTTTAAGGCTTCCTGTTTAAATTGATGTCGGAGCTGTACAGCCAACCATTACCATGATATTTGCTACCATTTGTACAAGTCTGCGAAAGGCTATGAAAGATGAAGAGAAAGGAGGAGAATATCGAAGGGTAAAAATGGGGATATTGAAGTTGAAAAAGGTTTTGTGTGGGAAAAATGGGTGTAAATTCTTGACGATACATCAAAAGCAATCTCATGACTCTTTGGAGGGAGGAATGATACACAGCTTGAGACCATTTTCTCCTCGTGTGACACTATTTTTTTCACATGAAGATGAAAGATGGTTGGACCTGTATACTCAGATAAACACATTTCTTTTATTCATGAAAACTGTTTTATACCATGGTAGATTTTTGGAAGTAAAAAAAAAAAAAAAAAAAAAAGCGGCATTTCGGAAGCTGTTGTTTAATTCATCTGCAAATAAATCATTCGAGTTTATTTTATTGTTAAAGAAAGATTTATAACTGCTAATGTTTCCGATTGAAATGCTTCACTTTGATCTTCCGGTGACTTTGAAGTAGCGCTTTATCAAAATATTACCGTGAAAATATAACACAAACTAGGCGAGGTTTGTGTATATAACACTAACACAGACAAGGTTGTCCTGTCATGAGTGTTCAACCCATGTCCCCAACTCTTCCATTTGTCGGGAAAATAACACAATGTTCTCTGGTCAGCCACAAGACATTTTACCAACCCTGTGTCCTGGATCTCTTGGGTCCGATCAGGAGGTCTCAGGAGTCATCGTAATCAGATGTGGGGAACAGTGACTGTATCGAGTCCCTCCTGAATGACAGTGTTCCACCCTCTATCTTTACTGAGCAGGCTGGCCACCCTTTGGAACAAGTTCATTTCGGCCATTTGTCTTCACAATTTTGTTCTTTCGGTCACCACCCACAGCTAGTGAATGAAAGTGAGGGTATGATAGTATTCACCCATCCACACACATTTTTTACACCTGATTGTAGAAGTTGGGATGCAAAGCATTTGGAAACAACCTATTAGAAGTAATTAGACCTTATCTGTATTGCTGAAGGACACCTCAACATGAAGTCCCGAGCCAGAAACTAAAACTACGTCCTTTAAAAGACAATCTACTTACTGAGCCCAGTAGCGCATACATGTAGCAAATCAATTATTGCCGATTCCGTACTGATTCACCTGCTGATCTCACTTTACATACTGTGCTTACTCGTAAAACAAACCCCGAGATACTTGAACCGCTCAACTTGTGGGTGAAGCCCATGGGCTGGAGTGGAGGTGGACACTCCATCTTTCAAAAGTTGAAGATCATTAGCTAAAATTTGAAGGGGGTGATTCCATTCCCAGCTTTCCTGAGATTTAGAGATCATGGTCTGATGAATAGAAAGGATGACATCATCAGCAAAGAACATAACCCACTCCAAGGGCTATCCAGAACCAGATTAACAGGACACCTTGGATGCATTCAAACATTGGGTCATCGAGGATAGTAAATGCATTATCTGACCAAAAGCTGCATTCAATGAGTAGGGTTAGGGTTTGGGGACTTCTTTTTTTTTAATGCAAAGCATTTTTATTGCATTTTAGAGATTGTTTCAAGATTTCGTCTTCTTCTTTCGGCATTTCCCTTCAGGGGTTGCCAAAGCAAGTCAGTTTCTTCCATCTAACCCTATCTGCTGTATCCTCTTTGGTCACACCAACTATCTTCATTTCTTCCTTCACTGTATCCATGAACCTCCTCTTTGGTCTTCCTCTGGTCCTCTTTCCTGGTGATTCCAAATCCAGCATCCTTCTTCCAATGTACTCTCTCTCTCCTCTGTACATGTCCAAACCATCTCAGTCTTGCCTCTCGAACTTTATCCCCAAAACCTCTAACATGTGCTGTTCTCCTGATATACTCATTTCTAATCCTGTCCATCCTGGTCACTCCCAGAGAGATCCTCAGCATCTTCATCTCTGCTACCTCCATCTCTGCTTCCTGTCTTTTCTTCAGTGCTACTGTCTCCAGACCAAACAGCATGGCCAGTCTCACCACGGTTTTGTACACTTTTCCTTTCATTCTAGATTGTTTCAAGATTTAATAAAGCCTTTTTGGCAGATCAATAGAACTTTCCAAACTTGATTCATCAGCAATGAATAAGGCAGTTGAGAAAATTAAATGCAAGTCATTGTTTGATATTTTTCTCTTTCTGTGCTCTTGATATTTTTTATTTAGTGTTTTTTTTTTTTTTGTTTTTTTTACCACTACAGTGGTACGTTTTTCTTATTTCGACTCATGCATTATCCACACACTTCTGTGTGATACAAATTCAGTAATGATGGCCAAAGTTGTCTATTCGCATTTTCCATATCCTCACCATGGCTATTTTAGACTCTTCTACTGATTATATGTGGTATTCAGTCGGTTTGGGATTCTTACTGGAAAAAAAAAATCAAGTGAGGACTTCAAACCATTGAAGCTTTTCTTTTTATAGTTTCAGTTAATAAAAAAATCTTTAATCACAATTGCACATTAAGAAGTGTATTAGGTTTGATGGAGGTTTGATACTTTACTTATCAGTCTCAAAACTATCATTTTGACTGAGTAGGCTCGTCTAGTCAGTGTAACTGTTCATTGTTTTTAGAAGTTCCCGCTCCATTCCATTGATTTTAAATCACAGTAATACACCATTCAACTGGGAATTGGGCTTATCTGTGTAGAGCATATTTGATGTCCCAGTGAGCTTTCAACCTAAACCAAAGACTTTCAAGACATTGTCCAGATACTTGAGACAATTTGAAAGCAAATTGCGGAAGCAGCTGATGTCTGTCCTTTGGATTCAAAATCAAGCTCTGATGTCTTCAAGTGTTTCCCCTGTTGGAAATGTCACTAATCTCCATTTCCCTAAGCGAGCTGTTGCCAACTGACTATTTCAACAGTCAAGATGGAGGCTTTTATGTAGGACTACAAAGAATAAATTACCTTAGAATTATCTTTGAGTGCTTCCTGGATGGCTCGGCTGCTGTGACAGTAGAGACGTCTCAAGGAATACCAACTTTCAAACAAAAAACAAGATGTAGACATCAAATGTATACCGTCCCAGCGGGGTTGTCCAACATTAACAGCAGGAACAACATCACTAAAAGCCTCCCCAGCTGGCAGATGTTGACATAAAATGATAAAAAATAGAGAAACATTTCACTCTAAACAAACATTTTGAGGGGGTTTCTGTATTTTGAGTTAAGAACATTTTGATTTACGACTTTCTTTAGCATTGGGTTACTTTTATAGGAAAAAATTGCCCTACACTCTACAAGTTGATTTGTGAGGATTCGGCCAAATTCTTTAGGGGGATTTGGGTGTAGGATTGTATGTTTTTACAAAGTAATGCTTAATAGCTCAAGAGGCTCAAGTGAATGAGCTAACCTCAATGTAAGTTGAGAATTTAGAGTCAATATTTAGGAATCCTCCAGCAGGTGTGGGGTTTCCTCTTGGTGGGATGTGCCCAAAACACTTCAACAGCCTTCGAGAGGCATCCTAACGAGAAGCCTGGACCAATCCATCTGGCTTCTCTCAACCGGAGGAAGCAACGGCTCTAGTCCGAGCTTCTCCTCGATGGCATTAGAAGCTCGATCCGATTTCTGAGGGGGAGCCCTGCCACCCTGCTGAGGAAGCTCATTTTAGTCGCTTGTGTACGCAATCTCATTCTTTCAGTCACCACCCACAGCTGGTGACCTTAGGTGAGGGTGGGAATGTAGATTGACTTGTAAATCGAAAGTAATTCGTATTGGAACAATAAATTGGAAAAAATTGTAAGCTGCAAAAATAATCCCGCCTGTTTTTTTCTGAGAGAATTTCTTATCTTTTGTCAAAAAATTCTGTTACCATTAGTGATTATATTGGTTTCCAAAGTAGTTTTAAGGGAATAAAATCATCTTTGGGAGACATCAGTGCCTCTGATGAGAAGCTATTTGTCTACTTTTCTTAAAACTATGCCACACACGAGAAAAAAAGGAAAAACCAAAAAAGCCTTTTTTTATGTGGGAGGGAAATTTCGCTACTACTAAACATAAGAGGGTTGATAAAAGCAAGAAAGTAGGTGCTGTATTTATGATGAAGAGGTGGAAGCAGCTTTTTGAAAACAACAGGGAGAGGAAAGAATAGTGGCTGTTTTTTGTACCCAAAAGAGAGCTCGTATTATGCTAAAACAGACCGATGGATGTCAAAGAACACCGACACTGTTCTCTTTTTATTTTCTTTTTTTTTTCACGGCAGTGGAAAGAACATTAAAAATTTATTTGGTGTGAAAAAAGACTATGTAGAAAAAAAAAAAAAAAAAAACAAGACTCGCTTTTTAAGCGGACAGAGTCGATTTTCTCAAGTTCTATTGAATTTAGAAAAAAATATTTTAATGACAAAGTTCTTAAGTACTTTCTCTTCTCATTAATTAATACAGTGGTTTCTAATTTATTTTAGAATTTACATTTGAAAAATAACTTGCAATAAGAAAAATCTGGGAAGTAGTCGACTTTTTTCAATCATCACAGATGTTTTAAGGATGTGAAACCCTTCTCTACACTCTTGGGAAGGTTGATGCAAAATTACCTTTTTGGAGGTTTCTACCATATTTGAATGTTTTTCTCTTATCAATTTCTGATATCCACTGTCCGGAAAACTATCAGTTTGATGTGCCAGTAACTTTTTCTGAATTCAACGTAGTTTTGCGAACAATAAATATCCGAAACTAGTTTTACCTGCTACGGGTGGGTTAGCAGGTTTACAGCTTGCACAGCCAATCGGCACGCAGAGCACAATGTGCCAATTGTGATTCAAAATCAATGCCCTGTAGAAAATAAAAACTGAAAATTGCACTAAAAAATCTGTGAAACAACAAGACCCCGAAAGGGTAACCACGTCAAGGCAAGGAACCACTGTACACACAAATGCATAGTGTAACTTGTTTCTAGCATACACTAAGCTCAGGAAAAAAACAGCGAGCAGCAGATAGTGTGTTTCAAGTACATCTCGGGTTGGGAACTCACATTGTCATTTTAGCATAAGGCCAATCCATACAGGGCGCTATGCAAAGCTAAAAAAAATCAACTTAAACATTCCTCACCTACACATTTAAAAACTCACGCAAATCAACACAAGTGCCCCAAAAGGCAAGCGCGCACATTCACACACCTATACACAGCCTGATTATTCATTTATTCAGGCTGACTCAGGTTGCAGAAATTCTCCTGCACTGGTCCAGCCTACGCTCCATTTAGCACATCTGAATGAGCATTTGCCGTGTAAACGGACAGTGGGGTTTTAAACAGACTGAACGGTGCTGCACAGTGGGAGGATGCTCCAAATTACACGCAAATTGAACACTTATTTAACTTCATTAGGGCCATTTTCCAAACATGTCACACATTCTGTCATCTCATGTTTCTCTGTTTTGTTTTACGCCTTATAGCTGATTGCATTCCCACATATCCGCTGATTTATGTTTGGATATATTTGATTTTGTTCATGAAAGACCGATGGAGAAATGTAGGCTTTACCAAATATAACATTTTAATCTCTTGCCCACTTTCAACTTTAAAGGCGAGTTCTTAAACCACATTGTCAAGAGATGTGGTGGTGTTGAAGTTGAGACACTGTTTCTGAAACCTTTTGAAAGTATTTCCACCAAAAGAAAGATCTAAACTTCTTGGTTAATTGGGAAAAAAAGTTTTAAAGTAATTTCAAGTCTGTTCGACTTGCAAAATCTCCACTAATGGGTATGAAAAGAAATTATAAAACTTTTGCAACTTTAATACAAAAACTAATTCTTTGCGCTTTGAAAGGAAATGTAATGCTCTGATGGTATTCATATAAATGTGTTTTATCTTTTAAGCTTAGATCCGAACAATAAAGGCTTATTGGCTTTGTTGCATAAAAGAACATCTGATTCATTAGGATGAAAGTTTAGTGGGGGGGTTTATGGTAGGAGCCATAGGGGGTTGGAATTTGTGTAGATCTAGTACATCTGTAAAAAAAAAAAATAAATGAAAAAAATAATGCTTCCATCTTAAATTTGTGGGATGACCAATTCTTTGGTCCAATTGGTCCAATTTGGACCAATTCTTAGGACGCTGCATCAGTCAGTCGTGGTAAAGAGAGAGCTGAGCCGAAAAGCAAAGCTCTCGATTTACAAGTCGGTCTATGTTCCTACCTTCCTACCTTCCTTCTGCCATCTTCCGCTTGTTCCGGGGTCGGGTCGCGGGGGCAACAGCCTCAAATGGGCAGCCCAGGCCTCTCTCACCCTGACTGCATCCTCTAGCTCACCCAGAAGGATCCCAAGTCGCTCCCCGGCCAGCTGTGCGACATAGTCTCTCCAGCGGGTCCGGGGTCTGCCCCTTGGTCTCCTCCCGGTGGGACGTGCCCGAAACACCTCGCCCGTGAGGCGCTCGGGGGGGCATTGTGACTAGATGCCCGAACTACCCCATCTGGCTCCTCTTGACCTGAAGGAGGAGCGGCTTGACACTGAGCTCCTCCCGGATGGTAGAGCTCCTCACCCGATCTCTGAGTGAGAGCCCGGCCACCCTGCGGAGGAAGCTCATTTCGGCCGCTTGTATCCGCAATCTCTTTCTTTCAGTTACCACCCACAGCTGGTGACCATAGGTGAGGGTGGGAACGTAGATCGACTTGTAAATCAAGAGCTTTGCTTTTCGGCTCAGCTCTCTCTTTACCACGACGGACCGATGCAGCATCCTAGTTATTGCTGATGCCGCACCGATCCGCCTGTCGATCTCCCGCTCCATCCTCCCCCCTCTCGTGAACAAGACCCCGAGATTCTTAATCTCCTCCACTTGGGGCAGGACCCTGTCCCAAACCCGCAGGAGGCACTCCACCCTTTTCCGGGCGAGGACCATGGTCTCGGATTTGGAGGCGCTAATTCCCATCCCGGCCGCTTCACACTCGGCAGCAAATCGATCCAGCGAGGGCTGGAGATCACAGTCCGATAAAGCCAACAGGACCACATCATCCGCAAAAAGCAGAGATCCGATCCTGAGGTCACCAAACCGGATCCCTCAAACACCTCGGCTGCGCCTAGATATTCTGTCCATAAAGGTGATGAACAGAATCGGTGACAAAGGGCAGCCTTGCCGGATTCCAACTCACTGGAAATGGAATAGACATACTGCCGGCTATACGGACCAAGTTGCCTCTTCCAAATAATTAAAAATTACGCACACAAAAACCCCACACAACCATTGCTGAATTTGATTTTGTGAGTATTGGAGATGAACAGCCCACACAGTAAACATCCAAAACCATCTGGAAGAAAAAGTGTAAATATGTAAATGGTGTTTGTTCGTTGTTGCACTGCCAGTGGGTTTTCCTCTTCAAAGCCGAGATTTGAGAACATTGAGTAGAAATATGAACCGGCTGAGTCACAGAGCACCTGGTTCCTATTTGTCCTGGCCTTACTGGTTTCTGCTTGCTTTTTAAATGTCTCTTCCCAAAAAGTACATTCAAATGAAAAACAAGCATCCACATTACTACTTGTACATTTTACTTTGTCAGCATTTGGCTTTTCATTGAATGGATTTTACCTACTTTCTGTAGCAAAAACAAATCCATAACCAAAAGCTTTGTGGGTGTAAAAGGTGTCAGAGTTTTAGAAAAGCCCAAATTTTGCAGACACCTGTGAATTTAAAAGCAGTACTGTAAAAAATCTATGCATAACATATTTGCATGCAAGTAGACATATTTTTATTGCACAAGTATAACTTTGAGAGAAGCAGTATATACCGTATCTGTGCATAAAAAATAAGAAGGCTGCTTCTTGTGAAGCTACTGAAATAGTAACGTTTGATGATTAAAAGTACGTTGTTTAAGAAATAGGATATTTTAGAAAGGGGTTCTACTTCTTTCAGATAATTGCAATAAAACACAATGGCTCAATGACTTACTTATTTCTCCGTCAAGTAAAAAAAAAAACAGTCAAAGGAGGTTATTGGCTTGTAAGGTTGATCAAAAAAAAATTGATGTAGAAGCCAATTTATCCAAGTGCGAGGGGAACTGTTAGCAACGACCAATCAGTGATAAATATTGGCATTTTCATACGAACTTAAAGTCAAAGACGAGCTAAAGTCAGAAAGCATTTTTCTTAGTTTCGTCTTCTGAACCGCTTATTCCTAATGGAGTTGCGAGGGGTGCCGGAGCCTATCCCGACTGATTTCAGGCATGAGGTAGAATACACCCTGAACAGGTTGCTAGTCTGCCGCGGGGCCACACACACAGACAACCATTTGCACACACTCATTCCCAGGGAAAATTTTATAGTGGCCATTTAACCTAACAAGGATGTTTTTGGAGAATGGGGGGTAAACCGGAGTACCCAAAGAAAAACCTACGCCTACATGGGGAGAACATGCAAACTCTAAGCAAATAGGCCAGTGTTTTAAGCCCCGCCCCTTCCAGGACTCAAACCTCGATTGTCTTGCTACGAGGCCACTGTACTAACCACTGCGCCACCACGCAATCCTTAGATCGGGCAAAACCTAACAGTACCGGACTTAGATTTCCATAGAGAATAGAATTCATGACAATAGAATTGTATTCCCACAATATCACCAAATAAAAATGTTTTGTCTTACTTGTGAAAAGTAATCCCTAAGCCGCATTCTTCTTCCGTCTTTACCCCTCTGGGCCATGGGAAGTCTGTTTCCTTCATCTATACTTTTTTTTTCACACCAACTGCCTTCATTTTCTCCTTCAAAACATCCATAAACCTCATCTTTGGTGTTCCTGTTGGCCTCCTGGCCAGAAGTTTTAAATTCACTATCCTTCCGCCAATATATTCCCTCTCTCTCCACTCAACTTGTTCGGCCTTGATAACGGTCTAACCTCTCTGACTTTATTTCCAAAACTTCTAACGTAATGTCCTTCTTATGTCCTCATTCTGATCCAGCACATCCTGGTCAATTCCAAAGAGAACCCTAGCGTCCTCATCTTCTCTTCCTCCAGCTTTGCCTCCTGTCTTTTCCTGAGTAGTTTATCTCTAGACCAAACAACATGGCTGGTCTCATTACATTTTTGTCCATCTTTGTGCCATGTAGTACAAAAGCTTCCTTTGCTGAAATTTATAAGAATTTTTAAATAATTCCAACTAGAAACAAACCTTTAAATAGACTGGTTTTAATTTAACTGCCCATTTTCAGAAATTTGTGACAACACGCTCCAAATCAATGTCTGTACAGATTTGTCTCGAAGATAGATGTTTCAGTGTTGCTTTGGTGTCTCCTAAATAAAACATCATGTGCTCTAGTGATGCATGAGATATGTGACAAACTAGTTGTGTCCTGGAGTAATTTGTCTCTGTATTTAACGAGGTAAGCTCATTATGTTTTTTTTTACTGTCTGAATTTGCTCGGACATTATGTTTGTCTCCGTCTAGAGCTTTGGAAGCAAAAAAAACACGGCTTGCTAAGTCAGACCCTTTTGTGTAGGTTTAATTAGAAATGTTTTGTGGTTTTGTAGACGGTAAAAACAACTCTGTCTGTCTGATTGCACGAATGCACACTTCCTGTCCAGAGTGCTAAGCCAGAGAGGTGGGAGACTAGCTTCTCTCAGACTGTTCGGATTTTATTGTTATTTCTAGCTATCTGAATTGGCTAATAACCAAGGGGCTGTGTGCTCAGATGGAAACTAATGCTGATAACTCACAACTGACTATAGCAAACCTGGTGCCACTGTGCATGCTCAACTCAGGCAAAATCCTGACAACCTAGATTTGCTGTTATTATTATTTTTTAAACTAATTTAAGTCGTATCACAATTTTGTACATTTACAATCAAAAGCGACCAAACACAGACTCTCTAAAAAAAATTAATAGGTGACATGTTTGACATAGTCACTACAATTTTAATCCTAAAATTCCTTCCGTTCCGTCATTTTCTGCTTGTTCTGGGGTTGGGTCGTGGGGGCAACAGCCTCAAACGGGCAGCCCAGGCCTCTCTCACCCCGGCTGCATTCTCCATCTCACCCGGAAGGATCCCAAGTCTTTCCCCGGCCAGCTGTGAGACATATTCTCCCCAGCGGGTCCAGGGTTTGCCCCTTGGTCTCCTCCCAGTGGGATGTGCCCAAAACACCTCGCCCGCGAGGCGCTCGGGGGGCATCCTGACCAGATGCCCGAACCACCCCATCTGGCTCCTCTCGACCTGGAGGAGGAGCGGCTCGACACCGAGCTCCTCCCGGAGCTAAAATTTCTTTACACATATAATGCTGGTTGTTACTTTTCTAATTTTTTATGCTTTTTGGGGTACAGAAGCACATCTAAAACAAAGTATTCTAAAAAGTTTTTCCTTTTTGTTTCTGACAAAGGTTCCTCACAAAAAAACGACAATTTTTACTTTGATCTGAGTCTTTGCCAGATTTTTACTAAATAAATTTTAGTCTCTTTTGAAGCACCGCCAATTAAATTTCTTGCTGCCCCTGGTAGATGTGGAGTGTTTGAGGGTGCATCAGAATTTGTATTGGTTAATAATTAAAACTTAGTGCCCAAAATGTGTCAAAGAAGCATTAGCAAAGTTGGGTTTTCTTGAGTGATTCTTCTAAATGACAGCAGATCTGACAGAATGCTTGCATCGCATCTTTTTTCAAAGCACTTTTTCATCCGATTGATTTTTCCTTGTGTCTTTCCATTCACTCCAAAAACTGTATACCTTTGATTATGTTTTATAGTTTCTTTGATCATCATATGTGGCGTACATAACAAATAAATGGCACATGTAATTCCGTTCCATTGTCTTCTGCTTATTTGGGGCTGGGTCGTAAGGGCAACAACCTAAGACGGGAAACCCAGGCTTTTCTCATCCCGGTTGCATCCTCCAGCTATTCCACGAGGATCCCTAAGTGAGCTGGGCCGTCCTTCCAGTGTACTCCACCTGCAGGAAGTGCCATAGGGTTTGGGTGAAGAAAGAGATAGGCGGCAGCCGACGGCGGGCACGTGTAACTTGAGATGGAATTGTAAAGTGAAACTACAGTACAAGAAAACGTTGGGAGCGATAGATCCCTCTAGCGTTTCCCACTAAATCCAGGTATGTCAAAGACGTAACCTATATCTCCCACACGATTGGTAAAAGCAAAAAAACAATGAAAGCATTTACCGCCATTTTGGAACAACTATCTCATATAAATTCACATCTGCTTTTCTTTAAAAACATTGTAAATTCATTCTTTTTATTTGCCTTTCTGCTCGAAGTCGTAAAGGCAAATCAGCACGCATGCTGTTATCTGCTTGTGGAACTTATATCTGGTTCAGTTTTCTCTTCATTTTCATTTCACTTCATCTTCTAATTGTAAATGAACCCTAATGAAAAAGTGACACAACCACCACCTTCACATGTTTCTTTCTCTTTTCATCTTCCTCTTCTTTGGTCTCATTTTCTGCCTCAGTGCTTCTTCCTTCATACTCTTCTGCGGCTCTGCGCAGCTGCATCCACCATTATGGGATGTTGCGAGATGGTCACACTAAACAAATTGGGGAGAAAAAAACTTAAAACACTTGCTACAAAATGGCTGCAGAAGGACTTTGGCGTTATTAAGAAACTGCAGGTGGTTTCCATCCACGGGGGATAACATTCTCACACGCCTTTGTATTGTTTTGTTATTCTATGGAAACAACCCCTTTCAAGTGGACATGTTCCCCCTTTCTTCTTTTGTTTTGACGTTTTGTTGACTTTTTCTGCTTTTGAAGCTAATCATCTCTTCTTCTCTTCCTCCTTTGCTTGTCTTCCTCTCTGCCCTTCTCTCCTGCTTCCTTCTAGTCTCTCTGTGGCAATGAATACCAAATCAGTTGGAGACAGACTGTGCGTGGGGTCTTCCCAGAGGAGAGAGGAAGCAACGCACCGAGCGCACACATAAAACCGCACAAGTGCACTCAGACATATGTCAGAGCAAGAAAACCCTCTGCTTCCATACCAACGCGATGCACACTGGGATGATTTAGCTTCGGTGAATTTTAGACGGTACTTTTCTTATCACCGATCGGCAGCCTCAAAGATTTTTCAAACGAAAGAGCTCGGTTAATGGAAAACCCATGTATGCAAACAACATTAATACACGGGCGTACCGCAGAGTAGACACGTTACGGGTGAAGCTGCAAAATAACAAACACCTGAATAGTTCTGTACTCCAAGATCATCCATCCAGTTCATTTACATGTTTCCATCATCTTGCAACCCAGTAGAAAGTAATCACACTCTGTTTTTGTTGTTCCATCTGTCTTCCTATCACAGTCACAGCATTTTGATTTGCATTTTCTCTTGTTTATTTCAGGTCCCCATGCTGCCAGATTAATAGTATTCATTTAACAAAAAAGCTGACATCGCATGACGATTAATATACAGTAAATGCCAACTCTGTGATACACAATTATTTAAAAAAATGTGTCAGTAGAACAAAAGCATTTGGGCTAACTGAGTGAAGAAATATTGCGAATGCTTGTTTCACTTGATAAATGAGTGAGTGCATACGTTGGATTTAATGAGCTCTTGAGTGGTATGATTTAAAGACTTTGAGGGGGCTTCTTGACCTGTTCAAGTCAACAATCAGTTATGTCTTTAGTGTAATAGCTTCATTAGTTTTGTGACTGTTTTGTCGGTTTACAACGGTCTTGTTTGTACCCCGATGTAGCTATAATGTAGCAAGTCTCCCCGGAGAAATGAGTTGCTGAAACTGCAAAAAAAAAGAAAAAGTTAAATTTTCGGTCCAAGATTATTGTTGTTTTTGGCAGCCATCTAAGTTTTCGTTTTAGTCTTCATCTTTGGACGAATACTAATTTAAGTTTTAGTCACGTTTTCGTCATCTCTTTATATTTTTGTTTTAGTCAATGAAAACCCAAAAGAGTTTTTGTCAGGGAAGATTTAGAACGTTTTTCGTCTAGTTTTAGTGGGAAAAAAAAATGCTTACTTTAACAATCGTGTCTTTATTACTGAGAATAATGCAGGTTATTTGTTTAAGGAAAAAAAAACAAAAACTCTGCCGAGCTTTAACTTGCGCAAAAACAGCAAACATAGTAAAACTGCGAAAATAGAAATTTTTCAGTTAGTGAGGAACGTCGTAAATTACGTATACTTAAAAATGACACCTCATAATAACCCTGTAAAGAAAGTAAACATTGCATTGTGTCTTTAGTAAATCAGTGGTTAGCGCAACCAAGCTAACTAAAGAAATTAGCAGCGCCTATAAGCTCGCATTAGCTTGAAGTTAACATGCTGTTTGCGCAAAATATGTGGAAAACTTTAAGTTTCTGACCACCAAGCTTCTTTGCTGCTGTTTTCACCATGGTTTGTGACTTCCTCGTGGCTGCAGGTGTGTTGTGTAGACGGTGTGAACGTGTAGCGTTGTGGGGGGCGTGCCGCAGTGAGAGACAGATGCAGCCGCTGTGTTTTTTTCTTTTCACAGACAGAAATGTGAAAGTCTGACGCCTGTTGTGTTATATTTTCATCTCGTCAACAGAAACTTGCAAACGTCTCTTCACATTTTCATCACCAAAATATCGCATTTATTTCGTTATCGTTACGTCATCGTCATGAAAAAATACTTTGTCAACGAAATCATTTCGTTTTTGTCATCGTGGATGAAAACAACACTGTCCAAGATGTCCCAATTGAACTAACAGACTAACAGAGAAACAGCAGAACAACTTAGTCAGTAGTTCTCGAAATCAAGTAAACCGAAGTAGACTATCTTCGGTTGGGTGAGAACATGCGTCTGACTTCTGCTGTGTCATCTTTACAATGTGACATTTTGGCCTTTTTTCTGTAGTCATATATAAGCTGAATAAACAGGCAGGGGTCTTAGAACACTGCCCTGAAGTGAATTCGTGTAGAGAGTGGTGGAGGAGATAACATTGTAGATCTTGATAGTTTTAGGTCAGCCCATCAAAAAAGTTAGGATGAAGTGATCTGGGACTAAATAAGAAGAACTTTTCCACTGATGTAGGGGTATTTTTCTTTCACAGATGTGAGAGCTGTTTGGACTATTGATGAGATGGTGTCACTAGTACGGTGGTTCAACCTTATAAGCCAAGTTATGATCCAGAGTCACATTGATGGAGTCTTTGATGTGGACCATGACAAGCCTCTTCAAGCGTATCATGGCTGCTGGGTTATTCAAGCGTATCATTGTGGAGCACTTTAGGACAGGAACTATTCCAACAGTGTTTAGACCGATGGGGAATGATGCTAAAGATGTCCCACTGCACCCAGAAGGGAAATGTGTATGCATTTTCTCTTTTTTGGAAGCTGGATTGGTTTAAATGATCGTGCTTGACTTTTTCAAAATATGGTATGTTGTGCAAAATGGCCAATGGTGTGTTGATGGAGAGATGCTGCAGTATTAGTTTTAAGCAATAAAATAAATAGATATATCCAAAACAACACTCAAATTTGGGCTAGACGGGGGCGCAGTAGTTAGCAGTGGCTTAACTGCTAGCGTCTAGCTGTAGCCTCACAGCTAGGCGGTCAGGTTTTGAGTTCTAGGTGGGACGAAGATTGAAACACTGGTCTTTCTGTGAGGAGTTTGGATGTTCTTCCCGTGTATTAGTGGGTTTTCTCTGGATACCTCGGTTTTGTTCCCCCTTTTGATAAAAAAGCATGGTTGATTGGCCTCTTTAAAATGACCCCTTGGAATAAGTATGTGTGTGATGGTTGTGTGTGTAGCCCCGCAAAAGTCTGGTGACCTTTTTGGGTTGCCTAAAAGCAGCCTTAAAACCTAAAAGCAGCTGGGATAGGCTCCAGAACACCTTGGCTCCTTTAGGGATAAGTGGTTCAGAAGACGAAACGCAACTCTCAAATTTGCGCCATTTGTAAATCCAAAATCGATCCTCTACTGTATATGCCAGTAACCTCGGGGCCCACAAACTACCATACATTAAATCGTAACAGAAATATAAACAATACTGGATTTGTGGATCGTTAACAAGAATTAGCTAATTAAAAGCAGCACCATAAACAAACCTGAAAGAGTCATTTTTCTTATCAACATTATCTTGTTCAAAGTGTTTTGGACAAAATTCAGCAGTGAAGTAAAATAATTTTGTACTGAAGGGACTGAAGAAAATAAAAACTGCTTCTCACATCAAGTTAATTAAAAGAGCTTAAAAACAAAATGATATATAACCTTTTCAAGTAATTAGAGACGGGAACGTAAACACTGTTTTGCAGACCAAAGATTTTGTGGACCGGTCTTTCATGCAGAAATTCTTGCTAGTTTTTTTTACGCGTGAGCACTCATAAAAGTTGGGTACGATCATCTATCATATCGCACTGCTTTCTCCAAATAGATCGTAATTATCAAAGCTTTAACAAATCCCCAACTTCTAGCAACTAGGATTGTAAACCCGCGTCTTAATTAAACAGATGGCATTTTTTAAAAAAAAATAAAAACACATTTTGAAGTATGATAGAAATGTTTTCTTCATTCACAACAGAAAACAAAACTCGACAAAGATTTAAGTGGAAGAAAAGTTCATAGACATAAATGGCTACCTGACGAAATGTATTTTTCTTTTTGAAATTAAAAATTAATTTAATTCCATTTTTTTGTTTAGCCCAGTATCACAAAACAATTGTCTCAATGGGCTTTACGTTGTAAATTGAAAAAAAAAAAAAAAAAAGTACAAAAATCCAATACGAAAGAGAAAAAAAGTAGGTTCACAACTCAAAGCTAACTGTAAAAAAGTAAAAAAATCTCAGTATATTCCATCCTTTTGACCCTCTTTCACAGTGAGGAAAACAAAAAAAAAGAAAACATGGCAGGAAAAAAGAAAGAAAAAAAAACCTCATGGGGACCCACGTGAAAGAGGGATCCCTCCCCAAGGAATAAAAAATCCAAAAAAAGACGTAGAAAATTTTGTCCTTGAAATATTCCAAATTCATTTGCCATATTATTCATTTTCAAAGAGTCTTACTCAAAAAATATGAAGGAATACAATGTTAGCTGCCATGGAAAGATCAATGAAAATTGGTTGTTTTTTCCTATGTTATGTTTAGATTTTCAACTTTAAATACGACTTTCTTTCTATTATCAGAATGATGCTTTTATTTTAATTTTCTGTGACTCTTCAACACAAATTTAGTGTCACGGGCTGTGCTTTCTCATTCTCAAATTTGTAGTAGTTTTTTTCTATTTTGTTTCACTTGAGCTGTATCTAAAATGAATTTGTACTTAAGTTCGAGAACTTGTATTTTTATTGTTTTAAATTGCTCGTCCTCATTAATCACATTAAACTAGGGCTGAACCAGTTAAGCAATATTTATAAAATTGCCATTTTTGTCCAATTAATCGAATAATCGATCCAATAATTGACAGATTAATCGATTACCGAAATAATAGTTAGTTGCAGTCCTACATTAAATCCCTTTTGATGGGAGAGTCACCAAGAGCTCATTAACTTTGATTGCAAGTTGACTCTAGATTGTAAAGAGTATCAGAGCATAAGATTAATATATCTCTAAACATGTGAATATACGGTAACAAGAGAAAGATAAATGTTGGACAAAACTTCTAGATTTAGCAGGTACTGTGCATGGAAGGGTTCACAAAGCTTATCAGAAAGTCGGAAACTGTACGCTTCATTATAAAGTGTCGGACATGATCGTTCTTGTATCTAACTTTCAGGTAGAAACAATGCAGCAGAAAATAAAAACAGGTACAGGGAATTTAAAATCATTATGGGACGAGGAACTATTTGAGACTCTGTGCCTCGGTGATAAGAGGATGGAGAGAAGAAGAATTACATAAGCTGTTAATATATTCCTTCAGATAAGAACAAATAGTTTCTGTGCTGCTTATTTCTCGTATTTTTTCTCCTTTTTCATTCGACGAGGTCAGAAGAGATGAGCTACAGCTTCAAGTATCTGCACTTGTTGAGAATAGGAAGGTGACAGACGCAACGCAACAGTAAATTCAGGATGATTTTTGATAAAGAAAATGGAAACTTACTGGATTCAACAAGAAAATTTCAACTCATAGACAAGAAAAAAAAATCAATAGCAGTATGGAAAAGATTATTACAATATTTACTTGTTTTATTACTCAAATCTGTCAGGAGAGTGGTCTGTTCCCCGTCTGTGTGTGTGCACAAGTCACACCTGAAACTCATCTATTCATCTGCTGGAGCATTAATGGAACAGTTTTTGACACAATCTTCACCAGATCGTTTGTTTATCATGCTTGATCTGTTATCCAGTTTTTGGCTTCAGCTCCTACATCAGAACCTGCCTAGTTTATCTGTTTTTGTCTTCTTTATTTGGACTTTTTATCAATCTAATAAATCTACTTGTGATTTTTTCATCTGAGCCTGTCGTGTCAAGGGTATATTTTTGGCCTCAGCTCCACAACATGACAACATCGAAGTGTTTGTTGGCATCCTTCTGTCCCTAGAGACTAAGTCAGCTTCTAAATACTTGTGTTTGTACAGCAGCGGCTGTGGCTGAATAAGCCGATACGGGAGCTGCAGCTCCCACCGCACTTGCTGCCAACGAGATAGGTGGTATGAGTCATGGTTACAGATGTGGAAGACTGACTTTTTTGCTGTTCTCGGGTGTTTGTGTCCTTGCTCTGGATCTCTCTGTTCTCTTTGGTCTGTTTGATATCAATTTTGATACCCATTTTATACCCCAACCCAAATCGGGTTGTAAAGACGGGAAAAAAATGGACATAAGTTGATAAAGGTCAAGGGAAAAAAGTTGATGTCAAGAAATAAAAGTAAAAGTGACAAACTTAAAATACGGGGTCCTTGAACAAATTTTAACGCGCTCCATTCATGCTCCATTTCCACTTAAAAAGATTTACTAAATAGCCATAAAATTAACGGGCTTACAACAAATATTTCAATTATAGGCGTAGTTTCGGATAACGCTAATCCAAAAATTGTAAATTAAAACCTGTATGGAAGCCAAAAAAAAAAAAAAAGAATACGAAATTGCAAAAAATGGAGGTTTTGCTGGATCGATTTGCTGCCGAGTTCAGTGAAGTGGCCGAGATGGGAATTAGCGCCTCCAAATCCGAGACCATGGTCCTCGCCCGGAAAAGGGTGGAATGCCCCCTGCGGGTCAGGGACAGGGTCCTGCTCCAATGTTAGGAGTTTAAGTATCTCGGGGTCTTGTTCACTAGTGGGGGAAGGATGGAGCGGGAGATCGACAGGCGGAGTGGTGCGGCATCTGCAATAATTAGGACGCTGCATCGGTCCGTCGTGGTAAAGAGAGAGCTGAGCCGAAAAGCAAAGCTCTTAATTTACAAGTCGATCTACGTTCCAACCCTCACCTATTGTCACCAGCTGTGGGTGGTGACTGAAAGAAAGAGATTGCGGATACAAGCGGCCGAAATGAGTTTCCTCCGCAGGGTGACTGGGCTCTCACTCAGAGATCGGGTGAGGAGCTCTGCCATCCAGGAGGAGCTCGGTGTCAAGCCGCTCCTCATCCAGGTCGAGAGGAGCCAGATGGGGTGGTTCGGGCATCTGGTCAGGATGCCCCCTGAGCGCCTCGCGGGCGAGGTGCTTCGGGCACGTTCCACCGGGAGGAGACCAAAGGGCAGACCCCGGACCCGCTGGAGAGACTATGTCTCACAGCTGGCCGGGGAACGACTTGGGATCCTTTCAGGTAAGCTAGAGGATGCAGCCGGGGTGAGAGAGGCCTGGGCTGCCCGTTTGAGGCTGTTGCCCCCGCGACCCGCCCCCGGAACAAGCGGAAAATGACGGAACGGAATGGAAAAAAAAGAGGTTTTATCTTCTAATAAAGGCAAGTTTGCTATAAAAAGTTTTAAAAATAATTTTGGCTTTCCAAGTTGAAAATCTTATAATTTGTCTGAAACGTATTCAGGCTGCTTCATATTAAACTAGATATTCTTATTTCTCATTCACCTTTAATATCCGCTTCCCCCTCTCGGTCCATCATTAACTTTAACCTCTTTTCCATTTTGGTTTTATTAGATATACTACACTATGGGGGCACATAAAGACCAAAAATGGCCGAAAGTAGATCCTTTTGAACTTGTGTTCTATCCTCAAAGCTCCTATAACGATGTGACGTCTTTAAATGTAACATTGAAGTGCTCCAACCTTCAATCAACCTTCACTGTTCTCAGCATGGAGATGGAATGTGGTGTGTGAACTCCTCAAGGGGGGACTGATGAATTGTCCGCTTATTCCAAAAGACCCTGAAATACAAAAAAGAAGAAGAAAAAAAACCAATTGAAGCCGTTACTACATAAAACGTTTGGGTAGTCATTGCAAAAATTTAGCTTAAATTTAAGTTGGTACTTGAAAAAGATTTGTCGCTTATGTAAAATTTGATGGGGTTTATTTTTTTAACAACTTATTACGCATGTTGATTTACGTTCAATTTTTACTCGAACCCCTTGATTGAAAGACAAATCTTTCATTGCCCTTGCCAAGCAGTGACATTTTTAAAGAGCCTTTAATTTAAAGAATCATTGACTCTTTACGGGGCGTAGCAGCTCAACGTGGCCCGCATTAGTTAGCGGGCAAATGGCCAAAAGTGTTCGTGGCAACTCACGTTACAAAATGCTAGAAAACGGGATTATTCACTTTCAGAAATATGTTCTGCTTTTCGCGGATGATGTGGTCCTGTTGGCTTCATCGGACCGTGATCTCCAGCTCTCACTGGATCGATTTGCTGCTGATTGTGAAGCGGCCGAGATGGGAATTAGCGCCTCCAAATCCGAAACCATGGTCCTCACCCGGAAAAGGGTGGAATGCCCCCTGCGAGTCAGGGACAAGGTCCTGCCCCAAGTGGAGGAGTTTAAGCATCTCGGGGTCTTGTTCACGAGTGTAGGAAGGATGGAGCGGGAGATCGACAGGCGAATTGGTGCGGCATCAGCAATAACTAGGACGCTGCATCGGTCCTTCATGGTAAAGAAAGAACTGAGCTGAAAAGAAAAGCTCTCGATTTACAAGGCGATCTACGTTCCAACCCTCACCTATGGTCACCAGCTGTGGGTGGTGACCAAAAGAATGAGATCGCGGGTACAAGCGGCCGAAATGAGCTTCCTCCGCAGGGTGGCTGGGCTCTCACTCAGAAATCGGGTGGGGAGCTCTACCATCCAGGAAGGAGCTTTGTGTTTTACTGCTCCTCCTCCAAGTCGAGAGGAGCCAGATGGGGTGGTTTGGGCATTTGGTCAGGATGCCCCCCGAGCGCCTCTCGGCGAGGTGTTTCGGGCACGTCCCACTGGGAGGAGACCAAGGGGCAGACCCCGGACCCGCTGGGGAGACTATATCTCACAGTTGGCCGGGGAACGACTTGGGATCGTTCCGGGTGAGCTGGAGGATGCAGCCGGGATGAGAGAGGCCTGGGCTTCCCGTTTGAGGCTTTTGCCCCTGCGACCCGACCCTTGAACAAGCGGAAGATGACGGAACGGAAGAAAGCTGTTCACTTCGAGGTTCCTATCAGTTTAAAAGTGTGTGCGCCCATTCAGATTAAGATAGGGGGGAAAAAATTTGTCCGTTAAATGGTTAACCCAATCAACACAAACAAAGCTTTGAAATTAATCATACACAGGCTTGAAAACTCATATGAAAGCCTATGCTGGGTTTGTACTCCCCTAATACCTCCCACAAGGTTCTGGAGGAACACGATCCAATCCCTTCGTTGGAACACACGTATACTGCTAGGGCAAACTCCCAAGACCCCTCTAAAACCTTGAGAAGTGAAAATATTTTGTGTTAATCCAAGCACATTTCTTCAGTCCACTGAACTTGGTGAGCCAACATGTTTCCCTTTCATATCTGCATTTCAATCACAATTCCAATAAAAATGAGCTGTAACTCCTGGCATTTTTACATTTCCACAAAAAAAGTAAAAAAGATCTTGATGGTGCGAGTCAAAAAGGAATTTGACAGAAAGTGACTGTATTGGGTGCACCTTCCTGAAACGAGAGCCGTGAAAAGGTATTTCTTATCGCGCTGTCTTCTGGGGTCAAGCTGCCAATCCGTGGGTCAAAGAGGCACACGGTGTGATGAAAAACAAGCGGTCTGATATGAAAGTTAAGTTATAGTAGAAGATGACAGCCTTTGAAGTAGACAGGTTTGCCCTGACAGAACAGTTGCCCAGGTGGGTTTTACTGCTTTCTGAAGTGTGATTAGGCCCACAGGGGATCCAAATTTAATCCATCCATTTATTTGCTATACTTCCCCAAAATCAGTGTTTCAGCAAGACTCAGATGTGTGGTTTTTCATTGGGTAAATACAAATTAAAAGTTTAAAAAAAAAATAGCTTTTTAAATTAGTTAAATGATCCAGATAATTAGGCTTCTTTTTTTGTCTTTTTTTTTTTTGTCTTCACCAACCTTGAAAGTCTTGGATTGATTTTTATTTTTGTTGCTGCATGATGGTTTTGGTTGCTTACATTTTTATACAACACTAGATTTTCACAAACATAAGGCGCACCGTACCAAAAGGCACTGTCTCAGTTACTTGTGCTATTACTGTATTATTAAATACATGCGAATGCATGCCTGATCTTGGGGGGCAGGTTTTATATAAAATTGATACACAAGCTTCTGTACTTGTTTAATAATCATCTTCTTCTTTCGGCATTTCCCTTCAGGGGTCGCCACAGCAAGCCAGTTTCTTCCATCAAACCCTGTCTGCTGTATCCTCTTTGGTCACACCAACTATCTTCATATCTTCCTTCACTGTATCCATGAACCTCCTCTTTGGTCTTCCTCTAGTCCTCTTTCCTGGTGGTTCCAAATCTAGCATCCTTCTTCCGATGTACTCTCTCTCTCCTCTGTACGTGCCCAAACCATCTCAGTCTGGCCTCTCAGACTTTATCTCTAAAACCTCTAACATGTGCTGTTCTTCTGATCCTGTCCATCTTGGTCCCTCCCAGAGAGATCCTCAGCATCTTCATCTCTGCTACCTCCATCTCTGTTTCCTGTCTTTTGCTCAGTGCCACTGTCTCTAGACCAAACAGCATGGCCGGTCTCACCACGTTTTTGTACACTTTCCCTTTCCTTTTACCAGAAACTTTTTTTTTATCACACATCACATCTGATACTTTCCTCCACCCGTTCCAGCCTGCCTGCACATGCTTCTTCACTTCTTTTCCACACTCTCCGTTGCTCTGGACTGTTGATCCTAAGTACTTAAAATCTTCCACCTTCTTTATCTCTTCTCCCTGTAACCTCACTTTTCCATTTGGGTCCCTCTCATTCACACAAATGCTTGTTTAAGAATCAAACAATCAAAATCATTTCTCCTTTTTGTCAACTTACTATACCAACAACATATTACATACAGGGTGCATTGCACAATGGGAAACGCTCCACAATTTGAAAAAAAAAATAAAAAATTGTGCAGCACATAAAAAAGGCTTTTATGTTCGCCTTATGGTTGTGAAAATACAGTAAAATCCCTTTGACATAATGCTTGGAGATTGTGCTATATACAATATATACATTCTCATGTGTTGTTGTATTCAAACAAGGCAGAATAGTTAAAAAAAGCAAAAAAGGGGTGGAGTAAAAACTTTTAGTTATGTGACGCCAGCAGCGACGAGCTAAACTCCAAAGCAGCAATTTACTTTTTTTTTTTTTTTTCAGAAAGAAAACAGACAGATGTGCTCTGGAGCTCTGTCTCATTTTCCCATCTTTCGCTGCACAAGTTTTTCTTGTGCGGGTTTCTTGTTTCTTTAATGCGCGAATAGTGCACAACTGCGTTGGCGCGCAGCTTAGAGGAAAATCGCCATAAGCATCGCAGTTATTTCATATTGTAAAGACTTCCCAAAGTGGGAGAAAAAAATATCATTGAAATACTCAATGTAAAATTATTAAAAGGTAAAGTTGACATTTTCACGAGGCATGAACAAACGTGAGAAAAATTCCAACTGTCTGACATCGGGTATAAAAAGATAACCAAGAACTACCGATTTGTAAAATTTTATACACAAATCATGCTTTTTAAGTTAACCTACTTTTTGCTGTATTCTTGTCATGATGTGGGGTGGAGGCCAAAAATATACCCTTGACACAACAGACAGGTTCAGATAAAAAAATCACAAGCAGATTTATTAGATTGATAAAAAGTCCAAATAAAGAAGACAAAACATATAACCTCGGAAGGTTCTGATGTAGAAGCTGGACCAAAACGTGGATAACAAGTCAAGCATGATAAACAACAATCTGGCGAAGAGTGTGTCAAAAACTGTTCCATTTATGCTCCAGCAGATGAGTAGATTAGTTTCAGGTGTGACTAGTTGCACACACACAGACAAGAGGGAGGGGGGAAACAGGACACAGAGGGGGAACGAGACTACTCTCCTGACAATTCTTCCTTTTTATTAGCAAAAAACTGACATTAAAATCTCTAGCTGCAAAAGGGACGTTTGTAAAAATCCTTTGATGCAAACTTAATTTTATGTACATAGCACAACTCTGTCAACAAAGCATTGATTACAGCTTGAGAGATTCACCAGTGGAGGCACAGTCTGTACAATCTCTCTATTATGTACCAGGCTACAATTTTGTCTCGACATCAATTATTTCAGTCAGAATTGCACTCATGTACTTGTTTGCCCGAAGAGCAAAAGGAAAAAAGATAAAATCATTTGGATTTTTACTTTTCTTTCATCGTGCAATGATTCATTGGTTGTCAAAAACACAATAATCACAAAGCAACAATGGGACATTCAAACATAGCATTTTGTCAAATCGTTATTTGAGATCTCCTTCCATTATGTTGTCATCTTGTGTTGCAGAACAAAACGGGATCAGATTGCTAGTCACGTTTAAGTATTTCTGCACCAAGGACAGCGTGTGGCTCTTTATAATATGTCCATTGATTTGAGTTGTTCAGCTCCAACACTCATAAACAGCTACAGGCGGAGGCATTGGTCCATGAATGTTTATTCCTTTTCCTAGTTTGGATCAGATAAGAAAAAATTGAGGCAGCACAATGGGAGGCTACTTTAAACATAAAGTTTACCATCAAGAACCAAATAATCATCACAATAACATTTCCGTTCCGTCATCTTCCGTTTGTTTCAGGGTCGGGTAACGGGGGCAACAGCCTCAAACGGGAAGCCCAGGCTTCTCTCACCCCGGCTGCATCCTCCAGCTCACCCGGAAGGATCCCAAGTCGTTCCCCGGCCAGCTGTGAGACATAGTCTCTCCAGCGGGTCCGGGGTCTGCCACTTGGTCTCCTCCCGGTGGGACGTGCCCGAAACACCTCACCCGCGAGGCGCTTGGGGGGCATCCTGACCAGATGCTCGAACCACGCCATCTGGCTCCTCTCAAACTGAAGGAGGAGCGGCTCGACACCAAGCTCCTCCCGGAAGGCAGAGCTCCTCACCCGATCTCTGAGTGAGAGCCCAGCCACCCTGCGGAGAAAGCTCATTTCCCCCGCTTGTACTCGCGATCTCATTCTTTCGGTCACCACCCACAGCTGGCGACCATAGGTGAGGGTTGGAACGTACGTAGATCGACTTGTAAATCGAGAGCTTTGCTTTTCGGCTCAGCTCTCTCTTTACCACGACTTCTGACCCAGCAGGAATGTGGAGGGGCCACTTTGGTGTGCTTCATAGAAGCCTGACTTCGTGGACTCATTATGGACTGTTCAGTTGCCAGCTGTTACACCTTACCGGATGCCTTCCCGGTAAGCGGACCAGGAAGACATCGAGGTGTTAGCACCGCAGCATCAAATTTCCTTTGGTGATTAATCAAGTATTTTCAATTCAATGCATCAAGCAAGTTTGGATGTTTGCACAGGTGTCCTGCCTAATAAATAGTACTTGCTTAAATGCACGTCTTTGTGTCCCTGTGGTTTATAAAATATGCTATGTTTTCCCATCATAGTGAATTGGCTTTGGAGAGCTGGCTTTGCTTTTGATGAATTTATCTTTCTGAACCATTGAGAAGATCTGAAGATCTCTGAATTTTCAATGACTTTGTACAATAAGATTTTATAAAAAATGGCCAGAACCAAACAAACCGCCCGTAAGTCAACCGGAAGACAAGCGCCAAGGAAGCAGTTGGCCACTAAGGCTGCCAGAAAGAGTACTCCTTCCACTAGAGGTGTTACGAAACCTCATTGTTACAGGCCCGGAACCGTCGCTCTGGGAAAGATTCGCCGCTACCAAGAATCCACGGAGCTCCTGATCCGTAAACTTTCATTGTCACCATTCATATTTCACCGGGAGAGCTGTGGGCTAACCTACCAAGCTAGCAAGTACTATTGTACAAAAGTGGACTAGCACACACAGCTATGAAGCAAACACCCATATCACAGTAAAGAAGTCTTTGATTATCACCGCCTGTCTGAACATTTAAAGTTCAGATTTTGGAACTTTGCCATTTATGCATAGTTGGATGTGGCGTCTGGCGGAGGGAAGAGGTGGAAGAAAAGCTGGAGAGGTGGAGGTTTGCACTACAAAGAAGAGGAATGAAGATTAGTTGGAGTAAAGCAGAGTACATGTGTGTGAATGAGAGGGATCCAAATGGAAAAGTGAGGTTACAGGGAGAAGAGATAAAGAAGGTGGAAGATTTTAAGTAGTTAGGATCAACAGTCCAGAGCAATGGAGAGTGTGGAAGAGAGGTGAAGAAGCATGTTCAGGCAGGCTGGAACGGGTGGAGTAAAGTATCAGGTGTGATGTGGGACAGAAGAGTTTCAGTTAAAATGAAAGGGAAAGTGTAGAAAACCGTGGTGAAGACCGGCCATGCTGTTTGGTCTACTAACAGTAGCACTGAGGAAAAGACAGGAAACAAAGATGCAGGTAGCAGAGATGAAGATGCTGAGGATCTATCTGGGAGTGACCTGGATGGACAGGATTAGAAATGAGTACATCAGGGGAACAGCACATGTTAGAGGTTTTGGGGATAAAGTTCGAGAGGCAAGACTGAGATGGTGAGAGAGGAGAGTACATAAGAAGAAGGATGCTGGATTTGGAACCACCAGGAAAGAGGACTAGAGGGAGGCCAAAGAGCCGGTTCATGGTCGCAGTGAAGGAAGACATGAAGATAGTTGGTGTGACCAAAGAGAATACGGCCGATAGGGTTAGATAGAAGAGGCTGACTTGCTGTGGCGACCCCAAAGGGAAATGCCGGAAGAAGAAGAAGAAGAATCTAGCGTCTGGCAAAATCCATATGTCTTCACCCAAATTTGTCATGCTAATCACAAACCAGCAAATGCAACACAAACAAATATCATTGACCTTGTACTTAGATGTACTTGTACTGGATGCTTTTAAGATGGACACTGTTCCCGGGAGAATCCACCTAAATACCTTCTCTTTTTTAAGGACCGGGTTTTAACCATGCATTTCAAGTTTTTAGACAAGTCATTGCGGAAATATGTTGACGAGACTTTCCTTTAGTCGGATGATACCCTCACATTGCATTTCAGACTTCTTGCCCTTTCTCTTGAATTCGCTCTGCTGTCCTGACAACAGCAATTATTGAAAAGCTTCTACACATAGTGCGTGCAATACTTGTGAATGTGTCCAATCCTCATGCAAAAACGCTTTTGAATGCTGCCTTCAAACTACTGAAGTCTCATGGCCACACAAGCCAAATTTATTCCCGTCACGTATACATGGTCTCTTTGTGTCTAGCACTAAACACCATTGTGTGGCTACTCTGCATGCTGGGAATATTTAAGTCACCTATTGAGTTTGTGTCCCATTTTTCTTTTTTTTTAACATCCAGTCTTTCAAGCCGTCCTTGAAAAATGAAAAGCTGAAATGTGTGTTTGTGCAAAGGTGTGTATAAATTTTGATGTGTCTATAAAACAGAGCCCTACCTGGTACACTAAAGCGCCTTTCCTTCTCTTTCTGTATTACCGTAATTTCACGACCATTCGGCGCACCGTGCGAAAAGGCACAGTCTCAGTTATGTGCTCCATTGCTGTATTTAACACACACATAAGGCGCACCATACGAAAAGGCGCAGTCTCAGTCACACACCGCCTTACAACAACACACACGCAGGCATGCAAATGTGCGTATTAAAAAATAGATCGGGAGCGAAACTGAGTTTGGTTGTGCTTTATTTAAGTAGTAACGATACTAAACAAGCACATTACCGGTAATAGTCTTTATTCAAATCCGTTAATGTCCTCATCCTCTGTTTCGGAATCGAACAGCTGCGCAAAATCCAACAGAGCAGGTCCACTTTGCTCCTCGCTGTCAAAGTCACTGTCTGTACTGTGCGGCTCCTCAGAAAGGATACCAGTTTTTGCGAAAGCTTGGATAACAGTACCAGCAGACACGTTAGTCCAAGCATCTACAATCCATTGGCAAACTGTAGCGTAACTCGCCCGGCGCTGCCTTACACCCTTCCACGGCTCGATTCCCATGTTCCTCCGCGTAACTGATTGCCTTCAGCTTAAACTGAGCGTCATAAGCGTGTCTCTTTGCCATTTTCAGGGTTAAAACAGCAATGTTGTTAATACGGCACATACCTTTTTTCATACACAATCCACGCCCACACTTCACTCTTTAACGTTCTCATGCCTTTTCTTTCAGGTCCGCCTCGCCTCACGGGCACCGCTTTTTCTTTTAGGTCCGCCACACAAGGCGCACCGCACAAAAGGGCGCACCGCTCATTTTGAAGGAAATGTAAGACATTTATATGCGCCTTATAGCCGTGAAATTACGGTATTTGGTTTTCACGATATTCCCTTTCGGCCTGCAGCTCTTTACATTCTTTACATACCCTTGCTTGTTTTCTTTTTGTCATCCACAGTCTTACTTTGAATTTTATATTTTTACATATGTTAGAATCCAGCCTACATCTTTCCCACAAACAACCTAACTAGGAGGATGGAATGAGGTACGCTATAGAATATTACCTGCATTCATAAAGGTTACAGCTGGTTGCAGGTAAACACACATACATATTTGCTGGAAAGATATTTCCTTATCATCTTTGTTTGCCTCCCGCCGCATGGTATGTACACACCCTCACTCACTAATGTGCGTCTGTATTTATCTAAAGTGAGTGATTGGAAACAATTAGGACAACAGCCATCTTGCATTTTAATAGAGATTGAAGGAAGTCTGAAGAATGCATAGCGAGGTTGAATGAAAGGGAAGGGAACTACAGCCAAAGAAAGATAAATGGAAAAGAAGGGTGGGGGGTGGGTTTAAAAAGAGATGTCCATCTTGTTGGCAGTGAATAGCAATCTGGAACTTGAGCATATCTTAATTTTTAGTCAGGGAGAACGGTTTTCGGGCTGTGGGCCATCAATGAAACGATAATACACTCGCTTATTCCCAAAGGGAAAGAAAAAACTATTAGTATTCTTGAAACTGCTTGTTCAGCAATGGGCCCACATTGGCTATGCCAGCTTATAGTATCAGGTAAAAGACAAGGTACACCATTGGTAGGTTACCAATTTTAGGCAAATCGATTTTCTTGAACAATGGCGGAAAATCCACTTTAAGGGGCATTAAATATATTAACTCTAGGTTTAATTACATGTACAGATTAGATTATTTGTGTACCTTTTATGTGATTTTGAGCGTGTTTTACCACTGCTTCTGGATGTAAATGCATTTTCATAATGAATATTGACTTAAGCATAAATTTAACACTTGAATTTTTCCCAAATGAAAATGAAATTGAATTCAAAAGTTTTGAAACTGTTATTAGTACAGTTGTTTTTTTAATCTTTTTTCTTGGAAAGTGATTGAAAAACTTTAATGATCTTATTCTTCTTTGGATGAGTCGAATATGCAATGTGCTGAAACGATTACTTTAAATTTTCAGAGATGGAGAAGCGCAATGGGGTGTGACTACATGAATATTTTATTTTAATTCTAACTTTTTAAAGAATTGCTTTCTTTTTTTTTGATAGAAAGAATGATGTTCGCTGAAAAAGATGTATTTGGTGTATTTATCATTTTATGTCTTTGTGAGGAATAAAAGTTGAAGGAAATTTATTTTTGGGATTTTAGTTTTTATTTAGGACGTCCAAATGTGCAAATATACAGAAAAAAATCAAACCTCTCTTGGTTTCACTGGTATGTTATTTTAGATCAGTAGTGTATTGGAACCAGAGGTGTCAAAAGTACCAACATTTTCTACTCAAGTAGAAGTATAGATACAGAGTTAAAAAACTACTTTAGTAAAAGTAGAAGTATCAACTGAAGTTTTTACTAAAGTAAAAGTAAAAAAGTAACCTATTTCCAAAACTACTTAAAGTAAAAAAGTAAAAGTAATTTTCAGAAAAATGAACATATTTTTAACATTTATCACATGTTTTAAGGAGCAGAAAATATGATAACTAAATGATTGAGTGAAACTTTATGAATCAGAAACATTTATTTCTTAATAATCTTTATTGGAAATCGATTAATGAACACACTCAAATGTATTAACATAAGTAGGGCATTATGTAACATCCCTTCAGCTACCGAGCTTCACTCTGCATCACCTAATTTAACCAACTTCAGCAGACACAAACACACTCAATGTAAAAATCCCCACAAACACACTCACTGTAAAAAAATATAATAATAATAATAATAAATAACCAAAAGGCTTTTTTAAGCCATGAAGGCAGGTAGTTTTCAAAGTTGTTTGAGGCAAAACTGAATAGTCTTTAACAAGTTTCTAAGGTTGGGAGTGCCACATAGGTGTCGCCCCCTGCGTGACACCTGGAACACAGCAGGGGGGAGGGTATGTGTGCATGCATGCATGTCACGTTTTGAAGTGATGAAGAAAGAGGAAGTTGTATCGAGATTGCGTTAGTTCTCCTCATCCAACCACATTCAAATCAAATGGCGCGATTGATCCGAATTGGTTTTTATTGACTTTTTTCTTTATTTTTAACGGTGATAAAATGGCGAAAGTAGCGACTACTTTTTATAAAAATAACTAAGTTAAAGTACAGATAATTGCATAAAAAAGTAGTGACTAAAAGTAAAAAGTAGACAAAAAAATAATTACTTCGTTAAAGTAAAGATGACGAGATTTTCTACTTGAGTAAAATAACGAAGTAGTTCTACTACGCTACTTGACACCTCTGATTGGAACACATCAGAAGTCCAAACATAGGTGACAGATGACCAACGTCGGAAGACAGCCAAGACTTTGAGTCCACTGAGGCATCAGAAAGAAGAGATGGAGAGAAGCCAGGCAGCACAGGAGGTAGTCTAGAGGGTGAATGACAGAACAGGAGAAAGTTCTTTTATCAGCAGGAGACAAGGAGACCTTGGACGAAGGTGGTGACAAGGGAAAAGCAACAAAGTAGATTAACCGGTATAGAAAAACTGGAGTGGCACTCAATAGCAGGATAAAAAGTTTCAACACTGTCGGGTAAAAAAAAAAAAGCAGGCACATGTCTTACTTGTTAAACTTTATGCAGGAGCTGTGGAAATGTTAAACTTTATACATCCATCATTTAAACTCTGTTCATTCAATCCAGGTAGCAGTGATCTTCCAATCCCTTAAGCGAACTCTCAGTCAGCTCAGTCTTCCATCCAACCGGGAGTGCTTGATGAAACTTTAAATAGGAGCCATAAGTTTAACATCACTTTATCTATCTCAAGGTTTGGAAATCCAGAGATTTGCCAGACAGCTGATCTGGCTTTGCATTTGTAGCTGTTGATGGGAAACAGAACAACAAAGATGTCAAAGAAGGACTTTATGTGAGACAAAGTCAACCTCATTTAACATAGTTTAAAGAAAGGGTATTTTGCTTCATGGAGAGTGTGGAAAAGAGGTGAAGAAGCATGTGCAGGCAGGCTGGAACGGGTGGAGAAAAGTATCATGTGTGATGTGTGATAGAAGAGTTTCAGCTAAAATGAAAGCGAAAGTGTACAAAACCGTGGCGAGACCGGCCATGCTGTTTGGTCTAGAGACAGTGGCGGGAAACAGAGATGGAGGTAGCAGAGATGAAGTTGCTGAGGATCTCTCTGGGAGTGACCAGGATGGACAGGATCAGAGGAACAGCACATGTTAGAGGTTTTGGAGATAAAGTCCGAGCGGCCAGACTGAGATGGTTTGGACATGTGCAGAGAAGAGAGAGCGAGTACATCAGCAGAGGGACACTGGGTTTGGAACCACCAGGAAAGAGGCCTAGAGGAAGGGGAAAGAGGAGGTTCATGGATACAATGAAGGAAGACATGAAGATAGTTGGTGTAACCGAAGAGGATTCAGCAGATAGGGTTAGATGGAAGAAACTGACTTGCTGTGGCGACCCCTGAAGGGAAATGCCCAAAGAAGAAGAAGTATTGTGCTTCACGGGATACGCAGTAATTCTTTCATCATGGTAACTTTTATTAGTTTTTGGTGTAGAATACTGTTCACCAAAAAAAAAAAAAACATGAATACATTCATACTGAATCATCCCTTCGCTAGCTTCCTGTTTTGTCCTATCCCAGGGGTGGGCAAACTTTTTGGTTTGTGGGCCACATTGAGTTCTAACATTTAACCAGGGCGCCAGAACAAGAGCAGATGGATGGCATGCTTTGGTAACCGCTAGATTAGACCGATAGAATGGTGCGCTAGATTTTAAACAAGCGCGCCAAATGTTACATCAAGAGCGTTAATTTGAAATTGAGCAGCGCTAGGCCTGAAATCTAGAGCGATAGCGCTTAAAAACATGCATTTTGCATGTGTGCACACAATTATTCAGAGTCAGAAGAATCAGAAAACACTGTAATAATCTCACACATCGGAAATTTCTTTGTTACAGCAACAACCAGTTGTCTGCTGACTTTCAGTGAGTCGTTGTAGAGCCTGACTACGTAGATAAAGAAAGACTTCCGGAACGGAGTGGTTTTTTGAGCGGAGCTGTCTGAACCTCTTGGAGATGGAGCTCTGCTGTTTGTCCAGAAGTGGATAGACAGGATTATGAAGTGGATCAAGTTAGGAAAGCTAGTGTAGATTCCTACTTTTCCCATTTTGGTTCATTTACATAAAAATGTTACTCCCTGTTAGGACTGAGCATAAGCAGGTTGTGCTGGAAAATCACTTCCTGTTTGTATCAGAATGTGGTTGTGACAGAAAGCAAAATCCATGGTAGACAACAAAATCTATGGCCAAGACCGGATACGGAATATTGACCTTACAAGTTATACTCAAACTTGCGTAAGCTAAGTAGCAAGCCTTTTTGCGATTGTTTCCAATACGGGAATGGCCTTCAAACATAATAAAAAACTTCCAAAAATGAGGTTTTGCACACCCTTGCAATACTGAAATAGATGTTGAGAAAATTTAGTCACATTTCTCAACTATGGTTTTTTTCAACCTAAAAAAAGTAAACTTCGAAATTTCCAACAGATGCTGAAATTCCAGCATAGACCTGGCATCTTGGGGACATCCCCTATTGAAAGGGAGTAAAGGTCCTAATAACATGCTGGGCAGTTTTCATTAACCACTTCAAAGCCTTTGGGTTGGCAACAGAACAACTTCCATTCCAGACCCTGACACAAGAAGTTAGGATATTTTCATTTGCATGGCGGTTGGATTTTCTTCTGCGGAAAAGTCTGTTCTTTTTATACGTCTGTAAGAGGAAGAGACACCAGTGAGCTTTCTTAACCTAATTTGAAGCATTTTAAATCAAATTTACTTGAACTGCTTCACATATATAAGAGTGTGAGTTCTCTTTTTGAGGTTTTATGTCACAGGACAGAGATAAATGAACAAACTAATGAGTTTGCTTGAGCACTGGACGTAGGTGGTGTGTTTGTTTGAGTGGGCCCCATCTGTCTTCCACCCTCTCACTCTTATCCTCTGCAGTTGTCTGTGAGCTCTTGGCAATAATCTGTCTTCTTTTTGATCTGATGTTCCTGCTAAAATCAGTACAAAATAATCTACACGGACTTTTATTGTGCTGCTTTCACGCAATTTTACAAAAACTGTGTCGGACATTACATTTGGTAAATACTGCGTAAAGACCAAGTCAGGTCATTAGGCGTAACCTTTCCTGGTGAAATGACGTTCCCAAACAAATTCCAAAAAGAAATATAAAAACTTAAATATTTAGTTTGTGGAATAATTGAGAATAAAATGTGCGATTGGGTGAAATAACGAATACTTGGTTGCATTGTGACATTAGGAAAAATGCCACTGACTGGTTCTCGATCTGGGACAAAAATGAGGGAAACAGAGACACGGGCCAAATCAAATTAAGTTTATTATGAAATAAAGACACAATCAACCTAAGTACAAATTTAACATTGAAGAAACTGAAACACCAAAAGCATACCTGACCTGCCGATATAAAAACAAAGAGAGAAAACAATTAGTGCAGGCATCTTCTTCAAATTGAGCCCCACTGGCTCCACTCACACGGCCCTCCCCCTGCCTGCAGGAGGCTCCGCCCCTGCTAGGTAAGGGAGGGGCCATAACATAATGAACAAGGCAGTCAAACTCATTAGACAATGGTTTCAAGACTTGGAAAAACAGGAAGACCCCATAAGAAGATTTTTTACAGCTTGTCCCTTTCACAAACATCTTTAAATCCCTGCCTTATTTCTGCTTTAGACATCCCATAATAGACCACATGAATAGTAAGAAAACACCAAACAAAATACAACATGTACATCAATTCGAGCTCACATCAGTCAGCTGGAATTCCAAAATGATTCTTCGGCTAGTCTACTTCAACCAAACTGGTGGCCACTGGAACACAGAATAGTACACCATCTCATTTTGTGCTTTTTGTCACTTTTACATCCACAAAAATATTTTTTAAAACTCTTTACTTTTTTTTTTATCACCTTTGAAGTTTTTTGTGACTCTCATCGCCATGAAGCAATTGATTATGAGCATTGTATTAGTCTGCACGGGTTCAAATTTGTTCGAAAAATAACAGTGTCATGCCAGTAATCATATGAACCAGTGTGCCAGAAAAGCACACAAAATGGGATTGGGAACAACAAAAGAACCAAAGGGGTCAAGCAATCACATTGGAGCTCAGGACAGATTCGCTGTACCATGTTTTCTAGCGCTTCAACCCATTCTTCTATAATTTGTATCTTCCTTTTTTTTGTATCCATGGCGAGGGCTTATTATTTTCTGAGTCTCTTCCTTTAACTCTGAACAGAATGGTAAGCTTCTTCATTACCAGAGTTTTCAAGTTGTTTGGCTGAAGCAGTGTGTTGGTGACTTTGTCAGCAAAGAACTCAAACATTCTAAACTCCCTGTTACTCAAAATAAATATTGAATTACAGATTTCATTGTCCCTGATAAAAACAAAAGGATTTTTTTTTTAGAATAGATCAGATGTTCATGTGTAGATACTTTTGATGTGTTGGATTTTTATGTAAAATTTTCACGACAATGGTCAATTTTGTTAGAAAAAAACTCTGGTATTGACTGAAGAATGAAGAATTGTCTCGTGTTGACTTTGCATTTCCGCCAAAGTTGATTGTCACTATTGCCTGGAAACCAGGCGTAAGCTTGCCAATATTTGATTTGGATAGTTTTAATAAAGCATCAAGTTTTTGGGGGGAAATTGGTGACTTAAAAAGCAGAGTACAAAGAAAATAGTATGGATAAAAATCCCCACCGCTAAAAATACAAAATATTCAGTTCAATTTTATTTGTATAGCCCAAAATCACAAAATTTTTGTCCAGATTTTGTCGCAGATTTTAAAAAGAACAAAAACAAAAAAAAATAATACGTCTAAACACAAATACACAGTTAAAAGCTAACTATCAAATGCCAGCTAAACAATTTTAGCACATTCCTGCCCTTAGACTCTCTTTCATGGTGAGGAAAAACTCCTAAAAAACCCATCACTGGGGAAAAAAGAGAAACCTCATGGGGTTCCACATGGGAGATCCCTCCCCGGAACGAATGTGTCTAAGACTATTGTTTAAATATTATTTTAGTCTCCTTTACAGTTTGATACCTGAAAAAGTCAGTAAATGTTCTTCATCCTGACGTAAACGGGATGGTTAAGCAAGCAAGGGGGCCTCCTCAGTTTGGTGACGCTAAGGACGGAGATGCTAGATGCTAGATGGGCCAATCCCGAGATCATAATTTCAGTCGGTAAATAAAACAAAACCACTAGCTAGTCCAAGAAGAAAACTGCCGTCATATTGTGAAACATGAGACTTATAAAATGAATTACCCACCAAGTCCGATTTTTATACAAGGGATGTCACTGGGAGTCTGAATTCTCTAAATCCCCTGAGGATAGGAACAAAGGGTGTTACCGACCATGTGTCTGACATACACATGAACAATGCATGTGTGCCAAAGTTACTTTCCAAGAGCGTTGGGTAGAAGCACAGATCTAACAGAGAAAATCTAAAATCCCACAAACTGTGAATGGTAAACAGCGCTCTTCCTTTCTAGTAAAAAATCCCAGACGAGACCCTTTTAATTAAAACAATTAGGTAAAACACCCTTTTGCAAATCCTACAAAACCAGTTCTATTTATACAAAAAGAAAATGAGGCCAGTCTGTATATTTTTCAATTCTAGCAACACTGAACTCTCTGTAATTCTCAAGGCAATAAATTACAAATAAACAGTATGTTTATTTAATAGTGAAATTGGGTTAAAAATGTACTCATTTACCAAATATTCTGGCGCCGACAAAACGAGTTGGTTGCCATATTCAGATTTCAGCACAGTTTTAAATACGTAAGAAAAACATCTTGATTGCAAGAAATTGTTTTATAGATGTAAAAATCATAAAAAGTCGAATTGGAATCATTGGTGTATAAGCCTGCAGAAATACATACTGATAGCGTTAGCAATCTAAAAATGAAGAATAGGTGTTCAAAGATGGGTCACCTGCTTAAATTTGTCATTTGATTGAGGCAACCCAGAGAGGCCTAAGAATATAAGCAATCAGCAGCAATCCTGGAGCCCAATTTCCAGCTACTACATCATAGAGATGGGCACACATTCAGCTTGAAGGCAGCACAAGAAGGCACTGTCCAAATCCTCCCTAAAGCTGTGGGGCACAAGCCCTTGTGGACCAACATTGCCACATGCCAACTGTGCCAAAAGCCTAGCAGTATGAGAATTACTCCATATACTATAGCTCCAGGCAGAAGGACAAAGTCCCAACAGACAGCACTCCACTACCTACACAAATGTTTTTCAGGCTCATGTGCCTTTGAAAATATCGAATGATTTCACTCAAAAAATGAACAAATTACTCTCTTGAAACAAGTTAAAAGTAGGGATTGGTTTATGATTGGGTATAGTATGTAATGCCAGTAATGAATTCACATACTGTAACCTAAGTAAGCATTTTTTGGGGAAAAAAAGACTTCAATGAAATTCGACAAAAAACAATTTTTCATTTACTTTCGCTTCCATTTTTGACACTTAATTCCCCCTGCCATATTTGATCATTATTTCAAAGTCAAAAACATACCTTAAATGATTTTGCATTTCGTTAATTTGGGTTTGAATAATCTCTAGGTGATACAGTCCATTATGCGGATACTATTCAAACACCAGGCCATGTATTGGCCATGTATTTTGTTCTTGGACATGCCCACTTTATGTGAAAGAAAGTGGGCGTGGCTTGCAAGCAGGAGGTGTTTTGGTGCATGCCCAGATTCTGCTCATGCTTAGTACCCTAGGGATTGCCATGTTTTAATGCAACAAAGACGCGGGCGGCACGGTTGCGCAGTGAGTAGCAGAGTGGCCTCACAGCATCCCCCGCAACTGTGGTAGGGATACATGGTTAAGAAGTTGGCTGACTGACTGAAGTTGATGCTGTATTTGTAGCCTTAACCAAGATTTATGCTGTGTTGTGCACATTTATCTAAATATGATATGCAATAAGAATGATCACCTCATGCTTGCACAGAGCATGTGTGTGAATGAGAGGGATCCAAATGGAAAAGTGAGGTTACAGGGAGAAGAGATAAAGAAGGTGGAAGATTTTAAGTATCTAGGATCAACAGTCCAGAGCAATAGAGAGTGTGGAAAAGAGGTGAAGAAGCGTGTTCAGGCAGGCTGGAACGGGTGGATGAAAGTATCAAGTGTGATGTGTGATAGAAGAGTTTCAGCTAAAATGAAAGGAAAAGTGTACAAAACTGTGGTGAGACTGGCCATGCTGTTTGGTCTAGAAACAGTAGCACTGATGAAAAGACAGGAAGCAGAGATGGAGGTAGCAGAGATGAAGATGCTGAGGATCTCTCTGGGAGTGACCAGGATGGACAGGATTAGAAATGAGTACATATGGGGAACAGCACATGTTAGAGGTTTTGGGGATAAAGTTTGAGAGGCAAGACTGAGATGGTTTGGACATGTGCAGAGGAGAGAGAGAGAGTACATAGGAAGAAGGATGCTGGATTTGGAACCTCCAGGAAAGAGACCTAGAGAAAGACCAAAGAGGAGGTTCATGGACGCAGTGAAGGAAGACATGAAGATAGTTGGTGTGACCAAAAGAGGATGCAGCAGATAGGGTTAGATGGAAGAAACTGACGTGCTGTGGCGACCCCTGAAGGGAAATGCCGAAAGAAGAGGAAGAAGACCTCGTGCTTGCACGATACCACAATTTGAAATAGAACTCAACTGGTCATAACGTAATGTACATATATTGCTCAAGTTTTGGATACTGAGCCTCGGGTGGTTGAAAAGTTATGCGGGCAATAAATATTTGCACTGTTTGTCTGAACTGAAAATTTGCTGTTTCTTGTTATGGAACAATTTATTCTGTGCAAGCATGCAATGCATGCGAAGGCACGTCAAGGTCGCAAGAACTTTTTTATTGATGGTAAACATTGAAGAACTCTGATTGCAATTTTAACCCAGTTTGAAAGAGTTTTGGGGTTTTCAAATTTGTTTCATAACTGATCGATTTAAATAAAATACATAGTTTCTAGATGTTTGTAATAAATTTTGAATTAATTTAACTGAGGATAAAAATCCCCAGACAGACGTAGTTTTACAAATACTAATTCAAATTCTTTTCAAGTGTTTGAACTTGTTATCCTTTCGAGTTCAAATGTTGGATATCATCCAAAGGACAAACCTGGTCACCCTGATGCACCTTCACATCAGACAGTGCGTGAATATAAGCTGAAAGAGAAAAGGATAAAGACTCTGCACATAAATGCACTGCCACATCAGATTCAGTATTGGATTTTTTTTTGTGTTCAGTTGCATTAGCATAGTGATTAGGAAACCTTGAGGAAGAGCAAATGTAATTTAAGTCTTCATTGTGATGGATTACTTGCAAGAGAGGAAGCTTAGCGCAGACGTACTTGCAAGTTTAGTTTGACTGTGTTCTACAGAAATTCCTCAAGATGCTTAAAATGTTATCTCCATAAATAGCAGATAGTGTTATTTAAAAATGGGAAAATGCATCAAAATTTTCAACGGCTTAAAAATCTAAAGATGATAAGTGTCACTTTTTGCGTCCTTTTAAAACTAGTTTTACTTTTCTTTTAAACGTCTTTAAAAAGAACTTTCACAGTAGCCCAGTTCTTAGCTCTTATCTAGCCAGACCTTTCTAAAGCTTTTGATGTGATAAATTATGAGATCCTACTATCTATACTCTCAGAGATTGGGATTTAATACACGCTCCATGTGTCATACTAAACTAGGTATTCCATCAAAGTGTCCAAGAAAGGGCAACCAGATACCTTCTACTAAGCTTCCGTTTTAGGGCCATCCATGCATCCATCACAACTCCATATGAAACCCCTCTATCTCAAACTCCACGACATGAGTAAGTGATTATAACGGAGATTTGTTATTTATTTTCAAACGACAATTATGTTTTGGATCATCTTTTGGTTGGTATTGGTGTCAAATGGAAACATTAATTAGGTTAGGGAATGTTCTGGTACTGTAAATTAAAACCTATTAATAAATGAGTGTAGATATACTGTATGTGTTAGGATATTTTTGTACTTTTTACGACAATTTTCTCTACAAAACTTTATGCCAGAAAAGATATAAATAGCCAGGGTCCCCGTCGTTGGCTGCCTCCCATCTCCTCCTTCATCCGACCCCATGGCCCCTCCTGCAAGTGGTAAGTCCACTGGAAGGGTGGCCCATGTCCCCAATTCGGGCGGAGCCCTTTCGGAACCCATGGGTAAAAGCTCGGCAACCAGGCGCTCGCTGTCATGCCCCATCCTCGTCCCTGGGTCTGGGGGGACAGGGAGCCACGGTGACCCGCATCCGGGCAAGGGCAACTTGGCCATGCTTGATCTCTTCATAGGGGTGTTTGAGCCTAGGACCTGTTTGCCCAGCGGCATTAAGCCTCTGACAACATACGTAGCTCCTAGGATCATTGGGCCACGCAAACCCCTCTACCACTAAAAGGTGGCGGCACACTCAGAGATCGGGTGAGGAGCTCAGCTATCTGGAAGGAGCTTGGTGTCGAGCCGCTCCTCCAGAGCAAGTGAAGGCAGATGGTGTGGTTCGGGTGGGCATCTTGTCAGGATGCCCCCCGAGCGTCTTGCTGGTGAGGTGTTTTGGACATGTCCTACCGGGAGGAGACCAAGAGGGCAGACCCCGGACCTGATGGAGAGACTGTGTCTCACAGCTGGCCGGGAAACGAATCGGGATCCTTCCGGGTGAGCTGGAGGATGCAGCTGGGGTGAGAGAAGCCTGGGCTTCCCGTTTGAGGCTGTTGCCCCCGCGACCCGGCTCCAGATAAGTAGAAGATGACGAAACGGGCAGAACAGAAAGACATAAACCATTATGAGTGTCCAGTTGAAGTTTTTAAATATCAGAAGATGGACCTTCAAGGATTTCATGGCCTTCATTGCTTCCAAAACTAGATATCAGTTCCCATACTCTTGTTGACCCTATTTTAACTGTAAATAGTTATTTTCAAAAGGATAGTTACGTATTCCCTTATTGGCCAATAGCATTTCAGACAAAGTTCCTTATTCATTTAACCCTTTACAGGACGTAGTGGCCGGAAGCGGTCGTACTGGTTGTCATGCAAAACGGCCAAAAGCATCCGTGGCAACTATTGTTGGAAAACAAGTCATCACAAGGTTATTTGAGACCTGCAGTTGTTCACGTACAAATTCCTGTTAGTTCGAAAGCATGTACACCTACTCGGAATAAAAAAGGTGAAAAACATGTGCCAGTTAAAGAATTAGTGGCCAATAGCTTTACCGACATTGTACATTGACAGCTTGTTTTTGACGGCTTTCACGATGGTAAATGGACTGTATTTATATGACACTTAATCTACCTCATAAAATACCTTGCATTAACACCTCATGTGGTCCTCGACCATAGTTGTTCCCAAACAGTGAGACCATGAATCCCCAGCTGGAAAAGGGGTCATGACTCCTAAAAGTCTAGTACGTCATCCCGTCCTAAGTTGAGCGGTCTACGTATCTCAGGGTTTGGTTCACAAGTAACAATGTTACCACTATTTGTCCCATTCTGCTTTTAAAAAACCCACAACAAAATGCTAAAAAAGTTTGTCCCATTTTTCTTTTAAATTGGGAAATTTATCTTGGACTAAAACCAAAACCTCAGACTTGTTCTACTTCTTCTCCTTTCGACATTTCCCTTCAGGGGTCGCCACAGCAAGTCAGTTTCTTCCATCTAACCCTATCTGCTGTATCCTCTTTGGTCACACCAACTATCTTCATGTCTTCCTTCACTGCGTCCATGAACCTCCTTTTTGGTCTTCCTCTAGGCCTCTTTCCTGGTAGTTCCAAACCCAGCATCCTTCTTCCGATGTACTCGGTCTCTCTCTTCTGTACATGTCCAAACCATCTCAGTCTGGCCTCTCGGACTTTATCTCCAAAACCTCTAACATGTGCTGTTCCCCTGATGTACAAATTTCTGATCCTGTCCATCCTGATCACACCCAGACAGATCCTCAGCATCTTCATCTCTGCTACCTCCATCTCTGCTTCCTGTCTTTTCTTCAGTGCTACTGTCTCTAGATCAAACATCATGGCCGCTCTCACCACAGTTTTGTACACATTTCCTTTCATTTTAGCTGAAACTCTTCTGTCACACATCACACCTGATACTTTTCTCCACCCGTTCCAGCCTGCTTGAACACGCTGCTTCACCTCTTTTCCACACTCTCCATTGCTCTGAACTGTTGATCCTAGATACTTAAAATCTTCCACCTTCCTTATCTCTTCTCCCTGTAACCTCACTTTTCCATTTGGATCCCTCTCATTCACACACTTAGACTTAGACTTGTTCTATCTGTGCATTTAAAAATCCGTATTGGTACTCTCTTATTCAAATAGGACCTTGTGCTGACTGAACTTTAAAATTAGAACCTGAGGGGTTGTTTTAGTCTCCTGAATACAAATGAAAAAACTTTTAGCAGTTAAAAAAAAACAGCTTTCCACTATAAAGCAAAACCATATTATGTTGTATCAGAAGTGCTTGGAATTTCTTCCAAAAAATCTTTCCTTGTTTATCTTTGACATTTGGAGAACACGAGCTTTTAGTCTACTTCGGTACTGTTTGAAGGCACAACAGAGTCTGTTTCGCCACTCTGGTTGAATAAGACTTGAAAGTTTACTTGGAAATCTGTAATTTGAGCCGTTCTACTGCAGATAGAGGAGCGTGTGACACAGCAATGCGTTTCACTCTTGCTCCTTGCCACAGGGGTTTTGACCCTTGTGTCTCCTGTATTGGCTTCTTTGATGGTGGTTCCTTGTAATGATAGCCAGGTCCAAGGTGCCTGCCCTGGAGGGATTTTCAGCTGCTCTCTGATTTCTCTGTTACCAGAAACAATTAAATGTAAAATGAGAAGGATTTGGAAGAAAAGTGAAAGGAGAAGCAGAAGGAAAAATCAATAGATGTCGATGGAAGGATAACAACTAAGCCAAGAAGAAAGTTTTACTTTAAATTTGAAATGTCATTGGAATAGTTAGGATTGAACCAACGTTGGAAAACAGATGCAAGAGTGGTTTAAAGTTAACACTGTCTGTTGAAAACTTTCTTTAAATCAGTAAATGTGAAATTTACTGCTTTTCAATTGACACAAAAACATTTTCTTTATTTAAGGATTTTCAGCCATGTTCTTATCATCATAAATCTCCAGCTTTATTTGTCCAAAATGGTTAATCGTGGCCATACCAGCCTGTCGATAACTGATCCCGTCAGACTCTCAGAAGCAAAGCAGGCTTAGCCAGGGCAGTACTTGGATGGGAGAGCGCCGGAACCCGGGTGCTACAGTGGGACGGCCGTTGAGATTAAATTGCCGTTGTGTCCCTGGGCAAGACACTTCACCCATGTTGCCTAGTCTGAATGATGTGTGTGCAATTGTTTGGCGATGGGCCGATGGCGCAAAATGGCAGCCTCGCTTCTGTCAGTTTGCCCCAGGGCAGCTATGGCTACAAGAGTAGCCATAGCCCTAGAGTAAATGCATAGTGCACACGTTAAGCATCTTTGAGAGTCCTGAAGAGCGCTATACAAATACAATGCATTATTATTATTCATTATAAATCACTCCAAAACTTTGGTTTGGAGACATCACAACATACAATGTCTTCAGCAACCTCAAATGTCCCAACAACTCAATCGAAGATTGATAGTGTTTCGTTACACCGCTGCAAACTTATACAAATGTTGCAAACCGGGTAAAAATAGACTAAGTTTCTCAAAAGATTAACGAGCAGGTTTTGGGAGCAAATGTTTACCCGGGTTTATGGACAATAAAGTGTACATGCATTGTCAAAATGTGTGCTATATAGCACATCCATCGCGTTTTTTGCATAGCAACATATCAAGCCAAAAGGAGCCAAAAATTAAATTTGAAACTGTAGGTTATTAAAAAAGGCAGCATTTAATGACTGCTTCTGCCTAAACTGAAAATTTTAGATTGTGGCAACAGGAGTTCAACACACTGGAATTATCAACGGTGCCTCCATGCTCTATTGAAAAAACAACTAGACTCTAATAGTTTGAACTTATTCTGTTTTCTTTTGTACCACCAAAAGCAGAAATAAGGATTCTGATCACTGACAATGATGTGTGAGAATGTACTGAAAGTAAATGAGCATGTCATGACCCCAAATTGCAGAGCTGAAATGTTTTGTGATGCCAGAGGTCAGACAATTATGGGCTTAAAATAACTAGTGTTTATGATTTAATGATGTAGAAATCAATCTGTCAGAGTAGAAATTAATGCGCTGTATTTTCCGGTACATTATAATACAGCGTGTATAAGGTTGTATTAGGAGGTGCAAACTCAATGAATGGTCCATTCTAAAACTTTTTTCAAACATAAGGTACACTGCATTATAAGGCACATAAAAAGAAAGCACCATATCGTGTTGTCTGGGTTTGCACTATACATCCACTAGATCAGGGGTCCCCAACCTTTTCTGTGTCACGGAATGGTTTGTTGTGTGACAATATTTTTACGGACCGGTCTAATGATGTAGCGGAGAATCTCAATAAGACCAGCCTGAAAAACTGGCTTTTTAAATCAATAATAATAAACTTAAATTCGCTTTCTCTTCACGAGAAAATTTATTAGCAGCGTCTATGACATGAAAACATTCTGTCTGCCCTAACACACTCTGGTAAAAATATTACCCTCAAAATATAAGACATCACAAAAATAAAGTGAATAAAAATACCAGTTAGGCTCCTCACAGTAAGACCAGATCAATCAGAGTTCTGAGTTTGTTTTGCTGGAACCAGACAGTCCCATCTTGGGTTGAAACCCAAAGAGTGTTTCTAAGGTCCAGTCTGCTTCGTACTACTGTAATTTACTTAAAGATCTTTATTTTTTACTTATATTGCTTTAGGGGGTAACTTTAATGGGATGATGCGAGAGATTGATGGATGTAAGGAAGAAAATTTTGGTGACTTTTCTAATTAAAACTTCGGTAGCCACAATGAACCAGTATTGATCCATACTGGTTGGATCGATATATAAAAGGCGCACTAGATTATAAGGCGCACTGTTGGCTTTTGACAGAATTAAAGGCTTGTAGGTTTGCCTTGAAGTGCGGAAAATATGGTAAATGGACAAAAAACAGGCAGCCACAACAAGCTCCACTTCTAACAGCAGAACAGCAAATTGATGCAATTGATGAAGTTTCTTTACAAAAAAGAAAGTCTGGATTTATTGATCTGGATTTGAATCAACATTTTGATTAATAGTGGAGAAAAATGTATTTTCACATATTTGAACTGTTCCCGTAGGGTTGAAATGATCGCACTAGTTCCAACTTCTTAGAAATTGGACCTAATTAAATATCCTGTGAAAGGAATTTAAAGCATTAAATGTGCTTCTAAAAGTTCTGAATGCAAAGTGAGTAGCTGTAAGAAACACGAAGAAATTCAGACTTACTCGAAACATCCTTTTGACATCTCTTAGACTTTTCCAGAAAATTAAGTCCAAGAAAGTTTCTCGTTAGTCGTTACCAAACAACTCACGAAACTCCTTTTTTTTCTTTTGATTTCTGTGATCTTTATTAAATCTTAATCATACACATCCAGACATTTATTACTAAAGGGAATAAGGTTTTGGGAACTGTATTTAATTATTTATTGCACTTAAGAAAAGTTGACAGCATAACCCAAGTGCTGATGATTCAGAATGACAATTACCAAAAAATATTGGTTTGTATTCAAATTAGAGCATTAATTAAGAAGTAGCAACACGATATTAAGGCACTAAAAATTACACATTTTACAATCCTGATATTGAGTCTTATCGGCTATTTTAATCTTCGCTGTGTTGTTTACAGCATTTGCTCATTATCTGTAAACAAAAAAGGTCAAACCATTGTTAGGGAATTGTAATTAGCTGCTCGGAGACTAGAAACTGTGATATCACAATGTTAAACAAACATCGTAACAAATACATTTTATTTATAAAATGCATTAAATATGATTCAAATAATCATAAACAAATATTTAGCTGGTTTATATTGAATTTAGTTCTAAAATATTTCACCCAGAGATTTTCTTCTTATATGTATTGATTTTGTGTGATCAAAACAGTCTAAAATCTGTTTTAAAACATCTGATTACGATCTTTTTTGGTAATCACAGTGTGGTGATAAAAATACAACAAAGCTTAGCAAGCAATCGATAGGACGATGTAAAACTAAAAGCGTAATTCATCTTTTTTACTGCTGTATCCAACTTGGAGTCGTGGGATGCCGTAGACTTTCTTGGCTAGTTCAAGGCAAGAAGTAAGAAGGGGCACCATGTTTTTTGTTTGTTTGTTTGTTTCAAAGCATCACACTTATAAGTTAGAAAATGGTATTTAATACAGTGGTATTGGAAAATTATGCTCTCAATGAGTGGAAACGAATATCTGAAAATTCCGATGAAAACACATCCTCGTTAATATACATACGTCAATACGCATCACTGAACAAACAGCAGTTAATGAGAACTGCACGGAAACCATTGAACGAGTGGAAATGTTTGAGTTCTGAGAGGAGTGTATTTGGACTTGCACAAAATGTCTTGTTGCGCTTTATTGTACTTCATAAGTTATGAGCGGGCCATCAAACTACAATTGTTGACCAAGCAGCTGCACCAAAAGCTTCATTTCACTGTCCACAGTTAATTTCTGGTTCTATCCACAAGTGTCATCCTTTTGCCATATCTTGGGATTTTCATGCGGCAATTTCCTAGTTGCCTTAAAGTTGCGCAATAATCCACACAACCGCTACGTTCATAAATTGCCCAATTTATAAAGTCGGCGTATGTATGGATTTGGGCGTAAGCATACTTCATAAAATGGGTCCAGGGTAACTGAATTTATTTAGTCTTTCTTTTAGACAGCCATTTGGGATGGTTCAACATATCAAAGAAATTACAGACGAATAAGACCTCCAGACCACAGGGGGCTCCACAAAATAGATGTGAAATGTTAAGATTGTTTTTTGTAGAATTTTATGGAACAATAATCGTGTATATGATGAAATAAAAATTAAATTGTTTAAAAAACATAATAATTTAGCAAAATATAAAATCCATACGAATAGCGTTGGTCCATAGTGGTTGGATGATACTTGTGCTGGATGTATTTGGGCAGAAATAATGGAACTATTGATTGGATTACCATTTGAACATTGTAATTTTATTGACAGTGGATCGATGTTGATCGTGTTAATCTAATGGTTCTTAAGGAATACTCAGTAGATCTGATGATTAATGTGGTGAAAAACGCAAGTTCGTTTAGTCTGTTGTTATGACGATATGCTGTTTGATCATTGACGTATTTTATCTGTAAAGTATCACATTTCAGACAAATGACCAACAAGCCAGTTACCATTCAAAGATTGGTCCTTCATTTGAAAATTTTGACGACTCAAATTTATTTTCGGGTGTTTTTCTTCTTTGTTTCAGACAAAAGTGTACATAGGGGATGACTGGAAGACCGTTTTCTACAGAAGTTTGTTTTCAAGTTCTTTTTCTTCAAATCGGAGAAAGATAATCTCTTGCAGATGGATCCATGTGAGAATTAGATCAGCCTACGAACCGGTGAGTAAATCGGAATACAAACATCTTCTCCCAATGCAGTAAAAAATCAAATTTATTTATTTGATAATCCGGAAAGAAAGCTGTATAAATATGAATACATTTTTAAAATGGAATAAATTCTTGGTTGCAGAAGCACGAAAAACTCAATATTTTTTTCCATGATTGTCATTCCTGAACGATTGATCCAATGTCATCATTTTCAATTAGTTTTTCCCAGAATGCACATCTCTGTGTAAACACACACACACACAGTTATACACACACGGTTTGCTGTAATCACAACCCAATGTCATCCAGGTACCCGGAGCCCAGAAATGCCGTGGGCTTGTTTACGACTCAGTTCAGACAAAGGCCGTCAATATTCAGTGTTTTGAGGCACCATCTGTCCCTGCACAGCAAAACTCCCACATGACGGCTTGTGCACACACAGAGACACAGACATACATCAGCAGGCAATACAGTTGGTATAACACACACGTCCCCCCTCGCACTCGTTCAGATTTGTTAATTATCTCCCTCCAGTGGATGCCTGATTTCCCTTCTCCTCCTGTCATGTTCACCTCCATGTCCTCTGCTCTACCTATGCATCTGATGAGGTCTATTTGAGAGGACTGACGCACATACAAGTGTGCACCCTTTTTTTTTTTTCAGTTTTCTCTTCCTAACCCGGCGTACTTCAGTCGGTGTTTTTCACTTTGAGAAAAGTGCGGCTCCTTCGAGGTGTTCGCTTTAATTAGCTCAGTGGTCTTTGCTTCTGTGTTGTGTGTATTCGTAAATGCGGTAATTCTTCTTCTAATCCTATAAGTGAAGGTTTGACTTTAATTTTTTAATTGTTATCTGTTCATTTGATTTTAGTACGAGCATTGTTTCCAAGCACAGGTCTAGAGGCACAAGTCTAGAAACAAGTCTAGAAGCATAAGGTCTAGAAACAAGTCTAGAAGCACAAGGTCTAGAAGCACAAGTCTAGAAGCACAAGTCTAGAAGCACAAGTCTAGAAGCATAAGTCTAGAAACAAGTCTAGAAGCATAAGTCTAGAAACAAGTCTAGAAGCATAAGTCTAGAAACAAGTCTAGAAGCATAAGTCTAGAAACTGGTCTAGAAGCACAAGGTCTAGCAGCACAAATCTAGAAGCACAAGTCTAGAAACAAGTCTAGAAGCACGAGTCTAGAAACAGGTCTAGAAGCATAAGGTCTAGAAACAGGTCTAGAAGCACAAGGTCTAGAAACAAGTCTAGAAGCACAAGTCTAGAAGCATAAGTCTAGAAACAAGTCTAGAAGCACAAGTCTAGAAACAAGTCTAGAAGCATAAGTCTAGAAACAAGTCTAGAAGCACAAGTCTAGAAACAGGTCTAGAAGCACAAGGTCTAGAAACAAGTCTAGAAGCACAAGGTTTAGAAACAAGTCTAGAAGCACAAGTCTAGAAACAAGTCTAGAAGCACAAGGTCTAGAAACAAGTCTAGAAGCAAAAGGTCTACAAACAAGTCTAGAAGCACAAGGTCTAGAAACAAGTCTAGAAGCACAAGTCTAGAAACAGTAGCACTGAAGAAAAGACAGGAAGCAGAGATGGAGGTAGCAGAGATGAAGATGCTGAGGATCTCTCTGGGAGTGACCAGGATGGACAGGATTAGAAATGAGTACATCAGAGGAACAGCACATGTTAGAGGTTTTGGAGATAAAGTTCGAGAGGCCAGATTGTGATGGTTTGCACATGTGCAGAGGAGAGAGAGAGAGTGCATCAGAAGAAGGATGCTGGATTTGGAACCACCAGGAAAGAGGGCTAGAGGAAGGCCAAAGAGGAGGTTCATGGACGCAGTGAAGGAAGACATGAAGATAGTTGGTGTGACCAAAGAGGATGCAGCAGATAGGGTTAGATGGAAGAAACTGACTTGCTGTGGCGACCCCTGAAGGGAAATGCAGAAAGAAGAAGAAGAATGTAAACGAGTTGAAATGCGTTTTAATTAGCACGGATATCTCAGAACCAAATTCTACCATTCTTCCAATTTACAACTCCCAATATTTTTTTGTAGCTAAGAGTCTACTCTTTTAACCAAAAACCACTAATGAACAAAAGACGGCAACATCAAGTGAAAAACGACAATTAAAAAAGTTAATTAAATCAGAGTTTTAGAGTGAGCCCAAATTTGAACAACTAATTATGAGTTGCATTAGAAGTAAGACCAAAACAAGTGGTTGTACATTTTAAAAGTAATAATTTTGTCACAGGCTAAACTGTTTTTACTTTTAAACTTCGGTCGCTGTAGACCAGGGGTGTCAAAGTCCGGTCCTCATTGTGTCCATTGTGATCTTGATTCAATACAGCTGATGTACATGAAGTGAAATCAACAACCAATCAAATTTGGCACATTTATTGGAGCCGGTTGCACATGTATTGTTGAGGTGTGGTGCGTGTGAGGGAGAGAGGGCGGTTATGTCGGGATTATGAGGGATTCTGGGTTATGAGTGGTGGATTGGGAGAGTGTGTTCGGATTGGGTGATCATGAACGTGGTCGAAAGGTGTTGATGGGTTTCTTGAGAAGAACAGGATTGTTGAGTTAGGCTTAATAAAATTAGTGTTGTTTTCGTCAACGATGACGACAACGAAATGATTTCGTTGACAAAGCTTTTTTTTGTGACGATGACATAAAGATAAAGAAATAAATGCGACTTTTGGGTGACAAAAATGTGACGAGACGTTTGCAAGTTTCTGTTGACGAGATGAAAATGTAACAAAATGGGCGTCAGACTTTCACGTTTCTGTCTGAGAAAAGAAAAAGCGCATCAGGCGCATTCTGTCTTTGCAAACGGCATATTGACTTCAAGCTAATGCTAGCTTGTCGGCGCTGCTAACTTCCTAGTTAGTTTAGTTGTGCTAATGACTGCTTTAAATGCATTCCAATGTTTACTTTGTTTACAGGATTATTAAGAGGTGTCATTTTTAAGTATGTATAAGTCTATTTATTTTACGTTGTTGGAGAGACTGCAGCACAGTGGTTAGCGCGTTCGCGCGCGGACCGGAAGGTCGCGGGTTTGAGTCGTGGGGTGCCCACAGAGAGCACGTCTAGGGTCCCTTGGAGAAGACACCAAACCCCGCTTCTCCCACCATTGGCGCAGTCGAAGGGCAGCCTGCTGCGGTGTAAGGAGTGCAGCATACAAATTTCGCCGGTGAGGGATGAATAGAGTAATTTATTTCTTTTCTTATTTCTTTCTTTGTTTTACAATGTTTGCTGTTTTGCGCAAGTTGAAGCTTGGCAGGGTTGTCTTTTTTTTTTTTTTTTAACAAATAACCTGCATCATTCTCAGTAATAAAGACATGATCGTTAAAGTAAGCATTTTTTTTTTTTTTACACTAAAACTAGACTAAAAACGTTGTAAGTCTTCCTGACGAAAACTAGACAAAAAAACTCTTTTGGGTTTTCGTTGACTAAAACGTGACTAAAACTAAAATATATGGAGATGACGAAAACATGACTAAAACTTAATTAACTTTCGTTCCAAAGACGAAAACTAAAACTAGAGTATGCTGTTTCGGAGAAACAGCGCGTTGAATGCCTGCTCGCGGGGGGCGAGGACGCCGAGGACGCCGAGGACGCCGAGGACGCCGAGGACGCCGAGGACGCCGAGGACGCTGAGGACGCCGAGGACGCCGAGGACGCCGAGGACGCCGAAGCCCTTTTTTTTTTTTTTTTTCATCCTCTGATGCTGAAAATGACCTGAAAGCTGGCTAAAAAAAACCTGAATGTACATTTGTGCTGGAAAAGAATTTGAAACACATACAATTTTTATAAAGTTTTGTCTTTTATTGTGAAAATCTCGTTAAAGTTGTGTAATTATGCTTTAAAGTTAAGAAAACAAAACAGCGTTAAAGTTTTTTTTAAAAAATAATTTTAATTTAAAAGTGTGTAAAAGATGATAATTTTTCATTATTTTGGGTCTTATATTGTGAAAATGTCATTAAAAATGGCGAAATATGCTTTTAAGATGAATTTTAAAAAAAGACGAAGAATTATTAAAAAAAGAAAAAATTTAATGTAAAAATGTGTAAAAGATAGTAATTTTTTATTATTTTAGGTCTTTTATTGTGAAAATCTCGTAAAAGTTGTGTAATTAGGCTTTAAAGTTAAGAAAACAAAACAACCCTAAAGTTATTTAAAAAAAATAATTTTAATGTAAAAGTGAGTAAAAGTTAATCATTTTTCATTATTTTGTGTCTTTTATTGTGAAAATCTCATTAAAAATGGCGAAATATGCTTTTAAGATGAATTTTAAAAAAAGACGAAGAATTATTAAAAAAAGAAAAAATTTAATGTAAAAATGTGTAAAAGATAGTAATTTTTTATTATTTTAGGTCTTTTATTGTGAAAATCTCGTTAAAGTTGTCTAATTATGCTTTAAAGTTACGAAAACAAAACAACCCTAAAGTTATTTAAAAAACATAATTTTAATGTAAAAGTGTGTAAAAGATAATAATTTTATATTATTTTAGGTCTTTTATTGTGAAAATCTCATTAAAGTTGTCTAATTATGCTTTAAAGTTAAGAAAACAAAACAACTGAAAAGTTCTAATGAGCTGTCTTCCCATCAGAGCTCCTTAATTGCGCCTCAAAACACACGTGATGCAGGTCACAAGACCACAGAAACAGAATCTGCATACAGCCAGCAGAGCCTACTTCCAAATAAGGAGATGTCTGTGACATCACACAGACTCCTTCATTACCTTATAAGGAGATGAGCCTCTGAGTGCTCATTAATTGGGCGGCAAAACACACCTGCTCAGGTGGGACAGAGAATTTCTGAAAAGGCAAACAAATGCTAATTGCGCAAAAACGGTAATAGATAGAAAAAAAATTCTTTCAGATTTAGAAAGAGGACGATGAAATCTACTTGGGGATGTAATTTTGTTTGCAATGGTAATTCAGAAAAGAAATGGCAGCCATTTTAGTGTCCAAAAATGTCACTTTTTGGGGGGAGGTCTCCTTCTGAGGACCATAGAGGAAATTCTGTAGGTCTGACAGATTCAAGAGTCACCTTGGATGAAAGAGGACAAGAATTCCTCCGTTTTGAGCTAAAATTTATGTTTGTGGGATAAAAACTCAAAGAGTTATAAAAATTTGTTTGGAAGGGTAAAATTTTAAAATCCGGTCAGAGGGACGAAAAATAGACCTGACTTCTCGACCTTCGGGAGCCCGTAGCGGCTAAACCGTCGCTCTGACGAAAAAATGAGCCGAGGTGCCAATTGTTCCTGACAAAATTTCCTTCGTTTTGATATAAAAAAATTTCCGGTGCGCCAAAAATTGTGGGAGCTAGAGCCTTTTGAACACAAATTTTGTGAATTCTGTTCGCACTCTGTTTTTACAGTGCACGGGAGGCAAAAAAAAAATTCTGATTTTTTTCATTTTTTTCACTTTTTTTATAAAGTGATTGCTCTGAAACCGTAGAAGGTATGAAAGTGTCCTTCGGATGGTAAAGAGGTCAAATCCTTGTGACCCGTTTAAACTTTAAATGGTGTTTCTAGCTAAAAGTATGCCAGAGCTGGAAAGCTTTGAAGAGCATGTGGTTTTTGAGGTCAAAATCCAAAAATCCCATTATTTCCTATGGGGCCAATTTTTGTCGTATTTTTTGCGATAAATCGGAAACCGAGTAAAATTTCAAAAAGTTGAATAGATGCGTAAATGTCATTTCCGAGCTGGTCGTTTTGAACCCTGAACGGCTGCGCTCGGGCAAACGGATCTTGAGATTTTACGTGCCGAAAAACGGCGCGAGAATACGGAAGATTTCCATATAGCAAAACAGGATCACTATAGTTGAATGCCTTTTAGGCATTCAACTGATGAAAACTCAGATGGATTGCCAAAAACAACAATGTATAAAATTGTTTTAACATTTTTGGTTGATGGTGTGCCTCAAGATTTTTTTGGACGGAAAAATTTGCCTTGGCATGAAGAAGATTGAAAAACACTGCATTACGATATTATAAAAAGTGCGAAAACAATTAGCTTCTTTGAGTCGTTTCCCCTTCGCTCTCTCTGGTAGTAAAAAAAGTAACAATTTTTTACATGTCCAGATATACCGTAGGCCTTTGCTTCTTCTGGTATCTATATCATTACATCAAAAAGTCTACATAAACACATCTATATATATCTACGAGTATTTATATTCTAATGCAGGGTGGCATGATGAACAACCCCTGGAATTTTCAATCCATTTGCCTGGGAGGACTGTACCCCCTTATCATTTAAAATGCACACATCCAGATGCTCTCGGGGAGCAGGACAGAAAGGGCATGTCTCTCAAGTTAATTAGTCTCTCCAGCCCTCAGGTGTAGAGGAGCGTTCCTGTTCTCATCTCAAGTCCTCCTTTTCCCTTCTTACTATTTCTCTTTTCATCTATTTTTTAATTCCGACTATAGCATCAAAGCAAAGATATCCGATAACTCCATTCATTGGGACGTCTTTCTCGGTCTCCATCTTGCTTTACAACTGTATTTAGACTCATAAGTACTCATGCGAATTCACTCAATCTTTGATCCCGAAGCCGAAATCAATTTGTTTTCAGAGCGCCACAGCTACTAAGTTTTAATTACCTTTTCCCTGGAGCTGAGGGGGTAACACGTGTTTATGTGTGTGTCTGGTTGGCGGGATCAAGCGTAAATCTATTGGAGTTAAATAGATAAGTACATAAACAAACATATAACTTTAGAGTCAGTCAATTACTTTGGAGGGATTAACACACTGCTTCAACATGGCCGACATCCATATAAATGGCTGGTTGCCTAAAGCCGCTTATTTACTTTAAGAATTAACAAGTCTACATCCCGTTAACCCAGTCGAGAGTGAAAAGATTTACTGTAACAAGAACTTCTATACTAATCGTATTTTTTTTTGTGTCTATCTGGTGCCCATTAAGAAGAAAAATTGTTGTGTCTATAACAACAAATCTAGCTAACAATTTAACGTTCCTAGAACGTACTGGGAAGGTTTTTTAAAGATTCGCACAACATTCCTTAACACTGGGACCGCCGCGTTCTAAAACTACCTGCAAGCGCCATGGCCGTCAATGTGACGCTTATGTAATGTATTTATGTTTTGTGCTGCTTAATTGCAAAAAACAACGTTTTATACCTCTCAATTTTTAAAGTAATAATAATGATACAATCTTCCGTTCTGTCATTTTCCGCTTGTTCCGGGGCCAGGTCGCAGGGGCAACAGCCTCAAATGGGAAGCCCAGGCTTCTCACCCCACCTGCATCCGTTAGCTCACTTGGAAGGATCCTAAGTCATTCCCCGGCCAACTGTGAGACATAGTCTCTTCAGCGGGTCCGGTGTCTGCCCCTTAGTCTCCTCCCGGTGGGGCGTGCCCGAAACAACTCGCCCGCGAGGCGCGGCTCAACACCGAGCTCCTCCCAGATGGCAGAGCTCCTCACCCGATCTCTGAGTGAGAGCCCAGCCACCCTGCGGAGGAAGCTCATTTCGGCCGCTTGTACCCGCAATCTCATTCTTTCGGTCACCACCCACAGCTGGTGACCATAGGTGAGGGTGGGAACGTAGATCGCCGTGTAAATCGAGAGCTTTGTGTTTCGGCTCAGCTCTCTCTTTACCACGACGGACCAATGCAGCGTCCTAGTTATTGCTGATGCTGCACCGATCCGCCTGTTGATCTCCCGCTCTATCCTTCCCCCACTTGTGAACAAGACCCCAAGATACTTAAACTCCTCCATTTGGGGCAGTTCCCTGTCTCTGACCTGCAGGGGACATTCCACCCTTTTACCACCTTTTCCACCCTTTTCCCACAAGAAAACATGGCAGACTTTATTCAGACAACAATTTTCTTACTCGCTCCCCTCTATAGTTAGTAGCCATTTTTATGAATGAAAACACTGAAATAAGTGTATAAAAGAAATTTTCCAGTTTTGCTACAAATTGATGAGTTTTATGCTGTTTTCCACCTCAAAAAAGATTTACGCTGTGTCGTGTACCCTGATAAAGTGTGGGACAAAGTGTAGATCAAGAGGAGGGGCTATGAGACAATGTCTCAGAGTTGGACAGGGAACATCTTAGGGTCCTCCCGGGTGAGTTGGATACATCAGCCAGGTTAAGGGAACCTTAGGCTGTTGCCTCTGCGACCCTGCCCCAGATAAGCGGAAGACAACAGAATGGAATGGAACATTTTTACATTTTTCTTTTTTAATTGTTTGGTTCTTTAACAATAACAAACTTAGTCTTATCTGCTACCGAACAAACACAGGAATGATCTGCATCGCTGTTCAACAGCTGTGCTAATATTTCAATCATTGGTATTTCACAAGGTGCATAATTCATATAGAGAGAAACATCTGGAGTTCACCAGATGGAGGTTGATGTGGAACAGCAGTGTGTGTTCCAGTTAAACAAAAAAAAAAAACAACAACTTTATTTTGGTAGTGTTTCATTTTCAAGAAATGAATCCCACACTTTTAAAATGGTCAGGACAAGCATTGCTGAAACCTTGAAGACGCAATTTTTCTTATTTTTGTCTACAATTAGCTCAGTAGTAGAATATCTGTCCTTAGACTGGTAGAAGCTGGTTTGAGTCCCACTCAGAGGTAAGATCTTAAGCCTGAGCCCGACTAGTCGGGCCTAAAATGTCAATCTTTACTTCGGGTTGGGTTCGGGCTTCTCTCTTGCTGACTTTTTTTTTTTTTTTTTTAGTAAATATATGTTTATAAAATGTAAACTAAAATGATGTGTGTGTACTAAACTAAGGAATACTTGTTAAAAAATTAATAATTTGGCTAAAACAGAGAAATAATGTTTAACTACTAAATAGGATCCGCAGAGCCAGAGCATGCTCTGCGCACATGAACGCCTCCTCTTAATTTGGTAATCCTCCCCTGCGCACGTCTTTATTTTATTTATTTTGAACTGGTATCCCCAATATGAAGGAGTAAGAAGTTAAGGATAAACTAAAAGCAGGAGAACTGAAAAGACAAACACGCACCGGTAAGAGTGAGGTGTGGAAAAGATTCAAATTTATTGTTCAAAAAGCTACAGAAACTTGCGTTGGCTTCACTGGATGTTGTCAATGTGGCGCTTTGCTTTCATATGAGAGCAAAAAAGACTGGTACCTCGACGCTGAGCAGGCATTTAAACAGCTGGACTGGCAAAAGTGATTATTTTATCATTTGTTTTAAAGAACGTCCCTCCTCTTGGTGCTAAGCAGGCCATCACAGACAAGTGCGCTAGGGGTCCTATAGCGTGATTCTTTTTTTTTAATTAAAAATCGTGTTTCGGAAAAAGTTCCTATTTATAAATAACCTTCCTCCTCCCGAGTCCTCACAAATAAAATATGACATTTCGGGCTTGTTTTGGGATCGGGCCTGCAAATCACGTTGATTGGTCGGGCTCGGGTCGGGCTGGGTTTTTTAGGCCCGGTCTCACCACTGGTCCCATAGCTGGGTGTCCTTGGGGAAGACACCAAACCCCCAAGTAGCTCCCTTCATTGGGATTTTTGTAAGTGTGGTAAATAGCATTTTGAATCTGTCCGCGTGAATCGGCGAGGGGAGGACTAGCTCAGTGGTACAATTGTTGCCTTTCAGACTAAGAGTTGCTGGTTCGATTTCCGATGAGGCAATGCCTGAGAGCAATGTTCCCTCTAATTTTTTTATGTGTCTGAGCAAACACAAAAGCTTCCTGAGCAGAAGGGGGCGGAGCAAAAACATTGACTCTTTTGTGACGTCATCAGCAGTGACGAGCCAAACTCCAAAGCAACGCTTTGAAGCAATTTGTTTCAGAAAGAAAGAAGAAAGAGATATGTTCCGTAGCTTTGTCTCATTTTACCATCTTTAGTTTAAATTGAGTTTTATTTTGTGCTGCATAGGTTTTCTTGTGCGCTATCAATCTGCGAGCACTGCGCAATTGCGCAGGCGCGCAGCTTAGAGGGAACATTGCCTGAGAGTCCCTTGATAAGACACTTAACCACCAGTTACTCCCACCATTGGTGCCATCTTGACTCCCTGCTGTGGTATGATGCAGCAAAAGTCATTTCCCCACAAGGGATTAATAAACTATGATTATTAATTTTAAGCATGTGCGTGTTTTGCACAAAGCAGGTCTTTCTGCTCCTAAAAAATAAGCTTCATTGGATCAGTTGAGTTTATTTGCAGCACTAGAACAGAAGCAGATTCCAGCTGATCCGACAAATGTGATGTCAGTGATTTGGTCACTTGTTGATTGATGTGATTTCTGGTCATTTTCATGGCAGCCAAGTGAGTGCCAATTAAGTCTAAAATTGGTGGTTTACGAGATGTCATCAGAGCTGTTTGATTAAAGAGCTCATAAGGTGGCTGGCGTTTACGGCTCAGTAAAAAACTTGATTTCCCAATCAGCCAAACTACGTCACTATGGTTATTACGATAGTCAGGGGCAATGACTCAGCTGTGGGGCAGCTGGCATATTTCTGTTATTTCTGTTGTGTGCAGTGACCGTAGCACTGACCGGTCATTTACAGTCCTGCCAGCATAAATTTATCCTCTCAATTACCTACTTTTACTAAATGTTGAGAACATTTATTTAAAGCTGGTGAACTGTAAAGTTCCTGTGCCAAATTGCACAGTTATCGTCCCTCGAAGATCTGTACATGACAAAGATTGGACAAAAATCAAGTGCATTTAAAACCAATCAAAATTATTTGTTTAAAATGAGAGTATAATGAGATGAATAATAATTAACAAAATGGTCAAACTGACCTGCTCAGTATTTAATGAAATGGCTAAATTTAGGAAGCAAAAAAAAAATTAATAATTCTGCTCTGTTTTGTCAATCCGTACAATAAATAATAATGGTAGTCCAAGAAAAGTCCAACGAATTCCAATGAAGATGCTTCAAATCTCTCTGGGAGTGACCAAGATGGACAGAATCAAAGGAACAGCACATGTTAGAGGTTTTGGAGATAAAGTCAGAGACGCCAGACTAGGATGGTTTGGACATGTACAGAGGAGAGAGAGTACATCGGAAGAAGAATGCTGGATTTGGAACCACCAGGAAAGAGGACTAGAGGAAGACCAACGAGGGGGTTCATGAATACAGTGAAGGAAGACATGAAGATAATTGGCGTGACCAAAGAGGATGCAGCAGATAAGGTTCTTAGATCAGGGGTGGGCAAACTTTTTGGTTTGCTAGCCATATTGAGTTCTGACATTTGACTAGGGGTACGGAACAGGATCAGACGGATGATATGCTTTGGTAACCGCTACATTAGACCGATAGAATGGTGCGCTAAATTTTAAACAAGCGTGCTAATGTTACATCAAGAGCGTTGAACTTCAAATCTAGTGGCGCTACGTCTGAAATCTAGTGCATTAGCGCCTTAAAAACCTGCATTTAGCGGCGCTAGGTTTGAAATCTAAGCGCTCGATGTAACATTTTGCTACATCTAACATGCTTGTTTACATGTGTGTATTAGCCCCGATGGCTTTCTATATAATACTGTGCGCCATCTAGTAAGGAAAAATCAGAATTGCAGGGGAAATAAAACACTAGCAAGGTTTATTTCATTTTTTGAAGTTTGGCTGGCCAGAATGAAACATTTAATGGGCCACATGTGGTCCGCAGACCGTATCTTACCCATGCCTGGATTAGATGGAAGAAACATTTAGATCTCTGTTAAACTCACTGAGATTTGAGATTTGTCCCTTTTTTGGACTTTACAGATTCAACGTGCTTCCCTATTAAAAGTGGAGACGGTGGCCGCGTGGTTAGCGCGTTCGCCCGCGGACCGGAAGGTCGCGGGTTCGCGTCCCACGGAGAGCACGTCTAGGGTCCTTGGAGAAGACACCTAGCCCCCACTTCTCCCACCATTGGCGCCGTTGAAGGGCAGCCTGCTGCGGTGTAAGGAGTGCAGCAAACAAATTTCCCCGGTGAGGGATGAATAGAGTAATTCAAAAAAAAAATAATCAAAAAAAAAAAAGTGTCTTTAAAGCAATAATGTCTTATCTGTAGAATATTTTTATCCAGTATTTCTATTGTACACTATGGCTCCATGGTAGTGTAAGGTCCTGTGAGGATTCGCTCAAAGACTCTGTGGTTTTATGAAAAAGAAAGAACAAGGTATTTGCTCTGTAAGAGCAGCAGCTCAGTTTCTCGGTGACAGGCGCTGCTGACATATGGCACATAAACAGAGAGCAGTGAGGCCACAGCAGACAGAATGAAGATGTGCTTCAGCTGTGTTCACACAGAATCTGACCTTGAGATGCCTCCCTTTTTTATTTTTACTTTTGATACAACTGGTGTGAAACAATGGGCGAAAATAAAAAGGCAGAAAAAAAAAAGGCGAAAAAAAAAAAAGTCATTTTATGTCGCTGCTTCTCGGCTCTAAAAAATCACAGCTGCAGATGGAAACTCTGAAACTTTTTGGCGAGGAGCTGATTTTATCACAGAGAAAAGTATTTGTGGCTGATAATTTTCAAATGTCAAATAGAAGACTAAAAGAGTAAAAACTGAATGAAGACATAGAATAGATACAGTACATGCAGCAAAGATTTTTAAGACTAACCATAAAGATATATCTGGAAATCTAAAATGGGTTTTCATTTTACTCAAAAATGTGCGGCTACTGTTACTGACCACCTAGAGCTTAAAGACAGTATCAACTTTTTGTGGGCGGGACGGTAGCGCAGTGGTTAACAGAGTTCCTTGCCAAAGCAAGAAAGTTGGGGTTCAAGTCCCGATTGGGACGAGGCTTGGAAGAATTGTCTAACTCTGGGGAGTCTGCATGTTCTCTGTTTGTATGCGTGGGTTTTCCACAGGTTGCTCCGGTTTGCACCTACCCTCCAAAAACATGCATGGTTAGGTTCATTGGTCAGGATACTTCCTAAGTGCCTTGCTGGTGAGGTATTTTGGGCATGTTCCATCGGGAAGAGACCCCGAGACAGACCCCGAATCCGCTGGAGTGACGATGTCTCACAGCTGGACAGGTAACAACTCGGGGTCTTCAAAGGTGAGCTAGAGGATTCAGCTGAGGACCTGGCCCCAGCTAAGTGGAAGACGACGGAACAGAATCAATACCCTCAAATTTCCTTTCAATTTCCTGTCCATTTTAAAGACTAACGACAAAGTTGGTTTTGGAAATCTAAAGTGCATTTTCATTTTACTCAAATATGCATGGCTTCTGTTAGTGACCAACTAGAGCTTGAAGAAAACATCAATTTTTGTGGGCTGCACGGTAGCACAGTGGCCTCACAGCAAGAAAGCTGGGGTTCGAGTCTCGGTTGGGAAGAGGAAAAATTGTCTATCTGTGGGGAGTCTGCATGTTCCCCTCGTGTATGCATGGGTTTTCCACAGGTTGCTCCGGTTTGCACCTACCCCCCAAAAACATGCATGTTCGGTTGATTGGTCAGGATACCTCCTGAGTGCCTCGCTGGTGATGGGTTTCGGGCACGTTCCATTGAGAGGAGACCCAGTGACAGACCCAAAACCTGCTGGAGAGACTATCTCTCACAGCTGGACAGGAAACACCTCTGGATGTTCCCGGGTGAGCTAGAGAATGCAGCCAGGGACCCGGCCCTGGATAAGTGGATGACCACGGAACGGAATCAATACTGATGGAATGTGTTTCGGGTATGTTCCATCAGGAGGACACCCAGAGACACACCCCGAACCCGCTGGAGAGACTGACAGTACAAGATACAAGTACAAGATATGTCTCACAGCTGGATGGGCAAAACCTCGGGATCTTCCCGGGTGAGCTAGCGGATGCACCCGGGGACCCGACCCCAGCTAAGTGGAAGACGACGGAACAGAACCATTACCTTCAGTTTCCCTTTCTAAAAATCACTCACAATGTTATTTTGCTTCATTAGCTTAAAAAAAAATTGTTTGCCCCAGTTTTACAAGTTTTTAGTGAGCTGCTCAACTTTATTTTGTACCATATAAGTTTAGCATATTCTTAGCTTGGAAAAAAAGAGAGAAAGAAAGTAAGCATGTTGCTGCAGAGGAGTTTCTTTTTTTTTATTAATCTCTGTCAGGCGAGAAAAATATAAGTCAGCACAGCTTTGACAGGGTTGGAACCTGAAATTGTTTAGACTTACAAATATTTCTGCTCATTGGCAGTTGTTCTAAAACTCGCAAACAAGCTGCCAAACCAAAAGGGAGATGGAATATATTTGCTGCTTCCCCAATTCACCCTGGACCTTTAGGACCTTCAGGTTTACAGTGACTCTCCACAAAGTCGCTTTGTTGTATGCATCGGATTTTTTTTTTTTTGATTGAAAGATTGTTTAGTGAAAAGATGGAGGAAAAGCTGGAGAGGTTCTGAAGGTTTGCACTAGAAAGAAGAGGAATGAAGATTAGTCAAAGTAAAACAGAGTACATGTGTGTCAATGAGAGGGATCCAAATGGAAAAGTGAGGTTACAGGGAGAAGAGATTAAGAAGGTGGAATATTTTAAGTATCTAGGATCAACAGTCCAGAGCAATGGAGAGTGTGGAAAAGAGGTGAAGAACCGTGTTCAAGCAGGCTGGAACTGGTGGAGGAAAGTATCAGGTGTGATGTGCGACAGAAGAGTTTCAGCTAAAATTAAATGAAAAGTGTACAAAACCGTGCAGAGACCCGCCATGCTGTTTGGTCTAGAGACAGTGGCTCTGAGAAGAAGACAGGAGGCAGAGATGGAGGTAGCAGAGATGAAGATGCTGAGGAACTCTCTGGGAGTGACCAGGATGGACAGGATCAGAAATGAGTATATCAGGGGAACAGCACATGTTAGAGGTTTTGGGGATAAAATTCGAGAGGCAAGACTGAGATGGTTTGGGCATGTGCAGAGGAGAGTGAGTACATAGGAAGAAGGACGCTGGATTTGGAACCACCAGGAAAGAGGACTAGAGGAAGACCTAAGAAGCGGTTCATGGATACAGTGAAGGAAGACATGAAGATAGTCGGTGTGACCAAAGAGGATGCAGCAGATAGGGTTAGATGGAAGAAACTGACTTGCTGTGGCGACCCTTTGAAGGGAAATGCCAAAAGGAGAAGAAGAAGATCTGCCTCCTCACCCATCAGTGCATACATGGCACTGCACCTGTCTATCTCCAAGAACTCCTAACCCTCCACACCACTGTCCGAGACCTGCACTCTTCCTCCTCCTCCTACTGCCTGCATCAACCAAGGACCAAACTCTCCACTATGGGGGACAGGGCCTTCCAGGCAACTGCTCCACGGCTCTGGTACGATCTTCCCGAGAGCTTGAGGGCTCCACAGAGTGTTGAGGCTTTTAAGAAAAGACTAAAGACATTTTTATTTCTAAAGGCTTTTCAGCAAAGTTTTTAGTGTTGTTTTTTTTTTTTGTGTTGTGGTTTTATTTAATTTAGCTGTTTGTTGTTTCTTTTGGTCATTGTAGCACTTTGAGATATCCATTGGAGATATAAAGTGCATTTACAAATAAAATTTATTATTATTATTATTAGTGAAAAAGAAACAAAAAAGGTGAGAAGTATCCAGCAGCTATATGTCCATAAAATATGTGATAATGAAGAAAAAAGTTACGATATTCCCTTGTTCATGCTCAAACTCGATAAACAAAGAATTGCGCGTTTGGGTACCGTGGAACGACACATCTATCCACTAAATAATGGGCCCTGTCCAAACCGTCTATCAAGCGCCCTCCAGCTTCATAATGACATGCTGATAAGGCCCTAACGAAACAGAAAAAGCCTAACAAGCTTGGCAATTAAAGTGATTGAAAATCCGTCTCTTCCTCTTCACTCCCCTCTCCTCCCTAAGGGGGGTCCAGCATTTTGTGTCAGCCCCTGCTCGGCTGAAGAAGTTTTATTAAAGCAGGCAGTCACATCAAGGAACTGTCAGTAAGAACGAGAGGGAAAAACTGTTTCGTGTGTCTCATTGTTTAATCTTCAAATGATGTTCCCGTTTTAAGAGTGGAGGGCCGAGTGGGATACTCAAGAGTCCTGCCCACGTACAAACACTTACGTGCACGCCCGCAAACTCACACGTGGGCACGCAGAAACCCACTTGTACATTTAGACAGGATGCTGCAGAAACCGTCCTCCCACAGAGTGATTTTTGGTGAAAATATAACTGGACAAGCCTGAAAGCCTGAAAAATGCAAATCAAAGCCGAGAAAGAAAAAAAGACAAAATCGGCATGTTCAAGTGGTGTAAAATGTTCCCAACTTCCTGTCAGTATAAATTATAAGAGGCAGTTCCCTTGCTCACTGTCAGTTCTGTAAAATCTCTTCATGGATTCGGCGAATTGTGGTCAAGCAACCCAGTGAAACTTTGATCTGTGTACGTAGTACTTTGTCCTTCCTCCATGAGAGTGATTTTTTTTCGGAGTGTCTTGTAGAGAGAAAACAGGGACACACATAACCCCTCATTACAGTAACAGTACCATATAAGCACTTCACATCGTTATTTTAAGAGGCACTGATTTTAGCTCGACTGTGCATGATCATCCCGTTAAGATAATTGCTAAAGTTTCAGTAGACATCGCCGAACAGTGAATTGATCATATTCAGTTGAACAAATATCTTTGTGACTTGTTATAAATCATTTCGATTCAAAATGCTTTACATGACAATTAAAGGCTATTTGGGGGAAAAGTGGTGTGTACACAAAACCAACTTTTCAAAAAACTTCTTTCTATCGTTGGTGCTTCTCCTTAAGGTGAAGTTATTCTCATTGGTTTTTGAAGGTTTGCACTAGAAGGTTTGCACACGCTCCTTCATTGGTTTTTGAACTAAAGGGTGTCCAATTAAGACCCTCTTGGGCTGAGATCCTAAAGATTTTTATTGTGGTCTGTTTTGAAATACTTTACACAAATAAAGTGAAATTGTCAACCAAGCAAGCGGGAAAAAAAAAATTTCTAGACCTCGGCCATTGGGCATCTAAGTTCTATACCTTTGATCTAACCCTTAGGTTTTTAATTGTCCCACTAATCCAATCTTGGGCACTGTAATCCCCATGCTATATAACCAAAGAAGCTCGAACCCCCAATTTTTTAGTTTGGTTTCCCAGCAAGTCTTGGGGACTCTAGCCCATTGGTTTCAAATTGGTACACGAGCGTAATTTTTGAGACTTTAATGCCTCAAACTTTAAACTCTAGGTTTTTAATTGGAACCGTAACCTCGTTTCAAAGACTCTAAGCCATTAGTTTTGGTTTGGGACTTGAATCCAATATATGGAGTCCAAAACCCAGGCTGTGGGTAAGAACTCTAGCATTAGCTTTGGGACTCAAAGCCCTTGATTTTTGATTCAGCATGTAACTCAATATTTGGAACCCTAACTTCTGTGTTTGTTAATCTCAAATCTGGGTATTGACATTCTAAACTACTAGTTTTGAAAAGGAACTCTAGCATAATGTCAAGAACGCTAATGTCTAGGTTGTGAAAAGCGCCTCCCCCAAATCTTAGGGACTCTAAGACACCGGTTTTGAAATAGGACTCTCACGCAACACTAAGTGACTCCTTGAGTTTTAAATGGGCACTGCATCACAATCTCAAGCCCAATCTCTAGGTTTCGAATTGGGATTGGAACTAAAGGCTTTAAATTGGAACTCCAACCTCTAGGTTTTAGAATTTCAACCCAATCTCCAAAGGCAAAATTCAAATTAAGCCATAATGGTAAACAACATTATGGTAACAACAAAATTTGAGAAAAACAAAAACGTGAAATGGAAGTTAAGATTTCCATCCAAATCTTTCCAACACTCAAAGGAGGGAAGCAGGCTAAGCTGTCAGAAGTGATTTGCTGGTTTTAATCCGTCATGCCAAAAAAAAGTTGTTACCGCAGCTTTGGAAAGAAGATTGGCATTCACAAGCTTGTTCAATGTTTCTGAAACAAAGAGTTGAAAAATGGATTTGTGCAAAATGTTTTCATATCCGAGGTCAAGATAAACTGTTTGGAAGTGTGTTTCTTATAAAGACACTGTTGTATGAGGTCGTAACCGTTGTTGTAGCAAAAAAAAAAAAAAAAAAGAGGAAGAAAAGTACTTTTTCTTTGTGTTTCATTTTTCCTTGAACTAGACACGCAGTACACAATTATTTTATTTCTCCGACAATAACTTATTTTCTGTAAAATATATTGCTTCTTCTAGATATAGTTTGAAATGATGAATGGGTTAAATAAATGGCAATTTCTCCCTCTTCCCCTAAACAATTTCTCAATAACTGCATCACAAATGGGTCTCTTCTTCTTGGCTGGTGTTTTGTCTTGGCAACAAATTGCATGCAACTATTACAGCTATTTTCTAGCCAAGAAATTAAGATGGCAACAGGGAAGCAAAGAATGAAGATTATAGCTGGGGGTAACCCTTGAAATTGGTGTTGTTTCACAGACTTTGACACAAATCCAAAAATTGGACTCATTCGCAGGTGTTTCAACCTGGCGTACGGCTTAAATTAGCTCGATCTCAAATGATGCAGTGCAAATTAAATGGGGATTTCACGGGAAGCAAACTGTGTAACAGAACTTGTTCTGATGTCCTGCTGAGGTGTTAAAAACAAATATAAAACATTTCAAGCCAACGCTGTCAGAGCAACCATGCTTGGTTATGAATTAGTACAAGATATCAATGGTCAAATAGTTTTTTATGACATAACGAGGTGCACATAATACTTTGTATTTTTAAAACTGAAGTTCCTCAATTTTGGATCATTACATGCAATTTTTTGTTATTTAAAATGCCTCCATGAACAGTCACACTTCTTTTGAAGTAAGTAAAAAATGTTCAAATAAAGGTTGAACTTTTAGATCTTAATTTTTTTTGAAGAACATACTTTTCCTCCAGGGGTCAATGAGCATATCTGAACAACCTATAAAAACCTATTTAGACATTAGTATGGACTTTTAAGCACTCATTAAGTCTTCTTCTTCTTTCGGCATTTCCCTTTAGGGGGCGCCACAGCAAGTCAGTTTCTTCCATCTAACCCTATCTGCTGAATCCTCTTTGGTCACACCAACTATCTTCATGTCTTCCTTCACTGTATCCATGAACCTTCTCTTTGGCCTTCCTCTAGTCCTCTTTCCTGGTGGTTCCAAATCCAGCATCCTTCTTCTGATGTACTCTCTCTCTCTCTTTCTCTCTCTCTCTCTCTCTCTCTCTCTCTCTCTCTCTCCTCTGCACATGTCCAAACCATCTCAGTCTTGCCTCTCTAACTTTATCCCCAAAACCTCTAACATGTGCTGTTCCCCTGATGTACTCATTTCTAATCCTGTCCATCCTTGTCACTCCCAGAGAGATCCTCAGCATCTTCATCTCTGCCACCTCCATCTCTGTTTCCTGTCTTTTTCCCAGTGCTACTGTTTCTAGACCAAACAGCATGGCCGGTCTCACCACGGTTTTGTACACTTTCCCTTTCATTCTAGCTGAAACTCTTCTGTCGCACATCACACCTGATACTTTCCTCCACCCGTTTCAGCCTGCCTGAACACGCTTCGTCACCTCTTTTCCACACTTTCCATTGCTCTGGAATTTTGATCCAAAGTATTTAAAATCTTCCACCTTGTTTATCTCTTCTCCCTGTAACCTCACTTTTCCATTTGGATCCCTCTCATTCACACACATGTACTCTGTTTTACTCTGACTAATCTTCATTCCTCTTCTTTCTAGTGCAAACCTCCACCTCTCCAGCTTTTCCTCCACCTCTTCCCTCCTCTCACTACAGATCATAACTAATGCACTCATTTAAGCACTCATTAATGTGGTGACCAATAAAGTCTTAATACAAGAGTGTCCAAATCTGGTCTTCCAGAGCCGGTGGCCTGAAGGTTTTCATTGTGTTCTTGCTTCAATACAACTGACACACATAAAGTGAAATCAACAACAGATCAAATTTGGCACATTAACTCAATAATCTGAATCAGGTGTGAAGATGCAAAAACATTTAAAAACCCTTCAGTACACCAGCTCTCCAGGACTGGAATTGGACACCCCTGTTTTCATAGAAGCCAATAAGTTTTCATTCCCACAGAGTCCATGTATGCACTTGTCTTGTATCTCACATGTGTCCTCGGCCACCCGTCTGATTCCCGATGAAGTCGTGGACACCGCAAATAAACAGGACAGGGACCGGTTTCCCAGAGCGGGCTTTATTGTTACAAGTCTGCATACACACACACTCTGGGGCGCGGACCAAGCAGGATAGCCCCGTTAAGCATGATCACCTTCCTTATATTATGTCTGACAAAGTCATGGAGACTGAAGCCCACCCTTAATCCCTTCAAGTATAGGCATCAAGAAGTTTCCATCCTCTAAAACAGTTCGTGCCCTTCTCATTTTTCCGCCATCCTGAAATAGATTAATTAAATCATTGCTGTCTTGATATCAGCGGTTCTCGGTCCCCTAATCGTTGCCAGGAACTTTCCACTTGCTTATGTATTCCCTGAACACAGCAGATGACCACCTGTTGTTTTCAGGCTGAATATTTTTAAGTCCATTTGCCTGATATTGAATCAATATACCACACTTGCAATCGTCTAATTTACACTTATTGCTCACGATAATCCATGGGATGTCTTTTGGAGTGACCAGGATGGACAAAGCTAGGAATGGGTGTATCAGAGGTACAGCACGTTAGAAACCTCATAGGTTTTTAGGAAACCTTTGCCATGCCACAGTTCTATTCTTTCCTTTCCCCAGGGAAGGATTTAGAAGAAATGAGAACAAGTTCCCAAGGTGGTGTTTAAACAAGGCTTCTTCAATTGTATGCCCTTTTGACGACAAGGACATCCTGAGCCCTGAGCCTAACTTTAATATTACTTTTCAACGAGAATTCATTTCAATTTATTCTGATGGCTCAATATCACAATGTAGCGATTTCACCCACACTAAATATGACCAAAACAAATAAAAATAACCCGCAAAAGATTACTTGGGAAAAACACAAAAGTCAGTCTTGGGCTTGGATGGGAATGGATAACATTTGATTCCACAAATGAGATGAATCAAAGATGAAATCAAGGCCACACGACTGGAAAGCCAGGAGTCAGCCAGGGGTGATGTGGGTACATCTAGCTTCAAAGTCTCCTTAGTGTGGTGGCGGACAAGAACATGGAGGATGTATCTGGAAGGATCTGGAAAAGACCTCACTCCCTCGAAGGAGATTGAGAGACAACATGTGAATCCCACTGTACCAACTACTGGTGTTGAATACTAACTGAGAAAACATAAATTGAGTTTGAGAACATGACCCTTGTTTACGATTCTCTTCCCAAATTCTCATTTCTAGCAGGCAGCTAGGAACTGTAGAGTTGGAAAATCGAACCTTAAATTCGGAAAATTATTCCTTACCATGTTATCGGTAAGCAAACGGAAAAGAAAAACCTTGCCGAATCACATGGACACCTTGACATGTTGTACTTTTTTTTATTAAGTTCTTAAATGTTTTTTTAGTCTCTTGCAATGCATGGTGTTTGTAAGGCTATCTCAGGTTGGTTTCCTAGTAGTATATCGCCTTTTATTTGAAGGCTATTAAAAATAGGCAGGAATTACGATCTCGTAACACAAAGAAAACAATTCAAGTTCAAATACCGACCCAAAACCTTTTTCCTTATGATAGTATTTTGCTTCTAATTCCGCGTATGATCAAGAGACAGTCTGATAAACTAGGATGTCAAAATTGGACAAATATAGCCATATTTATTGTGTATATGATATGATTGACTCTATTTACCCCCGGGGATTAATTGATTGAAGCATAGAGTAGCGTGGAAGAGCGACACACGTGTAAACAAAGGAGCATTGACTGAACGGTTCAAAAACATTAAAAAGACAAAAAACGACAAACTCTTGGCCCGCACGTCCACAGCTTTTACTGCCAATGAGAAAATATAAGCAAATATAAGCAACATTTGTGTTAAAAAAAAGTCACCAAAAAGTTACAAAGCAATGAAAACAGAGCTCCTGTAACAAACTGCCACTAATGCAGCACCATGGCAACTAAATTTCGGCTGTGTGTGTCAATAATTAAGCAAAAAAAAAAATACAGCTAAAGCTACAAAAGTGATTGCCGTGTCTGTAAAAGCTTAATTTCTAGCACTATAGCTGTTTTATTTTTTGTTTTCCGAAAAGACAAAATGCATCAAGGTCTCAAAGTCATCCACCCTGCTTTTCACTCTTCACCCTCTGCCTCCTCTTCATCACATCGCTTTCCTCCATCCTTGACATCGCTCATGACAAAAATCCAGAACTACAAAACCTCACAAATCACTGTGGCCATCAAACGCCAAATCTACGGTGTGTGAAGATGAATTACTGTGATTACTCCTGTATTGTCATACTCTTTTTAAACCACTATTTTTTTGTCTTTTACATGGAAGAAACTAAATAAGGGAAAACCGTACGCAATATTATTATCACTTATGTGTAGATAATTCCGAAAAAAAGTTAGTCTAAAAATAAATGAGTAGACGTTATAAATAAATAGGACCGAAAATTAGAAAAATATAACAAATGTTAAATAAATGAGGTGTAAAACAGTGAATAAAAAGAAAGTATCAATACATAGAATGTTAGATAAAAGCAGCTTTGTTCCGTTCCGTCATCGGGGGGCATCTTGATCAGATGCCCGAACCACCCCATCTGGCTTCTCTCGACCTGGAGGAGGAGCGGCTATACACTGAGCCCCCCCGGACGGCTGAACAAATTCCAAATTTTTTGGAATTTGGAAATTCCTATGAGCAATTTTTGTAGTGGCCAATCAACCGAACATGCATGTTTTTGGGGGTTGGAAGGAAATTGGAGTACCCAGAGAAAACCCACACAGACATGACGGGAACATGCAAACTCCACATAGAAAGGCAAGAGTTTAAAGCCCCACGTTCACTCCGGAACCCAAACACTGATCTTCTTGCTGTGAGGCAACTGTGTTAATCATTGTGCCACCATAAACGTCCCCAAAGTTTCAATGCAAAGTCAATAGGTATTTGCTTGTCAACAAGTAACTAACTTGCCAGGATTAGTACAATCTGTGCCCCATATTCATAAAAACTGGCAAATGTTTACGAAATTAATACATAGTGTAATTCTTTGACTTTTTTTGGTCGTTATTGCAGGGTTATTTAATACACGACAAATGCTAGTTGTTATTATACTAAAGAAGTACCGTAATATCACGGCTATATTTTCTTCAAAATGAGTGGTGCGCCCTTTTGTGCGGTGCGCCTTGTGTGTGAGAAAAGGTGGACCTAAAAGAAAAAGCAGTGCCCGTGAGGCGAGGCAGACCTGAAAAAAAAGGCATGAGAACGTTAAAGAGTGAAGTGTGGGCGTGGATTGTGTATAAAAAAGGTATGTGCTGTATGCACAACATTGCTGATTTAACCCTGAAAATGGCAAAGAGACGCGCTTATGATGCTCAGTTTAAGCTGAAGGCAATCAGCTACGTGGAGGAACATGGGAATCGAGCCGTGGAAGGGTGGAAGGCATCGCCGGGTGAGTTTGCTTGGACTAACGTGTCTGCTGATACTGTTATCCGAGCTTTCGCAAAAGCTGGTATCCTTTCTGAGGAGCCGCACAGTACAGACAATGACTTTGACAGCGAGGAGCGAAGTGGACCTGCTCTGTTGGATTTTGCGCAGCTGTTCGATTCCGAAACAGAGGATGAGGACTTTGACGGATTTGAATAAAGACTATTACCGGTAATGTGCTTGTTTAGTATCGTTACTACTTAAATAAAGCACAACCAAAATCAGTTTGCTCCCGATCTATTTTTTAATACGCACATTTGCATGCTTGCGTGTTTGTTGTTGTAAGGCGGTGTGTGACTGAGACTGCGCCTTTTTGTACGGTGCGCCTAATGGTCGTGAAATTATAGTACTTTGTAGTATTTGGCCATGTTTCTTCTCTTACTAGAACGGTGTCCCATGGTAAGGTGGGAACTGTTTGATCGACTAGAAAACACCTGTTACTCCCTTTCACTGCTTCACATCACCTTAATGTGGGATGGCATTACAACTGGCCTTTTCCGTTTTCCCCAGATGCCGTTTCCGTGAGATGGCCCATCACTTTAAATTTATCCATGTGTCACATCGTGGCACTCCAACCCAGGTTGGTTTTCCGAAGTGAATTCCAATTTACTGGGATCATGTGTTGAAAGACTTCCTGATTTGACATGAAGGTAAATGCCTGACAGAAAAAAAATAGAAATAGGATGTGTTCAAGCTGCTGGTCTCGGGTCAACTTGAAATATACCTTTGTTCATTCAAAGTCAACTCTGGTATTTTTAAAGGTTTGGAACTTAAAATACTTACAAATGAAATGCTCAGACCAGAGGCAATGAACACCAACTCCACTAAAAGAAAAGATTGCATGCAGTATTCTTTGGGTCCAACAGAAAACGCTCCAAGGATTTCTAAAATATCTAAAAAGTTCTGAAATTTGGACAATGTCTATTGTAGCTTTTGATCACCATGGGTGGTATCATTTTGGATAAATGAATAGTATTTTAATAGCCGGTTTTGTGTTGTCCTAGTTTCCTGAGCAAATTCCCAAGAGTCATCGTTGTGACTATTGAGCGAAATCGATTTTTTTAAAAGCCAGTTAAAATAGCTCATTTTTGTTGATCTAGAAAGGACCTCGGAAAGTTTAGTTGGAAAGGGTAGAGCAGGGGTGGGCCTCTTTGCAAAGTATTTTCCAATGGCCACTTTGACACGTGAATCCTCGTTATAGCGTGCTAGATAGCCACAACAATCTGGAAACTTCACCAGCCCAATGCTCTGTCCTTTGATAACACACTCTACCCAGGGGTGGGCAAATCCGGTCCTCGAGGGCCGGTGTCCTGAAGGTTTTCCATATGTTTTTACACCTTCACCTTCCTGTTAATTGAGTCACTGTGCCAAATTTTATTGGCTGTTGATTTCACTTTTTGTGCGTCAGCTGTATTGAACCAGGAACACAATGAAAACCTTCAGGAGACCGGCCCTCGAGGACTGGATTTGCCCACTCCTGGGTAGAGTGTGTTATCAAAGGACAGAGCATTGGGCTGGTGAAGTTTCCAGATTGTTGTGGCTATCTAGCACGCTATAACGAGGATTCATGTGTCAAAGTGGCCATTGGAAAATACTTTGCAAAGATTTAGAGTTGTTATTGTGATGCAATATCAACTGCATCCCAATTCTGCTTCTGACAGACGACTGATAATCTTTACCAAACCCATTTTGCTTGGATTCTGCAAAATAAAAATGATTTACAGTCTATGGCTTTGAAGTGTAGATTTCTTTTGTTTTTGAATTGATCCCATCTGTTTTTGCACACTACTGTCCTCCAGTGATATCTGTTACCTTTATTTCTAAGTTTTACAAGCGGAAATATTTCAGTCGATGAAAGAGAGCTAGAAATTCCGACTTTAGCACATGCCCTCCGGGTGGAAGTAAGAGTAGAATTTATATGTTGCATCTCTAATGTGTTGAAGTTAACGCATCAGTCTAGACTTGTTCTCAATGAACAGCCTCGTGGTGATAGGTACTGCAGCAGCTGAGTGTTACATTCATTAAACCGACTTAGATACATTAAATATGAAGTGAGTCCAGACAATAAAGAAGAACTTAATATGAACCCTAACTCGATCTGCTAGATTTAGAGTGAAAATGAACTCGTAGAGAATTACTAAGGAATAAGTCTCTAAATGCACAAGTTTAACAATGGCAATTTGATAGAAGTTGAAATGGGCAAAGGCTGTCTTTAAAATATAGAAATGGCACTTTTGAGGCATTTGCTCATTCTTTACAAACCTGCTGAAAACTTTCTTGGTTTAACATTGAATAACTTATTTTAAAAAGAAAAGTGGATGAAATGAATAACTTGAAACCAAATCTGAAAACGGCTTTTGAAAGTCTAAAATCAGTGTGGAACTATTCATAATGTTTAACTTTCGTAAATCCACAAATTAAAATGCTACATGTGCTAAGTTTGCAATACAAATGCTTCAAATAAGTTGTTAAAGATGCTTTTATGCTCACAGATGTAAAAAAACAACAACAACAAAAAAGAAATTTTGTCTTCTGAACCACTTATCCCTAATGATATAGCTTGGGGTGCCGAAGCCTATCCCTGGCTGGTTTCTGGTGAGGGGCAGGGTAGAACGCCAAACACGTCGCCACCCTGTTGCGGGGCCAAACACACGCTCACTCCATGGGGAAATTTTATATTGGCCAATCAACCCACCATGCATGTTTTTCAAGGGTGGCAGGAAAATGGATTACTTGAAGAAAACCCGAATATATATGTGGAGAACATGTAAACTCCACGCCGAAAGGCCAGTGATTCAAATCTCGCCCCTTCTCCTGGACTTGAACCTCAAACATTTTTGCTGTGAGGCCACCCCGCTATCCAATGCGCTATCATGGGTCTTATTGTTGGTCTAGTTATGTTTCTTTGGGAAATGTTTCTTTACGAAACGCACTACGCAACTAAAGTGGATTGAGTTGGATGACTGGTCTTTCTGACAAGCTCAGTGATTTCTAGAATGGAATTGCAACAAGATCAGTGCAACCAATCAAGTTGCCTTTGTTGGTTCAAATGAACTTTGCTTTGATCGTTTTTAAGTGGTGTCAAAAATTTGTGCCAATTGTATGATAGAAACACTCTTATAAATATCTTTAAAAAAATGACAAAATTGTTCTTTTTCTGATTAAATTATGTTCTCTACAGTATATACATGCTGTAGAAAGAGAGTAAAGAACATCCAAAGAGACTCTTCCCAAACCCAACCTGTCTGCAGCTGAAAAATCAATTCTGACAGATGGGATTAAAAATAACTCATACGTAATCAGCCATTAACTCCTATGTCGTGTTCAAGGGTACTATAGATGTATGTGTCTTCTTGGTATTAAAAAAAAATTGCACATGATCCAAAGTTGTGACATTGTCTTTGTGGCCTCCCTTGCATATCCTGATTTGGCTCAGGTTGTAAAAGCAAATTATCATCTATGAGGCAGGCCATGCCGAGATGTCAGGTTGTCAGAATGCCAAGGTGGAGAGAATGTTGAGTATTCTCTCTCTCCAACATTGGTACAAATTTGTGAAGTGGTTGTATACTGAAGGTTATGTATCCAAATGCAGAACTGTTCTTTGTCGTTCCGTCATCTTCCGCTTGTTCCAGGGTCGGGTCGCAGGGGCAACAGCCTCAAACGGGTAGCCCGGGCCTCTCTCTCCCCGGCTGCATCCTCTAGCTCACCCGGAAGGGTCCCAAGTCGTTCCCCAGCCAGTTGTGAGACATACTCTCTCCAGCGAGTCCGGGGTCTGCCGCTTGGTCTCCTCCCGGTGGGACGTGCTCAAAACACCTTACCCGCGAGGTGCTCGGGGGGCATCTTGACCAGATGCCCGAAACATCCCATCTGGAGCGGCTCGACACCGAGCTGCTCCCGGATGGCAGAGCTCCTCACCCGATCTCTGAGTGAGAGCCCAGCCACCCTGCGCAGGAAGCTCATTTCGGCCGCTTGTACCCGCGATCTCTTTCTTTCGGTCACCACCCACAGCTGGTGACCATAGGTGAGGGTTGGAACGTAGATCGACTTGTAAATCGAGAGCTTTGCTTTTCGGCTCAGCTCTCTCTTTACCACGACGGACCGATGCAGTGTCCTAGTTATTGCTGATACCGCACCGATCCGCCTGTCGATCTCCCGCTCCATCCATCCCCCACTTGTGAACAAGACCCCAAGATACTTAAACTCCTCCACTTGGGGCAGGACCCTGTCCCTGACCCGCAAGGGGCATTCCACCCTTTTCCGGGCGAGGAGCATGGTCTCTGATTAGGTATCCTCGTGCGGAAAAGGGCTGTTCTTTGTCCTCCCTGATAAAGTGGAGGTGGAATACTGCCTCAAGAAGCTGTGTGTTTTGCAAGTTGACTGTAGTTTTATTGATACATTACAGGTTTTTTTCAAACAGTGAAAAACAGTCTGACCGTGCGGCATTGTGGTTTACTTGGTCTACAGTGAATTATCCAATCGTTAATTAAGTTCCTTTCTGGTCAGGACAGGATGTGATGTTTGCACTGTATTGCGTCCGAACAGTCCGGAGAGTGTAGTCCAGAAAGAAGAGCGTAAAAAAGAACTTTTTCTGTTAGCAGGGCAACCATGTTTTTCCCTTGAATAAACTTTCTAAACACTGTCTTTAATACTAGAAGCGCCAAGATTTTCTCGACCTCCTGTCTACCCCAGAAAGAGTCATCTGACACCTCTATCTGACCTGCACACTGAGGAGCAGAGTCGTTTTTGCGATTCATTTAGAGTCTCCTAGTCCTAGTCTCCGAGTGTTTAGTGCCTTCCAAACAACTCTTAAATGTCTTGTTTTAATAACTCAAGCAGAAGGCCTGGTTTCTCGAGACACCTCCACGGGCTTTCAGGTAGTGGTAGTCAATGGACCCCCTCGTGATGGTTCTAGTTGAATTCTCGATCTTGGGAATCTTTATAAACACAGGCTATTAGGCACGGTTAACCGCCTTTTTTCAGATACTGAACTACAAACATGGCTCAGACAGATGCTTTAATAGTGTTATGATGGCAGCCTTGTTTGGTGATCGACCAGGCGTCCGACTATCGCTGCAGTTGTAAAAAGAAGGCTGCAATACCTTACAAAGATGCTGGAATAATTGAAAGTGAGCATTGGTGCTTTGTGACGCCACAAGACACAAACTTGCCATTTGCCACCAAGTGGCAAGTGGCGCCACCAAAGCTTTGTGGTGCCACTTGCATAGCTAGTGATGGATGTTTCACGTGGGGAAGGTGGTACTCCTATGCAAGTAGTATAGCTACTACTAGTAGTAGCTATACTACTTGCATAGCTACTTGCTATGCAAGTAGTATAGCTTGTAGCTATACTACCGGCACCACATAGTACCTAGGCATAGGTACTATGTGGCGCCAGCTTAGCTACAAGTGTAGATAAGCCAAATGGTTGACTTTAAAAGTGAAGTGTTTAGGGCTGACATTGGTATGTTTGATATCTGAAAGCTTTTTTTATTTGAAGCTTTTAATTTGACGTTTTCTATCTTGCTGTTTTATGTAAAGCATAAAGGTTACCCTTTAAATACAGCTTGATTGAATTTTTTTATTTGATTTTATATCTTCAAAGCTATCTGACCTAACAGCTCTTACATTCGTGACCAGTTTTATTGACACACCAGGATTTACTCTGAACATCATAGGAAAACTAAAGTAAGTGTTCAAAAGGGATGCTCTTTGCCTCTTTACAGCATTACTAAATAGACGACACCGAATAGAGATTGCCCTTCAATCTTCTTTTATCCCATCTAAACTCTTAACGGTCAAGACATTTCAATAAAAGCAGAGAGATGAAGGGAAAAAGCGGCCATTTTGATAAGAACCTCTTAACACTTCTTCATTGCCTCTCCTCCGAGTGATGTCACCTAAGAATCGAAGATGAAAAGGTGAACGTCTGTAAAGAGACTGATACTTTGTTAGAACGCACACATGTTTATGTTGGAACAACTGACACACACCGTCTGAAAGCTTGAGGAGGAGATATTGTGATTTTGGGGTACTGAGGCTCGTCTTAACGCATATATAGACAAATGAACACGGGTTTTTTTATCTATGTGAAATTGCAATACTCGCCAAAAAAATAAATACAACTTACACGTGGTTTTACTTCCATTTTTTATGGTGTGGATTTCCCCCTCCTCTTGCGAATGCTAAGTCCCGGCCTTCTGGCTAAATGCACAATATGGCGTAAATATTAAGACTACAAAAACACATCTTTATATTCTTAGTTTTTTCTTCTTCTTTCGGCATTTCCCTTCAGGGGTCGCCACATCAAGTCAGTTTCTTCCATCCAACCCTATCTCCTGCATCTTCTTCGGTCACACCAGCTATCTTCATGTCTTCCTTCACTGTATCCATGAACCTCCTCTTTGGTCTTCCTCCAGGCCTCTTTCCTGGTGGTTCCAAATCCAGCATCCTTCTTCCGATGTACTCTCTCTCTCCTCTGCACATGTCCAAACCATCTCAGTCTGGCCTCTCTGACTTTATCTCCCAAACCTCTAACATGTGCTGTTCCTCTGATCCTGTTCGTCTTGGTCACTTCCAGAGAGATCCTCAGCATCTTCATCTCTGCTACCTCCATCTCTGCTTCCTATCTTTTCTTCAGTGCCACTGTTTCTAGACCAAACAGCATGGCCGGTCTTACCACGGTTTTGTACACTTTCCCTTTCGTTCTAGCTGAAACTCTTCTGTGACATATCACACCTGGTACTTTTCTCTACCCATTCCAGCCTGCTTGCACATGCTTTTTCACCTCTTTTCCACACTCTCCATTGCTCTGGACTGTTGATCCTAAGCTCTTAAAATCTTCCACCTTTTTATCTCTTCTCCCTGTAACCGCACTTTGTATAGTTAGTTTGTACATTTGAATAAACATAATATTGTGACCAAAAGGAGTGCGGTATCGGACGGGAAGGACTTAAGTATACGTAGAGGTTTTATAGCCTATGATGCAATATGGGTGTGGCCAAGAACAGCCTATTGTTCAAATTGTCACTGAATATTGAATGCTCAAACATGCATGAATACAATAGAAAAACCCTCCCGATATATTTTCAAAGTGTGAATAGCTTTCAAATATCCTTTCAAATATGGTAGAAACTTTCCGAAATTTGACTTTGCAAAATATTCCCTTTTTAAACAGTAGAAATGTTGGCACAGGTCTGCTCAACCCACTCATTTGATAGTTTTTACATGTCATGTTCGAGGTTGCCAGAGGAAATTAGGTTTATTCATGCTGTTATTTAGTAAGCACTGTGATGTAAGTTGCCAGTCTATCACGAGCTAATTAGAAACGGTGCTTGGAAATGCACTCGTAAGGGGTACATTTAAACACTACAAAGGTCAAATGCAAGTGCTCAAAGGCACTAGCATACAACCATGATGGAATTCCTAAGTAAAATCACGTAAAATATTTATTTTGTTAAAAGGAAAATGATACAACCATTCCAATTCCTTACCTCTTGCAGGCTTTGTGGCCATTGTGAGGTTTCCACTAGCAAACACTGAGAACAGGTTAATGTTTGATAACTTATATTAGAAATGAACCGTCAGACAAGACCACCTATAAAAGACGAATCACATTATAAAGTGAAAATACCTGTTTCTAACCCCATACGACCCACTTTGTCTGCACCTGGCTGCCCAATGTTTGTTTCCTCGGCTCTTACTTGATACACCAGAGCAAATCCAACCCCAGATTGAAAGGCCAAAACCTGCTGCATTTTTCATTTCATGCTGAATTACTTCCTACATCTGTATGTGGCTGTGCATTCTTTTTTTTTTTTGTGTCATGTGTCTATCTTCTGCTCGCAATGAACGTCAATTTAGGAAACAAATGGATTTGCTGCATTCCGGTGTGATAGGCTAAGGCAGGCATGGGCAAACCATGGCCCGCGGGCCACATGCGACCAGTTAAACGTTTTAATTTGGCCCGTCCAACTAGGAAAAAAAAAACCTTGTTAGTTTCATTTTTCTGTTTTGCCACTACGTGGCGCCAAAGAAACAACAACACTGCTCCCATTAAAATGTGTGTGTCTCCGTGACGCGCATGCCTTCAAAATAAACAGTGTGCACAGATATGGAAAGCCATCAGGTCCAATTCACGCACGTAAACAAGCGTGTTAGATGTTAAAACAAGCAAAATGTTACATCAAGCATCTAGATTTCAGACCCAGCACCGCTAGATTTGAAATTTAACGCTCTTGATGTAACATTTAGCATTTGTTTAAAATCTAGCGCGCCATTCTATTGGTCTAATCTAGCGGGTACCAAAGCATGACATCCATCCGCTCCTTTTCGTAGGGATGAATCCAGGATTTTTTAAAGGGGGGGGGGCGGATGTGAGGTCATAGACAAAACGAGCTCCTGTGGTGCTCGTCAGTATAGAGAGGTCTGGGGGCATTCCCCCCAGAATATTTTGAAAAATAAGGATTTTTTCTGCATTGTGGTGGATATTTTGCCCAAAGTTTATAGTAATTAAAGTAGTATAAACGCTTTTTTTTTTTGGCTCAAAAGGGGGACGCGCCCTTCTCGCCCCGCCCTTGCCCCGCCCCCTTCCGGATCCGGCCCGCTTGTCAAATGTTAGAATTCAATGTGGCCCGCGAGTCAAAAATGTTGCCCACCCGTGGGGCCAAGGTGTTAAATGTAACATATATACACACACGCTTACATGGAGAGTACGATGAAAAGTTGAGAAACAATAAATCCACTGCTTGTGGAAAACATCCACAAGTAATAGCTAACAATGACTCATAATAATTTAATTATATTATTGTTACGTTTTCAAGATGTCAAGCAGACCTTTCTGTGAAAAGCAGAAGTGGTGGCAGCTCGTGAGCTCCAAGATGTCAAATACAAAACACAAAAAGAACGTAGACTACATGCAAATATTTGGCATTTTGCTTCAAAGAAATCATAGATACAAATCTAAGCGAAATTATCTTACGTAATCAGGAGGTTTCTCCGAAATGTCAAGATTTGGGCATTTGGTGGAGATGGGAATGAAGTAGGTACACATATTACACTTTCCTACACCGACCTGAATAAACCCTTTCTCATCTAAATTCGACTTGACTCCTTAGTTTTATTGGGTGATATTTTTTACGTGTCATGCCGTCAACATCCAAGCAGGCGTGAGAAAAAAAGAAACGATTTGTTTGCCACAGATAGTCAGATTACTACGCCTGCTGTGAGAAGCTAGCTGAAGGAGCTCCGTGAGTCCATGATGACAGCTCTTTCTGCTTATATTGGCATTTCCCTGCCTTTAAGCTAAAGCAAATAAAATCCCGGCCGCTGTGACTGACTTTTGTAGACAGGTTGAAGGTCTTGAGACCATCGTACATGAACAAATCAGAACCTTTGAAGTGTCATGTTCATAGGTGCACACAACTGGCATGAAGCACGCCTGCATTCTGAAAAAGACATACTGCAGTAAAAACTAAAAAAGGCTTGCATGAAAAAAAAATCTTGTTTTCTTATCATGTAATGTGTTTTTTGGTATTTTATTGTGCCATAAAGTGACCTTTATAATCTTGTAAGAAAAAAAAGACCATTTATAGAAAAAGCATTTTGTCGCATCTGCGTCCATCTTTCTTCTTCTTTCAGCATTTCCCTTGAGGGGTCGCCACAGCAAGTCAGTTTCTTCCATCTAACCCTATCTGCTGTATCCTCTTTGGTCACACCAACTATCTTCATGTCTTCCTTCACTGTAACCATGAACCTCCTCTTTGGTCTTCCTCTAGTCCTCTTTCCTGGTGGTTCCAAACCCATCATCCTCCTTCCGATGTACTCTCTCTCTCTCCTCTGTACATGTCCAAACCATCTCAGTCTGGCCTCTCTGACCTTATCCCCAAAACCTCTAACATGTTCTGTTCCTCTGATAAACTCATTTCTAATCCTGTTCATCCTGGTCACTCCCAGAGAGATCCTCAGCATCTTCATCTCGGCTACCTCCATCTCTGTTTCCTGTCTTTTCTTCAGCGCTACTGTTTCAAGACCAAACAACATGGCTGGTCTCGCCACCGGTCTCATCTGCATCCATCTATCTAGTAGAAAAACATAAATGTTTAAGATCAACTTATATCTTTGCATTTAGATGATATTCCGGTTGGTTAAAAAGTTCCCATTTCTAAACCCCAGTGTTTCAAGAAAAATAACCTCTTGTGATCATGCTGATATTTGCTTTTAGCAGTGTGTTGGTTACCATTGGGCAAAGAGTTCACATGCAAGTGCCTCTTGCTGAGAACATCCCACTGAGAGAAAATTATACTTATAACTCAGTAATTTACGCCTGCAATCAATGAGGGAAATTCTGCATTACAAAAAACGTACAATCAAATGCACGTTTCAGGGAAGTATTTAATTACTGCTGTAACCAGAAGTTGGAATAATTGACCGGCTGTGGGTGTACCCAGATGAGTTGAACAAAACAGTTGGTGAAGATAAAAAAATACTCCCCCAACAAACAAACAAAGGCATCTCACAACCTTTGTATAAAACACTGTTTCCTGTCTGCTATAACCAATGTTCCCTCTAAGCTGAGTGCCTGCGCAATTGCGCACTGCTAGCGGATTAATAACGCATAAAGTAAAACTCAATTTAAACAGAAGGTGGTAAAAAAGAGACAGAGCTCCGGAGCATATCTCTTTCTTTCTGAAACAAATTGCTTCAAACCGTTGCTTCGAAGTTTGGCTCGCCCCCTGCTGGTGACGTCACAAAAGAGTACAAGTTTTTGCTCCGCCCCAGTTTGCTCAGATACATAAAAAAATTTGAGGGAACATTATGTTAGTCAGAGTAAAACAGAGTACATGTGTGTGAATGAGCAGAGTCCAAATGGAAAAGTGAGGTTACAGGAAGAAGAGATGAAGACGGTGGAAGATTTTAAGTATCTAGGATCAACAGTCCAGAGCAATGGAGAGTGTGGAAAAGAGGTGAAGAAGCGTATTCACGCAGGCTGGAGCGGGTGGAGGAAGTATCAGGTGTGATGTGTGGTAGAAGAGTTTCAGCTAGAATGAAAGGGAAAGTGTAGAAAACCATGTTGAGACCAGCGATGCTGTTTGGTCTAGAAACAGTAGCGCTGAAGAAAAGACAGGAAGCAGAGATGGAGGTAGCAGAGATGAAGATGCTGAGGATCTCTCTGGGAGTGACTAGGATGGACAGGATTAGAAATGAGTACATCAGGGGAACAGCACATGTTAGAGATTTTGGGGATAAAGTTCGAGAGGCAAGACTGAGATGGTTTGGGCATGTTTAGAGGAGAGAGTATATAGGAAGAAGGACGCTGGATTTGGAACCACCAGGAAAGAGGACTAGAGGAAGACCAAAGAGGAGGTTCATGGACGCAGTGAAGGAAGACATGGAGATAGTTGGTGTTACCAAAGAGGATTCAGCAGATAGGGTTAGATGGAAGAAACTGATTTGCTGTGGCGACCCCTAAGGGGAAATGCCGAAAGAAGAAGAAGAAGAATTATGTTATGACCCATGTTGCCTTGCCCCTTTATTAAATATGTCACAAGATGCCAAATTATTACCAATGCAGAAAAACAAACAAGTGTGTTTTGTTAGTTTAATTGATGTTTAATTTGTTCATACTTTCTGTTCTACCTTCAAGTTTCAATTCCTAAAAAGCAACTCCGAATCCTTTTCCACATTTCACTTTCCGGCTAAAAATACTTGAAATATAGCCCAAGAAATCACTTACAACTGGCTCGCTTTTGGCACATGATTAATGAACATGTTACACTTCCACTATCCACTGCCTTCAGCAGACTTTTTATACATTACACATTCAATTTAACTTTACCTGTGGAAACTGACTTCATCTGGTAAAATAGCTCGGCTCATTTGCTTCACTTTGCACCGTTATTGACAGGGTTATCTGTCTTCTACTGTATATGTCTGCCTCTCGAGTTTGCCTGTGGGCACAAGACGCCCCGACTGTACCCCCTTCAAAAAGTGATTTTTGTGTAGTTTTTAAACCAATGTATTGTGTTCTAAAAGGATGGAAGTGAGTTTTTGAGTGGAGGGACTCTTCCAACCACTCAACCTTCCAACACTTGTTCCCTTCAAAGTCTAAGTCTAAAAAAAATTCATTTAAAAAGTCTCGAAATTATAACTTGAAAGCACAACGCCAAAGATAAAATGTTTCATCTTAGTTTCTCTGTTTAATCCTCTTAACCACTAATACCTAATGGCGTTGTAGAGGTGCCAGAGCCTATCCCGGCTGATAGGCTCTGGGATAGGCCTATCAGCCGGGATAGGCCTATCAGCCGGGATAGGCCTATCAGCCCTATCCCGGCTGATAGGATAGTACCTACCCTGTACCAGTACCTACCCTTACAGGGTAGGCTCCCCTATGTGCCCTACCCTATACATAGGCCTATCAGCTGGGATAGGCCTATCAGCCCTATCCCTATCAGCCCTATCCCTATCAGCCCTATCCCTATCAGCCCTATCCCTATCAGCCCTATCCCTATCAGCCCTATCCCTATCAGCCCTAACCTGTAAGGGTAGGTACCCTTACAGGGTAGGTATCTGTAAGGGTAGGGTCCCCTATGTACCCTACCCTATAAGGGTAGGGTACCCTATACATCCCTTATAGGGTAGCCAGTCTGCTGGGGGGCACACACTCATTCCTAGGGGCAATTTTAAAGTGTCCACTCACCCTAACCAGCATGTTTTTGGTCAGTGAGAGCGAACCGGACAACCCAGAAAAAACCATGATAAAACATGCAGAAAGGCCAGTGTTTCAAACCCCGCGCCCACTCCGGAACTCAAACCCTAACCTTTTTACTGTGAGGTCACTGTGCTAACCACTGCACCACCATGGAGCCCTAGTTTTTCTGTGTTATTTTTAAAAACTACATTTTGTTTTAAACTTTTCTGTGAGTATGTTTTTCTTTGTTAAATGAAGTGCTGCATTACTTCAACCTTCATTGGCTGGCAACTGAGGTTCAGCTATGCCTGGAAGGGTTGTGGATATGTGGATTTTATATGGATATAAATCAAGTAGAAAAAAGTTTTTGGACTTACAAACAAAAGCTCAAGAAGCTAACTTTCTTGCAACATGTCTCGGCTTTGTGCAGATGTTGAGAGCTCTGCTTATCTTGTTCTTCTCAACTGTCTGCATCACTACGGTATCTTTTTTTCTTCCCTTTTCTTGCAATATGTTCCTCTGGCTCTTCACCACAGCTAGTTGCAGCCTTCAACCTGATTTCTAGCTGCTTCCATTGGCATGTTTGTCGATTACTTTAAAGTAACTTCTTTGGGTTTTAAGTGAAAAAAAGTACATATTCATCCGTCTTTGTCATGATGTGGAAGGATGAGGACCCAAATGCAGGACATAAATAAGATTTATTTCACAAAAGTCAGGCAAGGCTGTAAGGCAGAAGCGTAGCATTAATCCAAAGGAATGTCCAAAAATACACAGTGGTGGAACGTAACGAAGTAAATGTACTTCGTTACTGTACTTAAGTAAAAAAATTGTGTATCTGTACTTTACTTAAGTAAAATTTGAGACCTGTACTTTTTACTTTTACTTCACTACATTTTTGGAGCAGATATCTGTACTTTTACTTTGCTACTTTTTAAAAGTCTGTTTATAATTTTTCGTTACATTTTCGGTCAGGAATTTGAAAAATGTACAGTTTTTTTTTTTAAGCGCATTTTGAAGCCGCATTGCCAAAAACAACCGGTAAAGAAAGCAGTTGATCACCTGTGGTCTCCAAGAGGGAGAAGAAGTAATGAATCAAGGACCAATCAGAATTAAGAGTAAACATTTTCCGCAGTCATTCACCGTAAAAAAAATAAAATCAAATTTAGCACAAATTTAAAAAGAGTCAGAAGATCGTTGTTCGTTGTGTTTACTTTTAAATAAAAAGTTGAGCAATCATTGCACGGAGCAGGGGCGGCTCCAAAGATTTTCTAAAGGGGGCGAGGCGGGGCGTGATGTCATTAATAAAGCCAGTATAGGAAGACTGGGGGCCTCCCTCCCAGAACATTTTGAAAAATAAGAGTTTTGTTCCTGCATTTTGGTGCCCATTCACAGGCCCGGCAGGGATAGCTTGACTAGCCACCTTTCCTTTCTTCTTTTTTTTTTTTCTTTTTCCTGTGGACCAGAGGAGGGATGGGGATGGGAGGGTAAAGGGTGGATGGCATGCCCCCCCTCTTCTTGGATCCGCCCCTGCAGAGTATTTATCTGTCACCCTACAGCACAAAAAATAACATTTGAATTATGATCGAATACTTATACTTTTTACTTAAAAAGTAAAATTTACACCAATTACTTTTGTACTTTTACGTAAGTAGATTTGTTTTGTTGGTACTTTTACTTAAGTAATTTTTCTGCCTGATTATCTGTACTTAATTGTAATTATCTGTACTTTTACTTTTTTTTAAATAGCAGGTAGAATGATCCACAGGTGAGTGTTATCAGACAAATCCCCCTCAGGTATCTCTAATCAGGGTGATGAGGGAAAGTCCAGGACTCTCTTGTGGCTGGTGAGGGGATCATGACAGTCTTAGTTGGTGTATTCTTGACATGACATTGCCGACCTGAGGACACCGTCTAAAATTTAAAAATGTAAGAGCACTGAACCCCTTCAGCAAAGATTTGTTGGACGTGCACGGTTAAAGTTTCTGAAAGATCAAAAACGGTCAAGGACAATCAAGAAGGTCCACGGGGGTCTTATCTTCAAAGACCTTTGAGACATTACTGAATAAGATGGGGGAAGGTTGGTTAACTGACACGAGAGAGCAGTTGGTAATGAACTGGTCGAGTAACGGAGAAGACGTTTACAGAAAGATTATAGGGATTAAATTTTTTAAAGTCAAAAGAATCCTAAGCAATCAGAGGAACAAAGAGAAACGGAAATAAATCCTGCATATCTTTTTTTAATTGTTGAAAGAAAAGGAAGAAGATGAAATCTTCAGTCACACCATTTATCTTCGTGTCTTCCTTCACTGTATCCATGAACCTCCTCTTTGGTCTTCCTCTAGTCCTCTTTCCTGGTGGTTCCAAATCCAGCATCCTTCTTCCTTTGTACTCTCGATCTCTCCTCTGCACATGTCCAAACCATCTCAGTCTTGCCTCTCAAACTTTATCCCCAAAACCTCTAACCTGTTCCCCTGGTGTACTCTGTCCATCCTGGTCACTCCCAGAGAGATCCTCAGCATCTTCATCTCTGCTACCTGCATCTCTGCTTCCTCTCTTTTCTTCAGTGCTACTGTTTCTAGACCAAACAGCATGACCGGTCTCACCACGGTTTTCTACACTTTCCCTTTTATTTTAGCTGAAACTCTTCTATCACATTTCACACCTGATACTTTTCTCCATCCGTTCCAGCCTGCCTGAATACGCTTCTTCACCTCTTTTCCACACTCTCCATTGCTCTGGACTGTTGATCCTAGATATTTAAAATCTTCCACCTTCTTTATCTCTTCTCCCTGTAACCTCACATTTCCATTTGGATCCCTCTCATTCACACACATGTACTCTGTTTTACTCTGACTAATCTTCATTCCTCTTCTTTCTAGTGCAAACCTCCACCTCTCCAGCTTTTCCTCCACCTCTTCACTCCTTTCACCACAGAAGAAGATGAGAGTTGGTTTCCCTCTTGTAGGTTTATTGGTTTGATTAAAATTTGAGTTTGGATAAAATTGAAAGATGAATACAGAAAGCTTTGGTTGAAGCCTACTCTCTGGGAATTAAAGGAGGTTTATGGGTGAGAATGTATGGAAATAATATTACATACAGTATAAAAGACAAATGGATATTATGAAAAAGAGAGATTAAAGATGATAAATTTTCATTGTTGGAGAAGGAAGAAGAGAGCTAAATGTTATGACTTAATGAAGGTTCAACACGCATCTCCAGCTGTCACCATTACCCTCACTCATTATCATCTGCCTCTGTAAATAGATGTTTCACCTCCAAACCGAGTGGATTTAAGATGTGTCCTTATGTGCGGGCGCTTGTCTTTTGGGGCACAAATTAATCCCACTCTCCCCTAACTTACGTAGCCTTTGTTACCGAAACAAAAAAAAAAGATGTCCTTCTTAGTCTTCTCTTTTCGGCATTTCCCTTCAGGGATCGCCACAGCAAGTCAGTTTCTTCTATCTAACCCTATCTGCTGAATCCTCTTCAAAAACAGAAGGTGATTTAAATAACCCAAATGATGTTGGTAATTCAGGGAATATTGGCTGAAAACCAAAAACTAAACAACAAATACATAATTGGTTTGCTTTGCATTGGCAATGACTTAGTATCTCGGGATGTGTCATATGAAATGGTAAAAAGTGTAACTGCCGTCATAGCAGACAGGAAACAGTATTCTACCTGAAGATTTAAAGATGCCTTTGTCAATATGTTTGAACATTTCCCATCTTCACCAACTGTTCTGCTCAACTGAATCAAGGTAATGTCGTGTTCCAAAAGTCTTCTTAATACACAGAATGGTGGATTTTTGTGTGATAATAGGTTTGGTAAGTTCAAAGGGCTGAAAGATAACAGATTAACTCAGGGGTCGGCAACCCGTGGCTCTGGAGCGCTGTCCCTAGTGGCTCCCTGAAATTTAAAAAAAAAAGAAAAGTTCAAAGTGAAAAAAAGATGCAAGAGGATTGTTTTTTCCTGTTTGTTTTAGTATGATTTCTATATGATTACAAATATGACACAAACATTCTTATCGTTTCCGTCCAAGACGAGACTGTCTGGTTACAGCAAAACCCTAATTCCTTATTACTGTAACTTCTAATTTTACGCACTTTGTTTTTGTGATGTCTTGTACTTTAAGGGTATGTTTTAATGTTACCATGGCAACCAGAGTGTGTTATGGCAAAGAGAATTATTACTCGTGTTCTGTTAGCGCCATGGTATAAAGACACTGCCAACGAAGCTCATGAAGACAAAGTGGATTTATATTTATTATTATCTTTGATTAATTACCAGTTTTTAATGTTGGACTTATCCAGGTTTTCTGCCAAACATTTTGACTGGTCTGTGGAAACATTGTAGTCATTTTGAAAGTGGGCCAGCTTAGCAAATAGAGGTACATACGGCGTGTGTTGGCCAGTGGTGGATGAAGTACTCACTTTTTGTACTTAAGTAAAAGTACAGATAAATAGGCAAAAAAAATACTTAAGTAAAAGTACCAATAAAAAAATCTACTTAAGTAAAAGTACAAAAGTAATTGGTGTAAATTTGACTTTTTAAGTAAAAAGTAAAATTAAAAAGTATTCGACCATAATTCAAACGTTATTTTTTGTGCTGTAGGGTTACAAATAAATACTCTGCAGGGACGTGACCCCCCCACCCCCTCCTCTCCCACCTCTTTTGGTCCACAAAAACAGAAAGCAGAAAGGAAAGGGAACTAGTCAAGTTACCCCCTTGCACGGCCAGCAAATGGGCCACCAAAATGCAGGAAAATGACATTTATTTTTTAGAATGTTCTGGGGGGAGACCCCGAGTCACCCTATATTGGCTTTGTCTATGACTTCATGCCCACCTCACCTCCCCTCCTTAGAAAATTGTAGAACCGCCCCTGCTCTGTGTAATGATGGCTCAACTTTTTATTTAAAAGTAAACACAACAAACAACGATCTTCTGACTCTTTTTAATTTGTGCTATATTTGATGTTAGTTTTTCTGGCGCTGAATTGTTGTGGAAAATGTTTACTCTCAATTCTGATTGGTCCTCGATTCATTACTTCTTCTCCTGATCAACTGCTCCTTTTGATTTTGGCGATGCGGCTTCAAGATGCGCTAAAAAAAAACGTGTATTTTTAAAATTCCTGAACGAAAATGTAGCAAAAAATGTAAAACACACATATAAAAAATAGCGGAGTAAAAGTACAGATATTTGCTCAAAAAATGTAGTGAAGTAAAAGTAAAAGTACCGGTCTTAAATTTTACTTAAGTAAAGTACAAATACACAATTTTTTTACTTAAGTACAGGAACGAAGTACATTTACTTCATTACGTTCACCACTGGTATTGGCTTCATTATAAGACTTTTTATTTTTTGCCGCTCCAGATGTGCTTTTTTTTTTTTTTTTTAAATCAATGTGGCTCTTTAAACATTTTGGATTGCTGATCCCTGGGCTAACAAAACAACTAAATACTTAATCAAAACATGTTGAAAGTAAGATGATTGATGTTTGATAGTTGAAAAGATTTTCAGTAGCTTTTTGTTTGTGTTGGTAATCCACAACAGCTTTAGCTTTTGTTGCCATGGCCAATTCACCCTCGACCCAAACTACTTCAAAGACGTCAATTTCAGTATATTAACCCTATAAACTTTACAGAGTAAGACTTTTATTCAGTTACAAAGAGGCCAGATAGTCTGTTATTTGCAGAGGTGTCAAGTAGCGTAGTAGAACTACTTCGTAACTTTACTCAAGTAGAAAATCCCGTTATCTTTACTTTAACGAAGTAATTATTTTTTTGTCTACTTTTTACTTTTACTCACTACTTTTTATGCAATTATCTGTACTTTTACTTCGTTATTTTTATAAAAAGTAGTCGCTACTTTCGCCATTTTGTCACCGTTAAAAATAAAGAAAAAAGTCAATAAAAACCAATCCGGATCAATTGCGCCATTTGATTTGAATGTGGTTGGATGAGGCGAGCTAATGCAATCTCAATGCGATTTCCTCTTGCTTCATCACTTCAACACGTGACACACATCACGCGCGCATGCATGCACACATACCCGCAGGGGGGATACCTATGTGGCACTCCAAACCTTAGAAACTTGTGAAAGACTATTCAGTATTGCCTCAAAGAACTTTGAAAACTACCAGCCTTAAAAAAGCCTTTTGGTTATTTTTTTTATTATTAGTTTTTTTTTTTTTTTTTAACATTGAGTGTGTTTGTGTCTTCTGAAGTTGGTTAAATTAGGTGATGCAGAGTGAAGCTTGGTAGCTGAAGGGACGTTACATAATGCCCTGCTTATGTTAATACATTTGATTGTGTTCATTAATCGATTTCCAATAAAGATTATTAAGAAATAAATGTTTCTGATTAATAAAGTTTCACCACAACACTTTCATTTATTATCATATTTTCTGCTCCTTAAAGCATGTGATAATAGTTAAAAATATGTTCATACACTTTTGTTAATGATATTTCTTTTTCCTGAAAATAACTTTTACTTTTTTACTTTAAGTAGTTTTGACAATAGGTTACTTTTTACTTTTACTTAAGTAAAAACTTGAGTTGATACTTCTACTTTTACTAAAGTAGTTTTTTAACTCGGTATTTATACTTCTACTTGAGTAGAAAATGTCGGTACTTTTTACACCTCTGGTTATGTGACTAGCTCCACTTACTACGAGCTTGTTTTTGTACCACCGATTGATAACAAAAAAAGTGCCTTCAAATAACCATCAAACAAAATGTTAGTTAAAGCGATATTAAATTTATAACCATTGACAGTCCATTTGTAACTCAAGCCCAGTAAAAGGGACTGTGCCAGAGGGGTTTTCAGTCTGTTTGTGGACATTTGGGTGCATTCGGTAAGCCCTGCTGGGAAAATCATTCTAGAATACTAAACACCCCCTGCTCATTTATAGAGTTTTGGTCTTTTACGTTTTTGCTAAATCTCTTGATGCCAGATGAGCTGCAAAGTGCCAAAACCTGGTCCTGTGTCTTTCTCTGGCTGCCCACTCAGTATGTGGCAACTTGAATCCCACTAATTAGATTTCACAACATAAAATGAGTTTCACACTCGTTTAACTAATTTTCAGCCTATTTAGATTTTCTGTATCTCTACTCACAAACTGGGTGCAAAATAACGCCTCCACTCAGTGTCTGAATCCGGCAAGATATTAAACATGTGGTGTCAGTTACTCTCGTAATGTCTTCACTATTTCTCACCCTCTCATTTTCCTTTTATCCATCTTCTCTTTCTTTTAATATCCACCCACCTAACTGGTATGTCATCAGTCTAAACCAGTGCTTCTCAAATAGTGGGGTGCGCCCCCCTAGGGGGGGGACGCATGTGACCCTGTGGAACATGTTTTTTTTTTTCCGTACTAGAATAAAGTGTAATTGCATATCCACTACAGCAGAGATCCCCAACCTTTCCTGTGCTACGGACTGGTTTAGTGTCCGATAATATTTTCACAGACTGGTCTAAAGGTGTAGCAGAAAAACGAAATAAGACCAGCCCGAAAAAATGTTTTTTTTTTCTTAAATAAATAATAAACTTAAATTATTTTTGTCCTCACGAGAAAATGTATTAGCTTCGTCTTTATAACATGGAAACATTCTCTCTGCTCGACCGTTATCTTGTTGCCTTGGTAACGGTAAACATACCTTTGAAATAAAAGACATCACAATAACGAAGTGAATAAAAATACCAGTTAGTCTTCTCACAGTAAGACTAGATCAATCGAAGTTCTGAGTTTGCTTTGCTGGAACCAGACAGTCCCATTTTGACCTGAAACTTGAAGAGTGTCTCTAAAGTCTAGTCTGCTTCGTAACTCTGTATCCGGTCACTTTTCAAATTAAAACATTGTCATCAAGAATCAAGAAAACCTTTATAAAAATGGCACAAATAATAAACCAAATGGAAATAATGGAAGCTATTCCTTCATTCTATGCGGCCCGGTACCACATGACCCAAGACCTGGTACTAGTAACATTTGTTTTCTTTCATGTTAATGAGGATACAATGTTATGTAGAGGTGTACTTATAACAATTTCATAGACGAATGATACTAATTATAGTCACGTCGGAGAGTGTGTGTATGTGTGTGTGTGTGTGTGGGGCTCGAAATATTTTCTTCTTCCTAGGGGGGGGCGCATCAGGATATAATTGAGAAGCCCTGGTCTAAACCCACTAAACACCAACCAGCTAATACTTGACACTGAAATCATTTTGGAATAAAAAAAACACCCCACCAGTTATAGCAAGATATGCAATGGCACAATAAACAATATGGCGGGTTGCCATGTGGTGTGCTGTAGTTACATCACACGAGCACGCTTGTACATCTTTTGCAAGTTTCAAATACAACTCCTTTTGGGAGGAATTCAAAGTTTTTGGGTCTATAGTGAGTTCCTGTCACGTACTCTAGATAAATAAATTAATTAATAAGTCTTTTTCTTTCGGCATTTCCCTTCAGGGGTCACCACAGCAAGTCAGTTTCTTCCATCTAACCCTATCTGCTGTATCCTCTTTGGTCACGCCAACGTACCGCCCAACATAAATAATTGACCTAGGCAAATACCTAATTTTCACGACCATAAGGCGCACCTTAAAGTCTCAAGTTTTCTTCAAAATGAGTGGTGCGCCCTGTCGCCCTATATGATTTGTGATTTACGGACGTTTTAGAGAACTATGAGGCGGACGTAGTTGAAAACATGGAACATTAAAGGCGGAAGTATGGGCGTGGATTGTGTATGAAAGAACAGGTACTATGTGCTTTATGCTTTATGCAGAACATCACTGTTTTAACAACACTGAAAATAGAAAAGAGTCACGCTTATGAAGCTCAGTTTAAACTGATGGCGATCAGCTACGTGGAGGAACATGGGAATCAAGCCGCCGCGAGAAAATTTTAAATTAACGAGGCGATGGTTCGTAAGTGAAGGAAGCTGGAAAACAAGCTGCGACAGGTGAAGAAGACGCAGCTGAGTTTCTGCGGAAATAAGGCAAGGTGGCCGGAGTTTGGAGGAACGACTCCAGCAGCGATGGATGACCAGAGGAGACCACAGCTTCACGAAGGGTGGAAGGCAGCACCGGGCGAGTTACGCCACAGTTTGCCAGTGGATTGTAGATGCTTGGGCTCACGTGTCTGCTGGCACTGTTGTCCGTTCCGTCATCTTCCGCTTGTTCCGGGGTTGGGTCGCGGGGGCAACAGCCTCAAACGGGCAGCCCAGGCCTCTCTCTCTCCGGCTGCATCCTCTAGCTCACCTGGAAGGATCCCAAGTCATTCCCCGGCCAGCTGTGAGACATAGTCTCTCCAGCGGGTCCGGGGTCTGCCCCTTGGTCTCCTCCCGGTGGGACGTGCCCGAAACACCTCGCCCGTGAGGCGCTCGGGGGGCATCCTGACCAGATGCCCGAACCACCCCATCTGGCTCCTCTCGACCTGGAGGAGGAGCGGCTCAACACAGAGCTCTTCCCGGATGGCAGAGCTCCTCACCCGATCTCTGAGTGAGAGCTCAGCCACCCTGCGGAGGAAGCTCATTTCGGCTGCTTGTGTAAGGAGTGCAGCGCACAAATTTCCCTGGTGAGGGATGAATAGAGTAATTCATTTTTTTTATTTTTTTTTGTATCCGCGATCTCGTTGCGAAAGCACTGTTGTCCGTGCTTTCGCAAAAGCAGGCATCATTTCCGATGAGCTGCATTCTACAGAAAGTGACACCGACGATGAGGAAAGTGAAAAGTGAAAGGTTGAATTTACCGCAGCTGTTAGATTCGGAAACAGAGGATGAGGACTTTGATTGATTCGATAAATGACTTTATGACGACTGTAACTAATATTTAAATAAAACCAACCAAACTCAGTTTTACTCCTGATCTATTTTTAAATATACACACTTGTCTGGTTGTGTGTGTGTTGTTGTAAGGCGGACGTACATAGTAGCAGATATGTATATAAAATCCGCGCCTTATTATCAGGTGCGCCTTATGTGTGTGTTAAATACAAAGGACGCAAAATTTGGACTGTACCTTTTAATACAGTGCGCCCTATGGTCGTAAAAACATGGTACATATGACTTGAAGCAATAATTATTCATGAGTAAATGTAAAAATCTGGATTTACTTCATGTTGTGCATTCACTTGAAGGTCTTCGTAAATTCACCATTTCAGAGTTCATGGTACAACGGATTGTTTAAACATTGATTCATGCAAGGGCTTATTTTTACCTCGACCTTTATTTCCATTTTAATATTGTTTGTTGGAAAAAAGCCTTGAAGGCACTGATAAAGCCAAACAAAAAAGGGCGTAGTGCTGGAAATATGTCTGGTCATGTGTAATCTAAAATAAATAACTTCCTTTAAAACTCATTCGACCAATCCTCTTATTTCCCACATTTCAAGAGAATTTTAGACTTTATCCACCATGTGTGACCTTCTGTACTTTCACAACGTGGACTAAATAAATAAAAAACACATGAAGGGCACCGGATCAGTGGTTTTAACGGAGGAAAAAAAAATAGACGGAGATATAAATATCTGAAGCAAATGGTGAGAACAGAATGTGTCCCAAAGTGTCTGCTTTTCCAGTTTCTTCTCCTCCACTGAAAATGTACTGGGAGGCATGGGAAGAGATGGATAGATTGAGAGAACGATGCAGCAGAGAGATGGAGGAGTGTGTCGCTGCCCACTCAAGGGCAAAGAGCACCTTGACAGGCTTTCTTGGAGAGAGAATAGTCATGTCAGCTGCTTCGCTTCTTTCTGTTTCTGCCTCTTTCAAATTCTTCTGGATCATGTCATTTCCATTCCTGCCTTCTTTCCACCTTCACTGCTTTCCTTTTGTCTCGAAGCCCCATTAAAAAAAATCTAACTGTGGAAAGCTTGAATGAAAACTGTTCGAGGAGAAATGAAGAGAACACTTTACTCAAATGTTATCAGGCCATTAAAATGGAAATAATTGGTTATTGCTTCAACAAACATGGGCCATAAAGTCCATTTGTTTCATCTTAGTGGTTACAGAAGATATTTATGGTCATTCATATTCATTGCATTGCCTTTAAAAACCAATAAAATCAATATTTCAATTTCTTATTGTTTCTGTCCAAGATGAGACTGTCTGGTTACAGCAAAACCCTGACTCCTTGTTACTGTAACTTCTATTTTTACCCACTTTATTTATGTGATGTCTTATGAATGTCTAAATCCTTATTTCAATTTTTAGATGTAAGGCACCTTCATTGAGTTTTAAAAAATGTAGGCGATGTTTAGATGTTGTTGTCATCAATTTTGGCCAAAAAGTTATGCTTTTCCATTTCGTTCCGTCGTCCTCCGCTTATCCGGTGCCGGGTTGCAGGAACAACAGCGTCAAATGGAAAACCCAGGTTTCTCTCACCCTGGCTGCATCGTCTAACTCACCTAGAAGGATCCCGAGGCGTTCCGCAGCCAGCTGTGCGACGTAGTCTTTCCTGCGGGTCTGAGGTCTGCCTCTGGGTATCCTCCCAGTAGGACATGCCTGAAACACCTCACTGGGCTTTTATCCATGGGGCTTGGCTGGGCTCTGTCCGAACAAGAGACATGGACTGCCCTTCCAGTGGGCTCACCATCTACCACCTACAGGAGGGACGGATGAATGAGGAGATGAGCGTCAGCCGACGACGAGGACCCTGGTGGTCAAACCCTCAGCTGCATAAGCTAGCTCTTTCTGTTCCGTCATCTTCCACTTATGTGGGACCGGGTCGCAGGGCAACGGCCTCAGGCGGGAAGCCCAGGCTTCTCTCAACCCAACTGCATCCTCCTGTTCACCCGGAAGGATCCCGTGTTGTTCACCAGCCAGCTGTGAGACAGTCTCTCCAGCGGGTCCAGGGTCTGCCTCTTGGCCTCCTCACGGTGCGAGGTGCCCAAAACACCTTACCAGCAAGGCGCCCAGGCGACATCCTGACCAGATGCCCGAACGACCACATCTGGCTTCTCTTGACCTGGAGGAGGAGCGCCTTGACACCGAGCTCCTCCCGTATGGCAGAACTCCTCACCCGATCTCTGAGTGAGAGTCCAGCCACCCTGCGAAGGAAGCTCATTTTGGCCGCTCGTATCCGCAATCTCATTCTTTCGGTCACCACCCACAGCTGGTGATCATAGGCGAGCCCATAGTTCCATGGGGACCTTGCAATTCTGATGCGCGGTCACTAGATGGTGCATTCTGGATATATTGGCTTAGTTGAGAATACAACAACACTGCTCACAATATAATGTGTGTGTCTCCGTGATGTGCACGCTGGCAAAATAAACAGTGTGTACAGATATGGAAAACCTTCGGGCCCAAAACACTCACGTAAACAAGCATGTTGGATATTAAAACAAGCAAAATGTTACATCAAGCGCTCAGATTTCAAATCTAGCGCAGCTAAATGCACGTTTTTAAGCGCTATCGCACTAGATTTCAGACCTAGCGCCGCTAGATATGACATTTAATGCTCTTGATGTAACATAAAGCGCGCTTGTTTAAAGTCTAGCGCGGCATTCTATCGGTCTAATCTAGCGGTTATCAAAGCATGCCATCCATCTGCTCCTGTTACAGCCCCTTTGTCAAATGTTAGAACTCAATGCGGCCAGCGAATCAAAAAGTTTGCCCATCCCTGGGTTTTGGACACAATGTTTCTGGGTTTATGAAAATCCTTTTGGTATGAAATCTGAATGCATGCTGAATTCAATTTTTAAAAAGACTTCTGTGTATGAAAATTTACTTAAGACTTGAAGACGTACAAATACTATCAACGTAGCGGTGAAACGACACGTGTCTGTTGTAGTGGTATGGGCATCATTCAACCATCTCACCTTTAGCAAGGAGCAAGGCAGATTTCTTGCTCTGTGCTGTGTTTGAGAATGTTTGGTGCAAAAAAACCCTACACCGTAATACTCCCTGTGCACACTCTGATAATGAGAGCACCAACTACTGTAGTGGATGTGCAATTACACTTTATTCTAGTACGGCAAAAAAAAAAAAAAAAACATTGTGAGGACAAAGTGAGGACAAAGTGGATTTAAGTTTATTATTTATTTAAAAAAAAAACATTTTTTTCAGACTACTTTTATCACCTTTAGACCGATCCGTGAAAATATTGTCAGACACTAAACCGGTCCATGGTGCAGAAGGTTTGGGACCCCTGGCCGATACCTAGCTCTGTGCTGTGTTCGAGAATGTCCGGCGCAAAAAAACCCTACACCATAATACTTCCTGCGCACACTCTGATAATGGGAGCACCAACTACTGTAGTGGATGTGCAATTACACTTTATTCTAGTACAGCAAAAAAAAAAAAAAACATGTTCCACAGGGTCACATGCGCCCCCTGACTTGAAGATGTACAAATACTATCAACATGACAGTGAAACTATATGTGACTGTCGCAGTGGCGTGAAGCAGTATTAGACCGTCTCACCTTTATCATATTGTTATGTAAATGGATAGAGGAATTGCTTAGAGGACTTAGTCTTGAGAATACATCTACAAAAGCAAGACCATAAGAATGATTTCTGTTTTCACTGTTTTCAGTATGCGCTAAATTTTCGACCAGGTAGGGGTGTTGGGAAGACTGAAGGAAACAAAACAGGTCAGTTTTGTAGAGAATCTCTTTTTTTAGACCTAAACATGAATTGCCAAATCGTGGAAAGGACACTTTAGTTTGTAGAGACAGACAGACGGAGCGTCTCCGGTAACGATGATTTATGGTGTGCCATCATTTTACTGGCTGGCACAAAGTGAACATTGAGTTGAGCTTTTTCATATAAAAACACCTTAAAGAAAAGGAAACCTGGTGACATACAAAAAAAAAAAAAACGAATTGAAGCATTGTAGCAAAAAGGTGACTCATCGACTTCTTTTCCTTTTGTCACCAAATATCAACAAAAAGAGGACAACTAAGTGCTGTAATGCATTTGAGTCACAAGGTAATTGTCAGACAGAAAAGGGTCACAACGGCCAAAACAGCCTCCATTTAGTACAAGATGTACCACTACAAACCACAGAAGTCAGGAGGCCAGTTAGACTCAGCTTGCACTAGATATTTTTCTTATTTTCTAACAGATTTGAAACATCTTCATACCAAAGAAGAGGTCTGGTCTTCTCTCAGCGGAAAATTGTCTCAAAATCCCTGTCTCTAGTGCAATGCCTTTCAAAAAGTGGGGTTGCGCCACTATGACCCTGTGGAACATGTTTTTTTTTTTTTTTGCCGTACTAGAATAAAGTGTAATTGCACATCCACTACAGTAGTTGGCGCTCTCATTGTCAGAGTGTGCCCAGGGAGTATTATGGTGTAGGGTTTTTTTGCATCAAACATTCTCAAACACAGCACAGAGCAAGGTATCGGCCAGGGGTCCCCAACCTCTCTGCGCCATGGACCGGTTTAGTGTCTGACAATATTTTCACAGATCGGTCTAAAGGTGATAAGACCAGCCTGAAAAAAATGTTTTTTTTAAATAAATAATAAACTTAAATCCACTTTGTTCTCACGAAAAAATTTATTAGCAGCGAGAAAAATTATCTCTGCTCTAACGCACTCTGGTTGCCATGGTAACAGTAAACATACCTTCAAAATAAAAGACATCACAAAAACAAAGTGAATAAAATTACTACTGAGATTCCTCACAGAAGGACTTGATCAATCGGTATTCTGAGTTTGTTTTGCTGGAACCAGACAGTCCCATCATGGCCTGAAACCTGAAGAGTGTTTCTAAGGTCCAGTCTGCTTCGTAACTCTGTAACTCTTCTTAGCAAAGAAGCTTCTTATAAATCTTTATTTTTGACTCATTTTGCTAGTTTATGGATTTAAATTTAATGGGATGATGTGTTAAAGGTGAGTTATTGATGAATGTGAGGAAGAAAATCCGGTCACTTTTCAAATTAAAACATCGTCATGGCTCGAATAATAAACCAAATGGAAATAATGGAAGTTATTTCTTCTTTCTCTGTGGCCTGGTACCACATGACCCAAGGCCCGGTACCGGGGTCCGCGGCCCGGTGGTTGGGGACCACTGGTACAGGCAGCTCAAATTTCTTGATTTTATTTAATTTTTTTTCAGTATCAAATGGTTCAACTAGTCAAAAAAAATATACTTTAAATAAAAATTATTTTTTTTTGAATTTCAAGTTAATTGATGCACTTTAAATCTTTTCTGTTACGGACAAAAAAACAATGTTTTATAAAGCTGTTTATTGTACGCTGCTTTTTTTGTTGTTTGTTTTCTTTAATATTAATGGGGATACAATGTTATGGAAAGTTGTACTTATAACAATTTCATAGACGAATGCTACTAATTATAATCACGGTGGAGGGGGGGGTGTCGAAATATTTTATTCTTCCTAGCGGGGCGAAACAGGAAATAATTGAGAAGCACGGCGCTAGTGTCTCTTGGTGCAAATTTAACAGGTGGAATGAGTCATGGGTGGAGCAGTGGCAGCCTGACTGTCTAGCTTACAGCAATATAAAAATAAAACTAAAAATGGTGGGTTTTTTGAATACTTGACCATCATGAGAAAGGATAGTGTTTACATTATTGGAGTTTAAATTTTTATTTGCGATTTTTGAGCTTTAACGGTGTATCACTTAGTGAAAGTCCTGCTCATTGAAAATCAGCTTTTAAGAGCTTTTAACCTTCTAATAGTGATGTGTGGGCTCTGTATTCGTCACCAATGTGGTTTTGAGAATGATAAAGTGGATTTTGAAAAAAAAGTAGATTCGTCAATGAATGAGGAGTTGCTACAACAATGACACGTTTTTACGCCACAGGAATCAAACCCGCATTCACACATCCATGTGTCTCCACTATCTACAAGTTGGGCAGAAGATGAGCCATTCACTCAAATTTCAGAGTTGGAGCCTCTGGTGTTTTATACGAATGTGCTGGGATGAGCAATAGTCAGGCTTTTATACTTTTTGTTCAGGGATAAAGTTTTCCAAATCAATAAGATATCTCTCATTTAATGGATGTCCTAAAAGGCAAGTGGTGCTTTTTGTGCATTGAATACGATGACAAAATATTTTTTTTGCATTTGATTGGACTTTTAAAGCGTCAAGAATTGGATGTCAAATGGTTAAAATGACTTAAATGATAGAAAATCTGCAAAATAATGAAGCCAGCCAGAAGTGTGACAAAGCTGGCACGCCAGAAGTTCCCTGCTGCCAAAAACATAGTTGAACGTGTCAAGCCTTCGTTTGGAAGAAGTCCCAGTTTACAGATCATGCATACTTATTGTTTTGTTTCTGTCTCTTTCCCCCCTTTTTTTCCTATAACAAGTAGAAACACACACACAAGCACAAAAAGCTTTAGCTCCAATTCCCCATGTGTATGGTTACCGGAAGCATACAGAAGAATGATTTATTTCCTCCTAAAACTCAACACAATGGCAACGAATGCAATGATGTTCAAACGTTTGATTAGGCTAATTTTTGTGTTATGTCAGCCTCCTCTTGCCTCATAAGTATGCACTCAGTTTAGATCAGACAGTTTAGACCACATGTGTCAAGTCAATGTCCGTGGGCCACATCCAGCCTGTAAGAAAGTTTGCTACAATCCCTAGAATAATTTAAATACTGTAAATAAGCTCACAAGTTGAACCTGTGTGGACAACTTGTTCTCTACCAACCCTCATGTAGGGATACTATTAGTATTACTTCGGAAGCGTTACTTTGCTAGTGTTATTTAGCTAGCGCTACTTGGCTAGCGTTAGCAAGCATTACTTGGTTGGCATTACTTAGCTAGACACATTGGATACTCGTCCCGGGGAAGGGATCTCTTTCATGTGGATCATGTAATGCTAGCGTTACTTAGCTAGCGCTGCTTTGCTAGGGTTACTTTGTTGGCGTTACTTGAATACCATCTCTTTGCTAGCGTTACTCAGCTAGCGCTACTTTGTTACTTTGTCAGCGTTACTTGGGTAGCGTTACTTGGGTAGTGTTACTTTGCTAGCGTTACTTTGCTAGTGTGACTTGGCTATTATTTGCGGTCATTTTAAAATTTTAAAAGCCAGCGTTATTTCTGAAGCACATGTTGCTTTAGAAGTTGCTTTTATCAGAATGAACTTTGTTTTTGTATGCCTGCTAACTTTGGACAGAATATTTTTGTCAACAATTCTTTTTGAATGAATGAATGACTCTATTCATCCCTCACCGGGGAAATGTGTGTGCTGCACTCCTTACACCGCAGCAGGCTGCCCTTCGACGGCGCCAATGGTGGGAGAAGCGGGGGGTTAGGTGTCTTCTCCAAGGACCCTAGACGTGCTCTCTGTGGGCCGCAAACCCGCGACCTTCCGATCCGCGCACGCGAGCGCGCTAACCACTGTGCTGCCGTCTCCCCCTAATTTTAATTATGTTCTTCAAGATTTTCTTAGTTGAAAACACTAAGATTTTCTTAGTTGAAAACACTAAGATTTTCTTAGTTGAAAACGGCTTGAAAAGATTGAAAAACACAGCACTAGACTATTTGCGGCCATTTTAAAACATTTTGACAAAAATTTGATCAGTCAGAACGTCGCCTTGTAGCTAAACATTTCATTTGATTCTCATGCCCTTGGTTGAATTCAATTCAATTTTACTTGTATAGCCCAAAATCACAGAATTTCTGTCTCAATGGGCTTTACGTTGCAGATTCAGAAAGACGAAAAACAAGAAAAAAGAGGAACGTGTAAACACAAATACACAGCAAGAAAACTAACAAATGCTAACTAGACAGTTTTAGCACATTCCTGCCATTACATCTCCTTCATGGCGAGGAAAAAACCCTAAAAACCCATCAGTGGGGGAAAAATAAGAAACCTCATGGGGATCCAGACGAAAGAGAGACCTTTTCCCTGGGACGAGCATCCAATGTGTCTAAAACTTTGTTTAGACATTTATTTTTTTCAATCACAGTTTAGGAGTTTTATTATCGTGCTGTTTGTTTAAACTGCGAGCTTTACTAAAGTTTTTATTTTATAATAAACAATATTCAGCTTTTATGATGTTTTGGTGCCAGATTTGACAGACATGTTGCATTCTGATCATTTTGTTTGGTTCAATGAGGTCTTTTTCAACTCAATGTGAGAAACTTCAGCAAATACAAAGATTTATTTTGCTGAACAAGATGGCTTCCTCATGTCAGCAGAATTGATTTTTTTAGTACATTTTTTTTCTATGAATCATTTACTCAATTTAAATGAACTGTCTTTGACTTTAGCATGTATTGTACTGTATCTGGGGATTCTTAGATTAGCAGGCAGCATTTGCTTTTGATTTCTATTGATGAAAAAAAGTGGTAGCACACTTCATTTTTGTTTCTCTTATCATAGCAATAAACACGATATGAGTGAGTCACTCCCAAACTGAGACATTAAATATTTATTCCGCCTTCCACTTACTTGTCTTATGTGATAAAGCTGGTTTCACATGCCTGCAAAGTTTAATCACGGCTCATGTTTATGTGATTAGACAGCCTACAGCTCCGCGAGTCTAAAAAAATGGGCTTGACAACCAAACATGAACAAGCATGAACCATGCGGATATCTGAGAATCACAATAACAGACTAATTTAATATACAACTGATTTGGTTTCTTGGAGAGGACATTAATAAATGATAGGTTCTCTATTGGAATATTTGCAGTTCATGTGCTGTGTTCTTTTTTACGACTGATCGGTTGAGAATTACAAGAGAAAATAGAGGATTTGAGAAATCAACATTGATGGAAATCATAGCTGAGCTCCTTATTGGAGGAAGAATTATGTAATAATCAGTCATTGGCAGCCCATCTGGGACATGTGGCCTGCTGCTCAGATGACAACTCCCCATTGTATTAACAGTCTGACTTGAGCTCTCACGCATGCATAAACACTCCAATTGACGTTGTGTACTCGAGCCACAACTGGAAACCATCTGGTGTCCACAGAAATATGACATGCGGAATTTACAATCTAGGCCAGGAATTGCGAAGACTGCTTAAATACTTCCTCTTTCATCTATGTTGGTTATTTATGTAGAGTTTAAAAATCCCATGTCCTGGAACATAACTCTTTTCTCACTGTACCAAATGCACAAAAACAACCACAATTTGGGTTGTGGAACATCAGTTACTATGAAACAATAGTTATAGGGGTTGAGTAAATATACATATTTGGCGATTTGATACATATCTCAGCAACTAAAAAGCTTCTTTTTGCACGTTATGGGACTTTTTCAGTTAGCCATTGGTGTCTATTTGCATTTCTCATTTTTTATTAATCCTGATATGTACAAATCCAGTATGTCAACAAATGAGGTTCTTTTACTTTGGTTACCTGGTTTTTGTACATAGCTTACAACAAATGTGGACTGTAACGTCTCATTTATTTCAAACAGAATCACTGCAACCCCTCGCAGATGGTCCATGTGTATGCCATCTGGTTTTCTTGTTCCAGGAAGTTTATCGATTTAAATTTGAGAAACAGCTTACTGAGGGATACCACACTGATTGGACAAAAGTTTTATCGATGCACACAAAAGCAAGGAAAACCTATGATTGGACTTCTCAAGATGTCTCTTTTGTAGTTTCTAGCTTATAATGAGTTAATTGCTTATTGTGATCATTTTGAACATTTACATTAATTTAGACAAACATTTGAAGGTTTTTTATTATTATTATTACTATGCACAGACAAACCTCGGGGGGAGGGTCCTCCCATGCTTGGTGCCTTGGCTCAGACTCAACACGGGAGCAAGAGATACTAATTATAAGCCTAGGCTTTTTTGGCATGGAGCCGGGCGTTAGGAGTTTCTCTCGATGGTAAGAGTAATTCTATGACACCATTGGAAGTTGTTACCATCTGCCTCAACCCGGGCAGCCCTCGAGAAATAAGATGCTACCCCGCCACAACTTGCTTGTTTTATCGAATGCATGAAACGTAAACAAAATTGACAGTCTGGTTGTAAAACTGAGTTCCAGGTGCAGACTCCATTGTCTCTAGAGACAGAAGCATGCCAACTAACTGGCTTGAGTCATATCCTGTTGGCGAATTTGCACTAGTACAGTGATTTTGTTTTGCTCACTTGAGCAGTCACACTATTTTAAACTCAATAATTAGACACTAATGAGTTATATCCAGTAAAAGGCCATTTTAAGAAATCCAGAAAACCTTTATTAGTCCCACAGTAGGAAAATTGCAATATGCAATAGCACAGGTACAGAAAGAAGAGCTAAAAAAGATAAAAAGATAAGTACTGTATATACATGATCTAAATAGTAAAATTAAATAAAAAGATAAAACATATGCATTATACGTCAAAGGAGCTATTGCATATATTATTGCAGTTTTTATATTTATACTAAGTTATTGAGAAAAAACTACTTTAACTGGCCGATCTCTCTGTACATTGGGGTCCTCTTGTCACATGAATTACCATATTTTCACGACCATAAGGTGCATATAAAAGTCTTAAATTTTCTTCAAAATGAGTGGCGCGCCTTATCGTGTAGTGCGCCCTATTTGTGTTGTGAAAAAAACAAGTGAACCCAATGAACGCTACGCTTGCTGTGATTCCGGGAGGTCTGACAAAGAAACTCCAACCGTTGGACATCGGTGCGAACCGGCCATTCAAAATAAGGTTGTGAGCGGTGTGGGAGCGATGGATGACCAGAGGAGACCACAGTTTCACGAAGGGTGGAAGGCTACGCCGGGCGAGTTACGCCACAGTTTGCAAGTGGAATGTAGATGCTTGGATTAACGTGCCTGGTACTGTTGTTCGGGCTTTCGCAAAAGCCGGCATCATTTCCAACGAGACGCATGGTACAGAAAGTGTCTCTGACAGCAAGGAAAGTGAACCTGTTACTGTATGTTGGATTTAGCACAGCTGTTAGATTCAGAAACAGAGGATGAGGACTTGGATGGATTTGATAAATGACTATATGACGATTTTAACTAATATTTAAATAAAGCCAACCAAACTCAGTTTTGCTCCCGATCTAGTTTTAAATACACACACTTGACTGCTTATGTGTGTGTTGTTGTAAGGCGGATGTAAGTAGTAGAGGATGTGTAGATGAAACCCACGTCCTATCACCAGGGTGCCTTATGCGTGTATTAAATACAGAGCACACGAATCTGGGACTGTGCCTTTTAATACGATGCGCCTTTAGGTCATGAAAATACGGTACATTACTCTGCAGATATGCCACGAAAGTGAGTTAACTAACCAATGATATAAAAGCAACGGCCAATGCTTTTTATGGGTAGCGTCATTTCATGTCCTTTTAGTCCGTTTGGGCATTAACAGAAAGTTGTTAAGACATAAATCCTTTTCAAAGCAATGGCCTATGTTCAGAGGTATCTACAAATGTTTAGTCTGTGTTGCTAATAAAAGGGTCCTCTCCAATCAACCGCAAGATGCTAACACAAAGGTGCATCTTCACACATGATGCCAACTTGGTTGCCAAGAAAGTAATGGAGAGTGGTGCTTGCCTGAGAGGTCCATAAAGTTTTTTATACATCAGTGGTCAATAATCAAATTTAAGCACTTGTAAAAAGGTAACCTTTGGGAAAAAATGAGAAAACACTTTGTTGATCCAGACCCTCTTTCTCAAAATGTCAACTTGTGATTTAATTAAAATGTGTGCCAAGTCCGCCAACATTCATCTCTACTACAAGTGGAACCTTTTTAACTTGAGTTTGTTGGCTGAAGGTTTAATGGAACTGAAACATTTAACAGGTGCAACCAGCGGGTAACTGTAAGAACAGCCTTGGCTATACTACGGTATACCATCACTCACCTAAAACAACTGACGCTACCTGACCGTATCCAGAAATTAAATAACACAAAAAAAAGGTAGGTTAAAGGAGGACGAAGCTCGCAAAATGTCTCTACAGTTCCTGTGCCCAGTCAATGGCGAGGTGATCCAACAGGGAACCTGCTATTTATCAAGTCTGTGGTACCACAGAGACCTCACCACAGGACTAATCCCTCCACGCTGTCTGGGTCAGCCTGGGCCATGTAATCCAGGCTAGCTAGAACCTGAGTTGAGGTGTACCTTGGTTTTCTGGCTTTCTGTTTTCTGGTGTCCAAGAGATTTAGATAAAAAAGACTGATTGAGGCAAAAAACTGAGCTCCAGAAAAATATGTTTATTACAGAAAAATCGACACAGCAAATTTGGTGAGCTCAACAAGCTATTAGTCGGAGAGATCAAAGTTCCAGAAGAATCTCCAACAAGTTTCACACTCAAAACTTTGTGTTTCAACTATGTTTCAAACTGAAACTCATTTGATGTTTCGGCCAATGAATACTTTCGACTGCTGGATACATTTCCATCTTCTGGTTAGAAACCAAATTTCCATCTTCTTACATCTGAGTCTGCTGAGCAAACATTTCCTAAAGTAGCCCAGTGACCACTTACATATAGATGAGGTACAAGAGATGATCTGATGACCCATAGAATGTTTATCAATAAAAAAGGAATGGAATTGACTGGTTTCAGACGGCAGCTGTCTGATCAGATTGGCTCCTTGATGGATTCTTGACAAATCGTCTTCATTCTGCCGTCGTATGACCTTAGATCAGTTGAATGTTGAATGTCACACCAAATATATTTGGGAGAAGAAAGACTATGCAGACAGCTTTGATGTATAATCACTTTCTCAAGCCGATTTTTGCCCAGAGTTTTGGTAATGGCCTCGAGAGCTTATGTAGCTGATGAAAAAATCTTAGACTCAAGCTGTTAAATTTGTAAGGCATAAATCCGAAACACGAGCTAGAAAATCTGTGGTATTTAAGCAAAACCATCTTTGTGATAACTTTAATGAATGACCTGTTGAATAAAATTTTTGCCATCGTTGGATCTGCTGTCACTGTTCCCAATGTATTTTTATATTAATGAAAACACACCTCGTCTGACCCCATCTGCTTCTATGATCACCTTGTCTCACCGTATGGTAATGACTCCCGGCACGGATCCCTGCACAACCTGAGTAGCAGCTGGTTTTGTCCCCGTAGACGGCATCAACCAGCAACTCTGTCGCAGCTGTTTGGCCACAGATGGAAGACTTTTTCTTTCAACCAGGTGTTTTATCTTTCCTGCTGGACAGGGGATTTCCTGGCACATACTAATCAGGCCGTATGGTCGTAGCTGTTTTTTTTGTAGTTGCTCAAGTCTAGTTTCTCTAAATCTTGAAACGTGTTATAAAAAGCAGCAACTAATGTGAAAATAAAATTTACAGGTACGCAATTACTTTTTAAGAGCTCATCAAAGGAGATCTACATTGTTTATGTGTAATTAGAAACAATACGCATTAGCCAAAGAACCATAAATAAATGCTGATGTTAAGAGAAAAATGAAAGGAAATCCAGTTTAATGTGAACATTTTAAACATGCTAAATTAAAAACGTTATCAAAATTATATGGACTGCCATCAATGGCTGACATGAGTTCCTTCTGCATGGCTACTTTGTTTTTGCCTATAAGTTTTTATTTCACTGACAGATCAGTAAATCACAGTATTTCCGTAGTGACCACGTTACACTTTCTGGTAACGTTGTGGTAACGTTGCTGCAGGCTGATTTTAAGTGCCTCTGGCTCCTTTGAGGACCATTGCAAAATTGCAATTTGTTGGGCGAGGATGGATGTAGAGTTGGCTTACGTCTGTAATTTGTCACAGGTTTGGTTTCAATAGCTTATGTCGCGTAAGAAATGTTACGGTTTATTCGGAAGTTCTCAGCAAAAGAGGCCCATGGATAGGTTCCCCCTACATCCGAATTCCATAAGACATTAGTCATAGGGGTCCAGATTTTGGTATTCAAGTTTTATTAGATATTGTCCAATATGAACAATTTATATCTCAAGCAGAAACTACCTAACCTTTGTGTCATGGAACATGTCAGTGGTTGTGAGGGTATGGTAAAGACTTGGTGATAAGGTAATGTATGGTATGTGTCTAAAACTGGCTGAGTTGGTCGGCACTCTAAGGATACCAAAGTGTCCCTTCATTAGTATAGTCAAAAATATTGATTCAAGCCAAATTGACCCATGCTGTTATGCAATTTTCTTCCAAAATTTGACTTCAATATTTGAATGTTCTAATGAAGTGAAGACTAATCAAACTAATAAATGTTTTTCCTTCTTTCAATATGTGTCTATGTAAATTTGTTTGACTAGAGATTATGATTTTTTTTCCCCCCAAAGCCCAACCAATTTAAAGTCGGGCATGTTGTGTATTCAAAGACTGTATTTTGAAGATTGAAGTTTAGTAAGGTGATTTTTCATTTCCTTTCTATCATGTCCAACCAGACAAGTCATTTTCCTTTGACCTCTAACAGAGAAAAAAGACATTTTGGTACAGACAGCTGATACCTACTAGGTATTTTTCCTTTCTCAGACCGTTCTTTGTAAGAGTTAAATGACAGGGATGGGTGTATATGGAAAAGCCAGTTAGCCATCAGTTTCTGAAACCATGTATTTTTTGTTTTCTGGCCACTCTTTCCTTTTTTGCGTCATCGTGAACCTGACAGTCCTGTTTGATATTTGCAGAGTCCACTCATATCCATATCCTCTCCTAGCCTCTTTGTTGAATGGCCCTAGATTTCTAGTGGTCTGCTTTTGATTTACAACTAGTAAGCTTTTCAGGAAACTTTTTTTCTCTCTAGATTCATATCATAATGCCAAAGGATCGAGTCCTTTCTCTTTTTGTCACAGTAGCTTTTGTATTGGACAACAGCGTACCATTATCATTAACACGCTTATTGACACTGATTGAGGTTTTCTTATTTTTGCCCTATCCTGCCATTAATTGCTGCATTCACTTACCATTTACTACATTTAATGCTTTTCGAAAAGTGGTTCAAATGAAACTTGAACACTTAACCTAAATCAGCGTGGAATTGCTAACTAAAGATCAGTTATTCTTTGTTAAAGATACGTAGGTAGTCACGCAAAATTGACTCTTTTGAACTTTCTACCATGTTTGACTGTTATTTTCATGTGAAAAACATAGCTGATATGATTTTTTAATCATTCATGCATCAAGGAATTTGGAGGCTCTCTGGTTTAGTATATTGATGCAATCTGAATGCCAGGCTTTTCTTTGCCATTGATTTTGTTCTCTGCCACACCCACATTCTAACGTTAGAAGAAAGAGTTTTAGCTTTCTGTCCAAAAAATGAGGCCATTTTTATGTAAATGCACCAAAATAGGAATGTTAATAAAAATCTCTAGCCGTACTCACTCAATGCACTTTAAATGGTAAATGGACTCGATTACATGGCGCTTTTCTACCTGGGTTGGTACTCAAAGCACTACAGCGAAGCTCTCATTCACCCATAAATTCATTTCTGGTGATGGAAACTGCCATGAAAGGTGTAAACCACCATCAGGAGCAATTGGGGTTCAATGTCTTGCTCAGGCACACAACGGCATGAACTCCAGGCGGGGAATTGAACCCACAGCCCTTTAGTTACAGAGGGTATGATTTGTGTCTCCAATAAGATTTACGCTATGCCAAGGAGGACTAAGCAGCGAATGACAAGAGGTGGAATTCAGTGTCAAAAACTAAATGAAATGGAATGTATTGAAAAACAAATACCATTTTTTTAGCAAACAAAACATGTTGTGCATATGTATATATTCTCTCAGATAATATGCTCCACAAAAATAGAATACCGCCTCTTTAAATGAATTCGGGCAGCAGCCAAACTAGCTCATGGCAATGATATTCCTGAACCTTTACCTTTCATTCCACTGCGTTGGTTACAGGTTCATAGTTTTTAGGGTCCACTGGTAAATGTGAACATATTTTTTACAGTGACCTTGTTCGCTGTCTGTCTGACCAGACATTTAATTGACAGGACCAGCCAGCTGTTACAAGTCTGACCTAATAAACCGTCAACTTCATGGACGGTTCACCATACAATGTTGGTGGAAAAACAAGATTTATTTAATAAATGTGAGATATGGGATTCTCTGACGTGAGAATCTATACCTCTCAAATAGATAATCATCAGGAAAATGTAACAGTTTTCAGAGATCCTTGAAAACTCTATTTCTGCGCAGAAAGCACAAAACGTGCAGTTTCTTCAACAGGATTCTCCAGAAATGGTGACGTGTAGGCAGTGATGAGATACATACTATACTTTTTAGTACTACATACTATACATCTATACTTTTTGGCAAAATCCAGCCTGGCCTTCCTATTCTTCTTGCTGATGAGTGGCTTGCATCTTCTGGTGTAGCCTCTGTACTTTTGCTCATGAAGTCTTCTGCGAACAGTAGATACTGATACTTTCACTCCTGCCCTCTGGAGGTTGTTGGTGATGTCACTAACAGTTGTTTTAGGGTTTTTCTTTGCAGCGCTCACAATGTTTCTGTCATCAACTGCTGTTGTTTTTCTCGGTCTACCTGTTCGACGTCTGTTACTTAGTACACCAGTGGTTTCGTTCTTCTTTAAGACATTCCAAATGGTTGTACTGGCTATCGCCAATGTTTGTCCAATGGCTCTGATCGCCTTTCCATCTTTTCTCAGCTTAACAATTGCCTCTTTCTCCCTCATAGACAGCTCTCTGGTTTTCATGTTTGTTACACTTCTTGCTGTAAATGCAGTCTCCTCTGGCAAAATCCAAATGTGAAACTGAGCAAGTGCTATTTATTGTTTGAATAACAGTGTAATAGGAAACACCTGTCAGTCACATGTTCCAATCCTTTTGATCACCCAGAAATGTAGTGTTCCTTTACAAATAATGTTATCTTCTAAGCTGCGCATCAGAACCAGATGTAAATACCTGGAAATCAAAGCTGAAATGTTGAATTTTTGTCTCATATTTGTTTTTCGATGTCATACTCAAATGTTTCCAGTCCACAGAAAAGATAAAGGAATTTGCTTCACTGTTCCAATACTTTTGGAGGGGACTGTATGATTGGTTCTGTACGGGTGCTTATATATGCTATCGAGCACTTATCCTGGTCTGGAGTAGGTTATGAGTTTTCCACATGTTGCCATAGAGACTTAGCTCGATAGGTAGAGATCCAGATTCGTAGTACCGCATATCCAGGTTTCACCCATAACTTCCCTGGCTAAACCCATAATCTAGATTCATAGCACAGGGCCCTGGGTTTTGTTGTGTTGATGTGGCATCTGCTAATTCATGTTAAGTCAAGTTGTATTTGTTTTTCTGTGTTTTTTGTCACAGTTTTCACTCGAGGTCATTATAAAAGAATTGTCAGTAAGAGGACAAATAACCAATCAATTCTACTCTTTGTTTTGAACGAAGTTTAGCGTGGTTTTTAATCAACAGTCGTTACACCTTGGCGAGAACATTATCGCTACAAATATTTTGTTTTGTAGTTTATTTGTTTGTTAATATAGTTTTTGTTTGTTAACTGCTGCTTTTTGTCTCAAAACAAAAAAAAATATGTTAAAAGATTTTAGTAACCTGTTTGAATTTGTTGAAGACTAAATCAATTTACAATCTGCAGTTGAGTTTAAAATTATTCATGTAAAGGAGCTTCTAATCCCACTGTGTCCTTTCAAATGGTTTCTCATTAGACCTGATGGAAATCACACTGATTATTTTAAGTCAATTACCGGTATTTCAACACTTGGGCCGGAGTTTTATCCTGTTATAATAAGCAAGACAAACCAGATAAGTCGGATAAGTGATTCAGAGACGTACTTGCAGACAAAAATGGGCAGTGAAAAGTAGACCGACTGGAGGTTGAATATGTTTAAAGAGTCACAGAGCTCAGTTTGGTCAAATGATGCAAAGGCCATTAACAAAGGGCCGTTGCCTTAATGTGAAACCAGATAATCCTCCGTTTGTGTAGGTGAGGCAGAGGTTGAATAAATCAACTTGTGCTTTAGAGATTTGTTCATCGAACACAAAAACAAAAAAACAAACTGTTAAATTTTATGTAGCAGCATGCTTTAATATTTTATTTTTATGTGTTTTCAGATGTGTCAAAATGACTTTTTTTGGCTTGTGAATATTAGCATCGTAATGTGTGTAAAACTGAATGGAGACGTAACAGATCCCATCTTGTTCCCTCTAAACAATAACGAACAGAACAGATTCTTCCTCTAATAAGTGGGAAATACTTACAGTCCTCAATACCCAAAACCAAAGAAGAAAAGAAAAACCCATTATTGCTGCACCACAGAAAGAAATGAGAAAGGATCAAATTCACAATTCTAAGAACGCAAATGACAGAAAATGACAAAGCCAGCAAGACTGAGAGAATCAGAGATGGGAAAACTGCTGCGAGAATAGAACGAAGCAAGCACAAAAGAAAAATGTTAACGTCTCGCTGCGGCAGCATTAGCTTTAATCCAACAAAAGGAAATTGTGTGCTGTGAAGTAAGTAAGAAGGAGATGAAATTAGGGATCAATATTGAAAGAAAAGCACTGGGAATAAAAATAAAACCAAACTAATGCCATTTTAGGGAGTGGATGGATATGTAAAAACTCCAGGAAATCCATAGTAAATGTTGGTTTCAAGTCTTTTTGATAACTTAAGGTACTTTAATGACATGAGGTTTGAAGGATGAAAGATAAACTAGGAATAACGCTAAAGAAAGATGGCGCAACAGAGGAATGCATAAATTGAAAGAAAGTCTTTCTAAAATACAGATAAATTTCTTCAGCTTACCGTCTCAAAGTAGCGTTTTATCTTAGCCGTTTCTATTCTTTTCCATTTTTGTCATCATGCAGTATGGTTTTAAATAACTGCATACCAATTACATAATGAATTATAAATGGACACTGAGAATAAAAGGTGTGAGATGTTAAGTATTTTAAGATAGATTAGTCATTGGCAAAGAATACTGACACAACACACAAATTCTAATTTGATTTCCTCCGTAAAGATGTGTTAAGTAGTTACATAATACAATACCAAGCTCATGTACTCAGATCTGGAATGGTTCATGTGGTCAGCTCATGTGTAATAAACAAAATCATTTTATCAGTTTGTGAAACATGCCCTTTTCTATTGGTGAAAACCTCGATTTTTTTTTTTTATCCAGTTGATAGCCATGTGGGAACTTCATTCGATCAATCAGGGCTTCATCAAAGGGATGTGGGTACCGTCCCTGTGCGTTGAGCTGACCAAATGAATCAAGTTTTTCCAGTGCTGGCAATCTTGGGCAACCTGTTTTGCTTTCTCAACGATGACTCTGAGTTGTTTAAGGTCGCCCGCGATTATGTCAAGCCATCGGGTATGGGGCTGGCGTCATGGTCTTCTCCAGCCTGATATGTCAGGATTGAATTGGTAGTCTGGAGGTAGGCGGAGGACGTGGCCAAACCTGCGAGTGCAGCGTTTAAAGCCAGGCAAGATGCCTTGAGCCGGCACAAAAGGGATCTTAGTGCCTGGTTAGAGACTTGCTGGGGCCACCTGATGTTTTTAATGGTCCAAAGAGCCCTTCTGTTGAAGGCATCGATTCTGGCCGCCAGAGTTTTGTTCAAGTGCCACGTCTCCAAGCCATAGAGCTCAAGATGCCTTGAGCCGGCACAAAGGGGCTCTTGGTGCCTGGTTAGAGACTTGCTGGGGCTACCTGATGTTTTTAATGGTCCAAAGAGCCCTTCTGTTGAAGGCATCGATTCTGGCCGCCAGAGTTTTGTTCAAGTGCCACGTTTCCAAGCCATAGAGCGGGATAGAGATTATGGTGGAGTTATAGATTCGGAGCTTTGTCTTTGCGGGAGATAGATGAATGTCGCCAGAGTGGTTTCCAAACTAACTGAAGGAAACTGTGGGAACTTCAGATAACTAAAATTAAAGACTGTAAAATGCTTAGATACCCAGTAAAGAAGTGGGATGAGAATCGAACGTCAATATGAGCATCAACGCTAACATAAAAAATGGCTGTTTCAGAGAAGCCAGGAAAGCTTTTGGAGAGTAGATTGACGAATGCCATGAAACGTGTTTCTTACCATGAAATCTAAAATAACTTGGTTGAAAAGCAATTTATTTTTCTTTTTACTTTATTACAACTCTTTTGAATCTAACTGGGTTTTTTTCTTGTTTATTTCAATATCTTAATATTGGTTCCATGTCTTCTGGCACCAATCTTTTTACAGTGATTAAATATTCATGTGTTTATGAAAGAAAACTCGGAAACTCGTATTCGAATACATGTAATTTGTTTTGCCTGTTTGACGGCATGCCTAATTATTTATTTAGAATAATTTGAATAATCTGAACATGTGCTATCAGTACTTTTTCCTCCCATCAGTTTCTCAATTACGCTAAGAAATACAAAAAATAACTCAATCAGGGAATAATTAGGCAATTATTTTTACTTATGCCGCTTTTTATGGTGTCGTGTCTCAGTTTTCGCACATACAAAAAAGCAATATTTTTTAATACATACACTAATTACAGACATATTTTCATCTGAAAGTGAGTTATACGTTTAAATAAACCTCATATTTTCTGCTTTTGATATTTAAACTATGTTTGAATTCTGCTTAAAAAGTTTTCAGAAGCTCTGTTATTTGAACCCAAGGATAATTCTTTGTGTACGTGGGCACTCAGATCTACCAAGTTTTCTTTTTGTTAAAAATTTTCAGAATCTTGTCGTCTTCCAACCTGTTGTGTTTAATCTGTTTGTGTCAAATGAAAGCGCAAGAGAGGAATTACATCCTGTTTTGTTTTGTGAATGTGTGTGTGGGAGTACGTGTAGGAGTCTCGTGGTTTTGGGTTTTGAGCCACTTTCTTATAAAGTATGACCTCAAATACTTCACAAAGGCAATTCAAATAGTCATTTTTTTTATTTCTCCTCTTCCCTCCAGGTGGATGGATAATGTCAATCCCTCGCTGTGGATGTGTGGAGTGACGGATGAAACAACGACCAATACAGCAGGAGAAAGAAAGAACATGAGTAAGGTTACTTCGCAATGAGAACCCTCTGACCGCGGCAGAAAACAGCGGAAAAGGTCAAGCTAATCAATTGGTAAGGCAGGAGGGCCGGACATGTGAATGATCCGATTTAGAGATGGAGGGATAACTGAGTGGCTTGTTCACTCTCTGTTTTAATAATCTATGTAGTTTTTTTTTTAATAATATATATTTAAAACGTATTAATGACAATTTTTGCCAGAAATTCTTGGAATCATGTCTATTGCCAACTTGTTGTGTTGAATTTGTTCGTGGCACATGAAAGCAAGAGAGTGTATTTACATCCATTTTTGTTGTGTGAATGTAGTGCGTGTGTTTTTTAGCATTTGCTAAAGAACCAAAATAATTCAAAATCTTGCCATAAAGGTTTAGAATGAGATCAAGTCACTCTCCATGAGTGGGAAAAAGTGTTTCCTACAGTTCAATATGCCTTCTCAATATGCTCTTCACTTGTTGGTCCTTAGTGAATGGGTCGAAAGCAGCACTTGAGGGGAGGGACCAGGGGCGTATGTAGGGCGGCCTAGGAGGGGACTCCTTTTGGTCCACAAAAAACAACAAATAAAGGGACTAGCCAAGCTATCCTCTTGCAGGGCCAACAAATGGGCCACCAAAATACAGGAAAATGACTCTTACTTTTCAAAATGTCAGTCAGTCATCTTCTTATCCGTCTGACCCTTTCGGGGTTGCGGGGGTTGCCGGGGTTGCCGGGGTTGCCGGAGCCCATCCCGGCTGATTCAAGGCGAGGGGCAGGGTACACCCCGACAGGTCGCCAGTCTGTCGCAGGGCCACACACATACAACCATCCACACACACTCATTCCTAGGGGCAATTTGGCACCGGCCAATCAACCTACCATGCATGTCTTTGGAGGGTGGGAGGAAACCGGAGTACCCGGAGGAAACCCATCCAAACACGGGGAGAACATGCAAACTCCACCCAGAAAGGACAGTGTTCCAAGCCTCGTCCCCACCCGAGACTCGAACCCACAACCTTCTTGCTGTGAGGCCACTGTGCTACCCACTGCGCCACCGTGCTGCCACTTTTCAAAATGTTCTGGGGAATTCCCCCAGCCATCCCCATACTGGCTTTGTCAATGACCTCACAACCCCTCCCCAGTCCTCCTTTAGAAAATCCTGGCTCCCCCCCTGGGACTGAGCATGAGCAGAGCACTTGCATTAAAACACCTTGTGCTTATGTTAGAATGTGGAGAACAAATGGTGTGGCAAAAAAACAACAACCAGGTGTTTGAGAAGTATCTAAATACAGGATGAGAGAGTTTACAAATTACTACGAGTGAAAAAGAAAAACACTTTAGCTGTGTTCTTGATGTCCGAAAAATATTCAAACATGAAAGAAAGCCTTCAAAAGAACCTCTAAAATAATAGAAAATATGCCTCAGGATGTTCATGTAGTCCCTCATTCATCCAGGAGTGATCTATAGTAGAAAAAGTTTATAAAAAGTCTTCTGGACAGTTTAATTCTTGATCGAGACGTTTCGACTTCCATCCGGAAATCATTTTCAATCTGATAGAAATGGACTGAAAACTGGATCTATATATACTAACCTAAGTAAAAGGTAAAAAATAGTAAGGAAGGGCTTTACCAATGAGCCTGTGTTACCTATGATGGCCGTGAATGGCTCTTATGTAAGTAGAGAGAAAGGATGGTTTGAAAGAGGTGTGAATGAAAGCATCTTTGTGAAGAAAGAAAATCCCTCACTGAATCGGAGTGGAGGCGTTAGATACATTCTGCCCGGGATTTACAGCAGCATTCGGAAGCCATGGACCAAAGAGGACACCTCGTGACCCAGATTCACACCTCTCGTTAGCAGGAATTTCTATTCACTAGTCTTTTAGCATTATTATAATAGGGATCGTTTACTGGTCGGTGGCTACATTAGGAGCCATTCACGGCCATCATAGGTAACACAGGCTCATTGGTCGAGCCCTTCCTTACTATTTTTTACCTTTTACTCAGATTAGTATATATAGATCCAGTTTTCAGTCCAATTCTATCTGATTTCCGGTTGGAAGTCGAAACGTCTCAATCAAGAATTAAACTGTACAGAAGACTTTTTTGAAACTTTTTCTACTATGCCTCAGGATGACTTTTTTTTGTTTAAAATCTAAAAAAGTTTTGAACTGACTTTCCAAAACTGGCTGTCTTTTAACAGAAAATTACATTTTTGTGAGTTTAAGATGAACTTGCAGTTCTTACTTCAGTACACTCACACAAGCATACAGTATGCTTTGAACTCAAGTAATGCGCACCGACAGCTACAACCACTTTACAGAAGACGTTATATGTGTTTTGCTGAGGGTTTCTGCAACATGAACAGCTGTGCGGCTCCCTCTCAGATCCCCTCTGCTCAGGACATACATTTTACTGTCAAAGTGCCAAGGCACCAGTTCCATCAAAGGTTACTGAAAATCCCTCAATACCAACAGACCACATGTTTTTTTATTTAAATCCTGCTATCTTTCCAGTGATAGTTTTTTATGAGTCTCCGGCATCAAAGGGTATGCTACGCCTGACTGTACACAACATTGATTTGTTTATATGCATTTTCCCGCAGTGCTGTACTAAAGTGGGTAGAAAGAGAATTACAATGTGTTTTTTTTTCAAATTTTCCGACGTAGAGTTAAAGTTGCTTTATACAAAATTTGTCATGCAAAAGAAAAATGCTTTTTTTTTTTAAGTCTAGCGTGCAATAATTTTTCATTTTGAAGCGGTTCTCAATTAGAAGAGTGTCTCAATCTTTTTTGTTCAAGAAGCTTTGATTTCAATTCTATCCAAAACTATTCTTCTTCTTTCAGCATTTCCCTTTAGGGATCGCAGTTTCTTCTATCTAACCCTATCTGCTGTATCCTCTTTGGTCACACCAACTATCTTCATGTCTTCCTTCACTGCGTCCATGAACTTCCTTTTTTGGCCTTCCCCTAGTCCTCTTTCCTGGTGGTTCCAAATCCATTCTATTTGATCAAATCCATTCCAAATCAATTCTATCCAAAAAAAAAAAAAAAACAAAACAAACAAAAAAAAACGAACTTGATTCCTAAACTGCAAAAACAACCAACTGGTAAAAACACATTTTGTTGCCTTTTAATTTAGAAAAACTAGCAATCTTACCCATGTGCATTATTCTTTGACATTTATTTTGATTGGATATTTGCGTTGAAAATGTTCATAATGGATTAAACAAAAGACTAATTTGTGTTGTGGCAAGAAAACTTATTGGAAATTTTGAAACCGTTTGCAAAAAGTATTTTGTTATGATGGTCGTTGCGAAATACTATTTGCAGTAGCTCCACAGTGTCCGTCCAGCTCCATCCACCGATGCAATGCCGTACATCGATGCAAAGCAAATTGTGCGCCGAGAGGGGCGGAATCCAGTTGCGAATGCTCACGTGACATTAATACACTTTCGACTTTACGTTGAAATTGGACAGTTTTGACGCCAAAAGCTGGCCCAGTGTTAATGCAGAAACTATTTTAAACATGTGCTCTGCTTATGCTCGGCCCCTTCTGGGAGTCACGTGTTTTTGCAAATCCAACAAAATAAGGATAAATGGGGGAAAGATGGAACGGAAGATCGACAGACGGATCGGGGCACCGTCAGCAATAACTAGAACGCTGCATCAATCTGTGGTGGTAAAGAAAAAGCTGAGCCAAAAAGCAAAGCTCTCGATTTACAAGTGGATCTACGTTCCCACCCTCACCTATGATCACCAGCTGTGGGCGGTGACCGAAAGAATAAGATCGCGGATACGATCAGCCGAAATGAGCTTTCCTTCGTAGGGTTATTTGCCTCTCACTCGGAGATCGGGTGAGGAGTTCTGCCATCTGGGAGAAGCTCAGTGTCGAGCCACTCCTCCTCCAGGTCGAGAGAAGCCAAATGGGGTGGTGCAGGCATCTGGTCAGGATGCCTCCCGAACTCCTCGCTGGTGAGGTGTTCCGGGTACTTTGCACCGGAAAGAGATCCAGAGGAACACCACGGATCGGCTGGAGAGACTATGTCTCACAGCCGGCCAGGGAGCGACTCGGGATACTTCCAGGTGAGCTGGAAAATGCAGTCGGGGTGAGAGAAGCCTGGGTTTCCCGTCTGAGGCTTTTGCCCCTGCAACCCTGCCCCGGATAAGTGGAAGACGACGGAACGGAACGGAGCAACAAAATAAGACCTTGGAAGAATGTACTTTAGTTTTTGAACACTTTTTGCACTTTTTATTAAATTTGCAGACTTAAACAAGATTTACGTTGAGTCATGCACATGCCCTCATGTGAGATTTAGTGGTGTGTGAGAGGAATGAAACTAAATAAAATTATTCATGAGCTTTTTGTCTGTAAATATCAGATTTTTGAGCTACAAAAAAAAGCCACTATTTTATCTAGATATGTGATAAAACGTGCGTTATCACCTTTCAAATGTTCATCCAACCCAATGATCCCTGTTTGCTTTTTGGAAGGTATCCAAACAGAAGGAAAGTCCTCCTATAATATTTTCTGCCACCATTTCTACTTTTTATCTCATGGAACAGAAATAAGTCGAACAAGCGTAAGTGCAGCAGCAATTTTGCCCCCGCAGGGAAGTGCAAAGCAACAGCTGTGACATCTGTGCCTCGACGAGCGTTCGGCGGCACGATCCTTTTCACTGTCCAACCTGATCTTTGTGACTCTCTCCAGGAAGTAGGTTGGAAAATGTCTGACAGTCACAACACCAATTACGATCCTCAGATGACGCGAAGGGTTAGCTGCAGCGGCTCGGCGGGCTGCGTCTAATCTTTGGTTCGGAGCTAATTAACAATCTGTTTTCATGCCAGGTTCAAAGCTGAAAGTAAATGATTAAAAGGAAAAGAATGATCACCGGTGGAATAAAAAGTTCTTTTCCTGTGGAGTCGAGTTAGATGTTTTGGGACTTGAAGATAAGAGTGCCTTTGATTTTGGGCTTCATCTAGTATTTTTCTTTCTTTATTTATCCAATCTTTTCTCCATCTCGCCGCCTGGCCTTCTTCTTCCCTCCTCTCTTTGCTGCTTTGCCTTTGCTCTCTCCATTTTCACCGTGATGGATCACAGCTCTATCAGACCGGTTAAATGGTTTGCCTGCGGAGCTGTTTAGTTTCCTGTGAACACTGCTGATGCACCCCCCTCTCAGAGAGGAAGAGAGATATGAAACAGTCTTTCTATCAAACACCACATGACAGAAGTGTTAAACACACATGTTCTAATGTGTGAACACACTCTTCATTTCCTACATTTTCTCATTCATAATTTTAGTTTATGGTAAAATATGCTTTTAAAATAAATTAACCCCGCGAGGCGCTCGGGGGACATCCTGACCAGATGCCCTAACCACCCAATCTGGCTCCTCTCGACCCGGAGGAGGAGCGGCTCGACACCGAGCTCCTCCCAGATGGCAGAGCTCCCCACCCGATCTCTGAGTGAGAGCCCAGCTACCCTGCGGAGGAAGCTCATTTCGGCCACTTGTATCCGCGATCTCATTCTTTCGGTCACCACCCACAGCTGGTGACCATAGTTGAGGGTGGGAATGTAGATCGACTTGTAAATTGAGAGCTTTGCTTTTCGGCGTGCGAGGTGTTTCGGGCACGTCCCACTGGGAGGAGACCAAGGGGCAGACCCCGGACCCGCTGGAGAGACTATGTCTCACAGCTGGCCGGGGAACGACTTGGGATCCTTCCGGGTGAGCTGCAGGATGCAGCTGGGGGGAGAGAGGCCTGGGCTGCCCGTTTGAGGCTGTTGCCCCGCGACCCGACCCCGGAAAAAGCGGAAGATGACGGAACAGAAAAATTAACCTTTTATTTAAGTTAGTATTCTATTAGTCCCAGGGACGTCTTGGACCAAGTGGGAATTGGTCCAGGTTCTTCCGTTCGAATTATGGATGCTACCACTGAGCCAACGCCTCTTTGCGGATGCTACCACTGAGCCAACGCCTCCTGGGATTACCATTGTGTATTATTGTTTTTTACATAAATAAACCACATCAGCTTTGTTTTTGCACATTTTATGAAGCAGACTATTCAAAGTGATTTAGATGAAACATTCAGAGGGAATTCACAGTGGGATGCAGAAAAGGCATTAAAAGTACATTAAAATAGGAAATTATACTAAACAAATAAATTGCAATAAAAACTATAATAAAATTACATTAAGTAATGAATTATGCAAGGCAAACGATGGGAGACATATCCAACCATATTGCTTGGATACATAAAAAAATCTTCTTGGATTTAAAGTCAGTATTTTAGGTAAAGTGTATTTTTTACTAGAAAATCACACATTTGGGAGCGTTTTGTTTTAATAAATTCTATTTTTTTACTTCTCATTTGTGTGACATCGTATTAAGAAAATTCCACAACACAACTTGTTCAGGGTGTATCCTGCCTCTTGCCTGAAATCAGCTAGGATCAGCTTCGGCACTTCTCGCAATCCCGTTAAGAATAAGTGGCTCAGAAGACAAAACGAAATGACAGTACAACACACTGCAGTGTTCTAATTGCACCTGAGAAGACATGACGTCTTCTATGACATGCTGTTTTTATAAATAAATAATAAATAAATGAATTACTCTATTCATCCCTCGCCGGGGAAATTTGTGGGCTGCACTCCTTACACCGCAGCAGGCTGCCCTTCGACGGCGCCAATGGTGGGAGAAACGGGGGGTTAGGTGTCTTTTCCAAGGACCCGAGACGTGCTCTTTGTGGCACGAGAACCTGTGAACTTCCGGTCTGCTCGCGAACGCTCTAACCACTGAGCTGCCGTCTCCTCCCTGTAAACTCCTTATACATGTAAACATAGAATTTGTACCTTAAGAACAACATGTGAATCCGCTTTAAAGTTGACCAGCAGTCATTACAAAAAAATAAAAAAACATAATTGAACACTTTTTCATTGCTTGCTTGAGATATTTTGGCGTTTTTCTTTAACCCTCGCTGTTTTGGAAAATATGCTTTTTCTTTTGTACATGGTGATGATAACGTTTCCCCTTTCCTACCACATAATAATTATTAGATATTAAGAAAATAAATCTGTTGAATGCAGAGACTTTGGGATACCTCATCTGTCAGCCAGATGAAATGCGCAATAAAAATTCTAGGAATTGGTCAAAGAGGAGTAATGGAAATAATTGGACAAAACTTGTACCCCCTCCATTTTTCCCATTACATATTCTTCCTTCCTCTCGCTCCCCACTTGGTCCCACCTGTTTGGACTAGTGTTCGCCGAGCGCTGCTGCTGCTAAACACTTTCTACTTATGTAAAAAATGCGGGCAGATGGGTCAGAAACAATCATCGCTAGATCTTTGGACGATATGGTGAAATTTGTCCAAATTCTGAACACCAACTTCTCCGCCATGGTTCTCCGTCCATGGCGGAGAACCTGGTGTTCAAAAAGTATTTGAATGCTGGACAAGTGTGCTTGGAATTTACTCAATTCCGAGCACACCCGGATTGAAATAGAAAATAACTTAAGGGATATTTTTGATGTGGGTTTAATGTTTAAACGTGGTGGAATTCTCCAACATTGGAGAGTACGTTCTTTAAGATCAACATATTTATCAAGCTAAAAAAACTAAACCATGAAGTTACAGAGTTCCATTATATATGCTTTTTAATCATAATTTAGAAAAAAAAAAATAATGTAACCATAAATCTCTCTATTTGTACGTTTCAGAGTCTCCAAATGCAAATTCAAAAAGACCTTACAGTATATAAAATATTATAGAGGTACACATCCAGATTGCCCGCTGCTTTTTTTCTTTATCTTGTAGTATCATGCACTAAACTGCCTGCTGAAGTATTTTTGCTGGAGGCCCGAGTCCATCTGGAGATGTACTGACTTTTTTTTATTTTTTATCTTAAATGCACACATGGAGACCAATAAAAACGCACACACAAACAAGCGTATACTCTTGATGCACTCCCATGCCCACACACTGTAAAACATGTTTTCATGGTACCAACACTCTTTTCCACTATCTTACTGTTAGAGGCGAAGACATATGCAACAACATCCACTCTGACTCCCCCACCTATCCTTGAAAACATTTATGAGGTGTTAAATCACCAGGCTGACTGAGTGGTAAGGGTAAATAGAAAGGACGGCTTCTGCGCTCATACTAAGGAGTAAGCGTGTAAATAAACCTTTTTTTTTTCTCAATATATTGCCTTCAGATTATGGTAAATACCTGTGCTGTTTTATGTCTTACTTATGGATTGTGAAGCTTTGATCGTGAATGACAAGGAATATCGTAAATTTGTCTGATCAAAGAGAAATTGTAACGAGGATAGGTGCGGGAAAGACAAATTGACCAAGTAAATTAATGAATGCGATGGAGATGCAGGAGAACATATGAAAGATGCGAATGGGAATGAGGAATGACGGAAAGGTTGTAAACATGAAATGTAGCTTGGAATGTAAAGTGAGATTGGGAAGCAACAACATGCCAGCCAAAGCAAGAGTTTGAACACAAGAAATTGAATGATCTAATTTATTTTTTCTCTGGTTCTTTTTTTTCTACAGCTTCGGAGTATCGAGATTTATCGGATGGACTAAAAGCTTTTAGAAAAAACTCCCTGATAAAAACAACATGTTGGACAAACACATGCATGCGCTAACGGATCAAACCTTTGGACAAACTGAAGATCAATGATTCTTTGGTAGGAAAACAAAACCAGACATGGATATAAAGGACGATATTTTTAGCTCTGATTTAGGAGCTTTTGAACTCTTTCCGTCAACTGGGAAATGTGGTTGAGTACCAAGAAGGAATTTGGGACATATCTGTTCAATGTGTGCACCCTGGAGAACAGTTTGCCAAAGGCAAGTCAGTGGCAAACGGATGCCTTGAACTTGATAGCAATGTGAGACTATAAACATCTGGCAAAACACATTTTGATATTATTTAGAAACAAACTCTCACAGCTGATTCATCTTTGAGAATTCTCCCTCTTTCCTGTTATTCCCAAATGTCCAAAGATTCACTCCCCCATCTTATCCTTGAACCCACTGCTAACCTTCAAATACCGAAGAGTCAACTTTTACCCAGAGCTTCCGTCTATTCTGAGCACGTTTCCTTCCCAAGACTTTTTTGGAATCTAATGATGAGGAGGCCAAACTAAAGTTGAAGGACTTTGTACCACTTTAATTCCATAAAGAGAAAAGAAATTTTTATGTAAAATGGGCACCCCAGAGAGGGCTCTTCTGGGAGGATTCAGCACAACAATCCCTTCCTTTGAAGTTGGTGGTCGAATGGCCTGGCCAAGCAACAACCCTCTTGACCTCAATCAAACCCTGCCATGGGGTATAGGTGGTGGTATCGGAGGTATAGGTGCAGCAGCCATGAGTTTAGGTCCGGACAATTACACAACACCAGAGGCTGTTACAAGGACTGTAATCAAAAAGAAAAATTGGCCTGCACTGCTGATTCTCGTCATCATCGCGTTGACCGTTGGTGGAAACATTTTGGTCATCTTGGCGGTATCTCTGGAGAAGAAGCTGCAAAATGCCACCAACTTCTTCTTAAGATCCCTGGCTGTGGCAGACATGCTCGTGGGCATCCTGGTCATGCCGATTTCCCTCATAAACATCTTGTATGGTGAGTAAGCTTCTAAATAACATTTGATTTAGGAACAGACAATTGAATGAAATAAACAAAAAAAACCATAATTGCTTTAGGCATTCAGTCATCTGGACTTAGATTGACTTTGACAATGTTTTGTGTCTATCTGAGACATTTTTTCAATTCTAAAGTTCAATGGTGAGGGCATTGGAATTCTAAAGGCTAAGAAGATGGAGAAATTGGTTCCTATTGGTCAAAAAGGAGGAGTGAAACAGTCCTCTAAAAGGCCACAGGTCCCTGAGGGAGAATGTCTTTCGGGTTGTTAGTGTCCTATGTCCTAAGCTGGAGTGGGAATCGGAGGGTCATTAACAATTCAAGGACGAATCTGGTGCTCGACCTTTTTTCTCATGGGCAACTGTCCCGTTCTTGGGTTGCTTGAAACCTGTTTTTCCATCTCTTCAAGCTTTAAAATTTCATCGCTCTCAATAGTGAACTTTAAAAATGACAAAACCTCTTGAAGGGGAGGTGAGAAATCTTTACACTCAACTTCAACCCAGATGACTGACGTTCAGCAAACTGAACCAAATTTTCCTGGATAAATTCCATCCAGGATACACTGATAACTCTGAATTGGTCAAACTTTTAAGAGTGAGAAGGACGGTGTTAATATTTATTCACACCGTCCAAAAAGACCGTAAAAGAACAAATACAAAACACATCTTCAAAAATGTGTCATAGGAAGCCAATTATTTGTGTCTGACTTGCTGAAATAAGTCTTAGTGACCCTACATTGAACTGCTACCAGGGGACAAGAGTTAGTTCTACACTAACTCTTGTTAGTGTAGAACTAGTGCTAGTGTGGTAGAGTTCTATACTCTACCACACTAGCATATGACCTCCAAAGTGTACAATTTGATGAAAAGTGAACTTGAACATCTTCAAGCTGCGTAATTTTGCATTTAGTGCAACAGTTTTGGGCCAATACAAGCCCGGTCTGCTCAATATTCACACTTGATACCACGTCCGTTGTTGGAAATGGATTGTGTGTCTACTCTTGAGATAGAAAGTCCGAAATCCGGACATTCCATTGTACAGAAATATGCAATCAAAGGCCCAATGACAAGGATCAAACGGTAAAAAACAAAAGAGAAATTACACTATGTCGTTATAATTGTGTGGTCATTCATAATAGTACTTTCTACTCTTCTGACACCCCCGCACCCAAAACTAGTGAAAGCAAAAACTGAAAGTAAATGATGCGTAAAGGCAACTTTTTTGTTAGTCATTGCACCGACTTGTAAAAACACCGCAAGTCCCAACACGCAGGTACCCAAAAATGCATGTCTTGTGCAATTTTTGGCCTTTAAGCAAGGTGCCCTTTCAAAGTTCTAGGATTGCAAAAGAACTCGCCCCAAATTGCACGCAGGTACAATTTCAAACACCAAATGCAGAGTCGGTGTTAATACACCTTTGAGATTTAACAACTAGCCCTTTACTATTCTAATATTTTGGAGTTTTTGCTTAATATCTGGCACATTGTTCCAGCGCAGATGGTGATGGTTACTATTAGTTACTATTAGTTAATCTTTAGAAATATATTGGAGATCAATGACCAACTGTATCAACATAAGTCAAAATGTTTTTCAGCAGTGTATTTTGTTGTGCGAGGGTGATAATTAACTTTACTTTATCGTTACTTTAACAATGAAGCAAGGTACTGTACATAGGGAGACCCTTCAGAACAGACCAAAATGAAAGAACGAATCAAATATTGACTTTTTTTGGCAATTAACTGTAGAAAGTGTTGGATTTGGATACCTTTCAGAAAGAATAGATTTTGTACTTCAATAGCCCGCAGCTGCGGCTTAAAATACACTTAGATTTTCAGCCTTGCAGACAGTATAGATATGAGATATCATTTTTGGTGCCAATCAGAGAAGTTAATGAGGTGGTCGTGAAAATCGCTCATTAGTTCTTGTCACATACGGGAAAAAGTCAAGAGATCGCAGCAATTTTCGAAAAACTGAATATATGTAAAAAGAAACAGATTCCAAACAGAAACAGTTCAACCCTTCAGATCAGAAAATCAATTCTACAATAGAGAAAAATTTAGTAGAATTCAGCCTTTGACCTTTTTCTACATCCTAAAAAAATGTATATGTATTTGAACAACTTTTCTGTGATTGAATGTACAATTATTTTTTTTTACCCTGGCATCCATTCATTCATAAAAATTCCCTCAAGTGTTCAACTTTAATCAAGATAAATGTATGCCTCTGAATTTCTGCCAACTCCTTAACAATCTTCGCTCCAGATTCCTCAAACATCCATTTCCCATCTGTGGCTGGCACATCGCAACATGTGTGCAGTAATTATTGCACAATATTTCTCTTCGTAATTATTCAAATCATCCCTTCAACTTTCATTTTGGAAGTGATTACTGTTCCAAAGGATGACGAAGATCCCTGTTGTTGTTTTTTAAATATGAGCATAAAAAAACACTTAAAAACTAAAATATATCAACCTGAAACTATGAGAACTGATAATAACTCAAAGTTTTTTCATAGCTAATTTAAAATTTGAAGCAAAACAAATTATTCTGTGGGATGCCATGAAGAAATAAATTATGTGTCCAAATTGCAAGTGACAAAAACACATTTTTCTTTATTAAAAAAAAAAATTGATAAACCTTGAGCTGAGCATCTCACAGAAGAAGTTATTTTATGTATGACAGAGTTATATTGATGTTCCTATTTAATTCTTTTGATAACATTTCATGGACACTTTCATTCAACATCAACAATTTTAGGCTGCATTTTTTATGAATTCTCTTAGTTTATAATGTTTGCTGGAGCTGACGGGAAAAGAGACGGACCCACTTTTAACCATAAATAAAAACTATTGACAAATATATATATATATATATATTTATAAAAAAAAGAAAAAAAGAGTGTGGTTTCCATCCCAGACATGTCTATAGGTTGCCATCTTCAGGATCCTAGAGGGGTAATGGGAGTTTGCCCAACTAATCTACATGGGCTTTGTTGATCTGAAGAAAATATTCATCTGTGTTCCTTGGGGAATCCTGTTAGGGGTGCTCCGAGAGTACGGGGTCTCGGAGCCTTTGTTAAAGGCTGTCCGGTCTCTGTATTGGTTTGTGTTGCCGGCAGTATGTCGATTCCATTTCCAGTGGAACCCACCACGGCTGTCCTTTTATCACCAATTCTGTTCTTTAAGTTTAAGGACAGAATTTGTAGGCAGTGGAGGGATCATGTTTGGTGACCCCAGGATTGGATCTCTGCTTTTTGTGAACGACATGGTCCTGTTGACTTTGTCGGATTGTGATCTCCAGCTCTCACTGGACCGAATCACTGCCTAATGTGAAACTGTCGCGATGGGAATCAGCGCCTCCAAATCCGAGATCCTGGACATCGCCTAAAAAAGGGTGGATTTCCCCCTGCAAGTCAGGGACAAGTATTCCTGGGTCTTGTTAATAATTGGGGGAAGGAGGGAGCGGGACATCAACAGTCGGATTGGTGGGGCGTCTACAATAATTAGTGTCCTGCATCGGTCTGTCGAGGTAGAGAAAGGGCTAAGCCTTTAGGCTTAGCTCTCAATTTACCAGTCGATCTATGTTCCTACTCTCATCTACGGTCACCAGTAGTGGATGATGACCGAAAGAATGAGATTGTGGATTCAACCGGCCGACAAGAGCTTCCTCATATCGAGCTATGGGTGGTTGGGCTCTGACTCAGCAATAGGATGAGGAGCTCTGCCATCTGAGAGGAGTTCTAAGTAAAGCTGTTGCTCCTTCAGGTCGAGAGAAGCCAGTTTGGGTGGGTTGGGCATCTGGTTAGTCTGCCTCCCGAGTGCCTTGCTGGTGAGGTGTTTCAGGTGTGTCCCACTGGGAGTAGACCCAGAGGCAGACCCCGGACTCGCTGTAGAGACCATGTTTCACAGCTGGCCGGGTAAAGCTTCAGGTGAGTTGGAGGATCCAGCTGGGGGGATTGAAGCCTAAGATCCCGGCTGATGCTGTTGCCCCCAGGAACTAGGTCCAGATGAGCAGAGAACAATGGAACGGAACAGAAGAAGTAAAAGATCAAACAAAACAAAGGAATTGATTTGGAAGACTAAAAACAAATCCATGAATATGTGTGGATTATCTTTCATTGTCATAAACTTATTTGTATTGGCTGCAATTCCCAGGGCATCGGAAATTGTGCATTGTTCAGGCGAAAAAAAAACAAAACTCCAACAATCAAAGGTTTATTAGATTGTAACTCTGAAATTAATTGAGGCTAAACCGGTATATGTCTACTTTGAAAAAAGAAAAACGCAACCTTAAAGCGCAGTAGTTTTGAATTTTCAAAAATAATTTCCTTGAACATCACCCAAGGTCAGTTCAAATATGCATGCATGCAGATTTGGTTTGAGATATGTTGGTATTTTCAACTCTACCTCCTCCCTTATTGCCTCAAGGCTATTATTTATTCTCAACACAACTTGGCCAAACTTTCAATATCCAGCCCTCAATTTTGTAGCTTCTGGGCCTTCCTTTGGAATACTAAGTAGAATGGGTTTGGTTGATCGCTGGTTAATGGTCCACATATGGTGAATAGACAAAGTCGCTTGCTCTTTGTGTGTGTTTGTCAGTTCTGTCCGATTACCCAATGCGGTGATCAATGTTTCATTCAAACAAATGCACACATAGAAAAAAAATACCAGAGTTTTCCAGTCTTTTATTTACAGATCCCAAAGGAACACTTAGACCCTGCAAACCATGATGCTCACACACCTGAACGAACTTTAGTTTGGATCTACAGTATATTCATGGTATTATCCATCAGACTCGTTGCTCACTGCATTGATCTGCAATACAGACTAATAGATCGACCATACACACACGCTCACACACACCCTCAGAGGCACATCACTGAATGTTCTCACACCTTTGGAATAACAGAAAATTTTGTGACTAACAATGATGACAACGATGTGAATAGTAGCTAACGAATTGTGCGTTTTTATGCATGACTAAACCTTCAAAGTCACCAATGGGATAAATGGTTATTTTAATAAAACACATAGAGCCAAAGTCGAGGATAAAACAATTAAAGGTCGCAAAGTGTCTTAAACATACGAGCACAAGATGGAAAATACTCCTTTCCTTAATTGATTCAGTGATCAGCCGGTCAATTCGTGCTACTGTCTGCAATTCCCAACATGTATTTCTCCACACATCCTTCTTCTTCTGTCGGCATTTCCCTTCAGGGGTTGCCACAGCAAGTCAGTTTCTTCCATCTAACCCTATGTCCTGCATCCTCTTTGGTCACGCCAAATATCTTCCTGTCTTTCTTCACTGTATCCATAAAACTCCTCTTTGGTCTTCCTCTAGGCCTCTTGCCTGGTGGTTCCAAACCCAGCATTCTATTGCCGATGTACTCTATCTCTCTTCTCTGCACATGTTCAAACCATCTCAGTCTGGCCTCTCTGACTTTATCTCCACCTCGAACATGTCCTGTTCCTCTAATATACTCATTTCTAATCCTGTCCATCCTGGTCACTCCCAGAGATATCCTCATTATCTTCATCTCTGCTACCTCCATCTCTGTTTCCTGTCTTTTCCTCAGTGCCACTGTCTCTAGACCAAACAGCATGGCCAGTCTCGCCACATGAAGTTCGCAAAATGTCTTAAACCTACTAGCACAAGATGGAAAATACCTTTTTCCCTAATTGATTCAGTGATCAGCCTACCAATTCATGCTTCTGTTTGCATTTCCCCACACATACAATAAAACAAAAAAGTTTTTTCCGCTGTTTTTTATTTTAACTGAAAAACTGCATAAGAAAACAACAAACACACTTCAATCTGAGTTCTGTTTTTCTGTTTGCAAATTGTAATTGGGAAACAGCTGATTTCCCGATTTTGGAATTCCGATCTGAAAAGTGAAGCTGAATGGGTTTATGCAACGATACATGGACTAAATTTTCATAAAAATGAGAAATACTGGAGGGCATGAAAATTGGCCAAACATGGCGGGTAACCTTCAGGAATTTTTTACCAGCTAGCCCTGCAACACTTTGTGGACCAGGCAAACAAGAATTTGCAGACAGGTAGAGAAAAGCAATAGGTGTGATAGAAGAGTTTCAGTTAAAATGAAAGGAAAAGTACACTAAGCTGTGGTTAGAGCAGCCATGTTTTTTTTTTTATCTAGAGACAGTGGTCTTGAGAAAGGTAATGTGAACCGATTTGGAGGTAGGTGAAATCAAGATGCTGAGATCCTCTTTGGGAGGGATTGGGATGGGTAAGATCAGGAACGAGGACATCAGAGGTACATCACATGTGTGAGATTTTGGATATGAAGTCAGAGAGGCCAGACTGAGATGGTTGGGCATGTACAGAGGAGAGATAAGGAGTAGGAGGACGCTGAGTTCGTAACTGCGAGGCAAGAGGTTGGAGCTGTTTTAATATAAAGGCAAGCCCCACAAAATAATCTGTTTTTGGAGTCGAAAAAGATTGAGCATCTAAAAGAGGAGCCTGCTCTATTTCACAATAGCCTAAACGTCTTTATCTTTTCAAATTAATGTTGGTAATTGAGTGTCATGTTTTAACACTGTAAAAGAAAACACTGTGTAATATAACCATGGTGGCTTTTATTTTGGTCTTTTTATGTGGATTTTTATTCACATCATACCAATATAAGACACTGCAGGCAAAATTCACTCATATAAAGTAATAAAAGCATCAGAAATTAGATCATATAAACTCAATTATAGCAGGAGGGGGAACAATCAGCCAAAAGGGACTGACCTCATGGTCAACTCAATCTAAGTTATCGCCGCATGGAGACATTTAACTACAAAACATCCCAATCCATTCTGCCTTGACAGTGGATTTCTTTTAGGGTTTCATCTCTGATTTCATTCATTGGAAACATGAACAACATCCAAGTGATTTAAGGTGATAAATTTAACATGGCCGACCTCTTTGTAGCCAGTGACTGACCAGCTTTCTCGATGCCCTTAAACAACATCTAATTGAGATCTGGATGAAAGATGTTTAATTAGGTCTTTATATGTGTTTTGTCCTCTGTGATGTTTTCTCATTCCGATGTAGTAAAGGTTAATCCTCATTCAAATGCAACCTTTTCTTTCTAATCAATATGGTCTGATTGATGTTTTATAAACCCACCACTATTGCTTTGCATATTCTATGGGAGTTCTGGAAAAAAAAATGAGTAAAATTACAAATTTTCATCTCGTTGGGGGGATTTTGCAATGTTTTATTTTTTAGCAAATCAATTCAAATATCAGACTACTAAAGATCTTCAAAATCCCATGTATTTAAACCCTTAACTATGGTCATTCTCCTTCAAAATTAACTTAACTAAAAAATTGTAAGTATAATTTGGTTCAATCAATGTGGTCGTATGTAATGTTTAGAAAAATATTATATGTGGCGTCATGACAACTATGAATATAATTTTTCAAAAAGGTGTTTTTGCCAATAAAATTCTTACAACAAAGCACGAAGGTTACGCTGAAAATAAAAAGTACAGGGAATTATCTGCTTTTAACCTCATTTTAAGATTAAAGTTGAAATATCAAAAATAAAGTAGACAAAGGTTTTTTAAATTAAAATTGAAAGCGTTTTCATAAATAAAGTTGATTATTTTTTACCACAAATAATGAGTCAGTGAGTTAAAAAGGAGATTCAATGCATTTGCTTAATGAACTTATTTTAACGTCATGAACTCAGGCTCCATTTTTATCTGGTCTATCGACACCCAACATCTTTTTTCTGGACCTTTTAACTATGATGTAAATATTTTAGTCGTAGAAATTTGTGGTAAAGAGATTTGAAAACTTGGCGGTAATCTCGTAAATTGAGTTGAGTAACTATTAGTTTTAATCAAAATCCCATCTGCAATTTGGGAGATATTGTGTTCCCAAGTTTCAATTATCTCAAACTTTATGACCTTGACTTTAGATTGAATGACGCTAAAAACGAGATCCATTCATTTGAAGTTTGTACTGAGTAGTTTTATTAAAATCCCCTGGGAAATATTGCATTTACAAAAGCGTTGTGAATACGAACAGCCCAAGTGATTGATACCTCCGCCCACATCAAAACAGTAGTGATATGTCTTTGATTTTTATTTTTTACCATTTGTTTGATCTTTCACAAAGAAAATTCTATAGAAATAGAACAGGATGAAAGAAAAGCTCTGAATTTGTATGTTACTCGGATATTTTCGCAACAGCTTTCTTTGATGTGAGGTTAAAGAGAAAATGTGTTGGCCTTTTCAACGGAAATAAAGCTAAAACCGGTAAAGGTGTTAGAATACTTACAATAGAAGTCGTCAAAAGTTATCCTCAACTTTTTGAACAATTACCTTATTTTAACATTGTGTCCGTCTTTTACATGCTTTTTTTCCATTCTATTTAGTTTTTAGAACAGTTCCGGGACATTATTCAAACTTGTTAACCAGTCAAGGTGCCAATTATGTAAATCCGTTGTTACCAGTTGTCTTAATAACGTTTAAAACATTTTCCCCCTGCAGAGAAGACCAGACAGTTGCTCTGGCTTTATAATTCACACCCAAAGGAGTCTTCTGCACATTTGTTATATTCTCAGATTATAAATTAATCTTTTCTCCATTCGCTGTACCAATTAGATGATAAAAATAATATGTTTTAATAAGTTTTTCTTAAGACTAACTAAAATGTTCTTTATAACAGCAGTCCGTCCTACCTAGCTGAACACTAGTTTTTGACAATAACGCGGCTGGACAGGTAGCTAAACACTGACGTGTCAACAAAGAAGCACTTCATTTCATCTCTTTGTAGTTTTAAAAGGAGTTGTGAAAAACTGAAACAGAGCCGCACAATGTGTCAATGTGATTTTAACAACGTGCTTACCTTTGTAACATAAGCTAAAATCCTCTCAGCAAACTTCAAAGTGTGATTAGTATGCCATTTACAAACATTTGTGAATGAAAGGGTTGTTCCGTGAGTGGGAATATGAGAGAATGTTTTTCGTAGAACAAATTTAGACCGAAATGTTCAGATCAAAAATAGATAACTGTAGATTAAAAGCATCCTTTCTAAATTTGAAGATCGTTAGTATATGGTTAGTATATAGTATATGGTGGGAGACGGTGGATTAGCGCTAGAGCGCTCGCCCGCGGACCGGAAGGTCGCGGGTTTGATTCCCACTGAGACCACCGTCTAGGGTTCTTGGAGAAGACACCTAACCCCCGCTTCTCCCACCATTGGCGCCGTCGAAGGGCAGCCTGCTGCGATGTAAGGAGTGCAGCAGACAAATTTCCCCGGTGAGAGATGAATAGAGTAATTCATTTATTTATTTATTTATTTTATATCTGAAGGAATTTAAGAGAGTACCTCTCAATTTGAGCTCTCATTTGGATTGATGGTTCCGATCACTAATTTATATTTTCTAGCATCAGAACTGTCCTCAAAGATCTCTGAAAACCTGTGGTAATTAGCACCCTGTAAACAATTCGACCAAGAAAGTAGTCAAGCAGATTGCTAACAAAGACGTGTCCACGTTAAACTGCCTGCGAATGATGGCAACCTCTCTTGTCTAATCCAGCATATAAGTTTGGTTTTTTTTTCACAGCATTTTTTCATTAAAAAAAAGCAGAACTAGCTTAAGTTACATAAAAAGCACTGAATGGCCTTGATCTGATGCTAAGTTAAAGTTAAGGTAACGGGCAATTCACTTTTCATAAAGAATCTTTGTTGCTTGAAAAAGAAAACTTCAAGTCTTTCTTTTTCAACAAATTAGTTGACCATAAAAGAAGAGCCCATTCTCTTTGGAATACTATTCCATTGTCTGGTAAATAGTGGTAGTTTATAACCTGGCTCACACTAAAGAGAATTCTGTATTGAGTTTTCACACAGTATTAATTTGGAAGTCACCACCCAGAAAGCATTGGGGCAGAGCTAGAGCATTGAGTGATACACTTGTAGCTGAATTCGGGATTACTTTTAGCCAATCAGGTAATGGCGCATTCAGAATGCTGGTGAGACTTAAAAATTAACAAAACAAACGGCACACATTAGGTTGTTGATGGAGACAGTAGCTTTTCATGTTTTTTGTGCTTTTGTAATGCTAGTTTGGGGCTCACTAAGTAAAAAGCTTAAATAAAACAGCACTTGTTTTTTAATTGTGTCAAGAGACTCAAAATTAACAGTTTTTGCTACAAGAGGAGAGTCTTCATAGATTAAACTCTTGCCAAATTTGTTCTGTTCTCTCATCTCATTCGGGGCTGGGTCGTGGCGCAACAGCCTCAGGCGGGAAGTCCAGGCTTCTCTCGCCCTGGCCGCATCCTCCATCTCACCCAGGATGATCCCGAGGTGATCTCTGGCCAGTTGTTAGACATAGTCTCTCCAGCGGATTCAGGGTCTGCTCCTGGTCTCCTTCTTGTGAGTTGTGCCAGAAACACCTCACCAGCAAGGCAGTCAGAAGACAAGCCACCCTAACTGGCTTCTCTCTGCCCGGAAGCACAAAAGCTCTACCCAAGGCCCCACTCACAGATGGCAGATTTCCTCACACTACCTCTGAGCGATAGCCTGGCCACCCTGCAGAGGAAGTTTATTTTGGCCGTTTGAATCCTGGAACTTGTTTTTTCAGTCACCTATCACAGCAGGTGACCATAGGTTGACAATTCATCTGTCAACCTCCACTGCACAAATCCAATCCAATTGTTTAAAAAAACATAAACCTTTTCCTGTCTGAAAGTGCACAAAGCACTGTTGTCTACTTTTATTTTAAACCAGAAAATTTTGTATACTCGCCAAAACAGAATCAACAGCAGTAGAAATGTGGACGTCTACTGTAAAGAAGCTGCCATCTTTGTTTTGCTATAGTCCACCTCCCCTCGCAGGATGTTGGTGGAGTTTGTGTTTACAAATTTTGTGAGAATTCCTTTGACTTGTAGGTTTGGGGGGTTGTGAAAATTCAATTTCTTTTGGACCAGTTAATTTGAGTCAACATAAAAGAACACAAAAAGAACCCAAAGAGATGCCTCAATTTGTGAATCCGGAATGCGTCGACGCAGTGCTTCTACTGTTCTTGGCCAAATTAGCTTAGCTTAATGTCTACGTTAATCTTTGTCATAGTTATCACTGGGTTTTTTTTCGGTTTAGCGCCTGTACAGACCAGTTTTTTTCTTATGCTTTGATGTACTCTAATTAATTAGAGATGTATCAGTGCAGCATCTTAAGCCTTCAGTGTTTGTTCGCCCTGGTGGCGTTCACCGCATCAAGTTATGAGAACAAATTGGATATAATGTGATCTGTGTTTTCAGTGTCAATAGTGTATTCTCACAAATAACCTTTATGCTTTCCTTCGTCATTCCAGACTACGCCTGGCCACTCCCCAGCGCCTTGTGTCCAATTTGGATCTACCTGGATGTGTTGTTTTCCACGGCCTCCATCATGCACCTTTGCGCCATCTCTCTGGATCGCTATGTCGCCATTCGCAACCCTATAGAGCACAGCCGCTTCAACTCCAGAACCAAAGCCATGATGAAAATTGCAGCAGTCTGGACCATATCTATAGGTAAGCCCGGCTTCACATTCGCTGTTTACGCAAACAAAAAAAGTGGTTCATATTGTGTTCACACAAACAAGTTTGAATTCAAGACAAATGTAGCCAACAAACACTAAGCAGACCCAGTAGGTTAGACAGAATCAACACAGGCTGGATTTACAGGATCGTGCTGATATTTTTTCTGGATACAATACTGTGTTTTACTTTTGTAGTGTGAAGGTGTAGGTCATCTCGTTGCTTACTTCTCTAATGTACCATTGATTCATTAACGCTGAATTCTCTGGTTGCTGCTCTCTTCCCATGTTCTTCTGGTAGACCAATAGCCTTGATTTTGAACTCTGTGTTGTTAGCGCGTCTCTCAGAAGGAGCCAGTTTTTGGGTCTTTTTTTTATGCACACAAGTGGAATGTGACTCAATTCCAGCCATCCATTTAATGATATTTTTACTACTGTTACTTCAGCAACATCTCTTAGCTATGTTTGCAATAATAAATCAAAATTGATACATAAATAAGACACATCGGATTATAAAGCACAGTCGTTTTTGAGAGAATTAAAGGCTTTGAGGTATGCCTTATAGCGTGGATAATACAGTAAGAAATGTTGTGAGGAGGTCAATCTATTCATCAAATAAAATAGTTGCTGTTTTAATTCGATTTATTTATAGATTTTTTATCATTTTGAATGAGCACAATCATAGCATGTAATATATCATGACACACTAGGATAGAAAAACTTCCATGGATTTCCAGCTTAGGGTTTTTTAGCTCATAAAATTAAACATTTATATGTGAGTGAATTCTTGACTGGATTAATGTCGAGTTTACTTGGGGGTTATAAGAAGGTTGGTGTGTCGGATAACGTCAGGTATTTTTTATAAATACCTGACCGTATTTTTAATATTTCAGGGTCGGCTTTTAAACGACAATTAACTTAAGTCGCAAGTTAATTGCAATAACTTTGCAATAGTATTTATACATTTTAAATGAAAGACCTGCAAGTTTAGATTCCCACTCTTGAGTTTTATATGATCTACTTTGGCGGTACCTGCGGTAGTATGTCCGGTATCAGTAGACGTAGATGCTACACCCTACGTCATGCATTCAAACATGTATGAATAAACTTGAAAATCACTCCAGCTGGGTTTGCAATAATCCCGTAATTTAATCAAACATATTGACACTCCCAGATTTCAAAACTAAACTTGAAAACTTATCTGTTTCCATTTGGTCTCTTCACTTCAACAATAGCTGCGCTAATTTTCAAATATTTTTATGTTGTTTTTTGTATTTAAATTTGTATGCATTTTAACTGATTTAACTGTAAAAAATATATACAATTTGAAATTAAATTACACTTTTTCTTGGTACGATTAGTTGGGCAACCTATTTCCACCATGACAGTTATAAACTCCTGGTGAAACAAAAATAAAAAAGTATTGGAGACATTCTTCAGAGATTAGCTCCATGTTGGGATAGCGGTATCCTACAGTTGGTGCACATCCATAATGAAAATCTACTAGATCCGCAAGCTGCTTTGTTGGATAGAGATTGGAGATCTGGTGACAATAGAGGCCATCGGAGCACAGTCAACTCTTAGTCATGCTCTAGAAACCAGTTTGACATGATCTTGGTTTTGTGACATGGTGGATTATTCTGGTGGAATTGTTATCAGAAGATGGACCACTGTGTTATAGATCCAGTGTGGGACAACTCCGGAATACGTTGAGGTGTTTGAACTATACTCAATTGAAACTTGGAACCATACTCTTTTTTTCAATTCGTTGAATGATTCTCTGAATATCAGCATTTTTGGTTGTTTTGTGTGACAATGAGAGAAGTTCTGATTGTTTCAGTCTATCCAAACAACGGTGAAATGTGTCATAACTGTTGTTGTAAATGTGTTGTATTTTCTAGCTTGTTCAATAAACTCATTGGCATTGGTCCTTATTGGACTTGCAGTTGGCGTCCATACCAATACAAATATACTATTCCAATTTGACATTATAGTCAGTTTAGACAACTGCTTCTCATTGAAATTTTCTGTTAGACAATAGTTACTAAATATCAATATTGCATTCTTTTTTAATTAATTAGCTTTTATTTAACCAGGAATAAATTCCATTGAGATTCAAAGATTTCTTTTCTAGTGGAGTCCTGGCTAAGAGGCCCAACAACATAAACCCATACACAAACATTTCATAAAATAGGGTAAAACAATAATCAAAAACAATGAAAAGTAAATTACTGCACTTCTAGAGCCACAAATGAATGCATGGGTTTTCTCTGGGTACTCCAGTTTCCTATCACCCTAAAAAACAGGGTTAGGTTAATTGGCCACTATAAGGTTGCCCCTAAGAATTATATATGTTTTATGTTAAACATATGTGTGGATGGTTGTGAGTGCACGGCACTGCAACAGACTGGCGACATGTTTGGGATATACCCTACTATTCCTGGATAGGCTCTGGTGACCCTCACCTCCCCCCACAATCCCGCAACCCCATTGGGGTCAAGTGCTTCAGAAGATAAATTGAATAAATCAATAGATGGATTTCATCCAGACGAAAATGAGCAATAGCTGAGGGTACAGGCGAGTGGCACAAGAGGTGAGATGAGGACTACAGGGCAGGAAAGGCAGTAAACAATCAGGGGTAATGTGGGTACATCAAGTACTAGGATCTCCTCAGATCTCCACAGTACAGGAACACAGATGGTCAAGGATCTGGAACAAGTCTCTCTTTCACCAAGGAGAGTGAGAGATGAAGATAGCATGTGAATTGCACTTTCAGTACAGAGTACTAAAAGGAAAGGCATTGTTGGGTCAAGGTTTGGATCACTTGCTTGGTGTGGAGTTTTCGTGATCTTCTGGAGTATACAAAGGGCCTTCAGGCTGGAACATGCACGTATGGCTAATTAGACTCTTTAAAATCCCTCCAGGAATTTGTGTATATTGTTTGACTGGTGGTCTGCCTCGTTGTAGGACCCAGCAAAGAACCGGAGACTTCCCAGGGTCACCAGTCTTACCTAATCACTGCGTTTCAGTTAGCATTTCTGTTTATTGTCTTTTGCTCAGAAAGTAATCTTTTTAAACTATCATGTGGTACTTATATGAAGTCCAGTTAATGGTCAATTGACACTCAAAAATTCATACCAACTTAAATAAATTCCATTGACAATAGCCCCTTGTTCTTCATTATTATAAGACAAGATTTTTTTCCAGAGTTGGGTAATTGCGTGTGCGTATTTGTGTGAATTTATCTGTGGAAAGTGTTGAGGGATCAGATGACTTTTAAAACTCTCCTCCCAGCACTGCCTTACTCTCTCTCTTTCTCTGACCTCTAACATCGACTGATGTCGTTCGCTGCCCTTTAAGGCCCTGGGGGGCTTCCATTTCTTCCCCCGTGCACATACATCAACACACTTACAGACATGCAGAGATTGTTAGAGGATCATTACATCTTCTGACCTTACAGTTAGGGCGGCAAAGTCATCGCATTAGTTCACGACTCCCCCCGAAGTAAAGGTTGCTGGTGCATGTGCAATTTTACAGGATCTCAACAGGATACATGCTTGAATAAAATTTCATGTGAATTTTTGTGCGGTTAAGGAAATAAGAGCATTTCAGGAGGTCTTTTTGGTAAATACTTCAAACATTCTGGTTCTAACTTCACAAAGTTTAAAATTCTACTCCCTCTCTTTTCCAACGTTAAAACCTAATTGCCCAATGGGTTATTTTTTTTATTCTCATCCTTTTGTCAGTCAGTCAGTCACCTTCTTAACCATCTATCCCTGTCAGGGTTACGGGGGGTCGTGAAACCCATTCCGGCTGATTTGAAGCAAGGGGAAGGGTACATTCCGAACAGTTCGCCAGTCTGTTGCGGGGCCACACATATTCAACCATACACACTCATTCCTAGGGGCAATCATGTAGTGGCCAATCAACCTAACGTCCATGTTTTTGGAGGGTGGGAGGAAACCGGAATACCCAAAGAAAACCCATGCATACACTGGGAAAACATGCAAACTCCACACAGAAAGGCTAGTGTTCCAAGCCTCGTCCCTACGACCTTCTTGCTGTGAAGCCACTGTGCTACCCACTACGTCACCATGCCGCCTCCTTTTGATTGTGTGGATATACGTAAATATGAACATGTTTTGCTAACAACCAACTCTGGCAAACTCATCCAATATTTTTCTATATATGCTGACGCGTATCAACATTATGTTAAAGACAACAAAACTACAAAAGCAAGAAATCAAAACTGCAACATATTTTTAGTTGTTTCAAAGTTAAAATGTCCACCCCTATTATTTAAAGAGGAGGGTATTGCACTTTAAGGGTAATAATCCTAATAATTCATAATGGAGCCCCACATTCTTCCAAAAAAAATGCTAAACAGTCCTGAAAATTGATGTTAAACTTACTAAGCAAAACCACGAAGTCCAAGACATTCTGCCCTTTGAGGCACCTATGCAGTGCGGTACCTCATAAAGACCTGGTTAAAGGAGATACCCCCCTACTGGAACAGATTTAGGATTTGAATTGAAATTACCCAATTTGAGTCTTTGTCTAAATGTTTGAAGAGTGAAGCAAATGGGCTGTCTTTGGGGGGAAAAATAAGGAGAAATTGGGGTTCAACAACAAAAGTTGGACATCCAGGACACTGTAGCACCACAACATAACAGAGAGAATGGCAAGAAAACTTGAGAGCCTCTGGGGTAGTCGTGGGTCGAGCGATGCTTGTGTTAGGGGAGGGTTGCTGGTACAGTTTTGATAAACATCTGCTGAAGAGATGACAGGTTTTTAAAAATGACTACTTTGCAATGATAGGCTAACAAACAACAAGAACATCACTGATTGGTCAAGAAGGAGCTTCGAATAACCTAAAAAATAAGAGGATGGCGTGAAAAGATTGAGGAAGAGAAGAGAGATGAAGAGCAGAGACAGAAAACAAAAGAAAATAGGAACAAAGAATGCAATTTGAATAAAAATGAACAAACTAGTCTTTCTCATTGCTTCATTTCTTCCTTTTCAAGTCAGAACTTTGGTAGCTTGTTTTAAAAACACTCATGAACAATCAGGAATGGGGGATGGAAAACAAAACAAACGAACATATATATTTTGTATATATGTATATATCAAAGAACATCAAAGAGCCAATGGATGCACCTCCTCTTTTGTCCAGTTCTTAAGGATTTTTTTTTCCTTAAGGGCAGAAAACTTTTATCTTGTTTTGGTTTATTTTGCTTAAGGTCATCACTTGTTCTTTTATTCACTAATGAGTTCCCTTATATTTTTTAAGGGCGCACAAGACTTTATTGTTAGTCAGAAAGTGCCTCAAGATCATTAGAAGAGTCCTTTTATTTAAATTGTATATGATCTCTAGGTATGAAGCTGGCTGAATTATTCATTTCATGTCATTTGGCTCTGCTTAAAAAGAAAATAATTGCAAAATATTCCTAAAGAAATAAAAAGGTCAAAAGACGAGAATTGAAAGTGATTGAAAAACATTAGCCTAAAGACCTTTGGAAAGTATGTGGAAATATTTGCTCAAGCCAATTTAAGGGGATTAAGAGAGTTTATTTCCTTCGTGGTTTGGATATAAATTAAGGAACAATACGCTATGTGTCCATATTTCTATTGCCGTAACTCAACAAGAAAATTTGTCTTCATTTCAGAGTCATTTGCAAAACTATGAAAACAAAACATTCCTTGTCCTACTGAATATGTTAAATGAAGCACGTTAGGTGTGTTTTTAACATTGTGCCTTAAAGTTATGATTAATGGTATCAACTGTGGAACCCATTAGCAGTGGTGGAACGTAATGAAGTAAATGTACTTCGTTACTGTACTTAAGTAAAAAAATTGTGTATCTGTACTTTACTTAAATAAAATTTGAGACCTGTACTTTTACTTTTACTTCACTACATTTTTAGAGCAAATAACTGTACTTTTACTTCGCTACTTTTTAAAAGTGTGTTTTACATTTTTTGTTACATTTTCGTTCAGGAATATGAAAAATACACAAGTTTTTTTAGCGCATCTTAAAGCCGCATCGTCAAAATCAAAAGAAGCAGTTGATCGGGAGAAGAAGTAATGAATTGAGAAACATTTTCCGCATTCATTCAGCGCCAAAAACCTAACATCAAAAATAATACAAATTAAAAAGAGTCAGAAGATTGTTGTTTGTTGTGTTTACTTCTAAATAAAAAGTTGAGCCATCATTACACAGAGCAGGGGCGGATCTAGAATTTTCCAAAGGGGGCTGCGGCTTTGACAAAGCCAATATATAGTGACTCCGCCCCCCCACCAAAAAAAAAACATTTTAAAATATAAGTGTCATTTTCTTCCATTTTGGCGGTCCATTCACTGGCCCTTCTAGGGGATAGCTTGACTTGTCCCCTTTCCTTTTATTTTATTTATTTATTTTTTTTGTGGACCAAAAGAGGCGGGAGAGGGGGGTCACACCCCTGCAGAGTATTTATCCTGGTTACCATGGTGACACACTAAAGCACAACAAATAACATTTGAATTATGGTCAAATACTTTTACTTTTTACTTAAAAAGTACAATTTTCACCAACTTCTTTTGTACTCTTACTTAAGTAGATTTTTTTATTGGTACTTTTACTTTTACTTAAGTACATTTTTTGCCTAATTATCTATACTTTTACTTAAGTACAAAAAGTGAGTACTTCATCCACCACTGCCCACTAGAGTCTCTTTGTTGTGAAATTAAAACGAGATACATTAAAAAAAAAAAAAAAAATAGAACAAGGGTAATTATATTTGCATCTGTGTTCATGTACCATCAAATTTTCACTAAACTGTGTATTTATAGACAAACCCACCTTACATCGCAGTGTCATTTCAAATGCACGGCCGATTAAGCGAACAAAAGAGATGAAATGAAGTAATCACCGTGATTTACATTTGAAGTGTTACGCATCATGCACCACCGTCATTTTCCAAGGTGAAGAAAATCAAAAATGAAGCTTGTGGACATGTAACGCTTGTTGTGAAGATGTGAAGCGTTCTTATATTTCCACAAGTTGTTTTTTTATGCACCGAAATACATGAATTAGAAGTGACTTCAGGGCGACTAAATGAGTTTCCATCTGTTACTTTCTGCTTGTTTCTTTGAAGTCTTCAAGAGATTGTACATTGAGGTTTCTAGCAAGGATCAAGCCACTTGAAATTCAAATAGGCAGAAAAATTAACACAAAAAACATCAAATTCTGTGGGTTAACTCACTATGGATTTTTTTTTATTATTATTATTATTTCAAGCAGGTTTCAGTCCCTCTTCTCTCATTAGATCCAAATGGCCTTGAGCAAGTGCTCTCAAGTAGCAATCTAGACCTGACAGATTACTTCTTTGAAGTGAACTTGAAATATCTGTGGTAATTGAGTCTGTTAGTTCTCAGTTAAAAACTCTTATAATGAAGTTAATCTGCTCAGCACGTCTCGGCGCCAACATTTTGCACGTGGTCACAATGTCCGGAGTTAAATTAAAGATAAAATAACTAAAGCTCTTAATTTTGTCACTACTGGGACGATAAATTCTGCCTATTGCGACAGTAAATTGTTTTTATTTGGGTTTTTGCTTTAACGCTCTAAATTGTGAAAAACACCAGATGGAAGTATTGGATTTTTTTTTTTTTTTTTTACTCCGAGTGATGCATTTTAAAAATTTTAATTATCTTCTCAGCTGGATGTGTTTGTAACTCCCGGCAGACTTCTTTATCAAGTTGAGAACATCTGTTTGCGAACGCTCATAAGAATGCTGTAAAGCATAGTTAGGTATTTTAAAAATGATTTAAGCAAAATACGTTTTGAGCATTCTTTCTAATAATCAAATTACAGTAGTCTTCTATTTAAAAAACACAACGATTAAAGATTACAAAGGTTTCTTTTGGTTGCTGTTCCAGAAATTGGAGTTCATGTCATATATCTGTTTTGCTAGAAGCCAGTTGAACTCCGCATAATCAGGCGGGCTAGAGTTAGTTTGACAAATGTTGAAAAATTTTTTCAACGAACAGAACTTGTTTGTGTTCAACTAGATAATAAAGTAGTCATAGCTGTATTTATAAAATAGTTGTCATTGTAAAATATTTCAAACAAAGTGATATCGATCTGGCTTTGCTGCAGTTGCCTTAGGCTTTCGGAGTTCTGTACAAAGAAAGGAAACCCAATATCATAAACAACCACTTTGTTGAATTCTTTGCAAAAAAATTGATGGGTTCTGTCTGTAGTCCATTTGTCTCACTGAGTTTTTCCACTATGTATGTATTCGAGTGTGATTGAGCATTTCTACTTCAAATAAACCAGACTTTCCAATCAGACAAACCACTGTTAAATCCAAAAGGGTTTGTTTGTGTGAATCCAAAATTTAATAGTTTCAAGAGAAGTTACAAGTTGTAATCCAATAGATCTGATCATTAGTCACCTTTTTGTCGTACTTGTTTATTCCTGTTAGTATCTTTAAATTTTCTAAAAAATGTTTGGAACTTTTGTCTAGCTCTTATGGTTTTGACCAAATTTGGCATTTGTTCTTTAAAAAATCATTTGAGTTTTTTTTTTTTTTTCATATAAAAAAAAAAATAGGGCTGCCTTAATTTTTTACAATGCAGCCCTAATTTAGGGCTACATTAGGGCTGCCTAATGTAGCCGTACATTAGGCAGCCCTAATATAGGGCTATCCCTATATTAGGCAACCCTAATATAGGGCTGCTTAATATAGCCCTAATATACGTAGGGCTGCCTAATATAGGACTATCCCTATATTAGGCAACCGTAATATAGGGCTGCCCAATATAGCCCTAATATAGGGCTGCCTAATGTCTAATGTAGGGCTGCCTCAGCCCTAATGTAAAAAAGGCTATCGACAGAAGGAAGTAGTAGGCCAGAGCAGCTGACAGTCAACCTGGACAGGCTTACCAGACTTGGAGGAGTTGGTTGATGATTGGTGGGTTGATGATTAGTTTTTGGTTGATTAATGTGTGATTTGGTTGCTTGCTTGCGTTCTTGGTTGTTCAGCTGGTTTGTTGGTGAGTTTGTTTGCTCCAGTAGTTAGCTATTCCAAAGCATGTCTCATACATTTTTGGGGGCTCCAGAAATTTTACATTCGACAAAAGTGCCCTGCTATCAAAGCAAGATAAGGCAATTTATTTATGAAGAATATTTTGTGTGCAAGATGATTCAAAGTGTTTCACATTAAATATTATAAACATGATAAAGGAAGAGAGAAAAATAAAAAAGAAATAAATTAGATGATTTTTTTTGTCTTTGTAACATTCGAAAACCAGACTAGTTCTCTGATCTTCTTTTGTGGGCTTTTTCTTCCAGTGGGCACCACAGTCAGTTCACACCACCTTCTCTTTTCTTCTACATCCTCTTCCCACACACCAACTACTTTTGTGTCCTCTTTCCCTGCATACATTTACTACTTTATTTTATATGCCCATTACTTGCCGGTTCCAAACTCAACATCGATTTGCCAATACATTCCCCTCTCTCCATTACAAGTACTGTACCTTTGATGTCCTCATTCCTTCTCCTAATCACTCCCAAAAAGAACCCCTGCATATTCATTTTTGCTACTACTAAATGTGCCTTTTGTCTTTCTCTCACAGCCACTGTCTCATGACCAAACATGGCTACTCTTAGCAAGTAATCAATTTACTGAAACTCTTCCTTCATCTGAACTTCCCTGTACATGCTTCTTCACCTCTTTTTCACATTTTTCATTGTTCTAAGCATTAAAAATCCTCTGCATTTATCTCGCCAGACTATTTCTCTCATGAACACATTTCAAGTAGACATTGTCGGAGATCCATCAATGGAGGGACTACTGTTTTTTTAAAACTCCCAATTCTTAAAATCCAAACAAATCCCTTGTCTTGGTCCCGATACGGTATGTCATTGGATAAGGCACTAGAGTTTGTGTCACTGGTTAAATTTGTTAATAGAAAGGTTTTGTGTCTAATCACTTGGGGTTTTATCACGTTACCCACATATGTAGCCAACACCTGAATGTGAAGTAGCTCAAGTACATAAAAACACCACAAACGTCTAATCAATTATTCATACTAAACCTAATTGGAACATTGGTTATTTTGGCTTGGGACACGTTTTGGTGTTCATAACCAGTATTCGATTTTCTATTTGTTGGGAAAGATAAAATGTATCATAAAGTCTCATTAGTTATGTGAATAATAAAAAGGAATGTTTTTAATTGCCAATGAATAATAGTGAGCATTAAAAAGAAGGTGCTCAAAACCGATACAGTAGAAAGATCATAAATACAAAGGGATGGACTAGAGGGTATAAGGTAAAAAGGAAATAAAAAGATAATAAAGTTGGTTATAAAATAATTTTAAAGGCACCAAGTGCCCTTGAATTCCCTCTTTGTGTGCGTTAAGAGGATTCTTCACTTTGTTGCACATACACAATAAGATGAAAGATGTCTTTTTCCCCTATAGCTGAAGATACCGATCGATAATGGTCGGCCAACAATCTACACCATCTACACTGCTTTTGCAACGTGATTTGAGTGCTTAACTGTCTTACATTACTTCACACGTCAATTCAATTACTTTGGTACCTCCAATCAAATTCTTTTAAAAAGCTCTTTGTCTTTGTAAAAAAAAAAAAAAAAAAAAAAATGAAGTCTGTCTTTAAGTCTTTGCGGTCCTTCACAGCTAGTGGCCTATTTTCTTATCTAAACATCTGTTTTCTTGTCTGTATGTGTTGACCCCGCTTAAGGGTACTCACTAGTACAAGCTGGAGATTGAGCTCTGAGAGGGCTTACAGCCATCGATGCAGAAGGATTATCGATCAAGCATCCAGATGCTTTTCTCTTCGTAACATACATATATACAGTACATGGTTTGACTTGGAAGTTCCATAACTCTCTGACTTTGTAGGTTGAAAGAAATGTTGGTTAACCCAGGACAACAATGTATGGTGAAACTTTATGGCCATGTATTTCTTCACACTATGTATTGTGGTCTATGACGTCTCAAAGGACATTAGGGTCCCCCTCCCTTACAGGGAAAACAACCCTTTTCTCATAATTCATGCTACCACATTTTGAAATATCAGTTTTAGAGGGTTGGGTGCTTTATTTCCCTTTTGCAGTATTCAAACCTTGATGTCCCTCATTTCCCTGCTGGAGCATTCATCTACATTCCCTGCATTGAGCTGCATCATTCCTCTGCTGTTTCCAATGCTGCACACTGCTCCTCTGGCCTGCAGTGCTGCCTCCATGCAGCCATGATGATTTTGCGCCATTGCTCTTGTTTTCCCTCATCATCCTGTCGAGCTCCAATCTTCTGGTTTTTTCCCATCGTCCTGCCAAGCTCCAACCTTCTAATTTTCCCCCATCATCCTGCGAAACTCCAACCTTCTGGTTTTCCCCATCATCCTGCAAAAGTCCAACCTTGTGGTTTTCCCCCATCATCCTGCCGAGCTCCAACCTTCTGGTTTTCCCCATCATCCTGCAAAGTCCAACCTTGTGGTTTTCCCCATCATCCTGTCGAGCTCCAACCTTCTGGTTTTCCCCATCATCCTGCAAAAGTCCAACCTTGTGGTTTTCCCCCATCATCCTGCCGAGCTCCAACCTTCTGGTTTTCCCCCATCATCCTGCGAAACTCCAACCTTCTGGTTTTCCCCATCGTCCTGCTGAGCTCCAACCTTCTGGTTTTTCCCCATCGTCCTGCCGAGCTCTAACCTCTTGGTTTCCCCCTATCTTCCTGCCGAATTCCAACCTTCATTTTTTCCCCACCGTCATGCCGAGCTCCAACCTTTTGGTTTTCCCCCACTGTCACGCCGAGCTCCAACCTTCTGGTTTTCCCCCATCGTCCTGCTGAGCTCCAACCTTCTGGTTTTCCCCCATCTTCCTGCCGATTTCCAACCTAGTGATTTTTCCCCATCGACCTGTCGAGCTCCAACCTTCTCTTTTTCCCCATGATGACACAATGGCAATTAACTTTTTTTATTACTATTATTCAAAGCTGCAAAATGTAGAGGAACTCGCTTTAAAGTTGATTAATTTCTTTTAAAATTACATTTGAAATATCTACCTTACTCTGTTCTATCCCAGAGGCAGATTCTCATTAATAGGTATCTGTTTATTTCTTGCCTGTGGATACATGCCTCTGCATCAATCTGGATATTTTTGTTTTGTTTTTGTTAATTAAATTGAATTTTTCCACATTTATGGAAACAATTAGTGTAAATTATCTTGTTGATGCTGCTCCACGCACTCTTTAAAAACTGAATAAATTAGTCATTTTTCAATCCGTACCACCATGTAAGCCTCATTAGTCAAATTTACCTGCGTTCACAGGTTATTTGGGCATTTACAGAAGAAAATTATCTGCTCCTAATGCGAGTAAATTTGTATTCTTAGGAGCTGTTTTGGTGTGCAGTCAATTGGAACAATCACATTTAGGAGGCTGCTGCTCCAAATTGCATTTTGATGTTGGCCCGGTCAGAGCCTGTGTAAGAGAAAATGATGTGCCTCGCTCACCCAAAGTTTGGACTTAATGCATGTGAGAGAGGGCTCAGAAATCTTGCTGTGTCGGTCTTGTTTTCAGCAGCTCTCGTTCTCTTCTGTGTTTCTATTCTCTGCAGAAAGGAGAGAAAAGCCTTTTGAATCAAAAGAGGAACATTAGTCAGTATTATTATCACAGGTCAGAAAATTGCTGCGGCCTTGAAAAGCTTCCTATCTCTTTTGTCTTTAATCAGCAGACTCCACTAAGACTTCCACAGCAGCTCCTCACACTAATAGTTTTAAAGATTGTTGTGTTCCTCTCATTAGTGGCCTAATGCGGTGCTCTGCAATACATTATTTATTTTTCTTTTACTCTCATTGTGGTAAAAATAGACGTTTACCAGCTTCGTTTCACAAGCGGAACACCTGCTTTGGAAAAGCTTGTTACATACATAATTTATTTCCATGAAATATTACAGAGAAATGCATGTATGAGTCACTGCTTGAGTTCTTGCTTGAAAGAGGCTAATTTGACTTTAAGAGGATGTAGAATCAATTCTTTTATTATTATCATTACCATATTCCCAATATGGGCTGTAGTAGGTAGCACAGTACCCTCACAGCCTCTATCTATCTACCTGAATATACGAAAATACAAAAGTTTCCCCATCGGTTTTACCCACTACCAGGTCACATAGGGTTTTGGAGTCTATCTAGGCTAGTTAGCAAGTGACAGGTAGGGTCCTCTTTATACAGGTTGCCAGTCTTTCACAGGGGTTTGTATATATACGTATATTTAGATTTTAGGGCTGCACTGTTAGGATCCCTCACCTGCCACCGGAGGGATCCCTGGATATTCCTAATCAATCTGATTAGGGTCATCTGTGGGTGATTCTTGATTCCACACATCTGTGCACCCTGCCACCTATTTAAGGGGAATTCCACCGTATTTCCTTGTTGGGTCTTATTTTACCTTACGCCAAGTCGCCCTGGTTGCCTGACCATGTTTGAACTTTGTTGAAATTTGGGCTTTTGAAACCTTGAGTTAACCCTGTGCTTCTTGCTTTACAGACTTACCTGAATTGAGTTAATAAACCTTGTTTGAAGTCCTGCAATTGGGTCCCTAAAATTGGATCCCTAAAAGCCTGACATGCACAATATATCTAGATCAAATTCATTCCTATAATTAGTTCGTTACAATAGGGCATGACAAGGTCAAGTTTTTGGATTTTAGACAACATGATGTACAAAGTGTACCCCACCCTGTACTTGATTCCTGACTGAACTATGTACAATCCACCCCTTCAAAAACAGAGAAACAGATAATGAGGACGTATCAAAGTACTGACTTTGTTACTTAATAGGTTTTAACTTAAACATATTTAGAATATACGCCAATAAGACGCAACACATTTCTTCTATTTTCTTCTGCTTCATCTCCAGGCGTATCGATGCCCATCCCAGTGATCGGTCTCCACAATGAGGACAAGGTCTTTGTTGATGGCAGCTGTGGTCTCAATGAGGAACGCTTCATGCTGATTGGTTCCTTTGTGGCCTTTTTTATTCCCCTGGTCATCATGGTGGTGACATATTGCCTCACCATCCAGGTAAAGACTTTCATGTGTGTTTTAGTTGAATAATCCTTCTACAGCCTCTGGATCTTCTTTTATCTTCCTGCAGGTTCTCCAGAGGCAGGCCACGGTCTTCATGTACGAATCAAAGACTTCCTCCCAGCAGCCTTTGAACGCACCAGCAATCCCAAACACACTGCAGCCCCCGCCGAGCACATTCCACCTTCCTGCGCATAACACACTCGCCCGTCCAGACTCACAAGGTATGAAAACTTCAAAAGTGGCTGTTGATATTTTTTTTCACCTTGCCTTTAAGAGGAAGCAAATCAAAGGTTGTTGTTGACAAACCCCAGGCCAGAAGAGTAAATCCTAGTTTGTTGCTGCATTTGGATTTTGTTGTCCTTACAAAAGAGACAACTTTGCAAGGTCAGCTTGCGCAAGACTGACTCTACAAGGCTTGTAAATTTACGTAAAAAAGTGGGAAAAAAAGTTTACCGTAATTTCACGACCATTAGGCGCACCGTACGAAAAGGCGCAGTCTCAGTCACACACCACCTTACAACAACACACAACAACACACACGCAAGCATGCAAATGTGCGTATTAAAAAATAGATCGGGAGCAAAACTGAGTTTGGTTGTGCTTTATTTAAGTAGTAACGATACTAAACAAGCACATTACCGGTAATAGTCTTTATTCGTCAAAGTCCTCATCCTCTGTTTCGGAATCGAACAGCTGCGCAAAATCCAACAGAGCAGGTCCACTTCGCTCCTCGCTGTCAAAGTCACTGTCTGTACTGTGCGTCTTCTTTGCCTGTCGCAGTTCGTTTTCCATCTTCCTCCACTTACGAACCATCGACTCGTTAATGCTGAAATTTCTCATTTTCAGGGTTTAAACAGCAACGTTGTGCAAACAGCACATACCTTTTTTATACACAATCCACGCCCATACTTCACTCTTTAACGTTCTGATGCCTTTTCTTTCAGGTCCGCCTCGCCTCACGGGCACCGCTTTTTCTTTAGGTCCGCCTTTTCTCACACACAAGGCGCACCACACGAAAGGGCGCACCGCTCATTTTGAGAAAAATCTAAGACGTTTATATGTGCCTTATAGTCGTGAAATTACGGTAGTTTTACTTATTTGGACACCAAAAGACAAAGTACTAGTAGGATCATAGCTACTATGTATCAATTTTTTCAATCCATCGGTTGATCAATTTTTTCAGTTTTATCAAGTTGCCCCCACATGATTTACTGCTAAGCCAATCAACACGCAGGAAACAAAGTGCCGTAGAAAGAAAGCAGCTAATTCGCACAAAGAAATTCGTAGAACAACGAGACTGTGAAAGATGACGTACTTGTACATTACCAAGAGAGACCACCATAATTCCTTCATTAGGAGAAAAGTTCCAGTCCGTTCTGTCATCTTCCGCTTGTTCTGGGGCCGGGTCGTGGGGGCAACAGCCTCAAACGGGAAGCCCAGGCTTCTCTCACCCCGGCTGCATCCTTCAGCTCACCCGGAAGGATCCCAAGTCATTCCCCAGGCAGCTGTGAGACATCGTCTCTCCAGCGAGTCCGGGGTCTGCCCCTTGGTCTCCTCCTGGTGGGACGTGCCCAAAACACCTCGCCCGTGAGGTGCTCGTGGGGTATTTTGACCACCTGAAAAATTTGTGGCACATGGACGTGTGGAAAAATAGTAGATTTATTTCAGTTCTACTCATCTTTTCTTGGAAGGAACACTCACCCACCTTGCAGAGACTACGATGTTTTAATCTGAATTGTGATTTATCAGTTACTTTTATCTCAATTGAGGTTTGGAAGTTTTGAAGTGTGAATGGTCACATTACTGTAGTTGAGGAGTTCCAATACCTCCGTAAATCGAAGGCTGTGTTGACCAGCGTATCTATACCTCCCAAGGCAAAGTGGTCTCATGAAATGCTTGGTCTAAGAAAAATCTGAAGGGTTCTGAACTGTCTCCAAGACAAAATAAATAGTTTACCGGATAAAAAACAACAGAGGGAAACCAGACATAATCCAATAATAAAAAAAAGGGTCTTATAGAAAAAAACTGAATTCAAATCAGACTAGACACATTTCATCTATTCATCTACAACTAAGGTTGTGAGTAATTAATTGTAAAGATCCCTTAAAATTGTCACTTTAAATGAAAGATATCCCGAACCATGAGAACACCATCTTGGCTCGTATTAAACAACTCTTTCTTTGGTCGCTCTGTAAATGTGAGAATGTCGGAAATTTTATGTAAATCAGGACAAATTGGTCTCTGGTGGATTTGGTTCGCCACACTAATGGCCACCTACATGTTTAAAATGAATCTCATTGTTAAGATATCAGTTTCTCTGTCCCTAATTGGAAAGAAAAGACCAGAGAGTTCAAATGATATCACACAAGGAAAGTATCGGAAAATTAATTTAACATTTTTTAAAAATGGCGATCATTTTTATTGCCAGTAAAGTGAGGTTCTGAACCTGCAGGAATTCCGTCTCCCTCAGGTGTACGAATCACACACAAAGCCCTCACTTCCACACCTGCACACCTCCATGCACGCTGGCTTTTAAATTGACTTCCATGGAGACCGGGTGGTTCCACTCTCCTTCAGCCCACAGGGTCCAAACACTACTTGATTTCCAATAAGAATTCCAGCCTTGAATTTGTCTTGCTCCTGGCCAGTTTTCTTCTTCACCTCATTCCATCTTAAAAAGTTTGCAGTCAGAGAAAGTGGCAACATGTCTGTAGCCGGCTGATTTATCTTTGTGGGAAGGATTTAGTACAGCTGTGGTTCAGAAGATTGAGCATCTCCACATAAATGGAAGGCTATACTTCCCCAAGAGCTGGGCCAATGATTCTGGTAAACAGATCTAAGATGTCTGATGTACATGATCCCGCACTAGCAAGAATGCTACGTTACTACCTACAGTTTTAACATCAATGTTTCAGTGTACAATGAATAATGTATTCATAACATGGATTATTAAAAACCTTCAGAGAGGTTTCTAGAGGATTTTTTGTTGTGTTTTGAATTTAAAGTTGGTGAATTTATTCAGCCATTGGAACAAAAGTGTTTTAATCATGTTTAGTTGATGATCTCAATGCTAACTGTGTTAGCCTCAAATTATCAGAATAATGACAAAGCAAGCAGTCTTTTAGAGGCACTGTGGGACATCTTTACAAATTTGTTTTTTGTAAATTTACAAAAATTTGATGTGTCCTGAGCGTACGACCCACTGTCATGAAGCGGTGCGCAGGTGGAAAGACGAGGACCCAATTGCAGGACAAAAAAAGCATGATTTGTTTAAGTATGGCAGTCCAGTAATTCTGAAAAACAGAAGATTTTAGGGGCATGGCAAGTAGTCGTTGTTCAGAATGTATTTCATGATCTGGCAACCGGGGAGACCTGGCTGGAAGGGATGGTAATGACCCGACACCTGAAGGAAAGACAGGCTGCCCATTTAAAAGTAGCTGCACAAAGATCTTCAGGTGTGTAAAATCAGGCAAATGAGGCAGGTGGTGGGTGAGGGAACCATGACACCACATTCCACCCAACATATAGGGCATTAATGTCAAACTCCAGCCTGCGGCCCAAATTTGGCCCACACCATAAATGAATATAGCCAATGAATCTTTACCAAAATGACTATAGTAACGAGCCCACCGTTGATATAACCGACCGAACATGAAGTACTAACACTAATCCCAAATCAATGTACTAGTATCAACGCTGTGCTGTTGATTGGTAAATAAATCAAAAGGACACATTTACACTCGCTCTCCTTTGTTGACATATGTCACATGAACCCGATACTCGTTTTTTAATTGTCTCAATACTAACACGGTGCAACTTTGATTTTAAGCGATATATTGCACGCCATTTTGAGCTATCATGCATAACTGTTCAGGTTCATATGAAATCAATGGTTGTTATTTCTGAGTAAAGTTTTTTTCTCAATAAATTTCAAAAGCGTGGCTGGCACAGTGGTTAAGCACAGTGGTTAAGCACAGTGGTTAGCACAGTGGCCTCAAAGCAAGAAAGTCGGGGTTTCGGGTCCTGAGTGGGGACGAGGTTTGGAACACTGACTTTTCTGTGTGGAGTTTGCATGTGTTCCCCGTGTATGCGTAGGTTTTTCTCTTGTTACTCCGGTTTCCTCCCAACCTCCAAAAACGTGCATATTTGGTCAATTGGCCACTATGAAAATTGCCCCTAGTAATAAGTGTGTGTTTATGGTTGGCGACTTGTTCGGATTGTACATTGCCTCTTGCCTTGAATCAGCCGGGATAGGCTCCGGTACCCCCGCAATCCCATTAGTGATGAATGGTTTAGAACACAGGTGTCAAAGTCCGGTCTTTGAAGGCCAGTGTCCTGAAGGTTTTCCATGTGCTCTTGCATTTACACACCTGATACAGGTTAGTGGGTCATTGTGCCAAATTTTGTTGGTTGTTGATTTCATTTCATGTTCGTCAGCTGTATTGAATCAGAAACACAATAAAAGCCTTCAGGACACCGGCCCTCGAGGACCACACTTTGACACCCCTGGTTTAGAAGATGGATGGATGAATTTAAAAAACGACTGTTCCAATATAACATTTTGGCTCACTTCATATTTAGATTTGACACTCCTCTCACAGAGTGAGGGGGACAGTATCAAATGCTTCCCACGTAAAAAAAAAAAAAAAAAGCATCATGGCTGTATCTAGCCATTGCTGTAGAGGTGATGCGATGCCCCGCAAAGGAGTGGGACAGAAATACACTTTTTGAAAACTGCTGAATCATTTAAAAACTACTTTGGTGACAAATACAAGACTATTAGAATGTCTGAAACATTTATTTTCCATGAGATGGGACCATCAAATCTCCCTTACTGATTGGACTTCTGCTTTAAATAAATGTTCTGAAAATCAAAAATTTTGCTTGGTCAGTATTCACGAAGAGTCGCTCGGCTGTCAGCACTAAAAGATCTTCCATACCGACTTTGATTTACTTTGAACATTATCTAAACCGATATTTTTCAAAGTGTTTTTTTTCTCTTGCCTTCTACAGAGTTGAAGCCCCCATCTCTTCAGAGCAGACGGAACACCCTGAGTTGCCTGAGAGGGAACGAGACGGGCATTCTGCTCAGCGCTTCTCCCTCCGACAGCATCAGCATCATTCCCAGCTCCGAGGCGGCATCACAGCTCAGCTCTCCGGCTGCTGGTCCGGGCCGAAACGATTCATCAGCTTGCCACGGGCGACGGGGGATGATGCAGGCTATAAAAAATGAGAGACGGGCCTCGAAGGTGAAAATAAAAAATTGAGCTTACAGTTGGTGTTGACTTATTTATTTATTTTTTCTTGTTTCAGGAAAAGTTATTTTTGCACTTTGCCAACTATCCTGCCTCCAATTAATAATTATGATTTACGCTACTTTTAATTAATGCTCAATGTGATTTCTCTCTACTTTGTAATTTGTCCATTTTATGCTTAGTTTTGGCATGTTTCCTGGGTTATTGAGTGTTTAAAACAAATCATAACCTCAAAAAACCATATTATAAATATTAGGTTTTAGATAAACCTTCCCTGCCGAGGTTGATGACCCGACACCAGATAAGCAAAACAAGATGGTACGGTTCGCTCAAGTTTCAATGACCAAGGGAAGAATATAGGACGTTTTCTGGAGCCTGCTACACGTTGTTTTACGGTTTCTTAAATTTGACCAAAAATTTTTCCATTGCAGTTTTGTGAAATGTTAACTTTGATACACCTAAAAAAAACATCTCATCCAAGCACAAAACTTTTTTCAATAACCGCAAGTTTTCTGACTTGTCTGATTTCAATTAATTGTGTTTATACAAGAAAAAAAACCTCAGCAAGTTCGTAGTCTTTGAATCTTGTTCACTGACCGTGGCAACCAAAGTCTTTCGGATTCGGATTCTAAAAACCAATTCGCCCAATTCGATGGTCATTGAAAACACATCTTCAAAGCCTATCCTAGTGTATATACCTAGACAGGGTATACAATGTAAAAATGACCAATCTGTTTCTAGGTGTTTGAAAAGCCATGTTTATTGGTATTGACAGTTTAAATCTAGGACCACCGTAACGGTCAATTTGACCGCATGTCACTTTAATATGCAAATTAGGATAAATAAAACACAACCTACGAGACTGACCATTTATGACTTTTAATAAAAACAAATTTTCTATTTTGTCATTTACTTGTAGTTTTTTGTGTTTTAAAAATGAACATTCAAAATTTTTAAGCATTTTATGTCCTCTAACCGGGGCGCAGCAGCTGGGAGGAAGCGTGCATTCCCACCATGGCAACATAGCAACAACTTCTGTGGGAAGTTGTTGCTTTGGGAAAGTGTTTATTAACACATTGCCACACATTAGGCTGTATTTATATTTGTGGAGAGAGAGAAGGAGGACTCTGACGCCATTAAAAAGGTTGAGTGAGATAATATTGAAGAGATACCGTGAAGAGAGTAAGAAAATTGTTGTCTGAATAAAGTATGCCATGTTTTCTAGATAAGTCCGAAAAGCTCAGGTTAACATATTGGAGTATAGCCTAAAGCCAATTTATAACGAGGACGTTTTTGAAGCAGCAGCGCAAAATGCGAAAATAAAATAGGCTATTGACGAATTAGATCATTTTACGTTAGTGTTTGCTTTTTTTATTCTAGGTTCTAGAAATATTTAACTTTTTATCATTACTATTACTTTAAAAATTGAGTGGTGTAGAAGTTTATTTATGCAAAATAGCAGCGCAAACTATAAATACTTACATAGGCAGTCAGATTGACGGTCATGGCATTTGGAGGTAGATTCAGAACGCGGCGGTCCAAGTTTCAAAGAAAGAGCAACAAGAATAATTTTCACAAAATGCATTTTTAATTACTGTTAACTTTACTGTGGAAAAAAAAGTGTCGATTGTAAATTCATTTGTTGGAATTGAGAAATATCGCGGTGGTAAATTAGCTTGCGTGTTCCCTCCATATTTTGTTGTAGTACCTGATGCAGACAGCCGTTTAAATCTTTGCCCAGAGAACTTAATTTTCTTATTTATTACCACTCATAGGCTTCTTTCTGAACTGTTTAAAAATTTCAGTCAGGATCGATATTCTCAGTCTCTTAACTTGTTTGGATTTTTTTTCCTGTATTCCCTAACCGGCAACGTTCTGACTGCTGTTTACAGCAGACAAAAACGAACCGAAGTATCAAGCTATCAAAAATATACAGGAACCAAGAAAAACTTTAGTAAAACAGTGCAGAGTAAGCAACACATCCCCACAGGCCATGTAGATCCTGGTAGCATAGATTGTCTTCTGTACCGTTGTTCAGCTTTGTGCCTCCACTAAAGGAGACTCGAAAAGTTTAGAAAAAACCTGAACATCGAGTGAGTCTATTTCAAATTGATTCCTAAGAAAAATATGTCCAGGTGACTGAGGATTTTGTTTTGTTATGAAAAAAAAAACACAAAAGGAAAGGTTTGTGTTTATTTTTTTTTTTTTACATACTCTATTCGTCACTCACGGGGAAATTTGTGTGCTGCACTACTACACCGCAGCAGGCTGCCACGACGGTGCCTATGGTGGTAAACGGGGGGTTAGGTGTCTTCTCCAAGGACCCTAGATGTGAACTCAGTGGGAATTGAACCCGCAAATTTCTGGCTAACTTCCAGCCCGCGAGGAAACGCTCTATCACTGAGCCTCAACCAGAGGTGTTGAAATGTTACGCTTTTCTTACTCTTATCATTTTTTAAATTTCCTATTTAGGCTTTTTCCATGCCATGTCCATCCGATACTTCTTTCTTATTTTTGCCTAAATAATTTGATCAATATGTAGCCCGTTTCCTGCTCCTCGGCACCTCGGGCATAGTAATGGAAATGCCTAAATTTGTGAGCTGGTCAGCTGCCTGGAGTAGGACATCAAGTTAAAATCTGATACAATAAAGTCCAGATATTAATGCTGGACTTACAATTCTGCATATTGTTCTGATTGTTAGAATGTCAGTGATGTCAGTAACAAAATGTTTGTGGGCCTATTTGTCCACAACAGCTCGTCAAAAATATATAAATACATTGTCTACTTGCATTATTTCATATATGTTAAGGCATTCCTTCTGCATCCCATGTTACAAAGGCCTTCACACTGTGCAGAGCACTTAAAAACTGAATTCAGGTCCCCGGCACGATAGCCTAGTGGTTGAGATACCATCTTTCGACCGGGAGAACCAAGTTCGATTCCCACTGGGCCTAAGACACCCCTGGGACTATTGGAGATGAGACTAAAAAACAACAACAAAAGAAAACTGAATTCATCGGCTATTTTGAAAATCACAAAAGACTGCGCATGCAAAGTATGGCCGCATGGAATGTACCGTAATCAACTTGAAAGCAAGTAATTTTGTAGGCGTTTGAATTTATGTCATGCATTGACAATAACACTCTGGGGTTTGTTTGTTTTTTTGTTTTTGATTTTTTTAGCAAATTTTTGTTTGTCGAATTGAAATAAAAATCTACCCGTATTTGCTACAGATGCATCTTTTCCATATTAAATTTGGGCAAAATCATGTAACTTGACAGGTATATTATTTAACATAATAAATGTGCCATTTTTAACAATTAAATTACGATCTACAAACCGACAAAACAGAAATCCATTGCATTGGAATGTTTCACCAGAAAAATCGAGACCAAATTGCAGACCAAGGCGTTCAATATGAAAAATAGTTGGCAACAAAATCCACCTACTATCTCTCAAACATATCGATGTCCCCATATGCTTACAAAACAATCCTGGAGGGAAAATAAAAAGAACCACCCACTTATTTATTGCATAATAAAGAGCAAGGGTGTGGCATTCATGACATAAACACCAGAGGTGAAATGGTAACAGCTAAAAAAACAGGATGCGGAAGCCACGTTAACCCAGTTTTTTCCGATTGCTTTTGTCGGCAGAATGCCATTTCTAAACAGTCTGTTTTGTTTGTTTATATACAAAGTATAAAAAAGAAATGAGGATTGAAACATTTATTGCGTTCATGCAGGTGCATCATACTCTAGTCCTTTTTATTTAACGGTCATTATTTGAGCCGCAAAGAAAACAAGTTCTACAAAGAAAAATCTATAAATTTCCAGTTAATGTAAAGGCACTTGTAGAATTATATGACTAGCTAGCTACAAAAAAAATGGTAATAATTAAACCTTTGCAGAATTTTAGAACCTCTAGATGTGCCTTTGGAATTATTTCACCAATCAATTAATTGGTTGAATAGGTAGCACCACATATGAAGTACCTTACAAAGACTCGTATTTGAATTGCATGCTCAAGCATCAGTTCTGAGTTGCATAAAGTCCCGCAAATCCTGAGATAACATGAATAATTCCAAAAACTTGTAGATGCCACTATCATCTCAGACAATAAGATTGAGTTGGTTGAGTGATTGCTGTGTAAGCTTCGTTCCTCCGCCTTGCAAATGTATTCCGAAGTGAAGTAGGACCAAGAAGAATTCTTGGAATCCATCCCCATTTCATTTTCTTCTTTTTAGTTAAGTTGTCTCTGTCAGTGAACATGCACTATTTGTCTTTCTCCGAGCACCGAGAAACGGAGTGGTTATTTGACACGGATGTTTGCTAGTGGCAACTTTCAAATTCCTCTGAAATATTCAGGAGAGCTCATGCCTCGCGTTATCAATTCCAGGCAGACTCTTTGAGCTGCATCAGAAGCCTTGGAGAGTTGCCCATGCAGCTCCACTAAATTCAAATTTGTCTTGGATGAAAACCAAAGCCACTTTATGGGGATATGAAAAGTTTCAAATGGGCTATCATCGCAGTGTTACAAGAGACATCAGGTCACTGTTTGTACAATATGGTGCAGATTTTCTCTTAAAGGGCCCATCTCATGCAAAATGGACTTTCCAGAGTTTTCTACCTTGTAAGAGTGATGTCCGGGCCTTGTATATGTCACCAAAGGGGTTTCTAGATTGATTTAGCCCGTTTTTCACAAATTGCTGTGGATTTCTGGTACGCTTAGACAAAACAACCAATGAGCAAATGTCTAAAGTATGACACGGCTGTCTAAAGTATGACGCATTTAACGTAGCCAGGACGGACTTTGCACACGCCCTCCTCCACAGCAAACCCTCCCTCCTAACCACCCGCCCGCCCTCCTCACCCGCCTCCACTCCAACCTTACGCCCTCACAAACTCGCTTTTAACGATATACAGGCTGGTTCGCTGCTCTGCGTCTTTTTTATTTTCTTGCTTGAAACACGCTTTTTGTAGCTACGCACGGGTTTACGCCAGCCTTCCTCCTCCCGCTCAGAGATGGGCGTAGGAATAGCGGCTCAGTGAGAGCAGAGGGCGGAACTTGTACTTTCTCAGGACGGGGGGCGGGATGAGCGATACCCGGCCTTTCTTAGTTCCGGGTCTGTGACTGCGCTCCACCAAATCAATATATTTTCATAACTATCGTGTAATGCATGATACAATGTGAAAAGAGTTATTTTGCATGAGATAGGCCCTTTAAAAAACAAGGGGTGTTTGAGTTTTTCTCACTTTTCTGTTTACTTTTAGTTTACTTGTCTTCTCTTCTTGCTTGTTCTCCAGGTCTTGGGAATTGTCTTCTTCCTCTTTCTCATCATGTGGTGTCCTTTCTTCATCACCAATGTCACCTTTGTCCTGTGCCGAGGCTCCTGCAACGAGTCCCTGCTTCACGACCTCCTCAATGTCTTCGTCTGGGTGGGGTACATCTCCTCTGGGGTCAACCCACTGATCTACACCCTCTTCAATAAAACCTACAGGAGAGCATTTTCAAGCTACATCAGGTGTCAATACAAAGCTGGGACCAATGCAGCCGGACAGGGTTGTAAGACCCTCTTGGTGCCTGCACAGTGCCCTTCGCATGCCGTGACTCCTCTTCTCCCAAGTGGGAAAACAGGGGTGGACCGCAACAGTAACTGTCGCAATGGCAGCAGGGGGGATAACGGGAGGCTGACGGTGGACCCAGAGGACACAACCGATGACGGGACGCAAATCGGGTTGGTGTCGCAGAACTTTGAATGCCAGGATGCAGGCACGCTTTCAGAGGCAGAGCCGGATACGGAGTTGTCTCTTATTAGCTACAACCCCACCTGCACAGAACACACAAGCAGCGTGTGACTGCATGCTTTTTTGTTCTTTTGACTTCTTCTCAAGCAGCGTTTCGACTTTGTCTGGACTGCGTCGGCCTTCGTACCAATTTCAAGTGCGTAGCTGCAGGAGAAACTTTTCAAATTTGAGAATCCCTTATATACCACTCAAATTTAGATGAGAGACAAAAAAAGAAAACCATCATTGAATGTTTTTCTTTCCTTTTTTTAATTTTCCAGTTCATAAATAGATAATGAAGTCAGGCCTTTGTGTGTAGATAAATGTGCTCATCAGTCATAAAACGTTCTTTACGTTGCGACGATCAAGGTCTCAACTAGAAGAAACAGAAGAGATGAACCAACAATAGAACAGACAACTCATTGAAATGAAGTCTAAAGCCTACGTGGAGTCCGACTGATACCGGTTGCGGAGTCAAGTGAAAACCGGGACATTATCGGTGTCAAACGATGGCTTCAAGGCCTCAGAGTTTGAGTTCCGTACAAAGCAAACTCAACCCAAGTCTATTTTGTGCCATCAAATTTGACAGCAGCAGTCATAAAATCCACCTGAATGGACCTTTTCAGCATGTGTATTCAAACTATTCAGCTGGCAAGAAAAAGAAACTTTCCCAAGGCTGTCATTGAAGTTTATCGAAGAGAACTTAAACGAAGGGATATGGGAGGATTCTGGTGGACTTGCAGTGCCCTCTGTTGGATGCAAAACTCCTTTGGGTTGTTTAAGAGGATAAAAGGAAGTGAGGCTTTGACTCAAACATTTGTTAGACTCCTGCTATTGATCACAGGCATCACTTTGGAGATAAACACACTCAAAATGTTCATTTTTCTTTGTAAAACACTCAATAAAGTCGTGAATTTTACCATTTTACCCTCAGCGACTTGTCAAAATCAGCGAGTCTAGAAACGTCTTTTTTTTTTAATCTGATGAAACCCAAACAAGACGGAAACAAATATTCAAATCAACTATGTTTATTTTAGTTATAATGTGTATGAAGAAAATACGAGGGTGCTCAGATTTATCGATATCGTAGAAATAAAGATATTCATGATATTTTTAATGCGAAAAGAAACTTCACATTCAAATTTTAAGTCAATTTAAAAAAAAAAAGTCATGCCTTTTTTTACATATTGTGTGATTTTCATGCAAATTAATCAACTTTGGTAGAAAAATAGATAATTTAATATGTGAATGAGACCGTCGGAGCTTCACGCTGTTTTTAATATGCAAAAAATAAGAAAACATCTCTAACAGAGTTCTGTGTGCAGAACGACGTTCAGATCTCCTGAAGACCATATGGATAACAGTAAACCCCTTTGATTGGCCGGTCACCTGCTTACCAGAGCTTTCTTTTAACCTTTCACTTTTTATTGACATCTGGCAGACGGAGTAATCCCTCTTCTGGACGTCTCCGTTGGCAGAAATCACCGTGACTCGTTGACCCTCAAGAACGATTCAATACTGTGTAGATTTGAGAGATTAAACAGTATTTTCTTGTACAAATCTTCAAATAAAAGAGTCATCAGCGGGGAAAAAAGTCATTGACATGTATCCTAATGATACACAAGTAGGAATATTTTCAATCTGTCGAACAAAATAACCAATTAATTGACCAAAATTAAAATAACTTCCCTCACCGGGAAATTACTTTTGGATTGCTTTAAAGCAGGCAGCCATACTGGCGCTATGGTGACCACCTGTCCCGCTTTTGGTTGTACTGTCCCATTTTTTAGGCTTGTGTCCCGCTTGCCGCATGTCAAGGCCGTGACCAGCTTTTTTCATTGGTGATCGAACGTAACGATATGTTATTTGCAGGACGTGAGACACGAGCCCAAAAAGGGGAATGGTACGACCAAAAGCGAGACAGGTGGTCACTTCAGACAGCGCCAATGATGGGAGTAAGTGGGAATCTAACCGGCTTCTCCCAGTCCAAGGATGGACATTCTACCACTGAGCTAACTTGCATAAATTGCCAAATTTGGCTTCCAAGAAACATAAATTGTCCATATTTTAGTTTTTTATCAGACCTGCCGGAACTTTTTCGGATAATTTAGAAAAAAATTTAAGCACCAATAAATATAAGCAGATGTTTTCTTTGTTTTCCATCTCATTACAAGTATTACTTAGTATGAACTTAGAAGGATTTTTTCAATTCCTTGAAAGGAAAAGCAAACCTTGACTTCAACTTTTTCAGAGGCTAAAGTCTTATTTCAAACTATTAAACTCAGAATAACAAATGCAATAGTTAAAAAGTTCAATTTAATCCAAGAATAAATTTGTAAAAAATGGGGGGAAAAAAAACACAGATCTTTGCTTTGAATTAGACTTTTTAACGATTCATTTACTCCTCGGGATGATTTCTTAACCTGTCGAAATTATAAGTTAAACCTACCCCATTTAACCATATACAGGGCGTAGCGGCCGAAAACGGCTGCACTCGTTAGCGGTTGGTTTTTCAACCAACGTTAAAAAACGAAACATCCGAGAGCTTCCGGTTTCTTGTTAGTTGAAAAGCGTGTGCGCCCGTTCAGAGTAAGAAAAGGGGTTTTTTTTGGGGGGGGGGGGTTCCGTTAAAAGTTTACAAGGTAGCTTTCCGTTGATTAAAAAAAAATCAGCATGTTTTGAGCTCCACCTTATTTAAAGTTTTTTTTTTTTCTAACAAATTTTTCATTTGTCACTTGTTTCCCGCCATCACCAACCCGGAAGTCAGCCGTTTGGAAGGGATAGATAAATATGAAACTATCCACAAAGCAGTCTTTTTTTTTTTTTTTTTTTTGCTATACCGAGGCGCAATTAGTTTTCACATCATTAACGTGATATGGAAGAAAATCGTCTGATCTTGGAGCGAAAAAAAACAGACACTGTATAGAAAAACTACAGTTGATTGGTGGAGAAGATCGTTACACAATTCCAAATCTTTTTTTTTTTTTTTTTTTAAAATCCCGATTTAAAGCCTGCAATTAAGTACCCAGACATTGTGAATGACCGTATTTTCACTCCAAGTTTCTATTCAGCAGCAGATCTAAAGGCCTTTTTAAGGACTTATTATAGACTTTCGGGTTCACAACGTCATGTGAAAAGCCAATCAGCCATAGTTTTTCAAAATATTGTCTCTTTTCTCTGGCTTTCAGACCGGATTTTTCTGCCATATCACACTAATTAGGAGGAAACCTGTTTGCACCTTTGAATGGCAACATAAGATAAAAATTAAAAAAATAAAAATACTGCGCTAGTTTCTTTCGGATCGATGCCGACTTCCGGGGTTCAGTCACAAGGGTGAACGCACTCTGTTGGGTGTGGCCAATTATTTTCAAACCTGGGATGAAAGACTAGTTTACGAATGATTTCCAAAGATTCACCCTCGTTCATTTGGGTTTTATTCACCGTTCAAAGACGAGCCAGACATTACGAAGAATTTTAGTCACGTTAAATCAGTCATTTTTTTATGTTTTTGATCAGGACAAAAATGAGCGAGACATTTATTTCGACAAATCCTTCTGACTTTGTATGTCACAGTTTAACGACCCTTGTTTCCAGTTCACCTTTGTGTACTAGACTCGACTCAAATTGGTACCTGGGATTCATTTTCTGTCTTGTATTGATCGGGTTCAAGACGGGGAATTAAATTTAGCTCAGATAGGCCCAGACAAAAGCAATCAAGAGGAAGGAAATGTGTCGAAGGATGTCTTGTAATAATTTGATCCAAGTCTGATGTTGCGAGCTGGAGATGTTTGTTGACAGAGTTTCTTTTTAATGTATTTTAGAGGGGTTACTCGGCACCAGATCCATTTTTTATATGTCATATTTCCAATTAAACTGTTATCAATAAAATCATACGTGAGAAATGGTTTGACATTTTTTGTTTGTTCTGAAAAATGGAAAAAATGTAGCCATTCCGATAAATAGCCAACAGATGAACATCATTAATCTTTTTAGAGTTTAAACGTACGAACCCTCAGTTGGCATAATTATGGTTATCCCATAATTACTGCATAACATTTTCTTACGGCAATTTAACATTAATTTAAATAAATTTTTTTCAAGATATATTTACATGCTATATTTTACAGGTCCAGTAATAAACTGATTATTTATTTGTACCATATTTTCATGACCACAGGGCGCACTGTATTAAAAGGCACTGTCCAAACTTTGCGTGCTTTGTATTTAACACACACATAAGGCGCACCTGATGATAGGGCGCGGGTTTTGTATACATATCTTCTACTACGTACGTCCGCCTTACAACAACACACGCACGTGCGCATTTAAAAATAGATCGTGAGTAAAACTGAGTTTGGTTGTTTTTATTTAAATATTAGTTACAGTCGTCATAAAGTCATTTATCAAATCCATCCAAGTCCTCATCCTCTGTTTCAGAATCTAACAGCTGTGCTAAATCCAACCTCGCAGGTTCCCTTTCTTCGCTATCAAAGTCGCTATCGTGCAGCTCCGCGGAAATGATGTCTACTTTTGCGAAAGCTCGGACAACAGTGCCAGCAGACACGTTAGCCCAAGCATTTACAATCAACTGGCAAACTGTGTCGTAACTCGCCCAGCGCTGCCTTCCACCCTTCGTGAAGCTCTGGTCTCCTCTAGTCATCCATCACTGCTGGAGTCTTTCCTCCAAACTCTGGACACCTCGCCTTATTTTCGCGGAAACTCAGCTGCGTCTTCTTCACCTGTCGCAGCTCGTTTTCCAACTTCCTCCACTTACGAACCATCGACGCGTTAATTTTAAATTTTCTCGCGGCGGCTCTATTCACATGTTCCTTCGCGTAGCTGATCGCCATCAGTTTAAACTGAGATTTATAAACGTGTCTATTTTCCATTTTCATGGTTGTTAAAACATCAATGTTCTGCATAAAACACATACCTGTTCTTTTAGACACAAGCCACGCCCACATTTCCCCCTTTATCGTTCTCATGTTCTCAACTGCGTCCCCCTGATGGTTTTCTAATACGTCCGCAAATCACAAATCACACAGGGTGCATTGCATGATAGGGCGCACCGCTCATTTTGAAGAAAATTTGAGACCTTTAGGTGCGCCTAATGGTTGTGAAAATATGGTAAATATATTTAACAAAAGATTTCTGCACTTTTCTGTCTTTTTTTTTTTCATGCAGATAGGCGGCCATTTCTTTATCGTCCCTGCACTGTCAATTTAGTGTGAATGCTACAGCAATGCATTATGGTCATGTTCGCATTCACAATTAATATTTGACTAATAGCAAATGTCCGGCATCTTGCCGACAATTCTTAAAGTTTTACACCAGATTTGATGGTGTTTTAAAGGGATTTAATTAAATCAGTGAGACCGCAGTGTTTAGCATGGTGGCCTCACAGCAAGAAGGTCTGGGGTTTGAGTTCTGGAATGGGGCGAGGCTTGAAAAACTGGTCTTTCTGTGTGGTGTCTGTATGTTCTGACCGTGTATCTGTGGGTTTCGTTCAGATGCTCTGGTTTCCTCCCACCCTCCAAAATCATGCATGCTCGGTTGATTGGCCACTATGAAAATTGCCCCTCGGAATAAGGGTGTGAGTGGCCCCGCAACAGACCTGTTTGGGGTGTATCCTTCCTCTCTCCTGAAATCATCCAGGGCACAGCAAAAAGAGAACCTTCAGGAAACATTAGCCTGAAGTTATCTATTTTCACCTAACCAAAAACTAATGTTCTCTAAACGTTGGTTGGTGGTTATGTTGGAACCTAACCCTACCAGAATGTTGAGAGAATCAAAATCCAAATGTTATGATTAAAATTAAGGTTAGAGGAACGCTCTGAAAACAAAAAAATAATGTTTCACAACCATCAAAAAACTTTCCGTTTGAACCTTTACAGAACCAAAAATAACCTTTAAGGAACATTGTGCTAACCTTTGAAAAACCTTCCCAAAACGTTCTGTGTACATTAAATTGTTAGCTGGGGATAGGCTCTGGTAAGCCCCGCAACACCATCAGTATCAAGTGGTTCAGAAAACTAAACAAAACAAAAATGTTGCCACCTAGTGCCCCATTCAATTGGATTGTACTCCAGCAACTAGGTCAGGTAGTGCAGGTAACAACATGTCTGTCCATTTAGTGAAGAGAGATGACGCCCTGGTCTGAACAAATGCATCCATCCAGAACATTTTTGTTGTTGAGTAGCTGACCAAAGAGCTCGTGCTCGGCCAAACAAAACGGTCTGTTAGCAATTATTCCCAAGATCGAGAATTCAACGACAGTTTTAAGAAAGTTTATTCGGGGGAAAGATGTTGTTTCCCCGCTGCCGACAAGAAGAATGTTTTACACTATGGTTTCCTGAACTTAATGGACTAAATACCCGGTTAAATATTGGTAAAAACAAAAAAAAAGACATGTTCAAATCATTCTATAAATTAATTTGAATATTAATTAATAGGCATTTATAAGTTTATATCTCCAGAGCTAATTAAAAAACAAAAGAAAAAACGAGGTCCTGTGGGAGGGTCAGGGTTTTTTGTTTTGTTTAGTTGTTTTTTTAACTCGAGTCTTTCTTACCAGTTTAAGTTTGTGGACTTAATCTGTTCAAACTCATGAACCCATCGATTGAGCGAATCATGATTCGCTCAATTATGAGTTTATAAACTTGAATGTTGCAACATTCAGTTTACAACACTATTCGATTGTAAATCAGAGATGTCCTAATCTGGTCATCGAGGGCCGGTGTCCTCATGGTTTTCATGTGTTCCTGGCTCAAAAAAGCTGATGCACATAAAGTGAAATCAATGGTCAATAAAATTTGGCTCATTGACTCAATAACCTTGATCGGGTGCGTAGACCCACACTGGGACTTGAATTCCTGACCTTCTGGCTGTGAGGCCACTGTGCTAACAACTACCCCACTGTGCAGCCTATTATATAAGTTGCTTTATTAATAGAGTATGTCTTTTACAATAATTGACTTGTACTTGTTAAAAAAATAATTCTAATTTCACTTGTTAAAAGTAAAAGCCAAGCTGCCCGCCCAGATGTTGGTGCAGTTTTACACAGCCATCATCGAGTCCATCCTCACCTCCTCCATCACCGTATGGTACGGTGGAGCCACAGTCAGGGACAAACACAGACTGCAGCGCATTGTGCGCTCTGCAGAGAAGGTGATCGGCTGTCGCCTTCCATCTCTCGAAGACCTGTACGTCTCCAGGACTCGGGGGCGTGCAGGTCGGATAGCAGCTGACCCTTCCCACCCTGGACATGGACTTTTTGAGCGACTCCCCTCGGGCAGGAGGCTCCGGTCCATTCGGACCAGAACGTCCCGCCACAAAAACAGCTTCTTCCCTTCTGCCGTTAGTCTAATTAATACTTTATAAGCTGATCCCCACATCTCTTAGTCACCTCCCTCTTGTCACTTTACTATCTTCATTATTTTTTATTATTTTCTATGACATGGCACTACTTTTCTTTTTCTTTCTGAGCACTCTTTGTTTTGTTAAAATTATTTTTATTTATTTTGTTTTTTATTGTTTTTTATTATTTTTATCTTATATTATTTTTATCTTATATTATTGCACACCTGTATCAAAGCAAGTTCCTAGTCTCTGATATTCTTCATTGACATGGCAATAAAAGCATTCTGATTCTGATTCTGATTCTAAAAGTCCTCAAAATCCTTCACTGATTATTCATGAAATTAGTTTTTCTTAAAGATTTTAATGATTAATCAAGTCAACTGCAGGCTTTGAACTCTTGGAGGAACAAAAGTGTTATAAAACTAAACATTTCTGGTGGTTTTATATTTCTTTTAAAAATTACAACAAATCAAAATAAAGCTACTATCAGTCATTACCAAATTTGGCCACAAGACGGCAGCAAAATTCTTCAGCAGATAAAATCCATAAAAAATCAAAGATCTAAAGATTTCTGCATTTATACATTTAATTATTTAAATAAATGAATTTAAATCAATTTAAAAAAAATCTTAATTTCTCTGAATCTTCTTCTCCTTTAGACATTTCCCTTCAGGCCTTAATTTCTGTGAATACATTTTTTAATAAATGTCCATCTTCTATTTCT